>OY759267.1:10390895-10763395 GCA_963662155.1 Lamellibrachia columna
TCTCTAGGCCGTGTAGGTATTACACATGAGGTAAGCACCTTTACTTTGAGCTTCCGAGATATATGTCTATCTCCAACCACCCCTTCCAATTTCTAGGCATTCGCCCCAGCTTGTATTCTCCTACGAATTCCCATCCACCCAAAACACCTCCGTTTTCTCAAGACTTACTGTCAACCCATGTCTGCTGAAACTCTCCATCCACTCCATAATTGAAGGTCTACCTCCCTGTCCGCTGCTACCACCACAGGTCGTCCGATATTGCTGGTCCAAACACTATACCTTTTGTTTTTTCATATGTGCCATCCACCATCGTCACTTCCGCCTCCGGGACACCCATCCACCTCAATATAACCATGATCATCTCACGCGGGACCATGCTTTCTCCCGTTCTACGAATCCCACATCCGTATTTTCCTGTGCATCTAACCTCTTCTCCACCAGCAGTCTCAGAGTGGACATACCGTCTCCGCCGTACCTCTTCCTTTTCTGAAACCTTGTTCTTCTTCTCCAATTTCACACTCAACTATCCTCATTATCCTTCCATCCAGAATTCTCTTCACAATATGAGTCAACAACGTGAAACTTCGGTATTGTCCAGGGTTGTGAACGTCTTCCCTTTTCCACACAGAATAACAATCCCGTCTGCCACACCTGTGGGAAATCCCCTATTTAACAATTTCCTCGTCCTCCTAACGTGGGGTGCGGTGGTCTAGGTGGTAGAGTGTGGGGCACGGTGGTCTATGTGGTAGCGTGTGGGTTGTGGTGGTCTAAGTGGTAGAGTGTGGGGTGTGGTGGTCTAGGTGGTAAAGTGTGGGGTGTGGTTGTCTATGTGTTAGAGTGTGGGGCGCGGTGATCTAGGTGATAGAGTGTGGGGTGTGGTGATCTAGGTGGTGGAGTGTGGAGCGCGGTGGTCTAGGTGGTAGAGTGTGGGGTGTGGTGGTCTAGGTGGTGGAGTGTGGGGTGTGGTGGTCTAGGTGATAGAGTGTGGGGTGTGGTGGTCTAGGTGGTAGAGTGTGGAGCGCGGTGGTCTAGGTGGTAGAGTGTGGGGTGTGGTGGTCTAGGTGGTAGAGTGTGGAATGTGGTGGTCTATGTGGTAGAGTGTGGGGTGTGGTGGTCTAGGTGGTAGAGTGTGGAATGTGGTGGTCTAGGTGGTAGAGTGTGGGGTGTGGTGGTCTAGGTGGTAGAGTGTGGGGCGAGGTGATCTAGGTGGTAGAGTGTGGAGTGCAGTGATCTAGGTGGTGGAGTGTGGGGTGTGATGGTCTAGGTGGTAGAGTGTGGGGTGTGGTGGTCTAGGTGGTAAAGTGTGGGTGTGGTGGTCTAGGTGGTAGAGTGTGGGGTGTGGTGGTCTAGGTGGTAGAGTGTGGGGTGAGGTGGTCTAGGTGGTAGAGTGTGGGATGTGGTGGTCTAGGTGGTAGAGTGTGGGGTGTGGTGGTCTAGGTGGTAGAGTGTGGGGTGTGGTGGTCTAGGTGGTAAAGTGTGGGGTGTGGTGGTCTAGGTGGTAGAGTGTAGGGCGCGGTGATCTAGGTGGTAGAGTATGGAATGTGGTGTTCTAGGTGGTAGAGTGTGGGGTGTGGTGGTCTAGGTGGTAAAGTGTGGGGTGTTGTTGTCTAGGTGTTAGAGTGTGGGGTGTGGTTGTCTAGGTGGTAGAGTGTGGGGTGTGGTGGTCTAGGTGGTAAAGTGTGGGGTGTGGTTGTCTAGGTGTTAGAATGTGAGGCGCGGTGATCTAGGTGGTAGAGTGTGGGGTGTGGTGGTCTAGGTGGTAGAGTGTGGGGTGTGGTGGTCTAGGTGGTAAAGTGTGGGGTGTGGTGGTCTAGGTGGTAGCGTGTGGGGTGTGGTGGTCTAGGTGGTAGAATGTGGGGTGTGGTGGTCTAGGTGGTAGAGTGTAGGGCGCGGTGATCTAGGTGGTAGAGTGTGGGGTATGGTGGTCTAGGTGGTAGAGTGTGGGGTGTGGTGGTCTAGGTGGTAGCGTGTGGGGTGTGGTGGTCTAGGTGGTAGAATGTGGGGTGTGGTGGTTTAGGTGGTAGAGTGTGGGGTGTGGTGGTCTAGGTGGTAAAGTGTGGGGTGTGGTGGTCTAGGTGGTAGCGTGTGGGTTGTGGTGGTCTAGGTGGTAGAGTGTGGGGTGTGGTGGTCTAGGTGGTAGAGTTTGGAATGTGGTGGTCTAGGTGGTAGAGTGTGGGGTGTGGTGGTCTAGGTGGTAGAGTGTGGGGCGCGGTGATCTAGGTGGTAGAGTGTGGAGTGCAGTGATCTAAGTGGTGGAATGTGGGGTGTGATGGTCTAGGTGGTAGAGTGTGGGGTGTGGTGGTCTAGGTGGTAAAGTGTGGGGTGTGGTGGTCTATGTGGTAGAGTGTGGGGTGTGGTGGTCTAGGTGATAAAGTGTGGGGTGTGGTGGTCTAGGTAGTAGAGTGTGGGGTGTGGTGGTCTAGGTGGTAGCGTGTGGGGTGTGGTGGTCTAGGTGGTAAGTGTGGGGTGTGGTGGTCTAGGTTGTAGAGTGTAGGGCGCGGTGATCTAGGTGGTAGAGTGTGGGGTGTGGTGGTCTAGGTGGTAGAGTGTGGGGTGTGGTGGTCTAGGTGGTAAAGTGTGGGGTGTGGTTGTCTAGGTGTTAGAGTGTGGGGTGTGGTTGTCTAGGTGGTAGAGTGTGGGTTGTGGTGGTCTAGGTGGTGGAGTGTGGGGTGTGGTGGTCTAGGTGGTAGAGTGTGGGGTGTGGTGGTCTAGGTGGTAAAGTGTGGGGTGTGGTTGTCTAGGTGTTAGAGTGTGGGGCGCGGTGATCTAGGTGGTAGAGTGTGTGGTGTGGTGCGGTGATCTAGGTGGTAGAGTGTGGAGCGCGGTGGTCTAGGTGGTAGAGTGTAGGGTGTGGTGGTCTAGGTGGTAAAGTGTGGGGTGTGGTGGTCTAGGTGGTAGCGTGTGGGGTGTGGTGGTCTAGGTGGTAGAGTGTGGGGTGTGGTGGTCTAGGTGGTAGAGTGTGGGGTGTAGTGGTCTAGGTGGTAGAATGTGGAATGTGGTGGTCTAGGTGGTAGAGTGTGGGGTGTGGTGGTCTAGGTGGTAGAGTGTGGGGTGTGGTGGTCTAGGTGGTAGCGTGTGGGGTGAAGTGGTCTAGGTGGTAGAGTGTGGGGTGTGGTGGTCTAGATGGTAGAGTGTGGGGTGTGGTGGTCTAGGTGGTAGCGTGTGGGGTGTGGTGGTCTAGGTGGTAGAGTGTGGGGTGTGGTGGTCTAGGAGGTAGAGTGTGGGGTGAGGTGGTCTAGGTGGTGGAGTGTGGGGTGTGGTGGTCTAGATGGTAGAGTGTGGGGTGTGGTGGTCTAGGTGGTAAAGTGTGGGGTGTGGTTGTCTAGGTGTTAGAGTGTGGGGTGTGGTTGTCTAGGTGGTAGAGTGTGGGGTGTGGTGGTCTAGGTGGTGGAGTGTGGGGTGTGGTGGTCTAGGTGGTAGAGTGTGGGGTGTGGTGGTCTAGGTGGTAAAGTGTGGGGTGTGGTTGTCTAGGTGTTAGAGTGTGGGGCGCGGTGATCTAGGTGGTAGAGTGTGGGGTGTGGTGATCTAGGTGGTAGAGTGTGGAGCGCGGTGGTCTAGGTGGTAGAGTGTGGGGTGTGGTGGTCTAGGTGGTAAAGTGTGGGGTGTGGTGGTCTAGGTGGTAGTGTGTGGGGTGTGGTGGTCTAGGTGGTAGAGTGTGGGGTGTGGTGGTCTAGGTGGTAGAGTGTAGGGCGCGGTGATCTAGGTGGTAGAGTGTGGGGTGAGGTGGTCTAGGTGATGGAGTGTGGGGTGTGGTGGTCTAGGTGGTGGAGTGTGGGGTGTGGTGGTCTAGGTGGTAAAGTGTGGGGTGTGGTTGTCTAGGTGTTAGAGTGTTGGATGTGGTTGTCTAGGTGATAGAGTGTGGGGTGTGGTGGTCTAGGTGGTAAAGTGTGGGGTGTGGTTGTCTAGGTGTTAGAGTGTGGGGTGTGGTTGTCTAGGTGGTAGGGTGTGGGGTGTGGTGGTCTAGGTGGTGGAGTGTGGGGTGTGGTGGTCTAGATGGTAAAGTGTGGGGTGGGGTTGTCTAGGTGTTAGAGTGTGGGGCGCGGTGATCTAGGTGGTAGAGTGTGGGGTGTGGTGGTCTAGGTGATAGAGTGTGGGGTGTGGTGGTCTAGGTGGTAGAGTGTGGGGTGGGGTGATCTAGGTGGTAGAGTGTGGAGCGCGGTGGTCTAGGTGGTAGAGTGTGGGGTGTGGTGGTCTAGGTGGTAGAGTGTGGGGCGCGGTGGTCTAGGTGGTAGAGTGTGGGGTGTGGTGGTCTAGGTGGTAGAGTGTGGGGTGGGGTGATCTAGGTGGTAGAGTGTGGAGCGCGGTGGTCTAGGTGGTAGAGTGTGGGGTGTGGTGGTCTAGGTGGTAGAGTGTGGGGCGCGGTGGTCTAGGTGGTAGAGCGTCAGACTTTCGGTCGAAGGGAACCACCTACTGCCGTTTCGAAACTTAGGCAATTTCGTCCACACCAATTTCTTTCGCCCCACTGTTTTAGCGTCTCTCCTTTTCTGTATGATCACAACGAAAACAAGAGGCTTATGTTGGGAGGTCACATGTTCACCAGCAATGATCTTTCATTCATCCACCCCCATATTTGCCGTCTCCTCACTGCCAACACACCCAGATCCACTCATATATGACACCTTGCATACAATTAAAATTGATTGACACAAATTAGGAGTTTACCAAATGATGTGCAGAATCTTTACTTTATACCAAATTTACAGGAAAACAAATATCAAAGTTCAGTGCATTTTTAAATAATTATAATAATAATGCACTTTATTTATGCACTCATATCCAGAGTACAACTCTGTTCAATGGTGTTCACAATGACTAATATGTACTAAAATGTGCGTAATTAAATTAAACATATAAAAAGGCTTTTACCAGAACTGGGGGACTCGAGTGGTCAAGTATGATTCGAGTCGCATTTTTACAAGACTTGATGAGACTTGACTTGAGCATTTGTCACTTGGGACTGAGGATTTACTTGGGACTTATCAGCCAAAGACTGGAGACTTAATAATTAAATTCGAGACTTCATCAAAGTGCGCGTGCGTCCATGCATGCGTGTGTAATTGAGATCTGAGCGAAATGTTGTTGTTACACCAAATTTCGATCGATGCCGGTTTGTTGATAGCGAGACATTGAGTGACACTGATGCTTGGTGGCAGGGGCGAGGCTTATACAGGTGGTTGATTTTAAACAGCTTTAACGCACATGCGGTTTGGTGTTTGTGCGTTTGCGCGGGGAAATATTCATTTAGTATGTCATTTAGTGTTGGTAAAAGTTTAATTTGGTATAAGTAAACTTATTCTGGCATGTGCACGTTTCACACATAAAATGTGCATGCACGGTCGTAGCATTTTTCATTGAAGTGATTTAGTATGGAGACATATTTTATACTGCACTTGGACTTGCGTCCTAATGACTTAGGACTTGACTCCTTGGCATGGACAAAGACGTGATACTTGACTTCGACTTGCATTTAGATCTATGCCTGCCGTTGTTTTTCACTGTGTTGCTATTGACGCATGGGATTTATTAACTTTATGGCTGTGATGGCTCGCCATAGTAACGCTGCGTCACGTGCGCAGTGTTTCAAGTTACGTAATCAATACAGGTAATGCGTGACAGAAGTACGTGCAACATGTTGAAATAACATCCGCGCCCACCTCAATGTCGCTGTTATGACATACAATACTAGGTTAGCTCTATTGGTGGTCATTTGGGCCATAGGCCACATGCCATCGAATTTGGCTAAACAAAGGTTATTCATTTGAGCCAATTTGGCCATCAGCATTTTCGTTAAAAAAGTATGCGCGTGTGTTGCTGTCTTGATGCATTTAACAAACTTGACTAAAGCTATTTGTATTTGGCTAAACAAAATTAGGGTGCTTTAGCCAAGATGGCTAAACAGTTTACTAGCCCAGCGATATGTACAGTAACATTGCACAATGTATGCACAATGTATGCACAATGTATGCACAATGTACAGTAACATTGCACAATGTATGCACAATGTATGCACAGTGTACAGTAACATTGCACAATGTATGCACAGTGCATACTGAACTACCGGACATGTAAATTATTAACCATGCTGTACGTAAAAACACATTTAATCACCTTTTCCGATGCTCGAATTCACATATTTAATTCGATTTAAGTGTCTTGCGAATAAAGGGGTCAATATGGCGCTCAATGCTGGCATCAAAGCAGCCACACAGTTCGCCTTGCCCGACATAATATTCACAGCACCATCGCATGCTTGTTCGTGCATCTTTAGGAAGTCCGAGCCGAGCTGCTCTAAAGATGACTCCTAAGTTCCGTGCTGAGACAGCTGATGAGAAATTCTGGCTCAACATAGGTGTCCTGGCGGCTGAGATTAAGGCAACCAATAAGCGCCTAGCAGTTCTTGGATATTGATTTCCGCTACGACGCTTCAAGAGAGCTGCTAAGTCAGAACGGAAGAAGTTTAGTACACAAAGAGCAAAATATAATAATAATAAACTTTATTTATACATTCATATCCAGAGTAAGACCTTGTGCAGGAATGTTTGCATTTGACAATAAAAGAGTAAATATGTGTGTGTGTGTGCGTGCGTGCGTGCGTGCGTGCGTGCGTGCGTGCGTGCGTGCGTGCGTGCGTGCGTGCGTGCGTGCGTGCGTGCGTCCGTGCGTGTGCGTGTGCGTGTGTGTACAAACAATATAACTATTTAAATAGTCAATTCAACAAAGAAATAATAAAACAATTATAAATAAAATGTATTATTAAATATTAATGAATCAATAACTAGAAAATTATACAATTAGCAGACAATTACAATAATAAATGGTATGATAAAAAAGTAAACGGATGTGTAAGATATAAAATTAGATATTAAACACAAGCTTAAAATAGCGAGTTTTAAGATGTGCTTTACATGTGTTCATGCACTCAATCAGCCGCAGGTCTTCAGGCAGCGCATTCCAGAGGGTCGACCCCGCGCGCGAGGACGAACGGCGGCAGTACCGTTCCAGGTTGTGACGCAGCACAGTCAGTAGCACGCGGTCGGTGGTACGCAGAGCGCGGCGCGCACGTAAGGCGTGATCAGACAGGCAAGGTAGGCCGTCGTCCGGTCATGAAGAGCACGCGCCGTAGTCATGACGCCACGTCACGAGCGAGTGCACCAGATTCTTGCATGCAGCAGTTGTGTTGCTATGTTGCACAATTTGACTTTAGACGCAACCAACATGATCATATCCTATTGACAAGTATATATAGGATTATGTGTTTAAACATTTATTTTCATTTTGTGAGCGAATATTGCCAGACAACAAACTCTCGTTACGTATGGTTATTTATTAGTATGGCACGGCCCATGATATAAAGGTACTGTGTGTTCAACAAGGTTTTCCTTGTAAACCCACAGGCGTGACATGATATAAAGGTATTGTGTGTTCAACAAGGTTTTCCTTGTAAACCCACAGGCGTGACATTTTTAATTGTAGTTGCAAATGACTGTTTTATTAAGTCTTATAGGTGCATAGGCCAACAACCATGACTTTTGTTTCGCTTTAAGGTCGCTTCCATCTCATTAGTTGGGGACGTGAAGTTACCATCTAGGTCTAGGGCGACTTGCATCTTAGCAGCGAATACTCTCAGAAGGTCGGATTGAGGTGTCCTCAAAACATCTGAATGAAGAAAAAAACCACCATATTTTGGTAACCAGTGGAGAAACAACGTGCATACCAGGCCCCTTAAGTATGTCATAAAGTATGTACTTATATATTGCGCCTTGTTGTCATAATTACTATATATATAAAGGGTATTTAAAAACACCTCCCGATTGTTGACTCTTTATAAACTGGATGACTGACAGCAAAGTAAAGTTAAATGCTGATAAAACAGAGTGTCTTTTTATTGGTACACAAAGGCACCGTGGTAAACTTGATTGTTTTCTCCCGACACATATGCTGAGCCAGAATTTCACACCAGCCGTCTCAGCACGGAATTTAGGAGTCACCTTTGATAATAATTAAAATTTTAGACGGCACATTTCACAAACTTGTCGTTACTGCTTTTGTCACATTCGTGACCGTCGTCGTATTCGCCGGTTGATGTCTTTTGCTGTCGTCAAAACTATTATATGTAGATGATGAATGTGATAAATATGTAGATGAGTTGTTGCACCCATTGTAACATGGTGCCACTTTTAGCGGAATGTCTGCCGATTCAAATTCAGGTTATGAATCGAATGGTGCATTTTATGCAGAGTTGCTTAAAATACAATAACGCCAGTTTGAATATGCTTTCTCATCTAGCTTTTTACGGTAGTGGTCCACATGTCTAAAAGTTTCAATTACATATTGTCACAATTCAAACTTGATGCCACGAGCTTTAGCAGTATCAACACTAATTATTTTTATAATCTCATTCAAAACCACTATCAAGAAAGGCTGGATGAGAAACTGCTAAGCAAAGTTTCATTTGCAAAGGATGTGTTGTATAATATAGAAAATGCATGTAGCACTTCTTTCTTAATGAAAGATGAGTTGCTCTCGTTGCTCTCTGTTTTATGTACCCAATAAACATTGTTTTATGTACCCAGTAAACATAGTTTTATGTACCCAGTAAACATTGTTTTACGTACCCAGTAAACATAGTTTTATGTACCCAGTAAACATTGTTTTACGTACCCAGTAAACATTGTTTTATGTACCCAGTAATCATTGTTTTACGTACCCAGTAAACATTGTTTTACGTACCCAGTAAACATTGTTTTACGTACCCAGTAAACATTGTTTTACGTACCCAGTAAACATTGTTTTACGTACCCAGTAAACATTGTTTTACGTACCCAGTAAACATTGTTTTACGTACCCAGTAAACATTGTTTTACGTACCCAGTAAACATTGTTTTACGTACCCAGTAAACATTGTTTTATGTACCCAGTAAACATAGTTTTATGTACCCAGTAAACATTGTTTTATGTACCCAGTAAACATTGTTTTACGTACCCAGTAAACATTGTTTTATGTACCCAGTAATCATTGTTTTACGTACCCAGTAAACATTGTTTTACGTACCCAGTAAACATTGTTTTACGTACCCAGTAAACATTGTTTTACGTACCCAGTAAACATTGTTTTACGTACCCAGTAAACATTGTTTTACGTACCCAGTAAACATTGTTTTACGTACCCAGTAAACATTGTTTTACGTACCCAGTAAACATTGTTTTACGTACCCAGTAAAAAAAAATTACGTACCCAGTAAACATTGTTTTACGTACCAAGTAAACATTGTTTTACGTACCCAGTAAACATTGTTTTACGCACCCAGTAAACATTGTTTTAACTGAATTGTACATATTTTAGTATGAATAAATATATTATTAGTATTATTGCAATTGCACTTGTTAGCAGTAGACTTGACTATTGCAATTCCCTTTGTCATAATATTACTCTCAATGACATCTTGAAACAAAATTGCAATTGCAAAATTGTTTTGCAAGAGTAGTTACCCGGTCTCCTCGTTTCTCTCCACTTCTAAAATCACTACATTGGCCCCCTGTCCGATAACGCATTATTTTTATTATAAGATCTGCACAAATACACAGGCACTTTCATCCAAGCAACCAGCATATTTACATTTACTGTTCACTCCTGCAAGAAAACCTAGACAAATTCGATCATCTAATTCCAATCTACTTTTAGTTCCCAGTGTTATGACAAATGTTTAAACTATAGCTTTTTCAGTTGCTGCACCGATTCTGTGGAACTCACTCCCTGTTAGTGTTAAGCCTGTACGCTGTATATAATAATATATATATATATATATATATATATATATATATATATATATATATATATATATATATATAATATAAATAATTATGGTGGGGGTCGGTCACAGAGGGTGACCTAGTGGCGGAGTGACCCCCACCGATACCATGTGAATTGTATATAAGTCAGTAGTGGTACAGATAGTACTGGTAGTGGGTAGCTGATAGGCATGATTTACTAATTATGTGTAAACACCTTTTGGGGGCCGGCATGCTTGCTGAGATTATTGGATGTATCTTATTTTGATGGTGTATGCTTGCCTAATTTCCTGCTCCTTAAATAATAAATCTAAATGTCATTCTTTGGCCTTCAATCTACGCTGGATATATATATATATATATATATATATATATATATATATATATATATATATATATATATATATATATGTAATTAAAGCAACATATATGCCACAAAATGACGATATCGAAATCCTAAGCATTACCATTGGCGGAATCTATATATCACGTACGTCTACAAACCACCAAGCGAACCATTCGATTTCACTGAACCAAGGAATCTGGACCATGACAAAGCAAGGGTCATAATCGGTGACTGCCCGGGGCTACGCTGCAACTGACGGAAATGGAGAACAAGTTGGAGCCTGGGAAGTTGGTCAAGGCCTGAGACTAATACATGATGCAATGTTGCCCAACTCTTTTAGCAGTGGCAGTTGGAGACGCGGATATAACCCTGACATTGCTTTCGTCACCAGCAATATAGCCATTTGTTGAAGTAAAGTTGAAACAAAGACACTACGTACCACGACTAAAGCCTGACCTATCTGACCAACATGAACAATGATATTCAGACTGAACAGATCAAGCCTACGACAAGGGAATGGCTCCTACAGATAATTAATGCGTGCTCAGCAACATCTCATACAAAAGGCTTCCGGCCAGGAAAATCATGCACAGGTCAAATCCTGAACATAAGATGGAAGATGGGTTTGAAAAGGGACTGGTTACTGGTGTCGTGTTTATGGACTTAGCGGCTGCATACGACACAGTCAACCATCGAATACTACATGAAAAGATATCACCACTCACTACTTGAACTCGGAGGGAAGAAGACCCGCTTGAGACGACAACAAAATTTACTACCACAGGGGAGCGTACTGTCGGCACTCCTCTTCAATATCTACACGAAGATCAGCCCATTCACCAGAAAGCACCCCCCTCCCATTGAAAGGACACTAACTTCTGTTTTCACCACACTCGTCGTGATATAAGGTCCCGTGAGCACAAACTAATTAGACAATCCCACCAGTTTAAATACCTTCTATAAACCATAAACAACAACAAAAACCACGATGGCTAACTTTGAGCGGTGTGTGAGGGTGGCCATCTTGATTTTCAAAATGACCGCCATTTATGAATATTTTCCACCATAACTTCAGTTGTGAATATCGTATTAAGTTCATTTTAGTGGAGACTACACCCACAATAATTATTTCAATGCGAAATGGTAAAAAAATAAGATTTTATTCAGCCATAACAATATTATTATTATTATTATTGACATTTGGCAACATTCTTGTTTTTTCAAAATGGCCGCCATACGTCAACTCAACAGTTGACGTTAATTGACAGTTTCAGCTATGAGTGTTTCGTTCCCAACGTATCTCAATTCTTAACGTATAGTCTATAAGTTTAAGTTATCTCATATGTAGTCGTAATATAATTTCAACTATAAGTGGGAAGTGGTCCTACAAATCGATGGGAAGTAGGAGGTTGGCCTCCAAACCAACTGGGACCACACACCCCATATCTAGATTACATCGCATGTATAACTTACATCGCATGGTTTCTTTGAGCAAAACATAAACACTGATAGGTATAGCGTATTCACTAATCGATGCCATTCTATCCGTACTTACGCAAAACTTATGGAAAACATGTGACCGTCAAATTCAGCTGATGTTAGTTACGGAACTAGCGATACATAGAGCGAAAAACATAACTTGAATGTATCCGTTTTTGTAACATTTCTTTCCCGACAAAATAAATGAGAACATAGCTAATATGCCTACTACAAAGGCGAAACATCACCACGCGCTCACAAAGGCAATGATAAAGCAACACGAGAAGAATGTCGTGGATCTCAAACACACCATTGGCGAATTCACAAATCCGTTTGAAGATGAATGTGACCAGCTGGTTTGAATGTGACCAAGCTGTTTTGCCTAAGAAGATCTATGAAGACATCAATACGAGGAGAGAAATTAAAGAGGAGAAATTTGTGGACGTAATTCTTTGGGCTCCAATAAAGAAACAAAGACTACAGATGTGCAGCAGGGAAGAAGGGGACAACATTGTGGAGCTCAGTGAAAGAGTGATTCCATTTCGATACTTCAGGTTTTGCCAAAGAACATACAAATGCCAGACAGAGGGAGATCTAATGTCTGATACTCAAAATCCGCTCACAGAAGTTACTCTTTGGAGTAGTCAAGAAGAGGCAGGCACCAAGCTAATCATTGATTCTCTTGACGTTACATCAAATGAGGCCACCCAGTCAGGATCCATGCATTATCCGGGGCAGAAAGCACTGATAAATGTGCTGGCAAGGGGAAATGACACGTTAGACAGTGCCATAAGAACGAAGATGATGTGCGCAAGCACTTGTCCAGCTTGGTACAACAGAGAGACCACCCGAAGCCTTAATTGCAGATCGTGAAGCAAGCAAGTTCAATCTGGGGGTCTACCTCTAATTAGGGCTGCACTGCTATCTGCAATTTTGAGAGCCCATTACTATGGTATTAATTTTGAAAACATGAACAATAGGAAAGAACTGACAATAATTTACCAACCAAGACTAAATTAACAGAACATATCAAGCTTTTCGTGACTTGTAAGTTTGCACGATACGTATATATATATATATATATATATATATATATATATATATATATATATATATATATATATATATATATATATATATATATATGTTCAAGATGGCTGAAAACAATTGATCTGTTATTCCTATGCACAAAATAACGTCTTCTTTAAGCTCCTTGCCTTTGGAAATGTAGGTTTTGCCTTTTGTTCACATCTTGAGTTATTGTTGATAAATGAATGTAAACGTCGGACATTTAGACATTCAAGATGGCCGCCATCGGCCACCCTTCAATGATTGCCATCATGACCTTTATTGGTATTCGGGGTGCATATAAGGTATCTAAATAAGTGTGACCTTCTATCATTCGTGGCCCACGGATACCATAAGTCACTTGACTAACTGGCAAGTATGCAGTGACCTATCTAAAACGCAAGGGTGTGTTTGCATCTTGTTATATAATTATGTTATTATTAGTATATTATTGGAAAAGTTAAATTTGGACGGGGACCCTTTTTAGGTGGGGGGGCCTTTGCACGTTGTTCCCTACTTTTTCAGATTAGTCGGACTGTTCCGAAAGCCGAAAACTATATAATATTAAATATTAAGATTAGAAAACCCAGTTAACATGCATCTTTGTGATTATTACCCCCACCCCCTCCCCCACCACCAACACACCATGCCGTATAACTAGAAAGCGCATACCACTTATATAGAACAAAACAGCTATATATGCGTAGGTCACATACAAGGCCCGTTGAACTTTAACGTGCGGACCGAAATATAGGAGCTGGCGTCTTCCCTCGTGTTACCCACATTCGCTGGTGCTAAACTGAACTGTCTATGCATTTCGTGACCAGATGAGTGGCACCTTTATCAATAAAACACATCTTGTCTAGTATTGGGCAATACACTTGAATAATCAATTCTGTACAATGACTGATCACTATACCAAAACTCGGACATAAAATTATGAAGTAGTTCCGCAAATATTCTGGTCGCTTGTCAAGTAGCTGCAAACAAGTTCGTGCAAGTCAGCGTCTGCGCAGGTATATTTCGTGAAACCATACGGCGAAGGCTGAACACGAACAGTTCATATTCACACGTGCGAAATTAACTGTTCACAAAGTTGTCTTTCTGAATGGAATAGTTCACGCAACAATAACACAGATCCTGTTTTGTGTTTATGACGGTAGTGGCCTGCCGACAGAGTACATATTCTGTTATTCTTGTGATTAGTTTGGTGAAGACATCTTCATTCGATATATACCGAAACATCGACTTTCGCGTCACTGCCTCGCTGTAACAGTGGGGGCAGTTCGTTTGTGCCTCTTTCAGGATGTTCTGGCTTATGTTCTTCCATTGACTTCGGTGATGCGATCTCAGCCAGTTAATATCTCGCTGGTTTCAAAGACGCTTGCCTACTTCCTGCAGATTTTTGTCGAGTACAGTTGGGAGTGTTGTTCGTGGTCGCCCTCGTAAGCCAGCGGGTGATATATAATTATATATATATATATATATATATATATATATATATATATATATATATATATATATATATATATATATATATATATATATATATATTATGCGGGACAAAGCTACCTACAAGAGTTAATTACATGGAAACCGTGGCTCGTTTGCTGAAGACAACAAAGTCAAATGTATGTTTGTATACGAGCTTTATAATAAGCCAAATAGTAAAATGCAATACAATAATATGTATACATCATAAATACATTATTTATACAATGAAAACAGTTGTGACCTAGTTTATATACTCAGCTTACAAAATATCAGCAAAGGTGGGGGAACCAACCACCGAACATATATCACACAAAGTTAGTAAACCGACCCAACTAGAAATCAAACAAACACTGGTGTAGATGGGGTAGGAGGGTGGGTAAAAACATTAAAAAATATCGAGAGCAACAAATATTTTACCTTCGTAAACTTTGGCCAATATTGAAAAAGAGGCTAATTATTATGCGTGCATTTTGATTGTAAGAAATTGTCACATGGTGAGGTCGGCTTACCGTACAATCAAAATATAAGCTGCAGCATTGCCCACATAAATATCATTTGAGTTTTCAATTCAAATGATGGTTTTATGCGGGACAAAGCTACCTACAAGAGTTAATTACATGGAAACCGTGGCTCGTTTGCTGAAGACAACAAAGTCAAATGTATGTTTGTATACGAGCTTTATAATAAGCCAAATAGTAAAATGCAATACAATAATATATATATATATATATATATATATATATATATATATATATATATATATATATATATATATATATATATATATATATATATATATATATATATATATCAATATATATATATGTATATTGGTATATATACAATATATAAATATATATGTATACACACACACACACACACACACACACACACACACACACACACACACACACACACACACACACACACACACACACACCAAAAATATGCAACCAGTATGTTCAAACTATGTTGGCACGGAGTACGATTGTGTGCTAGTGAATGTAAAACTGAAAAGCCCGTCCTCGGGGAGAAACCCCCTTTTTGAATGAACTGTGTACGCTCGAACCCCCTTTTGAAAACCTTAAAGACGGGCTTGGGGATACATGTACAGTTTTGGTATATCAGGCCTGTCCTCAGGGTTTGAAAATGGGACTTCGGGCGAATACAATCGCGGGCTTACACTGGGGATTTCTGATAAAATTTTACAGTTAAACAAGATTCTCTCAAAAAGGGCGGGCATGTATAGTGACTAATAAATTAAATGTCATTAATTGATTTACATTTGACTTGTGTTGGTATTCTGCATATATGGCCCTATACGGGTAGGTAATGTGTAGGCCTGCGTTCTAAAGGTTAGATCCATTTTGTTAAAAGCACGGTATAATTTTTAAGATCACATCACGACAATTGTAATGAAATATACCTTAATGATAACAAAGTTATATAAAACTTGAACCGTAAATATTGGGTTTCAAACATGCGCTTTACTGTACTGGAACTGCCGGTCGCAATGTTTCTTTGTTATTTTTCACTTTGAATGATGCTGCAACGACCAGTAGCTACACAGAACTGATGCTGCAACGACCAGCAGCTACACAGAACTGATGCTGCAACGACCAGTAGCTACACAGAACTGATGCTGCAACGACCAGTAGCTACACAGAACTGATGCTGCAACGACCAGTAGCTACACAGAACTGATGCTGCAACGACCAGTAGCTACACAGAACTGCAGAGTATAGTTCATTGACGTTATAATGTGAGGTTGAAGTGTTGTATAACATATTCAGAGTTCTTGCCGTGCACTGCCTCATTGAAGACCCGGCGTTCGTCAATCCTGTGTCGATCGCTCTGCCGTGTATAGGAGAGCTTAACGCTTTATTCATTAAAATACACTGACTTTTTTAATGTTATTCATCTCCAATATATAATATAAATGTAATTATGCATAACAACATTCCTTATACATTTTACATGACATGCAACCACTAACTCCATAACCCACGGACATGTGTTTCAATCATCCGTTACTTGGATTAATCATTTGATTATTGCTTTATAAATCTGGCTCAGTCACGGTGTAATATGAGGTTATACAATATATATATATATGTATATATATATATATATATATATATATATATATATATATATATATATATATATATATATATATATATATATATATATATATATATATATATATATATATATATATATATACCGCGGTATATCAGAACATACTACATTTGCTACATTTTCACCAGTTGTTTCCAATCGTTACAGTGCATCCAATCTTCAATATATATATATATATATATATATATATATATATATATATATATATATATATATATATATATATATATATATATATATATATATATATATATATATATATATATATATATATATATATATATATATTGAAGATTGGATGCACTGTAACGATTGGAAACAACTGGTGAAAATGTAGCAAATGTAGTATGTTCTGATATACCGCGGTATACAGTCCTTGGGACAGTCCAAAGCGCTTTACACTTCACCCCTTGGCAGACCTGTTCATTCCAACGCCATCTCGATTTCTCTGGGAAGATTTCACATGACTCCTATTTAGGAAAACATCGCGCTGTTTGTACAGAGGGGCATGCCGCTGTTTGTACAGAGGGGCATGCCGCTGTTTGTACAGAGGGGCATGCCGCTGTTTGTACAGAGGGGCATGCCGCAGACCGAGTTTTCATTATTGCGCAACTACGGCACTTGAGAAAGACAATATCAGCTATGGGCCTGAACAATAACAAACAAGGATGATATGTTTGATGCTGCCATTTGAAGATTGATGCAGTTAGAGACCAAAAGAATAATACTTAGGACAACCTTACTGGATAACAAGAAGACATCAAAAGGCGAAACAAACGGCCCCTCAAATGAGTCAAGGGCCTGTCCTCCGACAGAAGACCCAGAACATGTGGAGTATTAAGTCACATGCTGAGAGATTGACAAAGTATTAAGTCACATGCTGAGAGATTGACAAAGTATTAAGTCACATGCTGAGAGATTGACAAAGTATTAAGTCACATGCTGAGAGATTGACAAAGCACAGACGATGAACGCCAGGTCTTTAATGCGGCAGCATACGACTCACGCCAAGTACATATTGGGCGACACTTACGGCGTCTACAGTTCGCTTCAGTCAGCTTCAACAGTCATGACGTGGCTGGACGACGTTTCACGGTAAGACGTTTTCTTCTTCGAAGTGCGTTGACCTTAGATAGCATATGAACAAACTGGGAATACTGAGGAGACGCACAGGTTTGACTAGCGGCTGTGACTGTGGGAAGAAGGCATCTACATTATTTCAAGTCGAATGTCTTACGAAACACATTTTAGGTTGCGATTTAGTTGCTTTGGGTCAGTGGAAGTTTGACATGGAAAATAGCAATACAATTTTATTCGGCAATACAACGAAATCATTTAATTATTTCACGAGTATGGCCTGCTGTTTTGATCAAATATGACAGGAAATATGACGTACTTCTTTGAAGCAACATAAGGTAACATTTTACATATGCGTTAGTTAAACTGACAACTAGTTTCATTCGGAAAAAACACTCTGTGCTAATTACACAAATCTCCATATCTAGTTCCAACCAATATTTCGTTCCAAACACAATGTGTGCTGGTTTCGGTTTTGTTATGCGTAGTCGGGGAATCACACACGGGCATCACAAAGCAAAGACGCTGCTCGGATTGTCTAATCGCTCTAACGCTATTGCGAGACGAAAAACTTCATTGTTGTGAAATGATATTTAAATGGCAGACCTTCCAAATTAGCACAGGCAAATAGCTGGAGACCCCCACACGCGTTCTCATGGCGGAAGATTTTGTTCAGGGAGGTTCAAAGAATATTTCCCGTTGGTGGCGCCACCTACATAATGTGTTTTATAAAAATTACACAAGAGCGCTGATCCGTTTTTACAACCGCCCGCGAAAAAGTTAACCTTTGCAATGAAAGTGAATTTCAGGTTTTTGGCCTGATTAAATTCATTTACATCAATAATAATGTTATTTATTTATGTCGTACAATCATGTGTAGACAAACTTAGTCAAGCCAAAACTTCTCAAAATCAACGGGGGAAATATCGTGACATCAAATACGACAAAAGCGGGAGATTAGTAGGATGTTTGAAAAATTACCAAAAAGCAGAATATCTGTGTCAGACTTGGAAGGTCTGGAAGTCTCATACCCTATGAACCGTAACTAGTGAACAGACACGTAACAACAAAACGGAGATTGTTTGCACATCTACTCCTTCTACATCGTGAGTGGACATGTAGTGGCCGGCAGTATAACGACGACCCGACTTGTGAAATAAGGATCTGAGACGGCATTTAAAGGACATGACTCTCAAAAGTCGGCCAAAGTCAACACAGTTCTCGAGCGTCATGGGAGTCGATTGGTACTCGAAAGACAAGTGGAAATTCCAACATTGAAAGTACTAGATTTCGATTTATGCTTCGTTGTATAACTATTTGTCGACGACCTCCCCTTGTGTGGCTTCAGTGGTGTATAACTATTTGTCGACGACCTCCCCTTGTGTGGCTTCAGTGGTGTATAACTATTTGTTCTCGACCTCCCCTTGTGTGGCTTCAGTGGTGTATAACTATTTGTCGACGACCTCCCCTTGTATGGCTTCAGTGGTGTATGACTATTTGTCCTCGACCTCCCCTTGTATGGCTTCAGTGGTGTATAACTATTTGTCCTCGACCTCCCCTTGTGTGGCTTCAGTGGTGTATAACTATTTGTCGACGACCTCCCCTTGTATGGCTTCAGTGGTGATTGCGTGTAAACTGGACAAACATAGTTATTGTTCCTTCTAATATGTTAGTCTCGATGTTGCTTTTTTGTTTAGTGTTTTGGGTATGAAAGGAACTGATGGCAGTAATATCAACCAACATCACCCACTATACGTGTCCCGAGACTCGGACACGAGTCCCCTTTTGCATATACAGTGTATGCGAAACAATGCCAAGTTTGTGATATTGCGTTGTCGTGCAGTTTATTTCGTTGTTCCAGTGGCAGCGACAAGAAAACATGGTGGTCACGGCGGACACTACTTGAGGTCAAACTGACCATCCTTATCCTGCTCCTCTTCCTCGTTGCCGTGGTGATGGTGGTTATCTCTGCATTCAATTCAGGCCAAACGCGACCTGCAGGTATGAGTTGATTGACACTAAGCAGCGCTACTTGATTGACACTAAGCAGCGCTACTTGATTGACACTAAGCAGCGCTACGCCAGTTCGCCAGATGACGACGCCAACTTGTCCTTGACACCGTACGCGTGTAGTAAGCCGACATTCAGTTTTCCTTTCGTTCGCAATGTCATCCGACGTATCGCAAAATGGTAACAACCGCATGATTTCTTTTTTTATTTATCAACTCGGTGGAATGGCTAGATGCATGGCATTGAATGGTAAATGAAATCGACATCTGGCGAACATATTCCACAGTTATAAGTTGTGATGATTTAATTTTAAGAAGATTTAAGCAGATGGCGATCCAAAACAATAAGCCCCCCATATGGCAATAACGTTTCATAATTATGCATGTGTAGCCCGGTGATGTAAGGGGTTAGACCTCACTGGGACTAGGCTCGGTGATGTAAGGGGTTAGACCTCACTGGGACTAGGCCCGGTGATGTAAGGGGTTATACCTCACTGGGACTAGGCTCGGTGATGTAAGGGGTTAGACCTCACTGGGACTAGGCCCGGTGATGTAAGGGGTTAGACCTCACTGGGACTAGGCCCGGTGATGTAAGGGGTTAGACCTCACTGGGACTAGGCCCGGTGATGTAAGGGGTTAGACCTCACTGGGACTAGGCCAGGTGATGTAAGGGGTTAGACCTCACTGGGACTAGGCCCGGTGATGTAAGGGGTTATATCTCACTGGGACTAGGCCCGGTGATGTAAGGGGTTAGACCTCACTGGGACTAGGCCCGGTGATGTAAGGGGTTAGACCTCACTGGGACTAGGCCCGGTGATGTAAGGGGTTAGACCTCACTGGGACTAGGCCCGGTGATGTAAGGGATTAGACCTCACTGGGACTAGGCCCGGTGATGTAAGGGGTTAGACCTCACTGGGACTAGGCCCGGTGATGTAAGTGGTTAGACCTCACTGGGACTAGGCCCGGTGATGTAAGGGGTTAGACCTCACTGGGACTAGGCCCGGTGATGTAAGGGGTTAGACCTCACTGGGACTAGGCCCGGTGATGTAAGGGGTTATACCTCACTGGGACTAGGCCCGGTGATGTAAGGGGTTAGACCTCACTGGGACTAGGCCCGGTGATGTAAGGGGTTAGACCTCACTGGGACTAGGCCCGGTGATGTAAGGGGTTAGACCTCACTGGGACTAGGCCCGGTGATGTAAGGGGTTATACCTCACTGGGACTAGGCCCGGTGATGTAAGGGGTTATACCTCACTGGGAGTAGGCCCGGTGATGTAAGGGGTTATACCTCACTGGGACTAGGCCCGGTGATGTAAGGGGTTAGACCTCACTGGGACTAGGCCCGGTGATGTAAGGGGTTAGACCTCACTGGGACTAGGCCCGGTGATGTAAGGGGTTAGACCTCACAGGGACTAGGCCCGGTGATGTAAGGGGTTAGACCTCACTGGGACTAGGCCCGGTGATGTAAGGGGTTATACCTCACTGGGACTAGGCCCGGTGATGTAAGGGGTTAGACCTCACTGGGACTAGGCCCGGTGATGTAAGGGGTTATACCTCACTGGGACTAGGCCCGGTGATGTAAGGGGTTATACCTCACTGGGACTAGGCCCGGTGATGTAAGGGGTTAGACCTCACTGGGACTAGGCCCGGTGATGTAAGGGGTTAGACCTCACTGGGACTAGGCCCGGTGATGTAAGGGGTTAGACCTCACTGGGACTAGGCCCGGTGATGTAAGGGGTTAGACCTCACTGGGACTAGGCCCGGTGATGTAAGTGGTTAGACCTCACTGGGACTAGGCCCGGTGATGTAAGTGGTTAGACCTCACTGGGACTAGGCCCGGTGATGTAAGGGGTTAGACCTCACTGGGACTAGGCCCGGTGATGTAAGGGGTTAGACCTCACTGGGACTAGGCCCGGTGATGTAAGGGGTTAGACCTCACTGGGACTAGGCCCGGTGATGTAAGGGGTTAGACCTCACTGGGACTAGGCCCGGTGATGTAAGGGGTTAGACCTCACTGGGACTAGGCCCGGTGATGTAAGGGGTTAGACCTCACTGGGACTAGGCCCGGTGATGTAAGGGGTTAGACCTCACTGGGACTAGGCCCGGTGATGTAAGGGGTTAGACCTCACTGGGACTAGGCCCGGTGATGTAAGGGGTTAGACCTCACTGGGACTAGGCCCGGTGATGTAAGGGGTTAGACCTCACTGGGACTAGGCCCGGTGATGTAAGGGGTTAGACCTCACTGGGACTAGGCCCGGTGATGTAAGGGGTTAGACCTCACTGGGACTAGGCCCGGTGATGTAAGGGGTTAGACCTCACTGGGACTAGGCCCGGTGATGTAAGGGGTTAGACCTCACTGGGACTAGGCCCGGTGATGTAAGGGGTTAGACCTCACTGGGACTAGGCCCGGTGATGTAAGGGGTTAGACCTCACTGGGACTAGGCCCGGTGATGTAAGGGGTTAGACCTCACTGGGACTAGGCCCGGTGATGTAAGGGGTTAGACCTCACTGGGACTAGGCCCGGTGATGTAAGGGATTAGACCTCACTGGGACTAGGCCCGGTGATGTAAGGGGTTAGACCTCACTGGGACTAGGCCCGGTGATGTAAGTGGTTAGACCTCACTGGGACTAGGCCCGGTGATGTAAGGGGTTAGACCTCACTGGGACTAGGCCCGGTGATGTAAGGGGTTAGACCTCACTGGGACTAGGCCCGGTGATGTAAGGGGTTAGACCTCACTGGGACAAGGCCCCGTGATGTAAGGGGTTATACCTCACTGGGACTAGGCCCGGTGATGTAAGGGGTTAGACCTCACTGGGACTAGGCCCGGTGATGTAAGGGGTTATACCTCACTGGGACTAGGCCCGGTGATGTAAGTGGTTAGACCTCACTGGGACTAGGCCCGGTGATGTAAGGGGTTAGACCTCACTGGGTCTAGCCCCGGTGATGTAAGGGGTTAGACCTCACTGGGACTAGGCCCGGTGATGTAAGGGGTTAGACCTCACTGGGACTAGGCTCGGTTATGTAAGGGGTTAGACCTCACTGGGACTAGGCCCGGTGATGTAAGTGGTTAGACCTCACTGGGACTAGGCCCGGTGATGTAAGGGGTTAGACCTCACTGGGACTAGGCCCGGTGATGTAAGGGGTTAGACCTCACTGGGACTAGGCTCGGTGATGTAAGGGGTTAGACCTCACTGGGACTAGGCCCGGTGATGTAAGGGGTTAGACCTCACTGGGACTAGGCCCGGTGATGTAAGGGGTTAGACCTCACTGGGACTAGACCCGGTGATGTAAGGGGTTAGACTTCACTGGGACTAGGCCCGGTGATGTAAGGGGTTAGACCTCACTGGGACTAGGCCCGGTGATGTAAGGGGTTAGACGCACTGGGACTAGGCCCGGTGATGTAAGGGGTTAGACCTCACTGGGACTAGGCCCGGTGATGTAAGGGGTTAGACCTCACTGGGACTAGGCCCGGTGATGTAAGGGGTTAGACCTCACTGGGACTAGGCCCGGTGATGTAAGTGGTTAGACCTCACTGGGACTAGGCCTGGTGATGTAAGGGGTTAGACCTCACTGGGACTAGGCCCGGTGATGTAAGGGGTTAGACCTCACTGGGACTAGGCCCCGTGATGTAAGGGGTTAGACCTCACTGGGACTAGGCCCGGTGATGTAAGGGGTTAGACCTCACTGGGACTAGGCCCGGTGATGTAAGGGGTTAGACCTCACTGGGACTAGGCCCGGTGATGTAAGGGGTTAGACCTCACTGGGATTAGGCCCGGTGATGTAAGGGGTTAGACCTCACTGGGACTAGGCCGGTGATGTAAGGGGTTATACCTCACTGGGACTAGGCCCGGTGATGTAAGGGGTTAGACCTCACTGGGACTAGGCCCGGTGATGTAAGGGGTTAGACCTCACTGGGACTAGGCCCGGTGATGTAAGGGATTAGACCTCACTGGGACTAGGCCCGGTGATGTAAGGGATTAGACCTCACTGGGACTAGGCCCGGTGATGTAAGGGGTTAGACCTCACTGGGACTAGGCCCGGTGATGTAAGTGGTTAGACCTCACTGGGACTAGGCCCGGTGATGTAAGGGGTTAGACCTCACTGGGACTAGGCCCGGTGATGTAAGGGGTTAGACCTCACTGGGACTAGGCCCGGTGATGTAAGGGGTTAGACCTCACTGGGACTAGGCTCGGTTATGTAAGGGGTTAGACCTCACTGGGACTAGGCCCGGTGATGTAAGTGGTTAGACCTCACTGGGACTAGGCCCGGTGATGTAAGGGGTTAGACCTCACTGGGACTAGGCCCGGTGATGTAAGGGGTTAGACCTCACTGGGACTAGGCTCGGTGATGTAAGGGGTTAGACCTCACTGGGACTAGGCCCGGTGATGTAAGGGGTTAGACCTCACTGGGACTAGGCCCGGTGATGTAAGGGGTTAGACCTCACTGGGACTAGGCTCGGTGATGTAAGGGGTTAGACCTCACTGGGACTAGGCCCGGTGATGTAAGGGGTTAGACCTCACTGGGACTAGGCCCGGTGATGTAAGGGGTTAGACCTCACTGGGACTAGGCCCGGTGATGTAAGGGGTTAGACTTCACTGGGACTAGGCTCGGTTATGTAAGGGATTAGACCTCACTGGGACTAGGCTCGGTGATGTAAGGGGTTAGACCTCACTGGGACTAGGCCCGGTGATGTAAGGGGTTAGACCTCACTGGGACTAGGCCCGGTGATGTAAGGGGTTATACCTCACTGGGACTAGGCTCGGTGATGTAAGGGGTTAGACCTCACTGGGACTAGGCCCGGTGATGTAAGGGGTTAGACCTCACTGGGACTAGGCCCGGTGATGTAAGGGGTTAGACCTCACTGGGACTAGGCCCGGTGATGTAAGGGGTTAGACCTCACTGGGACTAGGCCCCGTGATGTAAGGGGTTAGACCTCACTGGGACTAGGCCCGGTGATGTAAGGGGTTAGACCTCACTGGGACTAGGCCCGGTGATGTAAGGGGTTAGACCTCACTGGGACTAGGCCCGGTGATGTAAGGGGTTAGACCTCACTGGGACTAGGCCCGGTGATGTAAGGGGTTAGACCTCACTGGGACTAGGCCGGTGATGTAAGGGGTTATACCTCACTGGGACTAGGCCCGGTGATGTAAGGGGTTAGACCTCACTGGGACTAGGCCCGGTGATGTAAGGGGTTAGACCTCACTGGGACTAGGCCCGGTGATGTAAGGGATTAGACCTCACTGGGACTAGGCCCGGTGATGTAAGGGATTAGACCTCACTGGGACTAGGCCCGGTGATGTAAGGGGTTAGACCTCACTGGGACTAGGCCCGGTGATGTAAGTGGTTAGACCTCACTGGGACTAGGCCCGGTGATGTAAGGGGTTAGACCTCACTGGGACTAGGCCCGGTGATGTAAGGGGTTAGACCTCACTGGGACTAGGCCCGGTGATGTAAGGGGTTAGACCTCACTGGGACTAGGCTCGGTTATGTAAGGGGTTAGACCTCACTGGGACTAGGCCCGGTGATGTAAGTGGTTAGACCTCACTGGGACTAGGCCCGGTGATGTAAGGGGTTAGACCTCACTGGGACTAGGCCCGGTGATGTAAGGGGTTAGACCTCACTGGGACTAGGCTCGGTGATGTAAGGGGTTAGACCTCACTGGGACTAGGCCCGGTGATGTAAGGGGTTAGACCTCACTGGGACTAGGCCCGGTGATGTAAGGGGTTAGACCTCACTGGGACTAGGCCCGGTGATGTAAGGGGTTAGACTTCACTGGGACTAGGCTCGGTTATGTAAGGGATTAGACCTCACTGGGACTAGGCTCGGTGATGTAAGGGGTTAGACCTCACTGGGACTAGGCCCGGTGATGTAAGGGGTTAGACCTCACTGGGACTAGGCCCGGTGATGTAAGGGGTTATACCTCACTGGGACTAGGCTCGGTGATGTAAGGGGTTAGACCTCACTGGGACTAGGCCCGGTGATGTAAGGGGTTAGACCTCACTGGGACTAGGCCCGGTGATGTAAGGGGTTAGACCTCACTGGGACTAGGCCCGGTGATGTAAGGGGTTAGACCTCACTGGGACTAGGCCCGGTGATGTAAGGGGTTAGACGCACTGGGACTAGGCCCGGTGATGTAAGGGGTTAGACCTCACTGGGACTAGGCCCGGTGATGTAAGGGGTTATACCTCACTGGGACTAGGCCCGGTGATGTAAGGGGTTAGACCTCACTGGGACTAGGCCCGGTGATGTAAGTGGTTAGACCTCACTGGGACTAGGCCCGGTGATGTAAGGGGTTAGACCTCACTGGGACTAGGCCCGGTGATGTAAGGGGTTAGACCTCACTGGGACTAGGCCCGGTGATGTAAGGGGTTAGACCTCACTGGGACTAGGCCCGGTGATGTAAGGGGTTAGACCTCACTGGGACTAGGCCCGGTGATGTAAGGGGTTAGACCTCACTGGGACTAGGCTCGGTGATGTAAGTGGTTAGACCTCACTGGGACTAGGCTCGGTGATGTAAGGGGTTAGACGCACTGGGACTAGGCTCGGTGATGTAAGGGGTTAGACCTCACTGGGACTAGGCTCGGTGATGTAAGGGGTTAGACGCACTGGGACTAGGCTCGGTGATGTAAGGGGTTAGACCTCACTGGGACTAGGCCGTTGAGCAGACTAATTATCCAAGAATATGTGTATGTGTTGGTGGAACCAGATGTTTGATTTACTTCATAAGTTTATTTTTTAAATCTCTTCCCTCGAGGTATATGTTTTATGACGTTTTATGACGAGAGTTTTATGACGAGAATAGGGGAAGGCAGTGTTAGTTGTGAGCCATTTGTAATTCTTTTCGATATCTAGGACACAATGCTATTCATGACTAAAAAGTGTTTTACTCACATAAAAATTATTAGTAGTCATTTTATACCAACATACCTAGTAAGTTTAGATAATTATATGTAACTGGTTCAAATAGGGTTGGTAGGCTACCTCAACTAACACTTGGTGTGGGGTAAATTGAGCCACAGTGTAGCGTAAGTTGAATAAATGCTTTATTTCCAGATTGTACTAAAATTTCATAACAACCCAGCCAACACATTTACCCAATGGGAACAACACGTCTCTGGCAAATCTACACACTTAATGAATAAGTGGACACAATTAATATAGACCTATAGGCCAATCGCAACCAGTGTAATGTGGCGCCTGGTAGCTATCCGATATACACATTTGCTCAGGAAAATTAATTCCTTGATGTATCTTGGAGTAAAGAACACTGATCTTCGTTCTTTAACCGCTGCTCAACTAACCCTCCATTGGGCCTTTGGGCGCTCAACTAGCCCCGTTTCGACAATAAAGCTTTTTTCACTAACTTCTCATTAATGCGCCAAGTGGTGTAAATAATCTTCTTCTCTGTGCATAGTTAAACCATTTGCAAGTACACAGACAATAAAGTCTGATCACGTGCGTTGATAATTTAAACACTAGAATACATTTATTTTACGCCAATCGTATTCAATTAACATGTTCAATCATTGGGTGGTTCCATGTAACTGTCGTTGCTGTGGTTTCCTGGGAAACATGGGTGGCTCAACTAACCCAGTGGCTCAACTAACCCAGTGGATCAATTAACCCAATGGCTCAACTAACACAGTCTTCCCCTACGTATGCTTTCGCGAAGTTTGGTTGTTTAGAAATAATGAGTACTTAAAAAATAAGTGATTCTAAAAAAGTGGATGAAAAGTGCATGTTTGTTTCAGATGTAGTGTCGCCGACGCCGTGTATGAAAGAGGAATGCATCATGGCAGGTACGTAATATCGCCGACGCCGTGTATGAAAGAGGAATGCATCATGGCAGGTACGTAATGTAGCCGACGCCGTGTATGAAAGAGGAATGCATCATGGCAGGTACGTAAAGTCGCCGACGCCGTGTATGAAAGAGGAATGCATCATGGCAGGTACGTAATGTCGCCGACGCCGTGTATGAAAGAGGAATGCATCATGGCAGGTACGTAACGCTGGCCGAGTCACTCATCGCTACTGACTTCACCCAAGGCACACATTCCAGTCACAACGGCGTCCTGGGCAGTCATTCATTTTGGGCATTTTGAAATGCACATCCGTGCTCGTAAAATGTCGGCAGAATTGAATACAGTGGACTCCGCTTAACAGAATCACTTCGGACCAGAGCAATTTGATTCAGTTAAGCGGCTGATGTGCATATTAAAGCGGTGCCCTTTAATACAGCGGGAATAGGGAACGACTCCGTCCAACCCAATATATTTGATTCTTCTTAGCAGCCGATTCTGTTGTCCGTGATTCCATTAAGCGTCCACTGTATTCCACTGTATTTATGTATGAGTCCACTGTATTTAATTGTCCAACCTAATCCCCCCATGTTTACAAACTAATCCCCCCATGTTTGCTTTGCACATTTTCGCACATTGAATGTAACATAGCCATCTCTCCGCGTGTAGTAGAGTGTGAAGCAAAGCCACAATCTTCAGCCATCTTTCCGCGTGTAGTAGGATAGGAGGCACAGCTACATTCTGTAGCCATCTCTCCGCGTGTAGTAGGGTGGGAGGCACAGCTACATTCTGTAGCCATCTCTCCGCGTGTAGTAGATTGGGAGGCACAGCCACATTCTGTAGCCATCTCTCCGCGTGTAGTAGGATGGGAGGCACAGCTACATTCTGTAGCCATCTCTCCGCGTGTAGTAGGGTGGGAGGCACAGCCACATTTTGCAGCCATCTCTCCGCGTGTAGTAGGGTGGGAGGCACAGCTACATTTTGTAGCCATCTCTCCGCGTGTAGTAGGATGGGAGGCACAGCCACATTCTGTAGCCATCTCTCCGCGTGTAGTAGGATGAGAGGCACAGCCACATTCTGTAGCCATCTCTCCGCGTGTAGTAGGATGGGAGGCACAGCCACATTCTGTAGCCATCTCTCCCCGTGTAGTAGGATGGGAGGCACAGACACATTTTGCAGCCATCTCTCCGCGTGTACTAGAGTGTGAGGCAAAGCCACACTCTGTAACCATCTCTCCGCATGTAGTAGGATGGGAGGCACAGCTACATTATGTAGCCATCTCTCCGCGTGTAGTAGGGTGGGAGGCACAGCTACATTATGTAGCCATCTCTCCGCGTGTTGTAGGATGGGAGGCACAGCTACATTATGTAGCCATCTCTCCGCGTGTTGTAGGATGGGAGGCACAGCTACATTATGTAGCCATCTCTCCGCGTGTAGTAGGATGGGAGGCACAGCTACATTCTGTAGCCCAGCTCATAATACTGATTGACCGCCCAAATGTGTTTTAACAAACAACAGTTATTCATATAATTTTACCGTCATCTATTTAATTTTAATGTTTCGATTCGGATAAAATTTAATCTTGCCTTATAAAACCAGCCGTGGCCATTGCCCCATAGTCTTGACCATACTCCTTAACACTTTACACAAAACACCCCTTTGAACCCGATATAAACTTTATGTATATTGCGGTCACGTGAGATTGAGATTCGTTCAGTGACTAATATTACGAACGGCGCAATCAGTGTTCATTGTTATTTTTTAGCGTCGCAAATGTTGCGTGTACGGAACACAACTGTCGACCCCTGCGACGACTTCTACGAGTACGCGTGTGGTCGCTCGAACGAGGAATACAACATACCCAGTGATATGGTTGCATACTCATCTTGGACGCAACTACGATCTGAAATCGCTGTCAAATTGAAACGTACGCACCCATAGGGCATCGAACAATATTCGTTGTGTTCACGTGACTCGAAAGTGACTTGTAATTATGCAATTAAACCACATTGTTTAAGTTTAAACCGAAACGGTTCAGGGGAAATGGACAATTTGCGTTGTTTACTAAAATTTATCACGTCGTCGGTTCATGTTTGTAGAGTAGTAATGCAGAATCCCTGTAATCCCTGAGGTAACAACGGCTGCTACAATGATGTCATCGTGTGCTCCCAGAAAGACTAATTATATTCAATAATGATCTAATAACATGTGAAATGCCAGCACGGTATCTTCTACTTTAATAACTGCCACTGCTACAGCCATAGCCACCGTGATATGTAATTTTGCCTATGCGATTATTTTAGAGTGGTGAACGGTTTTTTCTATTGTAGGAGTTTTAGAAAAGCCAATTTTATCAAGTGAACCTAACGCCACAAAGAAAGCCAAGATGTACTATCAATCTTGTATTGACACAGGTGAGATGTCATTGCTCAAAAAATGTGCGCCGGAAGTGGGGCAGCAGAGGCGCATGCAAGGGTCTTTGTAAATACAAGAAGTCAAATAATAAAAAGTGTGTGGGTGGGTCGATGGTCCACTCGGATTACCACACACGAATTGGAAAGGTATATTTCTGATATTGTTTCTCCGGTCGAAATTTGGCAATAATCAGATTTCGATCCGCTCTTACAATTTTGTGGAAGAGTGGGTGGGGTAAAACACGATCGTATCGATACGCTAGAGTACCATGAGGGTTACTCAACTCAAATTCTTACCCTCGTCGTCGTCGTGCAAGGCAGCAGCAATCGTGAACATTGCAAGGTAAAACCCTCTATTGCCCGTTTAGCTTAAATTATAACTAAATCCATAGTTTGGTTGCAGTAATAAACAACTTATTTGAAAAGTACGATAGCTAAGGTCGTTGTGTTCTACCCGAGTCAACGTGGAGAGCGCTACTCTTCAACATTCATTGGTCAGCAGAATCGTGCGCGTTGCAATAAACCTACAGCGCGTGTCATGTGCTCCCAGGAAGTCTAATTATATTCATTAATCATCTAATAACATGTGAAATGCCGGCATGGTATCTTCTACTTTAATAACTTCCATTGCTACAGTTTGCATATAACGTTGGAAACAGCTGCATTTGCTAACATTTTGCGTTCATTTGAAGTTTGAGTTTATATTATGAGTGTCGAAAGAATATAATAATTGTCTTTTCCGTTACTGTAGTTGTATGTATAATAATTACTTAACAGTTTTTTTTATTCAGCAATGACAACCATTAAGGAAATCTACTACATTACGCAATCAAACATTTACAAAGGCTATGTTTAGAATATGGTTATGGCTGATATGTCTGTCTTTACCGTTACCAGAAATCTTTGGGCGTTTTCCATGTAAATGGTACACAAATAGTCCCACGCAGCCTCAAAAAATAATATGTTCCAATTATCTGGTTCATGTTATTTCCAAACACTAGATGATATTACATAAACACTGACATTTCAGGAGCATGACGTTACATATATTTCCTACAAATTGGCTTCAAATTTAAGCTGTAAATCTGTATAATGTTGCTATCTGATGAGGACATTTCTTTGATACACAATGTGCAATTACGACATTAGGTATTATGTTAACTATTCTTATACAAAATATTAACTATTCTTATAATTTTTTTTAACTATTCTTATACAAAATGGCAGCTATTCTTATACAAAATGTTAACTAGTCTTATACAAAATGTTAACTATTCTTATAAAAAATATTAACTATTCTTATACAAAATGTTAACTATTCTTTATACAAAATGGTAGCTATTCTTATACAAAATGCTGTACTGAATAAAACAATATAATACAATAAGAAAAAAAATTCATTACGCTGAGTTTCTCGATCTCAGAAGCGCGTCAAAACCAAAGGTTTAGATAATCTCAAATCGGTTTATAATCTTTAAGTCACCAACAATTGATTAAGGAGCTAAACTGATAAACAAAGTAAAAAATATGATGTCGGAATGTTACTATATTTCTAGCAGATTTAAACTAACAATGACGGCGTTCAACCGAATTTGAGTTATGTCAAATTTTACACATTAACAATTAATATAATAATTAAACTCTTTATTTCTGTACTAATATTTCATCTCAAGCTCTGCTGTTTCGTATGTGTATTGGTAGGTACACTTTATGTGAATAATACAAGCTACAAAAACCCATACATATTAAACATTTATTGTTATGGTTATTACCATTATTTACCGTAATTTGGTACTTGTATTATGTATGACATTGTTGTTAGAATGTATACATATGTACGTCCACATGGGGTATATATCCGTGACTTTTATTAATTCGCTAATGATATATTAATTCAATAATGTAACCTCGTTAGTTTAACTCATACGGTTTAACCACTGTTCTGTTTCAGAAAGGATCGAGTCTGAGGGACCGGCACCCGTTCTGCGCTTGGTGAAGAAGCTTGGTGGCTGGCCTGCTTTGGACTCTCGCTGGAATTCGTCCCGGTTCGACTTGGTGACAACCATGGGTCGGATAATAGAGCTTGGACTCGGCGCGGCCTTCGTGTCACCCTTCCCAACAAAGATTACAGGAGGAACTTTCAACATTCTAGTATGTCATTCATATTATATATGGGTGACGAAATCACACTTCTCACTAGGATATTAAAATTAAGCTGAAATGCATAAACGCCTAAAATACAACAGGATATTAAAATATGAGTGGGTGAAAAATGCCAAATTCGTTATCATTGGAAACACCCTCCTCGTCAGTCCGCTCGTTCTTCCTCCTTCCCGTTGTCACCCCGTCACCTTCTTTCCGGCCCTCCTCTCGCTCTTCCCCTTCCCGTTGTCATCCTTCTTTCCGGCTTCCCACTCGTTCTTCCCCCTTCCCGTTGTCATCCCATCACCACCTTCCCACCCTTCCTCTCGTTCTCCCCCTTCGAGTTGGCATACCGTCACCTTCTTCCCGGCCTTCCACCCGTTCTTCCCCCTTCCTCTTTGGCCTTCCTCTCGTTCTGCTTCCCTTTGTCATCCCATCACCTCCTTCCCGGCCTTCCTCTCGTTTTCGTTTTCCCTTTGTCATACTATCACCTTCTTCAATGCCTTCCTCTCTTTCTTCCCATTTCCTGTTGTCATCCCATGACCTTCTTCCAGGCCTTCCTCTCGTTCTTGCCCCTTCCCGTTGTCATACCGTCACCTTCTTCCCGGCCTTCCACTCGTTCTTCTCCCTTCCCGTTGTCATACCATCAGCTTCTCCCAGGCCTTCCTCTCGTTCTCCCACCTGCCCGTTGTCATCCCATCACCTTCTTCCAGGCCTCTCCCTCTCGTTCTTGCCCCTTCCCGTTGTCATACCGTCACCTTCTTCCAGACCTTCTTTCGTTCTTGTCATCCCATCACATCCTTCCCGGCCTTCCACTCGTTCTTCCCCCTTCCCATTGTCATCAGATTACCTCCTCCCCAGCCATTATCTCGTTCTTCCCCTTATCCTTGTCATCCCATCACATCCTTCCCGGCCTTCCACTCGTTCTTCCCCTTATCCTTGTCATCCCATCACATCCTTCCCGGCCTTCCACTCGTTCTTCCCCCTTCCCGTTGTCATCCCGTCACCTTCATCCCGACCTTCCACTCATTCTTCCCCCTTCCCATTGTCATCCCATCACCTCCTTCCCGGCCTTCATCTCGTTCTTCCCCGTTTCCGTTGTCATAATATATATATATATATATATATAATATATATATATATATTATATATATATATATATATATATATAATATATTATATATTATATATATATTATATATATATATATATATATATATATATATATATAGATATATATATATAGATATATATATATATATATATATATAAAGAATAAGCAAAAGAATATATATAGAAAGTAAAATGTAAATATATATATATATATATATATATATACTTTCTATATATTTTATTTTTATTTTTTATCAGCTATATATATATAATAATCATAAAATAATTATATATATATATATATATTATATATAGTAATGACGCTAGCTAACAATTAATTATGACGATTGTCTGTTATACTTTTAATTCTGCTTCATAAAACATTTACATTTGGGAAATACTTACTATATTTTCTTTTGCTTTTTATTTTATATATATATATATATATATATATATATATATATATATATATATATATATATATATATATATATATATTATATATATATATATATATATATATATATATATATATATATATATTTTATATATATATATATATTATATATATATATATATATATATATATATATATAATATATATATATATATAAAATATATATATATATATATATATATATATATAATATATATATATATATATATATATATATATATATATATATATATATATATATATAAAATAAAAAGCAAAAGAAAATATATAGTAAGTATTTCCCAAATGTAAATGTTTTATGAAGCAGAATTAAAAGTATAACAGACAATCGTCATAATTAATTGTTAGCTAGCGTCATTACTGCAATCGACTTCACTCCAGTGCGCTCCAGTTCCCTCTGTGTCGATGTTGCTAGACAATAATTTTAGCAATGCACTGTTAGTATATGACACGTAGTCGTTCGACAGGTGCAACCGGCAATACTGACTCTCAAACGCGCTATATACGTCGAAGAGAAATATCAGAACAATTTGGCAGCTTACACTCGCTTCGCTGTTACCTTGATGAAAGCCTTCGGAGCCAGTCAAGATACCGTCAACGCGGACGTCAAAGATATCATAGACTTCGAGGTGAAAGTAGCCAAAGTAAGTGTGTAAATGATTCTAAACCTATCGCTTCGGTATAACACGGAGTGAGCCAGTCAGAAATCCCAGTAATGCGCATACTTTGCGAAAGCACGCACGCACGCACGCACGCACGCACGCACGCACGCACGCACGCACGCACGCACGCACGCACACACACACACACACACACACACACACGCATCCTTCTAAGCACAGAGGTGACGTGAAAGAGCTATCTCTCTGCCATATACAAAATGGTAATGATGGTCTTAATGCTAAACATTTTAAAGCAAAGCAAAAGTAATTGCTTTGGGATTATGCTCATAAAAGGGTTAATAGCCATAATAATAATAATAATAGCCATAGCCAAACTAGCCATGTGCAACTGAAATCAAGAATATCACGCCAGTGGTTTTTTATTCTGAATGTGTTCTAAAAGTTCGTGATTCTTGTCAAATCTCCATTTAGCTAGGGGCTGACATGTTAACCAACGCGGCCGATAAGCGCCTGTGCAGTTCGAAGAAATCGGTTAACCTAGACTACCGCGATGAAGCATTTAGGGCTTCTGTATATACTCAAGTAACGAAAAATCTCAGTTAAATGCGCTGCTAGGTCAGAAAGGGATGAGTTTAGTAAACAAAGGCCAACATATGTTATATGAGTTGAGTTTGGACACAAACAACATGGCCATATCATATTGGTAAGCACAGGATTGGGTGTTTACAAATATATTTTTATTTGGTGAGGTATTTGGTATTCCCAGATTACACACAGTTGTGACGTAGGGTTATATAACAGTAGGATGCGGCCCAAGAAATTAAAATGCCATGTGTTTTCTTAATAAACCACTAACGTGATATTCTTAATTGTAGTTACAAATTGTTATGCTTTAGTAACTTTTATATGTGAATAGGCCCAAAAACCATGACATTTGTTTCCCTTTAAACATGCCGACCCACGTATAGATGTTTTACTGTTAATATTATAGCAGTGTGCTTACTAGTGCCCTGCATGTGCCTATTATTTGAGCCCAAGCCAGGCCCGCAATTAGCAATTAGTCCAGGCCCGAAAACTAGAATTTAGGCCCACGCCCGGCCCAAACCGTTAATGTTTGGCCCTGGCCCGGCCCGGCCCGCATGTTTCAGGCCCAGGCCCGGCCCAAACCGCGGGCCAAAGACGGGTAAGCCCGCAGCCCGCTAAATTTAGAAAAGATAAACCTATTATCTTATGATAAAAACGAAACACAAATAAACTGTAATACATACCTATTGTTTTATTAAATAAAAAATATATATATATATGAACATTGTACAATGTCTACTAGTTTGCTGTCTACTGTCCATAGTGTGCTGGACGAGTTCTAGCAATCCACCACCACCAATAGCTTCAAACGGACGAATATCATGAAGAAAAATAATCAACTTTTTATTGTCATTACTATTAAGTATTATAACATATTTTTATATATGGCTTTAATTTATTGGCTTATGGCTAGGGTAGGAGATTTGTTTGTCTAACCCTAGCTTAACCCTAATGCAAACCATAACCCTAATTTAAGTTGTTAATTTAATTAGCTCAACTAAGTTAACTTAGTTTAATTAATTAACGTTACAGTAAGGGCAGTTAATTTTGTGTTAATTGATATTTCAATTAAATTTCACCCACTGGCATTGACACCCATTGGCATTTCCAGCAGGCCTGTAGTCACTAGACTGAGACAGATAATTTTCATACATGTATGAAATATATATTATATATATATGTGTGTGTGTGTGTGTGTGTGTGTGTGTGTGTGTGTGTGTGTGTGTGTGTGTGTGTGTGTGTGTGTGTGTGTATGTATGTGTATGTATATATATATATATTATATATATATGTATATATGTATATATATATATATATATATATAAATATAGCCACAGATGTTCTGATCAACCACAAGAAAGTGGAAACAGTCGGGGACGTTAAAATACCTGTTGTTCTCATTATATGTTGCGTTAAAATACCTGTTGTTCTCATTATATGTTGCGTGCGTGTTTTCTCTTGTCTGGGTCGGCGCTAATGTCCTACGTATTGGGTTAGTCCGCAATTTGTTGATGCTGTAAACAGGTCTCCCCTTTCTCCTTCTACAACTATTATTGTAAGGACTTCTCCTTGAGATAATACATTTTCAAACGATATATGGTGTATAATTGTACAATTTTCTTCTAGACACATCTATCAATACTTACTTTCGACCTTTCGACAACCTTCGGTTGTCTTCTTCAAGAAATGCATTGAGGGAGTTCTTCTGCTCGCCAGATGATTTATCGATTCATGATCGGTGTTGTTTTTCTGGTGCAGATGGCCTCCTTTATCGTTCCATGCGACGCACATCGGTCAACATAGAAAATGCACACAGGCCGAAGTGTCAGAGAAGTTGTAAATCATCGGCGTGGTGGTGATATTTTAAGTCGTGGTTGTGAATGATATCACAGATCGGCTGCACGATTATTGACGAGCGGTCGATGGCGACACCCTGCTTCCCACCACGTCGGTACAATTCCCGCCAACGTAGTGCCACCCCGGCGAGGCCAAAGCGTCGTTGTAGACGATCTAGTAGTATTGTGTGACCTGTCGTGTTAATTACGGCGCTTAGATCGACGAGTACAGCGATAACACTTTGTCCACGGTCAAACGCCTAATCGATCTCGTTAAGAACCCAAAGTTGGGCTGTCACGATCGAGTGATTTAGCTTGTATGTGGATTGAAATGTATCCATCAGTGATTCATTGACGTTGTGGTGATTCATGTTGGCCAAAACCTTTTCAGTTATTTTCGGGTATTGGGATAGACTGCTGATTGGGCGAAAGATACTTAGCGTGTCTTTGCATAGCGACAGCTTCTTGGGTAGTGGATGCACGCAAGTGCACGCATTAGTTACACCGGCAACAGTGATCGCAGGTGCGTCAGTGTTCTGTTTTACATGATCAGATGGTAGCGGATCAAGCATGCATGTTCTACATGTTCTTGTAATAACGACTGCTTCTTTTAATTAATTGCTGATCCTTTTCTGTTTTCAGCTGATGTACCCTCCTGGCGAAAGGTACACCACTTATACAACAACACCGGCTGAACTATCAGAAGACTTTCCAGTAAGATACCATTTTACACTTACACTTACATGTTAATGGGTTATTCTAGGCTATCGACATTTGTTGGTACCCATATCCCAGGCTATTACAGGAAGATACATATTATACATATTATCTGGTTTCGTACACGTTTGCTGGTTTATCGTCCGTATTTATTTGCCTCCTGCTCACTCTTGCAAGACAATCTAGACAACTTCGATCGTCTAATTCCAATCTACTTTTTGTTCCCGGTGTTATGACAAATGTCGGAACTGGAGCTTTGTCAGTTGCTGCACCGACTCTGTGGAACCCACGCCCTGTTAGTGTTAAGTCTGTAGGAAATATAACAACATTTCGCCGTAAACCAAAAACCCACCTGTTTAAACTTGCTTGTCCCCCACAGCTCCTCACCGTACCAACTGTTTACTACTGGAACTGCTTATCGATTAACCCCTTAACTGCTTAACCCTTTTTGTTTTGGTGCGCTGCCGAGCTTGGTTTTCCGGAGGACTTTAGCGCAATAGAAGTATTTTATATTATTATTATGTGTTTGTCCTCGTTCCTCCCTTTAGAAAGGGGTGAGTCTAGTCCATGCACTGCTGTATCGCCACAGCAGTTGTCCCTTTCCGCTTCTCGCTATCGGCAGTCTTTTGCCTCCACTTGTCGTCCTCCCCTACCTTTCATACGTCCCTCTTTGCGCAATCCATCCATCCCAGTTGCGTGCTGCCCCTTTTCTTACCGCTTGGGTATTTCATCGTCTCTTCTTTCTTTGTTAGTCGGCCTTCATCCATCTCAATCTGTTTCTTCAGGTCATTCATCCTCCTTCTATCCACCCTTTTTGTTCTTGTATTTCTCCGGACCCAGTTGTTCTCGCAAACGTGATGCTTCTGTTGTTGTTACTCTGTCAGTGCCACTGTATCAAGACCACACAGACATTCCGGCGGTACACGCCCTCTCAGAACTTCCTCTTTCAACTTGTTTGATATCTTTCTGCAAGCCACGACTCCCTCTGCCTTCATCCATGCATTCGCTCCCACTTGTATCCGACGAGGTACTTCTACCCCCATCTTTTGCAGCCATAGTGCTAAAGTGCACAAAACCATACTCTTACAGTATTTCCTTCCCAGCCAACCTCCTTCCACTTGTCTACCGCTTCTTTAATTCGCGTTTGTTCTCTGCTGTTGCTATCTTCCTGAGAACATCCTTCATGCTGATCTTCCTTGCCTCGAACAGTTGCCATAGCAGTCTCTCTCCGGCCCGTTTCAAAATCATCCAACAGGTCCATAGTTCCCAGTGCCGCATTACCGTGCCTCTCCAATCTCTTCTCTACCAGTTGTCTTAATGCAAATATCACTTTACAACGTCTACCATTGGTTGTTAAATGCGAAAGATAATTAATTAAACATGCGTGTTTGGCATGCCCAGTTCTTGTGAATGTCTAAAAAGGTATCCAAACTTCACATACATATTTGTATTCAGTATTGCGACATAACTATTGGCATGTTGTCAGTGCCGTTGCTAGTATGCACAGTTTGTTATTGCCTGTCGTATTGTTGCAGTTCATTGACTGGCATAGATACCTAAACAGCGTCTACGGCGTCGTAAACATCGCGATCAATTCTACGGACGACATCTTCTTCATAATGGAACGTTACTTCGAGCACCTTGGACCTCTCATTGCTAGTACGCCAAAAAGGTACATATAGGCTGTTGGGTCATAAGTGGATTGATCCTGTGACTGCCATTCATTTGTTTGAATACTTGAGGCGAAGGTTCAAACAGGTTGTCCCGCTCGTCTCCTGTAGTTCATGTGATACTTCAGCTGGATACGTATCTAATTATACAGATACCGCTCGGTCAAGGGTAAAATAGCACTTTAGGCCGTCCAAAAACAAAACTTTCCACAAAAGGACAATGTACTTATTATTTACACTGCACTTAGGCAAGTTTTAAAATCTCGACTAAAATGATGCTACATATTTAGCTATGGGAAGCTATTGGCTGAGTGAAGTTTCATATATCGATCCACATGGTGAGACCTATGTCGGTAGACGGCATGTCGAGATAAACCCAGTTCCGCAAAAGATTTCACATCCATTGTTCAATTAATGTAGTTGGCCTGGCCAATAACACCTGCAAAACTTCTTACATGGATAAAACGTCAACTATTGCAATGGACATTCATTCCACTCCCTGTAAGTTGTTAAAAAGAATGCGCCGTTGATGAGAATGTTAAGATAATTATGCCATGTAATAAATTGTTTTCCTTTATTCCTGTTACAATTAATGTTATTAATTTTCGTCAGTGATGGTTTATGAAACGTTAGCCTGACTAATCGCCTTCTTCTTTTACCAATTAATTTTAGTGCATAATATTTCCCCCACGCTTGTTTCTATATTATATACTTGTACTTGGTAGTCATAAAACAATTAAGATTTGAGGGAAAACCAAAAGTTCTGGGGTTATCATCCCAGTTGATATGTTAAGCTGCCCTGTTTACACGTGGGTTTGATCTCATATGTTGCAGAACCGTCGCCAACTTCATGCTGTGGACCGTATTCAGTCGGTACACAAACTTTCTCTCACGTGAATTCAGATATGCCAATAGGAAATTAAACAAGGCAAGTTCTACAGATCATTTCATCACCTTCTAATCTATGCAAATTATATTATTATATTCTGTCACAGTTCTACACATTCGTATCCTTATATACGGCGTGTTTTATATTCCATAATACAGCATCTGTGCTGCAATCGAGAGGTTTTCTCTGGTCCATTTATTTTCATGTAAAGCAACACTGGGTGTCCCGTGCGAGAGAAGTAAAACGTTTGCCACTATGACATCTCAATTTATTTCACCCAGCATCTCCGCAGTTCTGCCTTAACCTGTCTAGGCATATCGATGGGATTATGTGAATGAATAATTTTGCGTAAATGAGTCAAATTGGACGAAGTTGTATGCCGTACAGAAATAGTGCGCTCTGTGTGTGGAACAGCCATCCGACGGGTCCACCGATTGAATGTTTCATTGTGCGAACAGGAGTTTGGTTATATAAGTGCCGCTACCAACCAGTGGAGGATATGCGTGGATTTGGCCAAGACATACTTGTACTTGCCGTGCAGCCGCATATTCGTGCAGGAATACTTCGATGACAGCGCCAAGTTGGACGTACGTTCTCTTGATTGTTTCACCATATATTCCATGTTACCTTTTTTATTTATTGCCACAGACCGTTTGTTGCCTCATTCAATGAAATTTCCATTGATTTGTTGTCACACATAATATAAATATTGTCTATTTGTTGCCACACACGATACAAAGTTCTTCGATTTGTTGTCATATACATTGTCACTTTCTTTGATTTAGTAATCACATACAATGCCACCTTCTTTTAATTGTTGCAACATAGGCCTACGACGAAATCTTCGTCCATTTTTTTTCTTATGCAACGCCACTATCTGTGAATTGTTGTCACGTAATATGCCATCTTTTTTATTTATTCATTTTTCGATTTCGTGTCAGATACCATGTCTCCTATTTACTGCCACATATCATATTACTTTGTTAGGTTTGTCAACACATAATACTGTCCGACGTTTGTTGACACGCACACCATGCCTTCTCTTGTCATGTCACTTTATTAAATTTATGGTCGAATACCACATGCCTAGTCGCATCGATGTCATGAAGCAATTATGAGATATATACACCACACACACTCACGCACGCACGCACGCACGCACGCACGCACGCACGCACGCACACACACGTATATATATATATATATATATATATATATATATATATATATATATATACTCGTTTAATACTATGTAGTTTACACTGTATACTATTTATTTAATACTATGTATTGACGTTTAGGAATTTGTCGGTATTTTAATACATGCTGTAAACTTGATGTGAAGGAATACAAAACAATGTTCTTGCAAACGGCGTCCTAGAACCAATCACAATAAATATATGATTACACTTTGGGGTCGATTTTACCTGTGACTTTATGCGAGACATTCTTTGCGTAGTGTCCCAAAGTATTCATTAAAGAATGAGAAGTGGTTATAACGGCGACTGGTGTCATTTGTATTGTCGTAGGCGGAGAAGATGGTCGCGACAATACATCAAACGTTTACCGAAATGTTAGACGATGTGTCCTGGATGGGAACGGATATGAAACACAAAGCAAAAGAGAAGGTAGCTTTGGTCTGTATTTACTAACGTGGCATAACGGTGGTTACGATTATTTAATCATGAACAGTGAGTAAGTGATTTCAATATGTCGCTATCAATGACAATGATTTAGCGTGTAGGGCCTACTGTGATTATCATGGTGCCAGCGATACGTGAATTGGTTGTTTCAAAGTGGTGAAACTGATTACAACATAGTATTATTTCCAATACCAGTAATTAGTTTTATAGGTTGTGTAATAATATGTGCCTCTATTAAACTACCGCGTCATATGTGATGAAATGGTGAGTGGCGCCACAGGTGGGGAGTTTGGTCGTAAACAACAATCGCAGACCACACACCACACACCACGTTACACACGCACGCACGCACGCACGCACGCACGCACGCACGCACGCACGCACGCACGCACGCACGCACGCACGCACGCACGCACGCACGCACGCACGCACGCACGCACGCACGCACGCACGCACGCACGCACGCACGCACGCACGCACGCACGCACGCACACACATATGGCTTATGTATAAGTATATAACACATGATAGTCAATATGTTTTGTCAACCAGTTTGTGGGTTTTCTCCCTAGACAACGGATTTGTTTCCCATGACTTGACAAGTATGTTGCTGTTGTCAGGCAGATGCGATGATCGTCAACATCGGCTACCCCGAATCGATTTACAACAACACCTTTTTGGATTCAGCATACGAAGAGGTGGGTGGAAAATAGGTGGTAAGTAGTTGTATGTATGTCTTGTGAGCACAGACAGGTGATTGTTTGCTACATACACTACACAGTCGCTGGCATATAAATTAGAATCATGTCAGTCTGAACTGCTGACGGGGGAACTGAGAGGGTCCCGTCAGTCTGAACTGCTGACGGGGGGACTGAGAGGGTCCCGTCAGTCTGAACTGCTGACGGGGGGCTGAGAGGGTCCCGTCAGTCTGAACTGCTGACGGGGGGACTGAGAGGGTCCCGTCAGTCTGAACTGCTGACGGGGGACTGAGAGGGTCTCGAAAGCTCTACCGAGCAATTACTCGGGAGTCTGTTCAAACCAGAATGGTTGTCGCTACCTGATATTGAAGGGTTAGTTTAAGACGCCCCCTCATACTTCCAACATTATACACACTTGCTGCCTCTGCTGGGTGAATGCAGTGCTGCTATGTAGTGCCCATTCAGTGCTGCTATGTAGTGCCCATTCAGTGCTGCTATGTAGTGCCCATTCAGTGCTGCTATGTAGTGCCCATTCAGTGCTGCTATGTAGTGCCCATTCAGTGCTGCTATGTAGTGCCCATTCAGTGCTGCTATGTAGTGCCCATTCAGTGCTGCTATGTAGTGCCCATTCTGCCCAAAGGTACAAGTAGCTGAAATAGACAGTTAGGAAAACATCTGCATTTACAATTTCTCTGCATGACTAATGTAAAAATTTGTTGTGCTGAAACAAACAGATCACATTTAACATCGTTCAACCTGTTTTATTGTTATCATTAGTGCATACAGTTCCGTTTATTTTGGCTACAAATATAGGCGCTAATTAGTATTAGCGCGGGAAGTAAGATATGTTTACATCATGTCTACTGGGGACAAGACGCACCAGGAGCATTTCCCCCCACACGATTTGATCAATTCATAGTAGTGATTAGGAATTGGAAAATGCTTTTGCTTTGATAAAAACTACATGTTTTCAAATGTACGATATATAATTTCGTACAGCTAGTATGGATCATTCGGAGTAAACTATATTACTTAATTAGTAAGTGCATTTTACGCAATATCCTTACGCGTTATCCTCGGTTATAAGGCGCTACATCGTAAAATCTACATCCATTTAAGTTCTTATTGTTTCCTAAAATACTGGAATTCACCACACACAAGTTGAACTCGTTGATTGTGAGTCAACAAACGCGAAGGGGGAGCTAAAGTCACTGGCGGTTAGACGAGGGACACAGAACAGAACCAAATATGCAATGAAGAAGCAAAAGAGAAGACGCGTCAGCAACAGAGAGGAAGCATGGTCGTGTGTCAGATGCGGCAATGCCTTCTTGAACTGTAGACATCGGGAGGTGTGGGTAAACTTTTAGTTGTACAATGACTACACGCGAAGAGTGCGTTGTTTTATCTGCCCTAACAGCGAGTCCGAGATTAACTAAAATGAAGATTTTGTGGTTAAAATAAAACACAATGGTTTTTACATTTAACAATAGTTTGTTTAATTTCAGTATTCGTATTTCATACAATGGATAAAGACTGTCATTGTTATGGAGCAAGGCGCTCTCTGGGGCATTTTGCCCCACAGGAGGGGGCGTCTTGTCCCCAGGGTGGGACAAGACGCCTCCTCTGACCAATATATTTATTTAACGCTAACATTATTTGGTGTTGTCAATCGTCACTGTTTTGGTATTACATACTACAACCATGCAACAATCGTATGCCAGTATAGATACCTCAGAATAATACGTTTATGTATAACTATCCATTTTCCTTTGAGGGGACTCCTTGTCTCATCCTACCCTACTCAGCAAGACAATGCTTATACTAAATGAAGAGTCTGCCATCGTTATTCCAATAAAGTTCGCACGCTTCCTCGTCTACTGCAGATAGAGATAGAAAGCGGCCAGTACTTCGACAACATCATCCAAATACAAGACGCGTACATTAGAAGCGTCCTGCTGTTGATCACGATGAAGCGGGTTATTCGACAGTAAGTATTTACAATGCAAACAAGCAAGCGGTGTTGTGTGCTGTCGTAGTCGGTAGATGGGGGCCTACTCAGCGGTGCAAAGACATTGTGTCCATAACAGACAATGACGTTGTCCAGGCCTTGCACCGCACAAAATATATTTGTCATAAGGCACTTAAAAAGTGACACTGTATTTAAACATACACATTGTTTACCGTGTTTCATAATAACTATTCCAGTGCGCACATGTTTAGTCAAGATGAGACTTGCGTCTTAAATAAGTTAAGGCATATAATAGAAAGGGTGTCAAGATGATTTCGTAGACGTTTCCGATTTTTCTTAAGCTCTGCTGCGATTAGGCCCGTACACACCTAACTGTAATGTACGCAACGATTAGGCCCGTACACACCTAACTGTAATGTACGCAACGATTAGGCCCGTACACACCTAACTGTAATGTACGCAACGATTAGGCCCGTACACACCTAACTGTAATGTACACAACGGTTCTGAATATTTACACAATACCTTGTGTTTCTTTAGGAGGAGTTCTTGGAACGTGTCGCCAATAACCGTCAACGCATTCAACTTCCGCGCGGCCAACCGGATTGGTAAGATGACATTATATATTGGTTATTAAGATAACATTATATATTGGTTATTAAGAGCATGTACGCGTTACAGACGTCGAGTGACGCACGTGTGTTTCGCTTATGCCATTCCGGCGTAATAATAATGTAATAATAAGAACATTAAGATATTAAATGGGTATGACCATATTGATAGAAATATTTTTTCTCACTTAAGAAAGATAATAGAACTAAAGGACACGAGGTAACATTCGTAAAAGATCAGTGTTGATTGGGATATCAGGAAGTACTCGTTCTCAAAGAGGACAATAAATTAATGGAACACATTATGTAAATGGTTGACAAGTTGACAAATATCTCATGAGGGCAGGTTACACATATATGAAAAATGTCATTATGTCAATGGCTTCCTTGTCCACTTGCCACCTGGGCATTTGCCTTGGATGGCCATCTTGTTATGTCTTGTTCTATTAATTAATCTTGCTCTATTAATTAATAAAAAAAATTTACGTCTTGCATCTGCTGGGAATCTGAATTTGAAACCCTTTTCCGATCGATCTGTGCTCCACTATGCACAACATGCTGTCAGTATCTTCCAAAATCAGCATGCAATGTATTGTCCCTACTCTTTCTATGCATGGACTCTGTGTACTACCATTAAATAAAAGGATTTCGGAGTAGTAATAAGTGTTTATATGAAAGTTTCATAGCAGTGTGATATTGAAGCTTCAAAGGGTACTCAAATCCATGGGTTGATTAGGAAAATATAACATATAAAGAAAAAGAGCTAATTATACATCTGCATAAATCAATAGTTTTACCTCATTTAGAATATTGTGCACAATGTTGGACTCTGAAGACTCTCACTTGTCACCTGGGGTTTCTGCTTTGTATATCAATCTCATTAAATCTTGATCATTAACGTAGCCACTCAATGCTGTACCGTGCTCTCTTGCAGAATTCCCGGCAGCTGTGCTACAACCTCCATTCTACCACAAGGATTACCCAAAGTAAGCTAGACGTTTATATAAAGCAGAAAATAAATATCCTAAGTCAGTTAACCCAAGTCACTTAACAGTAAATTTAAGCTATTGTCTGAAATAACGTATTATCATTAATGTATATTCGAGAGAAAAAAACATACCTTTTAATCACAAAATTCAGCTACAGTTTGGGATTTAATATCATGTCTGCATATACCATATTATGCAATACAAGCATTATAATTTATCTGGTGGTTTAATATAAAAATAAATTCAATATTATTAATATAATTACATAAACATAACATAGCATGTACCTATAGCATATGTTCTAAACATAATAATAATAACAAAAACAACAATAATAATAATTCTACTTTTTGTTACAACAAGTGTGGCAATGTGTTGTTGGAAAGGAAATAAACCCAAGTATAATATCACCACTTGTGAATGTTTATTCTTTTAATGGGATCCAATTGTAAAATAAATAAAAAATTTGCTTATATAAAAATAATAGTTTTATTCCCAGAACAGAACATTGTAGGACGTCATAAGACAATTCTAGTACATAATCGTCAATTATATTCTGTATTGATTCTTGTTCTTTTATTTGAGTGAATGAATTATTATTATATATTATTGTATTCACAACTAAGTAACTTTTTGTGCAATGTTATGCAACGCCGCGAACACCATAGAAGTATTTTTTTTAACAGAAGGCTGTGATACACAGTATCAATGTTTAGTAGGTCAACGTATACACCAATGTAATCTTTTTGTTTCCATAGAAGCATTAATTTATCTTTAGCACTCTTAGTTACAGATACATTTGTATAATATATCATTGCTGTTCTAATGTCTGGGAAAGTTGAGGAAATAAAGAATTAGGCCTGTCATTTGTGAAATCCGATTTTGTCTGATAGGTCCGGTTTTTTTATTCCTTTTCAGATGAGGATGACTGACATAATGCACGTTTTTCTGTTATCCAGATCCCTGAACTACGGCAGAATTGGCTATTTGATCGGTCACGAAATTGTGCATGGGTTTGATAACGAAGGTATTCACACACTTTAGTAACAATATTCCGTAACGTTTGATCGTGAGTCGTCGAGCACGGGCTCGTTCGTGTGGTAATAGTCACGATAGCGATGGCTCGTACAACGTGGCCGGTCCAGGTAAGTTGCCGCTTTAAAACAATGGTCTCCATGCTCAGCGTGCCAGCACGTTCTAAAACCTCTTTGTTCGTCATAGAGTCTGACTATCTTATCCCGAAAATGTGTCGTATGTGGCGAAGGTAAACCTGTGATAGGCGCCGGATATGACTTCTGTATATAGCGTGTACGTCTCCGCGCTCTTGAGGAGACACAAGACGATATTGCGATATACCTTGCATTTCGTCACGAGTTTTACGTTGTGTCTTCTCCCTAGTCGTTCTCGTAGACATACAAAAGCACCAGAGGCCGACTGTTTACAATCGTTCTGCTGGGGTACTTGAAAGTGCTAACACAGTTAAACGGTGCATCGTTTAACAAGATAGTTGGTTTAATGTCTGGTTTGTTGGGGGGGGGGGGAGTTGATGGAGGACCCGAGTCTTCCGAACGTTAATAGAAAGTCCTAAAGCTGCAGACCTCACCTCACCTCACTTGTCCACTTCGGGCCCAATGGTCCACAAGGCAGAAGTGCATCTCCTCCAGCTCGCTCTGTCAGCTGCTACACGTCTGGCTTCGTTCCAGCTGTTCCACCTCAGTACGCGTCTTTCATTTTCAACAGTTGATCGCCACGTTGTCTTTAGTTGACCACCTTTCTTCTACCTTCGGGCGTCCAGGTCAACGTCGTCTCACATTTGCTGTTCTTGTCCATTCGTAGGATATGTCCTACCCATTTCCATCTTCTTAACTTGACCTCGGTACTGATTGCCTTCAATTTTGTTTTTGTTAGAATATCTTGATTTGATGCAACATATGGCCATCTAATTTGTATTAATTCGTCTTAAGCACTTGACATTTTTTTTCTAACTTTCTGTTGTCTTCTTCGTTTATTTTCCATGTTTTTTTCAACAACACTGGTTTAACAAGTGTGTTAAAAAGCTTCAATTTAAATCACAATGTTTATATATTTGAACTCCATGTTTGCTTTAGCTTCATGAAAGATACCCTCGCTTTACGAATTCTTTTAACAATGTAATCACCGCCTCCTCCTTGCTTACTGACGTTAGCACCCAGGTAGTTATACTTGTCCAGTTCCTTTAGTTCTTGATCATCAATTAGTATTCTATTTTTGCACTTGCTGTTCATCCTCAATACTTGAGTTTTCTTTTTATTTATTCTTAGTCCTGTCCTTGCTGCAAATTGATTCAGTTGTCTTGCTCGCATGTGTGTGAAGCACTCAAATCTGCATTTTTGCTCTTGTTATTGGGTCAGTGCTGATTTAATTTATAATCGGATCTATCTCCACATATGTTACAGGATCATCAGGGATAGGTCAATTAAGGATTTCCTCTAAGTGTTCTTTTCATCGCTCCCTTCTGGCCAATCCTTCCGTTAATACATTTCCACATTTGTTTTTCATTGCATTTGTTGTCTTAAGTTTTGTAATATCATATACTTCTTTCATTCTTCCATTACGTGCTGCTTCCTCTGCTTCCATGGCAAGGTGGTCAACCCACTTCCTCTTGTCTTGTCTCATGCTCTTCTTCACTTCTTTGTCTTTACACCTATATTTATCCATGTAATTCTGCTTAATCCTGTCTGACTTTGTCTGCTCGATGTTGTTCTTCAGTCGTTTACTCTCTTTTACTAGCTCCCACGACTCCTTGTTGATCCATGGTTTTTGCCCTTTCTTATTGTACCCCAGTACTTCTTGAGCTGTTTCTTTGTATGCATCCTCAAAGTCTTGCCATTGTTTCTCAACTACTTCTTCGTCTGTTTCATCATAGTCTTGTAATATATCATATTTGTTGCGCAATTTCAGTGACAGTTGTGCTTTAATGGCTGGTTGGTGTAACTTAATTATATTATTCTTTTTGTCCGCCTTGTACTTTTGTTTACTCTTTAGTTTCAGCTTGATTTTTTATCGCACTAATTTGTGGTCGCTCGCAATGTCTGCTTCTCTCAGGCCCTAGTGTCCATTATTGATGTTCAGTGTTGTCTGCTCACTAACACATGGTATATTTGATTCTTTGTCCTTCCTCCTGGAGAAGTCCATGTCTGTTTATGTATCAGTTTATGTGGAAAAGTGGTACCTGTTACTACAAGGTTGTTGAGTCCGTAGATGTCAACGAGTCTTTCTCCGTTGTCATTTCTTTCACCTACTCCATGGCTTCCTATTATGTTTTCATATCTTTCATTGTCTTCTCCAACGTTGGCATTTAAATTCCCCATTACAAAGAGTATGTCATGCTTATGAACACTGTCCACAGCAGTATGTAGCTGTTCGTAGAAATTGTCTTTATCTTCGACATTGGCTTCATTCGTTGGTTCATAGACTTATGTGATCGATAGCTTCACATATTTGGAGAAGAATCTAGCATAGATAATTATATCGTTGATAGGTTTCTATTCCAGCAATGCTTGTTCTGCTTTCTTTGTCATCATTATTGCCACTCCGTGTCTGTGTATGTTATCCCCTCTCCGGTGTTCAACTTGACTTTTCCTTGTCCCATCTATCTGCATTCACTAATGCTTATGACGTCTATTACATATTTATCCATTTCTCTTGCAAGCTGGGCTGATTTCCCTATTGAGTACAACGCTTTCACATTCCAACATCCTATATTTACATTAACTTTTGGTTTGGTTAACGACTTTGTCAGCCTCCGAACTTCCGTTTGGCTTTGATACGGAAGCGTCATACTGCCGACATATATGATGTCATCATCCGCTGGTATATGGGCGTCGCCTTCCTGTAGCCATTTTCAGCTGGCTTTTGAGATTGCCCCCTGCTTTCCCGTTTTTCATCTTCCTTAGCGCTGTTGTAATCTTTGCTCTTGTTATTGGGTCAGTGCTGATTTCATTTATAATCGGATCTATCTCCACATATGTTACAGGATCATCAGGGATAGGTCTATTAAGGATTTCCTCAAAGTGTTCTTTTCATCGCTCCCTTCTGGCCAACCCTTCCTTTAATACATTTCTACATTTGTTTTTCATTGCATTTGTTGTCTTAGGTTTTGTAATATCATATACTTCTTTCATTCTTCCATTACGTGCTGCTTCCTCTGCTTCCATTGCAAGGTGGTCAACCCACTTCCTCTTGTCTTGCCTCATGCTCTTCTTCACTTCTTTGTCTTTACACCTATATTTATCCATGCAATTCTGCTTAATCCTGTCATACTTTGTCTGCTCGATATTGTTGTTCAGTCGTGTACTCTCTTTTACAAGCTCCCACGACTCCTTGTTGATCCATGGTTTTTGCCCTTTCTTATTGTACCCCAGTACTTCTTGAGCTGTTTCTTTGTATGCAGCCTCAAAGTCCTGCCATTGTTTCTCAACTACTTCGTCTGTTTCGTAGTAGTCTTGTAATATATCATATTTGTTACGCAATTTCAGTGAGAATTGTGCTTTAATGGCTGGTTGATATAACTGAATTATATTAAATTTCTTTTTGTCCGCCTTGTACTTTTGTTTTCTCTTTAGTTTGAGCTTGATTTTTTATCGCACAAATTGGTGGTCGCTCGCAATGTCTGCTCCTCTCAGGCCCTAGTGTCCATTATTGATGTCCAGTGTTGTCTGCTCACTAACACATGGTATATTTGATTATTTGTCCTTCCTCCTGGAGAAGTCCATGTTTATTTATGTATCAGTTTATGTGGAAAATGGTACCTGTTATCACAAGGTTATTGAGTACGCAGATGTCAACGAGTCTTTCTCTTCCTATTATGTTTTCATATAATTCATTGTCTTCCCCAACTTTGGCATTTAAACCCCCCATTACAAAGAGAATGTCATACTTATGAACACTGTCTACAACTGTCTGTAGCTTTTCGTAGAAATTGTCTTTATCTTCGACATTGGCTTCATTCGTTGGTTCATAGACTTGTGTGATCGATAGCTTCACATATATGGAGAAGAATCTAGCATAGATAATTATATCGCTGATAGGTTTCTATTCCAGCAATGCTTGTTCTGCTTTCTTTGTCATCATTATTGCCACTCCGTGTCTGTGTATGTTGTCTTCTCTCCCTGAAAAAAATTACACTCTCTCCGGTGTTCAACTTGACTTTTCCTTGTCCCATCCATCTGCATTCACTAATGCTTATGACGTCTATTATATATTTATCCATTTCTCTTGCAAGCTCGGCTGATTTCCCCATTGATTACAACGTTTTCACATTCCAACATCCTATATTTACATTAACCTTTGGCTTGGCTAACGACGTTGTCAGCCTCCGAACTTCCGTTTGGCTACGATCCGGAAGCGTCATACTGTCCACATATGATGTCATCATCCGCTGGTATCTGGGCCGTCGCCTTCCTGTAGCAATTTCCAGCTGGCTTTTTGAGATTCACTTCTAGTTTCCGTAACATCGTTTGAGCTGGGATGGTTGTTGGCCCCCCCGCAGTAGGTTTATTTTCGGGGTTTTCCTTCCCTTATCTATAGTCTCGTTAGCCCAGCATAATGTACTGGTTACCAGGGTGCACCGCGGGGAGGTGAGATTGACTTGAGTGATTTAAGGTTGGGCGCATGAACACCCCTTACATCCCTAAACATGCAGAAGCGACGGCAAACGTGTCAAGTATTCTCTGCAGACAAGTTTGCCGTCGCGCACGCACGCACGCACGCACGCACGCACGCACGCACGCACGCACGCACGCACACTTACAAATGACAAAGTTAACAATAATATGCTGCCAGTTAGGCAAACTCATCCAACCGTACACAGGCCCGTCCTCGTGGTTTTTAAAGCGGGTGTTCGAGCGTACACACTCAGTCGGGGATTTCTGGGACGTTTTCTGGAAAATGGCACAGTTAAACACACTTCTCTCGAAAAGGGGTGTTCGTTCGAAACCCCCGAACCTCGCCTGAGGACGGGCATGGTTCACATTGTATGTGCTTCGCTCTCCTGCAGGTCGTCGGCACGACAAGAACGGAGTGAAACGTAACTGGTGGTCCGCGTGTTCCGCCGAGAAGTTCCAGAAGAACGCGCAGTGTATGGTCAAGCAGTATGACAGCTACATCATACCCGAACTCGGAACGCCAGTAATATACTTTGCGGACTACGTTTGTGTGGAAACTAATGCATATCGAAGTAACGATTTTCTTCTAATCAAAACCATTGAGATTTACTCAACCTTTCGAATACTGTCGATAGACTTAATCAGGACCTACATTCTGGGACGACTAGTTCTTCTTCTGCTTGCCAGTTGGCATAGCAAGCAGGTCGTCCCACATTTACCGTCCCATATCAGGTTTAAATTACGGGTAAGCGCCTCCAATCACGAATTTTGTTTAGTATATGTCATGCCTTTGTGTCGACTACGGTCCAAGTTTTGCGTAGATGTCATTGTCGATTACAGATGAATGGAACCATAACACTCGACGAAAATATCGCTGATAGCGCGGGCTTGAAACAGTCTTTCAATGTGAGTATAAGTACCTGGCGGGACCCAAGCTTATTAGCACAACTTTCAAAATATATATCGTGCTTAGCGGAGTGTCATTGTCAATGTCGGTGTCTTACAAAGTAATAAGCCATATATATTTAAAAAATTGCTACAAGGCCTCAGGAAAATATATTAATAATCTTAATATTCTATGACGATGCACAAGTGTTTGTTTTATAAAGGAACAACGTCTGGTCGTTTTTATTTTTAAATCAAGATATATGATATAAGGTTTAGCTATTTTAACATCTTCTCCACTCAAATGTCTTTTAATGATCAACATTTAAAAATATATTTTGATCGTCATAAAATTATGCTTAATTTGAATGTTTCGGGACGAATGATATGTTTACATTGCATGCGCAGGAGAACTTAGTGCTAGGGTTGTTAAGCAATATGGCCATCACGTGATCCAGTGAACGCCGGACCCTGATACACGGTGTCGACAGGTGTTGGACATCGTCTGTATTAGAAACTGTTAGTTAAGTTGATTTTGTTACAGTTGAATCCAACAGTTTAATTTGATAGACATAATTACAATAACTACAACTATATATAGTATGTCTCTTGAACTGTTTCGTATAACATTGTCACGCCAATGACCGGTTAGAGGAACTTCAAACCTCAAGCTGATTTTAGTCTGGAAAATAATATGTATTGTGCACATACTCTGCACGCACGCACGCACGCACGCACGCACGCACGCACGCACGCACGCACGCACGCACGCACGCACGCACGCACGCACGCACGCACGCACGCACGCACGCACGCACGCACGCACGCACAGGGTAGGTAACCTCTGGTGACATGATAGCCTCTTTTGATATCGGCCGTATAACAGGGGAACTATATCTATAAACAACAGTAGATTGCCTATCCGAAATAAAACCAAATAACACGAATCGCTTGATTAAATAAAATGTATCACAAATTCAAGTTTTTGCAAACACACACGCAGTCTCAATATACAAATACGCAGGCTCGAATAGAGGGGGAGAAAGAGAGAGAGAGAGAGAGAGAGAGAGAGAGAGAGAGAGGGAGAGGGAGAGGGAGAGGGAGAGGGAGAGGGAGAGGGGGAGGGGGAGGGAGAGGGAGAGGGGGAGGGGGAGGGAGAGGGAGAGGGGGAGGGGGAGGGAGAGGGGGAGGGGGAGGGAGAGGGAGAGGGAGAGGGAGAGGGAGAGGGAGAGGGAGAGGGAGAGGGAGAGGGGGAGAGGGGGAGAGAGAGAGAGAGAGAGAGAGAGAGAGAGAGAGAGAGAGAGAGAGAGAGAGAGAGACAGGTAAGCCCAACCGTCCCTCTATTGCAGGCTTATCAAAGATGGCTTCGGACCTCGAACACAAAGGAGCATTCCCTTCCTGGCGTCGATCTAAACAACAATCAACTTTTTTTCTTCAGCTTTGCACAGGTACGCTGTCTCTGTCTAGACTGTACCGTTTAAACTGGTATAATTATCCAGAAGTGCTATTTTATGTTCAAAAACTGTGTTGTGTTATTTCATTGACAACCATGTCGGTAATGACGGATTCACGTAGGAGACCGGTAGCGAAAGCGGTTTGTTCATTCCAATCAACGTGAAAATTAACAAGGAATGCAGTAATTACGCAAATGTATGTTATATCATCATGCGAATACGCGAATGTATTTGAATGAAGCGAAAATAAGAAAATACAACTATTGTTTCCGCTACTGGTAAGAGCTGGTTTAGCGTTAGTTAGCATGAAAGTAATACTGTATTATTTGGGTGATGAAACAACGTATTTAATTAACCTGTCTCAAACTAATAATAGTTATTATTATGTAAGTTATTGTATTGTGTAGTACCTTCAACGTCTGTGGTGTCCATGCCATCACGTGTCCTGGAATGCTACGATATAGTTAAATTACACTGAAACAACGTTATCACAGTCGCCCTGATGAGGGTCATTGCTTAAGGTAATACCACATAATCCTACCACCATACTACACGAGTCATAAGTCACTCCACTTAGTCTCATTAGCAATGCAAGTACATATATTTTATTGATGCCACGGCTGCCCAGATCATCGTGTAGCAATCTGCCTCCCCCCGCCGCTAAGCACCTTAACCACCTTTATTCTGCACGGATCATCCTCCCTCGTCCTCGGACAGTGCCCCATCCATCGAAACAAGTTGCATTACCAGTTTACTAGCGATTCCATTAAGCCGCAGTATTTGTCTAACAAAGCAAAACTGTTTATGTCTGGCAAAGGTGGCTGCAGTTCTCATATTTACCTGATATACTAGACGCGTATGTTTAAAACAGCTACTCTAAATCATGTGACGTATAACTGCAGTGGAATTTTCTCCCATCAGCTCTGGTGCGTGAAGGGCCGTAAGGCTTTCTACAAAATGATGTCGAAAAATGTCCACAGTCCAGAAAGATTCAGGTTAGTGTCTTTTTCATGTACAACGTAATATTTTCTAACATCGAACACTCAATGCCTCGCATACCGCAGTACAGAAAGTAAGGGCAAGCCTTGTTATGAAATAGTGACTTATAATTGAACACGACAGCATTCTTCATCCTTGATTAAGTGACACCAAAATGCATTAACATAGGTAACTCTTGTGATGAAATAAGACTTCGTGTTGTCGAGTAAATTATTGTGCCTCGGCTCTTCAATAAGTATATCCGGTGTCTGCATTCTAAATAAATTATTATAACTACAGTGTTGACATTGCTGACATGTATGCTGACATGTATGCTGACATATATGCAATCAGTAGAACATTTGTTCCATTCACTTTATTATTCTATGTGAGAATGAGTGCTTTCTCATATCCTATCTAAACTTGTTCTTTCAGTAAAGCTATTTAGTGCCTTTTAGCTTGAAGAATATATTTACTCATAGCCTTTCAATGTCTTACAACATTTCTATTTTATCTCCCCTTAATCTCCTCGTCTCTAGTATTGCTAGACCACATTCTGTTTGGCGTCTATCATAACTAAAGTCTTTCAGTTCTGGAATCAGCTTAGTTGCTCTCCTTTGTATTTTTTTCTAACTTGTCCGTGGCCTTTTTACGACTTGATACACAGGCTTGTATTCTAAGTAATGCCTGACTATTGATTTATTCACGGGTATTATAAAGGTCTAATAATAATAAGAGCATCAGATGTCTGAACTGAGAGACCTCACTTACGTAGCTATTTTTCTTATGTTATTCGTCTCCTAATCAGCCCATTAATTGATTACTATTTGAAGCCGCAATATAAAGCTGCTTTTTGTTCGTTTCTTCTTAACATGCTCATCTCTAGTACTTTCAAAGCACATTCGCTTAGGCTTTTTTTGTAAGTGAGGTCTCTCAGTTCAAACATCTGATGCTATTCTTTGTCTTGTTTACACGTTTTTTTGTATGTAAGACATTATTATTATTATTATTATACCTTAATATTGCCTCCATGCATAGATGCAATACTCTAACAGCCATAACTATTGCTTTGTATTTTGGCATAATTAGCTTTTTCTTATATTTTATTTTTCTCCTATTCAGTCCGAACATTTGGTTACCCTGCAAAGGTCAACACTAATTATTACTTCTATGTCCTTTTCTGTCATGGTTATCATAGTTTTATCCATCACTTTATATTCCTCCATGACATGTGTGTAAGCATTTACATTTCCTCAAATTGAATAACAATAGCCATTTTTCTGATCATTTGACCAATTTTTCAAGACCACTTTTTAAATTGTGTAACTCCACCTCCATTAATCGTTTTAAGCACTTTTGTGTCATCCGCAAAGTTGACATATCATCGTCCAAGGCATTACAAGTCATGTGTGTGGTGATGTGTGTCAACAGAGTCATCGGGACGTTGTCGAATTCGGAGGACTTTGCGAAGGCGTACAGCTGTCCAGTCAGTAGTCGGATGAACCCGGCCAAGAAGTGTTCGGTCTGGTGATCGGAAATCAGCCGCCACTACGACCTGTCGACTCGGGTCGTGTTTGCTTCATCACACGAAAGCACGTCCGCTGAACTGCAATCTTGTTCACGGCGAGAAACGAAAGACAGGATTTAGATAATTAATCATCTTACAACTATCAATACAGACTAATTTTCCACAATAATTGTTTTTGATTAAAGAAATATGGTCGTTTCTTTCTAAGATGTTTGAAGAACAAATATATACGGATTGAGAAGTAATTGTTTTTGTTATTAGTGAAACTGAAACTGATGAATTATTAATTGATTAATTTTTCTATTTAAAAAAATTTCGTCACGTCATAGTAGGTCATGTAGGGATCAATTGGACAGGTCGTTTTTACTTTAATGTGTTTTTGCTTAACATCAATAAACTACAAAACAGTTACTGGTTGTTATTGCATTTTACGTGACTATGTACGTTATGCTTTCATGGTGATGCAATCAGAGCTCCCAGGAGATCGGTCAGATGCATTATCAATAAGCATTAGCAATAAAACGTGAAGACAGTCGTAAGTCAATATTTACCCACATCATTTGGCAGTACAAAACACACGCTCTATATAAAGTTTCTTTTTACTCGGTATTTGGAACAAATTATGACACGTGACTGTCCACTAAAAAACGGTTTTGCACCACACGATTAACCGATACGATACGATTGCTAGATTTTTCATAAGACATCATGCAATCCGAGTTGTAAGATGCAAACCGATGTAGTCATTGTGTATTTCATCAAAGCGTTTGATAACGTAGCTCATCAAATATGTATCCAGAAACATACATGTCAACCCTCCGTCATTCGTACAGAGACTCCGTCATTTCAACTTCGCTGAAAACCTCCGTCACGGAGACGAAAATCTCCGTCATTTGACGGTCACCGCGGAAAAAAAATTTACGTTGAATTTTTTATTTTAAATATAAAAAACGGAACGAACTTTTCGTTCCGTTTCGACATTTTGGTTCTCTCGCGAACGATTGACCTACATCCTGGTCTCGCGGCAAAGTGCGCGCTCATTCGCGATCTGATTTCCGCACGACGAAGAAGCGTAACAACATGTCACCCGAGCGGAATGCCAGAACACCTGCTCCCGGAGGACTACTCTGATACCCTGCGATCGGAATTCATGGAGTTCGCCATGGCTACGGACGCAGAGCTGCCACCGATGGATGGGGGCTTGGATGCGTTCTGGGCCGTCATGGCGACACGTAGGCAAAGTCAATCGCCCTACAATGTTTTTCTATCTGGCTGTTGCTACTAGTAGGGGCGAAGGTCTCGTGCATCAAAAGCTTAAGTATTTTCATGAAACGTGAAACCTTACAAAAACGCCATAAACAGAGCAATAAACACGTCTTTCGTGTCTGTATGCATTCTTATATGTATATCACTAAAGTTACCTGACAATAACCATGAAAAAGTGTGAAATTATTACCTTTTTGTCAGAACGCATGTGCTTGTCAAGGTTTGTATATAACCGGATGTTGTTGTGAGCGAGAACAGCACGCGGGATTTCCATAGATCTATATAAGGTCACGCTAAGAATTGCCGTCTGCTAGCCATAGAGTTACATCATTAATAATGCCCCTATAAACTACTAACTTACTAACGGGTGTTTTATTTATGTCTGTGCTGCTGGCCCATTCTGGCCTCATTCTACACGAAATCACGTTTGATCATGTGACGCAAAGGCAACATCACGTGCACAGTATGGCGGCTAATTGTGAAATGTTTTCTATGTCACCGATAAAAGTACTCATAAGTAATTATTTGGAGCACATTTCTTCAGTTTCTTGACGCCCAATCGTCGGTTGTATGTCACGGAATACACATGTGAAACGGTTAGTGCGTATCGGTTTTAAAACTTAAGTTATTAGTTCCGTAGCCAAATGGCTACGGAACTGCCAAAACCATGCTTTAGCAAATGCCGTACGGGATTTTCGCCCCAGAGACGAAGAGCGGGGCGAACATTTTTGCCTAGGCGACACGCACCACTGCAGGGGGAGATCATCCCTTCGCCACCCTCTCAGCCGTCATGAAGGTTTATCTACTCATGCCCCACAGCGACGCCGACTCAGAGAGGGTCTTCTCCATGGTCAACAAGATCGACACGGAACACCGCTCGGAGTTGGCCCAGGACACCATCGCTGCCCTTCTGTCAGTGAAGGTGAACTGTACGGCAGACACTCACTCCTATGAGCCAGCCGCCCGCGACTTAGGCAAAATTTTTCGCCCCGCTCTTCGTCTCTGGGGCGAAAGGCCTGACGGGCATTTGCTAAAGCGCCATTTTGGCAGTTCCGTAGCCATTTGGCTACGGAACTAATAACTTAAGTTTCAAAACCGATACGCACTAATCGTTTTACATGTGTATTCCGTGACATACAACCGACGATTGGGCGTCAAGAAACTGAAGAAATGTGCTCCAAATAATTACTTATGAGTACTTTTATCGGTGACATAGAAAACATTTCACAATTAGCCGCCATACTGTGCACGTGATGTTGCCTTTGGGTCACATGATCAAACGCGATTTCGTGTAGAATGAGGCCAGAATGGGCCAGCAGCACAGACATAAATAAAACACCCGTTAGTAAGTTAGTAGTTTATAGGGGCATTATTAATGATGTAACTCTATGGCCAGCAGACGGCAATTCTTAGCGTGACCTTATATAGATCTATGGATATCCCGCTTGCTATTCTCGCTCACAACAACATCCGGTTATATACTAACCTTGACAAGCACATGCGTTCTGACAAAAAGGTAATAATTTCACACTTTTACATGGTTATTGTCAGGTAACTTTAGTGATATACATATAAGAATGCATACAGACACGAAAGACGTGTTTATTGCTCTGTTTATGGCGTTTTTGTAAGGTTTCACGTTTCATGAAAATACTTACGTTTCGGCCGAGCGAGATCTTCGCCGTACTAGTAGCAACAGCCAGATAGAAAAACATTGTAGGGCGATTGACTTTGCCTACCCGCGACTGTGCTACATATGTCCAAGAAAGCCACAATGAACTACAACCTGCTTCACAGGAACACACCTCAATTGCCCAATCACTGTTGACACACATTTTCTGTATATAAATGTACATAAGTTCACTAGATACCTCTTGTTTGTCATGCTGTGTGACAGAATGGGTTACATGAGTGTTGTGTTTGGAGTGTGCGAGAGCGATTGGACGCGCGCAACGCGCGCACGACGTCGGTGCCCACGTGCGCACGCGTGCCTCGTCGAGTGGAAAAGTCTCAGTCATTTGGATCCTCACAGGTTGACATGTATGCAGAAGCTAAAGAAATATGGGATTGCTGGGCCAGTGAACAGTGAAACACATATGGAAGATATAAAACAATGCGTGGTTTGTGACGATGATTACTGGGTTCCTGTTATCAGTTGAGTGCCTAAAGGATCTGTAGTTGGCCCCATCCACTATAAATGGCATGCCTGTTGGCCTCAGATCGACACTGACAAACAGTGCAGAGGCGGCAGCCCTTCAACGGGATCTTGACAAATTAGCTACACGGAGAAAGATGGCAAATAAAATAAGACCCCCATAAATGCAGTGCTCTACACATAACCAGAAACCTGACTCTAAGTATATAATCAATACACCCCAAAGGTCACATAATCGAAAAAGAGGATAAATCTAAATATCTTGGCGTTACGATCAACAAAACACTGATCTTGAATGACCACACTGATTATGTCAATAAAAACACCAACAAATCCTTAGCATTCCTCCTGAGAAATCTCAATGCTGGTATGTTTCTCCCACATAGGGGCTTATCACACGCACGCATGCGCGCGTGCAGGCGCACACACACACTTGCGCACTTAATTGTAACCGGAAGAAGAATAAGAAGAAGCATTGTTACATTGGTATATAATGGCATGTAAAAAAACAATTAATGCTCAATGTATCAAAGAACATGTCGTGTGTTTAGGGCACGACAAATGATTATATATACTATTTAATATTACCATTACATTGAAAACCACAGAAGTAGAACGATCAGAGTCCACATTATACACACACACAAAACAGTTAATGCTGCAGTTAGGTAGCTATATTGATGAAGCAAGTGCTGTGAAAATATCTGGTGGATCACTTTCAAATCCGTAGTAATAGACGGCAAAACGACCAGTGTCCCGGCGAACAAAGCTAAAACGACCAGGGTCCCGGCGAACAAAGCTAAAACGATCAGGTTCCTGGCGAATACTAACCGAAGACTATTCCCTTGCCAGATACATTTTGTAGCACATAAAGAATGCACCTTGTAGTAATTTAGCTTAGTACCTAATAGTGCACTTTAAGTATAAGACTATGGAAGGAAGGTGGTCGCCTTGTGACCAGGAAGTACTGGGTTCACACCCCAGATCCCCGGCTGGCGGCCATACCAATACAACCGTTTCGTTAACATTGCAGGGGCGGATCTAGGTTTGTTGGCGGGGGGTCTCAGTCAGTCGTAGTCATGTGTCATTCTACTTACGAACCGGGGGGGGGGGGGGACACATGTGTCGTTCTACTTACATAAGGGTTAGTATTAATCGGCTGTTAATACTTCAGCCTTTACATTGACACTACTTCCGACCGCGGGTGATGTCGTGGAATGCTTCAATCAGGTAGGGACCTGCAACTATGACGACTTCAGCTGGGATTCTAGCATTCCCTAGGAATTTGACGAAGTTCTGTGTTAATTTTACGAATGGCTTTTAGTACCTCATCGACACTTAGAGGAACGTCAAGTTCGTCACTGGTTGGTGTTTTATTGATGTTTTCAAGAGCTTAATGGCCAGCCGTTGAAAGCAAGTTTTTAAAAGTACTCTTTTATGACAGTTTTGCCATCATCAGAGAAAATATTGCCCCACCAACTGCGAGGTGGGAAGCAACAACTGTGTCTGTGACACTAGGTCGTCGCTCTTGCCAGAATGGTCACCAACTGCCAACCACCGATGTAATTGTCCCTACATCATCAAACAGGTGTCGACCTCTTGCGCCGAGCCTGGAGACAGTTTAAACTGACTATGGACATGTGTCGGAAGGTACGGCGCCGCAATGCTATGCTGGGGTCTGGCTCCGAGCGACTGCTGTACAAAGGGCCTAACTGTGAGGCAATCCAAACAGCTGACACGTCATCAGTGGAAGCATCCCTGTTTACCACCCACCTAGGCCTGGTTGAGCTTAGACCGAACACATGGGTCTGGCTCAAGTTCGACATTTAATTAAGTGTGATGGCACACGCCAGAAGAAGAGGGACAAAAACAGGAGAACCAGTAAAAATATCACTATTAGTATTACAATGTTTGCCCGGAATTTGGGTAACCAATCAAATTTATTCTCATAAACTTACTAACTCATCAGTTGCGAATAAACTTTTACAAACGCATAAGAAACAATGTTTAAACTGTTAAACGGTTTTATTGACAATACTCCAGTCACATTAAAAAAGTTACTAGCTCGGAGGCATGAGTTGTAATGGAAGAAAAACTCACACAATGAGATAATACGTCAAAATTGTATAAGCCGTTTGTTTGTATTCCATTTAACTGTCAAAACAAAACTAGTACAGTACTTAGCCTAGTCGTGATATTACATATTAACGCTACGTCACATAAATCTGTCAAACTAAGCTTACCGTTGACTGTGAGCATCCCGACTGGTTGCCAAGCGGCACAGCCCGCCACATTCATCGAGTACCTTTGCGTGCTCCTTCTCGTGACGTCATAATCAAGTACGGATTCCTAAGATTTGGCCGTTTCCAACACTAATATTTGTATACAGATCAAGCGGTTGGTTGCACCAAGTTATGCCACAAAAGGTCCGGTTGGCCGCCGGGAGAGAAAAAAATGTGTAGCGGAACGCCGTAACGTTTACTTCACTTGATTACGACCGCTGTTCTCGTTTGATCGTAGTGAAACCGAGTCATCTTCTACAGATGGTATCACGCACCGAATCATGTCTCCTGACAAGCGATTTGCAGTTGGCCTTTCTCCACTGAGTGCGAGAGTCGATCAACACCCGTCCAACATCTGCCGAATCGATGGCGTAACTGGTTGTCGTTCAATCCCGCGCACGTCATAAACAGGCCAGGGTGATATTATCATACATGAGTGTAATTGAAACAGTGTCAACAAACTCACTAACACATTGTAAATTGCAAAATAATTGACACATTTTAATTAATAAAATATGTACATTATCAGTTTCCCGATATGAACTTTGTGTACTAAGTAGGATTTCAGAAGCACTGCAACTGGCTAGAGCAACGAGACTGTGACAATGACGTGTTAAAGTCAGTTTAACACCATTTTGGGTCACGTGCACCCTTCGTATGATGCCTACTTACAGTGCCAGCCTGTTTAGTGAGAGCATGCGGTACCCCTAGAATGGGGACACAGCGGAGTACATCCCATTGCACTGCTTCCAGCACACTCCTTAGCAACATATCTTCGTTCTACAAACTCACTTGCACAACAAACCACAGTGAAACTTTAAACCCTTCTCTGGTTCAGCTGTTATCAATTTATATCACCATACCTTCTATGGTTCCACATTAAACACACATTCGTTATTTCATGCTAATGGGATTTTAAATAAGTTTTCACAGAGTGACAGTTTTCATCCAATGGCACTTATACGTTACTTCTCAGCCAATATGCAACAATATCTTACTATGAATGAAACTACGGAGAAATTCCACGATAGTACAACATTGACATTACTCCAACAGCACAATACACCCTTAGTGATTTATATCTGCCTTTCAAAAGCAATTTTGTCAATAAACCCCCAAGGCTCAAGCATAGACATATGCAATGCCACATCAGTGAACCAAGACCAACCCATACACACAAACAACACTGATTTGTTTCGAATATACTAGTAAATGCCTCGTGTAGCTGAACAAGTACAATTTAGACATGGCTCTAAAACAAGGACACAAGCTTTCATAAAACAACACAATAAATGTGTAACGCGACCCATGGTTTCAACACCTATTAGACATAGTACGTTATACCAGTAGGCTGACAGTTTATTGAAACAAATTTATATTTTCATGAGTTCAAATCTCTGTGATTACATGCTCAGAAGAAATGTAAGATGTGTGAAGATAGCAGATTCGATAGTCACCAGTGCCCGATAGGTTTGTGTGCAGCACATCACATGCATTGATCTCCACAACCATGCACAATAACCTCCTAGTTGAAGCAGCTTTACTGACTGCTAACAGGCTAACCAACAACAACACGTCGTAACCTGTAATTAATGAGACAATGAACTGTCAGAGTGGATTGAATAATATCACACCTGCTTATCAGACATTGCCAGCATGGAGCGCGAGACTGGAGAACACAGCATGGTGTTGTTTCTATATCACTGCCTTTCATGCTGAGGCGATACTTGCTATTTACAAACGCCCTTAAAAGCCCACGTAAATGAAAAAGTAAAATCCCCACGGCATTATGAAGTGGATGGAAATTTTCTTAATAACAACCTCTGTTTAATAGACGATGTAGTTGACTGTCCCGTATAACAAACTGCACATAGTTGGAACAGGCAGCAGTGATGATGTGGAGATAGCAGATGTTGGAGATCTCCTTCCAAGGTCTCATCATCGTCTTCTTTTGGCCATATAACCACCATAACTACATAACCAAGTCTTGTGCTGATTCAGCTGTGCAGTCTCTCGTGGAACTCATCTGCCCACCATTGCAAACACTCCTGGTCACTTAATGTGTGTGCACACTGGTACTGCACACTTGTCCACCGAGTGCCGAATTTGGGAATGTTAAATGACAGAACTGTGTGCTTCCGAGGAGTTGTTGACACATTGTGCTGACACACTGCACTGACATCGCAGGCACCTGTCACGACACATTCAAGTGACCGCCTGTACCGGATATGGACAGTGGTCATCCACACATACAACGTTTCACCTGGTGCTCATTCAATGACCTTACCTTCCAATTCCACCTCTCGGTCCACCCCAAGGAGCGCCACGAACTCCCCTGCCCCGGGGTGAACCACGATCCATACCACCTCCGCGATGCATGCCGCCTCGCTGCATCCCACCACGTCCCATTCCCCCTCCTCTGCCTCCACCAAAGTTGTCCGACATCATCCCATATTTCTGTGCTCCCAGCTGGCACCCTGACTGGTCATTAGGGGCTGGGAAGTTCTGCTCCCCCTCCCCTGGGCCTTCTTCCCAACCTCGCTTCGCTGCTGGCTTAACCGACATGTCGAGAAGTGAAGGGGGACATTGACCTGGAAAGTGACCATGTGGTGCTGATATTCCCCCTCTTGAAGGAGGACGCCCCCTGTTCAATCCCTCTGGCCCACCGTAACCTCTGCCCCTTCCCTGGCCGCGTGTATAGTCCTGATACCCAAACCCTCCCCGGGTCATGCTGCCGTCCTCCCGTGCCATGCTACCACCCTCCCGGGCCATGCTTCCACCCTCATGGTAGTCGTACTGGGAAGCTCCGCCATCGCCGCTTGTCACCATGCGTTCATCTACGTCATTGTACTCGTTGCTGCCGCCATCTGGGGCCTGCTGAGACTCAACATGTCTGTCCTGTCGATGGTCAACGTCATTTGTATTGTAATTTTGCTGTTGCTGCTGCTGTTGCGGTGGCAGCTGCTGCTGGTGATTGGTCCACATATCTGGCTGCTGCTGCTGCTGCTGCTGCTGCTGTTGTCCATTGCTGCCCATTTGCTGTGGGCTTGGCTGCATTGGTCGCATGGGTCTTGGTCCTGCTACAAATAGAGTCAAGGCATGTACACTGGCAGGACATGGAGGTGATCACAAGACAAAGAGCACTGACAACAAACTGTAACAGTTACTTCCAAACAGACAACACAACATACTGTCATAGCACACAGTGCCCATGGTGCCATATACGGGACCCACTGGATACAACAATAATGTCCATGGTTTTATGAATTTCTCAGTTCACACATATGCAGAGGCTTATGAAATGCAAAACTAAAACAGTTTATTTTACTGGAAATTTTTAATAAAACGACAAAGAAATAATTTAATGAAAAATGGGTGTAATAAATGATCATTAAAAGCATTTTAAAACGTTCATCAGCAAAAAAATTATGAACTGGAAATCCTGTCTTTAATCCAAGACCAAAGAGATGGCTGGTACCCCCAATGTAAATGATATCCAGGATTCTAAGTCATTCAAATTACAATGTTGGCCAGTCAATTAATACATACTATTATTATTATCTTTAAAAGTTGTATTATTATTTTTTTATCTGCTGAGATTAAGTAAATAGGCCACAGCTAGTTCCCTGAGTGATCAACAGTTAGTTGATATGACTGTGATATGTCTAATCTGAGGGCGAGTTACTCTGTCCTGTCAACAGTGGAACTCGGTTGTGTGCGTGCGTGTGTGCGTGCGTGCGTGCACGCATGTGTATAAACACTGTATGTACACCCATGCATTTGTGCATACCTTGATGTCTGAATGAACCTTCCTGTTGACCACGTATATTTGGACCACCTGGACCACGTGGCTGGGGACCAAGACCACGTGGACCGTGTTCCCATGGCCCATGACCTAACAGACCCGGTGGTGTTTGACCCCGAGGTCCTTGTTGTAGTTGACCCCATGGACGTGGACCTCTTGCTGCCCATAGTCCAGACTGACCAGGCAGTCTAGGAGGACCCATCTGACCCGGGGGGTGAAATGGTGGCGGGTGGCCCATTGGTCCTTTCCCCTCTGTCGTGGGAGGTCCATGTCCGCCAGGACCATGTTGTCGCGGTGGTCCCATCTGACTAGGTTGTTGTTGATGTTCTAGAAAAACAATAAATTATTCTTTAGTCGTAGTGCACTAACACATCAACATCCTAATTCTAACATAAGTTCTTTAACAATTTTACTTTTTAACTTGCAATCCACTTAACTGCTGCACATTGGCTTATTATGTTGAAAAAACAACATTTGTTTAATAATTTCATTATGAAATGCATCACACTGCTGTGAAATTGGTCAGTTTTGGTCTATCTCCGCTACCAGTGACCTTACCTTGGTGGTCATCCTTCGACTGCTGCTGTGAGTTGGATGATTCCCCATTGGCTACTCTTGTACGAGTGATGGCCAGTGGCTGTTTGCCACCTGACCACGCACTCTCAAAGTCCTTTGGAATCGGCTTCGCATATGGGATCTTCCTTCGCTGAATATACCTGGAGGCAGCTGCTGATGCGAGACTCGTGGAGGAGAAGTCAAGGCCAGGGATGCTTGCATCATCACCTGTGGTCGCAGTTAGTACAGCTTGTTTAATGGGCACGTCAACTCTCTTTTAAAGGATCAAGTCAGGAGGCCTCAGCCACTGACAGTACCATGATTACCCAGGTAAACTTGGGCACGTGTGTGCATGTGTCTCAGTATGTGATCCACAAATGTGAGCATGATTAATATTAATTTTTACCACATGAAATTGCATTCAATACTTTTTACTTTCTCAAATAAAAGTATTGGCAAGAAAGCGAAATACATAATAATTGTAGACTGCATCATCATATTTGCATTATGTGACTATTTGCATTGCCAATACACACAAATAAAAATTAGTATTATTTGGGGAAAACCTTTCATTTCACCTACTGCTACACTTTCACATACTGCTACACTTTCGCATACTGCTACACTTTCACATACCGCTACACTTTCACATACCGCTACACTTTCACATACAGCTACACTTTCACATACTGCTACTTTCATGTCATTGACACAATGGAGAATCTGACTATCAAATGAATGCCTGCACCAGTAAGGAGTGTCACAGATAGAAGCCTCTTAATGAAAGTACACATGGACTCCCAGCATGGCATCTATTCATTCACATCATCATACTGTGTTGAAAGGCATAGAATACTTCTTGTTTGTATTCCTAATCCTGCATTTGTTATAGTATTCACATTAAACAGTATGTATACTCAAATAAGTGTAAACAGATATCTGACTTCTGTGTCCAAGGCTCACTACACATACTAGACACATCTGCCATCAATGAGTCAATAATATGATAAAAAGTGCTGAAATGGTATTGTTAGAGTAGACAGCATTAAATACAGTAATGAATAATAATAAAGTAAAAAGCAAGCGCCTACTTTTATTCTCCTTGTTTGTGTCCACCAACCCTTTGTCCAGTCCCATGCCAGGCAGGTTAGGCATGGCTGAAGGCTCCAAATCTACACATGAAATATTAAGATAAATCATTCCACTTCACCATAGATGTTATGTTCTGTGTGTAAAAAATATACATTTGTGAAATTAAATCATAACAGCATTTTGGAAGAAATGATCTAACAGCTGTTTCATCGCCAGTGATATAAATGATGATACAGCACCTCAATTTGCCTGACTTGAGTGACAATTATTTTTAAACTTTGAACTTCAGTTTAAATTCAATTCCACTGTCTCAGAAACAGATAAATAACTCTACCCAACTAATTGCCTACAAAGATTCATTTCTACACTTTTAGACCGAACTTAAACCATTCTTCGAAAATTAAGTATAACTCTATCAGTGTCTTAATAACTTGAAGTTTCTATCCCAAACAGACTTCGTTTACAACTTTATACCACATAACATGATTTTATGACAAAAATGATCAGATTTTGTATCTTTAAGTAACAGTCATTTGAATGACTCACAACACAGTCATATACACACACAATGTGACTAACCAAATTCAAGCATGTCTTCAGACAATCCCATGGGCATCGTGTTCAGGTTGTATCGGTCTCTCATTGCATCGCCTGGTCGATTACGTGTCCAGAACTTCCTGTAACACATGCCAGAGGCAAAGGTTAACAAAAAACTTGCTTCCTCAAACACGACACATGTCAGAGACAATTATCACTGGATTCTACACCAAGACCACATTCAAACACACTGAGGAAGAGCATGTGAATTCTTTTGTTATATATTATTACTAAAATTATGCATTTTTCTACACTGAGTCTTTAAATACATATGTACTACTTGACCGAACAGAAGACAACAATTTATACAAAACGTTTGAATAAAACAGGTAAACCTATAGGAATGTCAAAAAGATGACATGCAGAAACTTGTATAACTTTCCAAGAAATAGTTATCCACAGAGAGTCATTCAGTACAAGGCCCCAAGTTGTCCGACCATCCAGACATTTCTACCCATACGTGCTAACTGCACACATATTTTCTTAAATGTAATGGTCTTACAGCAGGTGTAGGAGACTAGTACATTTTGAAAAAGTTTCTTTTGACATAACTGGCATTTTTGGTACAACTGGATATATCCTGCGTTTGTCAAAACGCATGCGAATAATAATTAATATCCAATCAATATATCCCAGTTTGCATGGCCAGAATGAGAGCCAATCCACACAGATGTAGATAATCATACAGATTCATTTGAAGGTCTTATGCATTTCTGTTGCCAGTCTTACAGGTGTGCACCACTCAGAGTTGGCACCAGTCTTACAGGTGTGCACCACTCAGAGTTGGCACCAGTCTTACAGGTGTGCACCACTCAGAGTTGGCACCAGTCTTACAGGTGTGCACCACTCAAAGCTGGCACCAGTCTTACAGGTGTGCACCACTCAGGGTTGGCACCAGTCTTACAGGTGTGCACCACTCAGAGCTGGCACCAGTCTTACAGATGTGCACCACTCAAAGTTGGCACCAGTCTTACAGGTGTGCACCACTCAGGGTTGGCACCAGTCTGACAGGTGTGCACCACTCAAGGTTGGCACCAGTCTTACTGGTGTGCACCACTTAGAGTTGGCACCAGTCTTACAGGTGTGCACCACTCAAGAGTTGGCACCAGTCTTACAGGTGTGCACCACTCAAGAGTTGGCACCAGTCTTACAGGTGTGCACCACTCAGGGTTGGCACCAGTCTTACAGGTGTGCACCACTCAGAGCTGGCACCAGTCTTACAGATGTGCACCACTCAAAGTTGGCACCAGTCTTACAGGTGTGCACCACTCAGGGTTGGCACCAGTCTGACAGGTGTGCACCACTCAAGGTTGGCACCAGTCTTACTGGTGTGCACCACTTAGAGTTGGCACCAGTCTTACAGGTGTGCACCACTCAAGAGTTGGCACCAGTCTTACAGGTGTGCACCACTCAAGAGTTGGCACCAGTCTTACAGGTATGCACCACTCTGAGTTGGCATGTATGCCAAACATATTTCTTGCACAAACACCAAGCGTAGACTAACGTTGTGTGGTCATTGGAGCCTGACACGAGGATGTGTCCGAGAGGATGCCAGGACAGACTCCACACCATTGTCTCATGGGCCTCCTCTATTGCTCCCACCTCCTTCTCACTCCTGTCAACAAACACGTTCTTACATAGCACAGTAACTAGTCCTTAGGACCACTCAAAGCACATCACACTTCACTCTCCATTTATACAGTCGATTTAACCGAAGCAGAGTGTAGTGAACAGCAAGAGGATTTGACCTTGGTTCTCTCAAATAAGAGTCCGATCTACTAACTTCTTTTGTTTTGGTGTGCTGCTGAGCTTGGTTTTTCCGAGTAGTGACTTTATTATATATAGTATTGTGTTATTATATACAGTATTAGTGTGAACATAACAGTCAGCTCCTGAAATAAAATGTGTCATAAGGACAGTATATATTTCACATTATTTTAATCAGTTCCTAAGCCAGACTCCAGACAAGAACCTACCCAACAAGCCAGAACATCATGGCACCATCCGATCCACCGCTGGCAAACAAGACCTCATTGATAGGATGCCAAGCTACAGCTGGAAGGGCAGATAACACAACCAATATTGGAAACTATAAGAGCTCGTTCTACGAGTTGATACAACAATTAAATGTTTATTATTTACCTGCTTCATTAAGATTTGTTTGAAATGGCCCCTACATTTTTACCATTCATTTAAACTGATCCTTTTGTGGAAACAATATTTTTTTTTTTTAAATCAGCAGGTTTTATGTCAGTAGCTAGACAAAGACACCTTCATCAAACTCGCAGCATCTAATGGCAGGACTAAAAGCCTAAAATTACAAACAATTGACTCAGCTGTATACTGCTCAATAAGCCTTGTAATGATATTTTACTTTTTATAACTATAATAGCCAATTTAACATTATTAGTAATATTGGTATCAAAAGGAGTAATAAAATGAGTGTACAATACCCAAAGTAGTAATGGGTAAAATGCTAGGCTACCAGTTAACCAATAAATATAACAAACATGAAATCTTGTCACCCTTAGCAGCTGTCCAAGTGAGAAATCTATTGTTTAGCTTGTACAGCCAGGACACCAGGAATGTTTTAGAGGAAGGCACTCATTAGTGAAGAGGTGTCTTTACCCGTCGCTTCCTTCTTGTGTCCCTTGAATGACTGCATCTCCTCCTTCATATTGCGTACATCAAACAGTTTGAGCAAGTGGTCCCGCGACGCCGTCAGTAGCCAATTGCCATTGCGGTTCCACTTGAGTTCCATCACAGTGTGCTTATGGGCGTGGCTGTCACAGAGTCAAAGACATTCAAATCTCAGTTGCACCAAGTGTGCTTATGGGCATGGCTGTCACAGAGTCAAAGATATTCAAATCTCAGTTGCACCAAGTGTGCTTATGGGCATGGCTGTCACAGAGTCAAAGATATTAAAATCTCTGTTGCACCAAGTGTGCTTATGGGCATGGCTGTCACAGAGTCAAAGATATTCAAATCTCTGTTGCACCAAGTGTGCTTATGGACATGGTTGTCACAAACAGTGAGTCCAAGACATTCAAATCTCAGTTGCACCAAGTGTCACAGAGTCAAAGATATTCAAATTTCAGTTGCATCACAGTGTGCTTATGAACATGACTATCACAAAAAGTGAGCCAAAGATATTCAAATCTCTGTTGCAGCACAGTGTGCTTATGGACATGGTTGTCACAAACAGTGAGTCCAAGACATTCAAATCTCAGTTGCAGCACAGTGTGCTTATGGACATGGCTGTCACAAACAGTGAGTCCAAGACATTCAAATCTCTGTTGCAGCACAGTGTGCTTATGGACATGGCTGTCACAAACAGTGAGTCCAAGACATTCAAATCTCAGTTGCAGCACAGTGTGCTTATGGACATGGCTGTCACAAACAGTGAATCCAAGACATTCAAATCTCAGTTGCAGCACAGTGTGCTTATGGACATGGCTGTCACAAACATGGAGTCCAAGACATTCAAATCTCAGTTGCAGCACAGTGTGCTTATGGACATGGCTGTCACAAACATGGAGTCCAAGACATTCAAATCTCTGTTGCAGCACAGTGTGCTATGTGCATGGCTGTCACAAACAGTGATGCTATATATGACATCCTGTGATATTCTCATTCAGTTAGCTTACTACACTGCACAAAGACTGTAAAACGATACATTTAGCATCAAGCACACTAGACAAATGGTTAGCTTGGTCTCATATAATAACAGAAATGCCATAAATACATGAAACATCTCACAATAAAAATAATGTGTTGATGAAGACATTCTGAGAACATGGAAGAGAAAACCTACATTGTTGCTAAGCTGTTGCCCATGCGTGGGTCCCACAGCTTGAGGGGTTGCTGCGTGTCTTTGCTGCCAGAAGCTATGAGGGCCTTCTGAGGATGCCAGTCGACACATTTCACATCTGCTCCATGACCTGATCACAAACACTACACATAGCACCAAGAGACCAAAATACTAATGCTCATGTATTTTTGTACATCATGTGTCAAACAATGCATTAACTAAGGTGCGACGAGGATACATAGTAACATGAGTCTAACAAGCCAGTAATTCAGGCCTTTTGAATGTGCCAATAAAATATGTAGGTGTTGTTACCTTTTTTTTGCAGAATGTTTGAAAAGTACACCTAAATCCTATGGACACCTTATTGTAAATTAACCACGATAACTTACCAAATTAAGACCTTATTCTATGCAACAGTTAAAACCGATGTTAGCTAACATCCACTTCTATTTCCAAGGTTGGCCAAATTTGACATCCCCATCTTAGTCTTTACAATAAACTCATAGATCACTCTCCCTGAATAGTATTTACAGTGCAAAATTAAAATGTCTAAGGTCAATATGCTGGGCCAGCGCTGGCACGATACACATCAGTTAGTTGCAAATGAATGACCAAACTAAATCAAATTGGCTCTTTCAAGGAGAATGATATATTATTAGTGCATAGAGTAGAACAACTCAGTAACACTTCCTACTAAAACAATAAGCAAATTATTCTGCCAAAATGAATTCTTTGATTACAAAAAAATATAGATTTATTTTCAATTCTAGCAAAAATGGAAAGACCAATGTTAATTTAAGATATTATCAACATTTCAACATTAAAATTGTTATTGAAAAAACTCCTGAATAAGTTGGCAAATATCATCAAATTCTTTCAACATGTCTAATTTATTGTAACATATTACATTAAAAGTATTAATCATAATGTTTAATTTAAGTATATCATGAATTCAGATCCTGTAATCAATCCATGTAGTCGAGTATGATCAATGCGATTTATTTATACTTGATCTCAATTTTAATTAAGCATACATTCTAAAAACTAGCAGACACCAAAAACCATAACAATCCAGTTCAATAAAACAGTGACTATGGTGCCGTGCCCCGCAGGTGATACAGTAAATTATTGTTAACGATTATTTTATGCGCACGGTTAACGAAATTGTGAGTGCAAAATAATTGTGTGAAAAAATATTTGTTACCATGCTACCTGCGGGGCTATGAAAGCGGCTTTACCAGAAGACAATGTAATCATAAACCATTTATTTAATCCAATCAACATTGTTTGGGGTTCGTTATTGTAATAAAAACTAACCCTGATAAATACATGTGTGCATATACATATATGCATCGATATATGCTGGCGTTGTGACAATAATCTTCATCAAAACATACCTCTTAATATCCTCTCTTCATGACATCGCAGGAAGTCCCAAATACGAACAGTTCCATCGTCAGAACATGATGCAAATTTTGCATCCGTTGGACAAAAACTGTGTAGAAAAACAAAGACAACAGATTCTGTTGTGTGCTGCTTAATGATTTTGGCGTCCAGCTGACCAGAGCAAGAACAAATAAAGGTGACACCAACTGCTTGCTAAGTGGCAAGGAACTTGTGGTAGATGAGGACATAAGAAACAGGTTTACTCGACTAGTTCTCTGGAACCCACAGGAAGAATATTCTACCAGCCAAACGTAGTTCTCAACAGACAAGTTAGTTTCATATATATTTGTACGTGGAAAATATGGCAATGGCCTTGTTGCTTAGAATACAGTTTGCCACATATAGTTAATCTGTGGTTGCATGTGAATGATTGCCACATTATTTGAGCCTGTGATGGAAGCTACATCAAGTCCTACAAAGTCCTAATTAAGTTGCCCATGCCATTTCCAAATTTGCTGACCAAATCAGAAAACTGTTTAATGCCTAAATGTTGTACAAGGTAACGCAGGTTATTACTATTACAAATTAATTTTGCTTTCACTTTCTTTTCCCCAATGTATATGTATAAATTTTACTTACACAAGGTGTAGAATATAATAACCAATAAAGTCAACCAATTTGTGTTCTTTAAGTGTCAAAATATTAAATAATTTTTTATTTTGCATTGGATGTTGTCTTGGACTTGATATACAATTTGTTTTGTATTTAGCAAATACTTATTTCTTCAATCTTCTCAGAAACAAACAAAACAACAATTTAGATTTAATAAAACTTTATTGAACAAAAATAGTTCAGAATGTCCAGCAAATTCAAGATACAATGTAACTTTGCCACCAACTTGACTGCTTAATAGAAATCCTACCAAGTAACGTTATTGCATTTGCAGATAGGCAACATCTTCAAGCTAACTATCTTTATATTAGAATGAAATGTCAATAACTAGAAATGGGAGCACCCATTCATATGCTTGCAATGCATGTAATTGCAGATTCACCTCAAGTGGCATGTTACAAGGGGAACATTCCGACCAAGAGCAACACATTGTTGCCAATGCAGTGCCCTTTATCTACCGGGCAACTTGAATTCACTTCATTCAGAAACACTAGGTTCTATGTGGCACGGCTGTTGCCTTACGCAATGCAAAACCACAGCTTTATTTCAACAAATGACAGCCACTTTATTTCAATGCAAGACTAGTAAAAACTTTATTTCAACATATGTACAATAATATGTAGTAAGTGTAAATAAAAAAATATAGTGGCATAGCCTTTATTGAAATGAATGCTGGCTATTATGCATCAAAAATATGTAGCATAGTGACGGTAGTACACTTTATTGGTGCTACATCTACTACTAGTTACACAGAAAGAACTTAAACATGTCAGGTTGTTGTTGTGTGTACAGTGCCACCAGATAGCATGTATGTAGCAGGCAGTTACTAGTTTTGTACCTTACATTCGCTGACGATAATCTAGACTTTTCAGACTTAGAAAAAAAGATGCCTCATTTCAAGTTTGTAAAAGATAACATGTATATACACAGCATATTCAAAACAATATATAAAACTTATCAACAATAATCTGTAAACCTTATCAAAAATATGTAAATCTTATAAAATGATGAGTAAACTTTATAAAAAAAAATACAAAACCTACAGAAAAATATTTAAACAGCAGTAAATGCAGCTTACAAATTACAACAATCCCATTACAAAGAAAGTAAATTTGTAATAAATATGTAAGACATAGCACTATCCTCGCTATGATTAGGCCAAGCAACTTCCAACAAACTACATGCGTCTGACCACTGGTGGCAACTGTGGCGTTGTCAACTTTATTTTCACATGCAACAACCCGACTGGCAGCGACTAGAGGCTGACAAGAGTATTGCCAAGTACTAACGTAATTAAATGTGAAGTGACGCAGATTTTGGCCACTCGACTCCCACCTTAAACCACGCACAGGGTCCTTGTGTGCCTGGTACATTTTCACATTATTCATATTGCTCTGCCAGTACTTGACAAAGCCGCCATGGTCCGCCGTCAGCATCCACGCATTGCTGTGACTCCATATCATGGCACGCACTGATGTGTCATGGGCCTAGAAACAAACACAGTGTTCTTTTCTGTATGAATAATCCTAAAACTGTGCGATGTGGGCTCTTATGGTGGCATGTTTGTTGTTTGCCTAATATACATTTGAAACATTCTGGTATTTTTAATTGTAAAAAATGTTGTCAAACATTTATAATTCTTGAACTCAGAACTCTGGCATGTAAAGCGGATGTGCTAACCACTACACTACCACGCTTCTCTTAACTGAACAAGCACTTGTTCCCCTGGATTTCTTGTTGTATGTTTTGGATTTTTATTTTCCATCATTTGTAAATTGTCTTTTGTTTGTTAAAAAATAAAGATAACGTATTAAATAAGATACCACCATCATTTAGTTATCTGATGCTGCTGTAAAAGAAGAACCAACAGGTCCCATTCTTGGAAGACACTATTCAACATAGCACTACATCAATCTTGGCAAATAAGTATCTTCACTAAATTGTCTGGACATGATGCTAGTGTTGCGTGGTTAACGATATAGGATCTGTATGTCTCTGTTAACCCTGGGAGTGATGACTGGGCCGAATTCGGCCTGCACAATCAGTGCAAACAGTTTTCCGGCCGATTTTGGTATCACTCTGTAGGAACAATTTTCGTTTCCGTAACTAGTACCTCACACGGGAACAAATGGTATCATTGGAAAGCTGAATCACTCTTTGTTCCGATTTATATTTATTCATGAACATAGTCGATGCTAGCTAATGACGACCTAGCTTACAAAACGCGTCACATAGTTGGTGCCCACATTTGGCTGCTTTTACTACTTTTGCTTTGGCTGCTGCTTGCTTTTACGTTTCCATTCATAGTATCTAAATATGTAACACTTTATACCTTTGGAAAGCTCTATGATTTGCCATGTGAATGAGCGAGCGGGATATATATGCAGTGAATGAGCAATCGTCGTTACAAACACGTGTTGTCTGGGCCGTCTGGGCCTTTTATTTACTAATTTGCCATTTTGTTTTCTCACTTTGTTCTGTCAGTTCACTTTAGGTCGGATTATTTCAAGTTTCTGCGTCAATATTTCGGCAAATTGAATGACAGCATTAGTGAATTATGTTATTATACTAGTTCAGACGAAACGATATTCCGGGCTTTTTTGAGGTAAATATCAGCAAGTTGCGATTTCCACCGGCTTCAACACCCGCACTACCATGGTAAAAGACGCGGGACCGATGGAAATGTCTGAATCGGCATAGTCCAGTGTTAGAAAAATCATAAAAATAAAAGTTGTCAACATATTTCATTCATTTTTGTTTTATTTTGTAGCTAATATGTATGGCTACATTTTCTAATTGGACATAGACACATACAGCCATTCAGTAATTATCTAGTAGCAGGGTGAAAATATCTTTTTTTGACGAAATTCAAAAAGTAATATCCCCATGATAAGATTATGTGCTGTAGTTTTTTATCATTTTATAATAAGGAGTCTTTTTTAGCAACAAAATGATACCTCAATCACATTTGTGTAATAATTATTAGTGATGTTGATTTTTTAAAAGCACCCTTATGAATAACTCCGATTTGTGTACACCATGGAAATTTATCATTGGTCACTCCTAGGGTTAAATATGGGTGAAAAGTAATGATATTTTCTTTTTGACTGATACTTTTGCAATGTCATAATGCAAACATACTGCAGTTTTGTTGTTTTTAACTTATGGTGTGTACAACTATTTTTATTATTACTGGGTCATTACCTGCAAGATGGTTTCAAAATTGAACGTGAGACCATTCCATAATGTGAATTCACCACTTGAAGCTCCCGTTATAAGTCTCCTGCCCTCTGGGGTCCACTGAAACACAGAAACATGAGAAACCATTATTAAATGTGCAAAATGACATTACCAACATTATCTAAATCCACTGAGAAATTGGGAGTTTATATTTGGGGTAATGCTTTACACACAAAAATAGTTAATACAGCTTGTGATAAAATGTTGGTTGCATTCATAAGATAATATGATTTGATTACCTTATACCAGTTGTTGATGTCACCAATCTAAGTAATTCAGAACTAGTTCTCCCAGTTGAAAAAAAATTGTGTACATAAATGTGTTTCTATTTGGATTGTTTTGATCAAGAACATGACTTCAAGGAGGCCATTTGCAAACAAATAAGATCAGTCAGAATTTTTGGAGGTCAAATTTGTTAAATGTTAGGGGAAGATTTTTTAGTTCCCCCATAAATTAATAGTCAGATAAAAAGGGCTACTGGTGCTGGCATGGTTTGTACTTACAGCTGAATAATGCAATCATATTTGCTCTACTTACAACAACATAACAACACAGCACAATAAGAATACACAAAATATGATCACTTACGCATACACAGAAGATTGGGCAGCGGATCTTGTTTGTAGATGTGCGCACAAACTTGGTAGTCACACAGTTCATTGGTTTGTGTATTAGGTTGTGAGGTGGAAGCATCTGTAACGAGTGCAAATGTAAACATGTTAAATACTTATATACATGGGTGATGTAGAATGAATATCTATTCGTGTCATTTTCAGTATCAAAAACAATGGTCTCTAACTGATTGGGCATGTTTTGTAGTAAATCAGTGGTAATTTATTTTAAATCTCTATCCCATCAGTTTTGGCAAAAAAACCTTTCTTTAATATTGGTTTCGTCTGTAGCTGCCTCGAAGCTCAGGGCACTCAGCTGGGTAATCAATTCATCTAACTCAAAGCAGTTTAAACAGCAGCCAGGAAATGGATGGAATTTGTTCATGTTGGCTAATTGAGGGGCTCGAGCTTGATCCAGCATAATTAAGCTGTAACTTTCTCTGAGGCTCATATCCTGTGTAATAAAATTAACACACCTACTCTACTGAAATCAAAACTGCTGAAGTCATTTAAGAACTTCAGAGACATTTGAATTAAACATTATATCAAACAATCCATTATAATATGCATGAAGCAAACAAAAGTGAAAAAACATTGTACATTTTTTTATGCATATCACCCATATGCCATTGTTTAAACAGTATACTATTGCTACTTTTGGCATGGAAATATGTTAACATTTTATTGACTAGTATTGACCACCTTTAGAGTATTGACCGGGCCGGTTATTCCCGGGTATAACCGCTATTTAAAGCCAGGGGTGGTTTGAACCGGCAACATGATTTATTTATGAATGAATACTCACCTTAGTCTGATAAAGGGCATCCGGTTGAATACCCCGAGCATCCCTGTAGTCACGTTGCCATATTCGATCCTACAAACATATTATGTGATGAGATAAAACATATTGTCCGATCATTTGTAAAATTTGCTAAAACAGCTCACAAAATTTCAACAGGTATCACTGTCCCCTTCTAAAAAATAGTGGTACACTCCACTCAGAGAAGCAAGCATGACAATAAAGTCAAAATTACACATGGAAATATTTTCTTTTCAATAACAATATCTAGATTAGACAACTATCAACAAGCAGTATAGAATAGGCCTGATTAGTAGCTGTCAGTGGCACAATGTACAGTTTCACATTTATAAAGAGAAATTAATCTGCTGGCAACTGACCACTATTCACATCTGGACTGCCCCCTTTTCAGGGATCACAAAAAGCCCGACCCAAAATGTAGAATTTTGTCTTTTTTTTGTTTTTCCCCAAAAAATAGGATAGTCAACTAAACAGTCAGCATCTTACCTCAAGATAATTCATCACTGATGGGTTGTAGTCAACTGTTCGGCGTAGCACAGATTTGTTACGCATGCGTTTCCCGTCAAATGTGACACCTTCCACATTGCGTGGACGAAATACATAGCCACCAGATTGTGGTGCCCTCAGGTGTGGGCCTGTCCCCCCACTCAATGGAAGTGATGGTGGGGGGAAGGAGAACCTAGGATTTACTGAGGCATTCATTCTTGATCCAACATCTCATGCAACCTGAAAAATAAACAGCTATTTTACCAGACATACTATTGAATATATGGTAACCTCAACAGATTTTTACACCACAAAGTCCACAAATACAGATGCAGCTGTTTGCTGTAACACATCTGGAGTATTTTCATAACAAATGTCAAACCGTTTTGAAAAAAGTAATTAAGAAAAAAAATTCTGGAATGCAAGTATGTAACTTGAAGATTTCACACAAATCTCCACGTTAGCTGGGGTGGCCATTATATGCTTGTCTTGAATCGAGTAGTTTCAGTTGTAGTTTTTAAGATAAATTAACCATTTCTTCACAGATTGTAGATACATAAATATTCCAGATTAATAAAATTTTGAGTTTTTAATTTATGTTACAAGATTTGTAAAAAAAATTTTAATGTGAAAAAATGCCCACAAAAAGCCAAATTATATCGTCTTGAAAAAATCCCCAAAGAAATAAATGACATACATATAGGTATGACAGTGTCACTGATAAATTTGAGGAAAATTTTGGTTAACATAAACGAATTACAGCTGCTACACCACCAGGAATAAGTTAAGCAAAAGTTGAATGAGAGCCTAAAGCGGCATTGTATTTTTGACACAAATCCTTTACCAATCGTAATTCTTATCTGTGTAACGTTGCCTACATCGAAGACGCGTTCCTACACCAAATTGCAGCGTTGTAGTTTTCAAAATAGTAAATTGAGCATCATTTCCTGGTTGTTAGTGATAACAGAAATGTCAATAGATGTGTATCATGCTTGAAATGTGACGTTTTTCACTGGCGTTTTACTTATTGTTGACAAAACATTTCTAATATTGACATGTCCCCTTAATTTGCCGCCACAATGGCCCTTGAATCGTGGGCGTTACTATGTAAACATTGTCAGCATTTCTAAAAAGGAGTGTTTTTTTAAAGGATGGATTGGCGAAATATGATGTTAGTGCCGGGTGATTATTTGTGGTGTCGATGTTCAGTTCAATATTTCCTAGGTTGTTATGAGAAAAAAAAAACAGACACTTTAGCCAATGACAATCGAGCAATCGTTAATGTGTACACGTATATCAACCTCTGATGGATATCCCAGATATTATTTATATATATTGAGCCGTCTCAGTGCCAGCCCAAATTGCGATGACGTGAGCTTTGATTGTCATCTGATACGTTTGGCTGGTAAACATTTTGGTCTTGGGTTACCACTTCCAGTTTTATTTTGCACTCAAACACATGAAATGTACACATCACTGATGTAACAGCAACCAAACAGTCTTGTATGCAATAGTAATAGCGAATTCAGCTGCCTTCATTGTAACATAGTCATCGGCTGTATTAGCTCATTGGCACTACCACCGAAACGGTTAAACCACTGGCAACATTTTTTTTACTTTTACACCAACAAATTAAGTTTTAACACAATCAAATATCAATGTATTAAAAGTATCACATTAAATTTAAAAGTACATTGTAATCAAATATTGTGTTTGTTTCTTAATAACTTCATGTGGGCCGAATTCACCAACATCTTTCTCATAGCATAAGTGAGCCGACGTCACCTGTATCCATGAACAAGCGCGGTAAAGCTTGTTAATGGATAGTTCATGGCCGACGCATGGCGTTATCTCACCAGTTACGTTTAACGACCCAGGTTCTACGGATATATAGGTGCTTTATTCATATTTCATGGGTGCTTTCATTCTTACCTACACAATATATGCCTGTAACATGGTAAATGTGCTTAAGTGTATCACATATATAATTTGCACTATTGTAATTGGCCTAAATATGAAACATTTCTTGAGCTCCATCGTTCGCCATTTTGAGTTTTCGGGCACGGCGGACTTTACCGACTAATGCCGATCCTTACGAACATTAATTTTCTTATTTATTTTATTACATATAGGCATTGCATTTATTTTACATACAGCTTGAGTTACGTACATAGATACGATAATCGACGGCGCCATTGCGTTATTAGACAGAGAAAAAACTCACCAGTCCATTACCATGACCTTATCAATCGACAACTGTTTTTTTACAGGAAGTAAAAACTAAATTTTTGGTTTTTAGCTTACTACATAAAATTCTTTATGTTCTTCCTCTTAATTATATTGTATTTATTTTAAAAATAATATTCGCCCACTACAATGCAGTCAGCCATTACTTTTTCTAAATTTGACGGTAATTAAATTATCCGTTTGTCGGTTACTCACGCCTATATCCTGTCATCTCGACGGTATAGTAAATGGAAGTTGTGTAGTGTGTTTTTGGTTTGAGCTGTGTTTAAAACTACTTTGTACTTTTTGTACGCTTTACATAAACGTCACAATGAATGATAGAAAGCTCAAAATTGCTGTTGTCTGTTCGAGTAATCAAAATCGAAGTATGGAAGCGCATAACTTTCTCAGGTAATATATAAATATTTCGCAGTATTTTTTTTGTACCTCGGCTGGGGCTCGGCCTGTACTGGCTGTAGCTGTACTGTAATATGTAGTTATTTTGGTGAAGCTTATGTTACCACATTAATGATGTTGGAGGTGCTGAATACTGACTGGATATTTGCTAAGAGAAACCCTACTAGGATGTGTTGAAGGTTTATTTCAGTGTCCTTCTCTAGTTAGTGTAGGTAAATGGTCGGAATGCCCCTCTGGCTCTGCCTGAAATTAGGCACTTCAAAGAAAATTAGATATCATGATAGAACATTGGCAATTGATTGAAATGAAAAGTGAAATGTAAAGGAACCAAAAACTGCTTATTTTATTAATGTATCTATTAGATCTAAAGATATTGCGATTTTAATATGGTAAAAATTCGAAACATTTTTGTGATTTCTTTAAATCAATGTATGGTTAAAATTGCATAACTTTTTTTATTTTTGCATATATTTTAATAATTTTTTTCAGGAGTTGCAAGTACATTAAGTATGCATAATCCAGTCAGGTATCATTAAGAGTAACTCAGTTAATGCAATTAATAAGTCAATATTGGGTAGTTAATGCGTTAACAAAACACTCACTTCATATTCACAAGCACAGTCGCCAGGATCCAGAACTTAAGTCTGATGGGAAATATTGTATAGATAAAAGACAGTCCACTGTTGTCATGATTTTTCTGTATTTTGCACATTTCTGCAGAAATTGTTTATTGTTCAATCTACAGCTATTCAGAAGAACGAGGCGGTGAATTCCATCTAGGCATTGAAGGAAGCATAACACGCAGACATTTCATAAAAAGAACACGAACATTTATCACAAATAACAGGTTTTATATTAGAAAAAAAATGCACACTAAAATGGCTGAAGGAATCCTATAAAAACGGTTCAAAAGTTACAATTTCAAAGTAATAGAAGTATTGTTTTGGTGTAATATACTGATATACATCGTTTAGTTGTTTGTATACATGTGTTTGACTGTATTAAAATCAGTGGAGCATTCCAACCATCAGTGGAGCATTCCGACCAAGCGGTTGGGGCATTCCAACTAAGCGGTTGGGGCATTCTGATCATAATTTGCAGTGTAATAGTGAGTCCACTGGCACTACAACTACTAGACTAGTATAAGTGATACATTTACGGTGTACCACATTTACCCTCTTTGTGGGATATTTTACTTCCGCTGGCACGGACACCATGTAAAGGGACAGAGCATTTTAGTGTCTCATCTGAAAGACAGGTAAATTGGGTTGGATGAGGTTGCCCAAGTTTTGAAACGGCAGCAGGTGGACTTGAACACAGGTGGCGTTCCTCTCTCAATCAAGAGAACACGGGTTTGAATCCTCTTGCTGCCGTTTTGAAACTTTGGCAGTTTTGTTCATCCCAATGTTGCCACAGTTGTGCTCGGCTGTGAAGACTGATATGTGAACTAATAGTCTTCATGCAGTAATTGCAGCGTGGCTGAAATCTTCCCAGGGTTGTTGAGATGGCATTGGCATGAACAGGTCTGCCAGTGTGTGAAGTGTAAAGTGCTTTGAGCAATCCTAAGGACTGTTGTGCTAAATAAGAATGTACCTTTTTCTTTTGTGGGGTGCTTTTGCTTTTCCCCAAAAAAATGGCCCTCGTAAAATTGTTTACTGGGGCTACTTTTTAATTTCAAATTATTTTTGTTGTACGCTGTTCAGCACACTCATGCTTTTTGCACACCCATGATCACATTATTTGATGATTCAGTAACAATACCACATTTCTATAATAAATCCCAGTCACTTGTCATTCAATAAATAATTTATTTTGAAATTTCATTCATTATTCAATCGAATCCTCATCGATGCTTTTGCAGTGGCTCATGAGAGATAATGTTCACAACAGGCTGCACATTTTACCCCCCCCCCCACTATGGGTATTCCCAGGATTTTTCGATTGATTTGAGAACCTAGTTTCGTAGTTTTAAGACATTACTACAGTCATCTGAAAGCAGGCATGTAACAATCACCCTTGTTATATCTTCTGTTGTGAAAATTATGCCCTCATACATTTTGGAACCTGGTGCACTCTGAACTAGTGTAGCTCGTTGGAGCACTGGACTGTTCTTTCAAACTTGACTCTGTCACTAAGCTCAATTTTATCAACACACATTCAAGTTAAAAATCTATTGTTATATTATTTTATTAGAATCCTGAAAATTTTTTTTGTGCAAATGTGAGTTATATAGTTTTGATGAAACCATCGGACATATGATATAGTTGTCTAGATTGTGTGTATATTTTATTATGCACAGCACCTAAGAATATCACTATAGATTTGGTTCTATATAAAATAATAGACATTAAACATTTTAAAACATTAAACTAATAAATTATTTATGTAGAGAAAGGTAATATAGCTGCAACCTGAGATATTTTTACAGTGCCAACTTAAATCAAATGCATGCCAGTTCTCTTGACACATAAAAATAGTGTATATATATATATATATATATTTAAATGCCAGTGTGTAATGAGGAAACCTAATGATTTAGTATAAAACATTGCACACCTGGGGCCGAGTACATTTTCATGAGTACGAGTACATTGATGAGTACGAGTAAATTGCTAAAAGCTGAGTACGAGTACATTCTCATGAGTACGAGTCCCGGAAATCGTATTTTATAAATATTAAGTAATAACGTATTTAAAAAAATTATTAATTAATCTAATTGATATAACTCAGCAAGAAGTGAATATGCAATGACAGTTGATCAGATTTTTTTATTAGGAAAACTGTAAAAAACGTCTTTGTTTCATCAACAATAACATTCACTTCAATTAAAACAAAGCAACCAACATGAGTATTTGTTACCTGACAACACATGGCTACATTTCGTTGTTTAGCATTTCTCTTATCTCTTCTCCCTCAGTCCCTGCCCTCTCAAACCCAGACTAGCATGTCTCATGGCTTCATGAGACAACTTTCAAGTCTCATGGCTTCACTGATCCCACACTGAGTTCATTGTTATGAAGCACTTGAGTCATTGTTAGCAATTGCAATCAAGGGTCAGTCAGGAGTCCTCCAGATCTAGAGTCCTGAGATGTTACCTACATAGTCTCAGGACTTTGGACCACATGTCTGGTCAGTGGATATGGCCTAATCAATTAATTAAATAAGGATCATCTTAAATTAATCACTATCACAGATTTTGTTGCATTTTTTCTTTTAGGAAAATATTTCCAATAGTTGTAACAGATTTTGTACAGTAGGGAAGTTCTCTGTAGACACATACAATATAATTATGGTTTACCGCAATATATATAATATATTATTTATACTTGAAGACAAACGAATGCCTACTCCTACAAGTAGGAACCCCAAACATACGGTTACCTTTTACAAACCCCCTCTATTTTACAAACATACCAACACGGTATGACTCATAAATCAGTTTTTGATTGGAGTCCCTTCTTAACTGCAGTTAATTCATAAACCACATGCTTTGATATAATAGTACCCATTAAATCAATGATCTCGTACCCCTAGTCCCCATCCCACTAGCCCCCCAGGGGCTAGTGGCACTACTTATCATTTTGCCAAAGCCACCTGGCTGTTCCATTCAGTGTTCTATCCCACCTTAACTTTAGGGGTGAACAAATTTAGGTACCTGATTTTAAATAAGAAAATAGTCATATATCTGGTGCATATTCAAGGAATGTCAGACTTTTTTATTGGAGGGAAACCGTAAAAACCCCATTTTATTTGTCATACACAGATACAGGTAACCAACCATTAAGATAAATAGACAGTAAATGGAAATGTAACATAAAAACAATACTGTGTTCATAGCAGTGATCAAAACATTGTTGTGAGAAAACATTACGATGTCTTATCAAAGTTGATAATAAGTTGTTTGCACATATAATACCATATCCATATGCAAGCATGACTAGTCAACGAAATTAAGTGAAATTGTTCATCATGTGTCCAATGGCACTGAGATACGACTCGATTCCCCGGTCACACAGCATGTATTCCAGTCCAAGTTCGTCCAAACGAGCATCGAGGTTGATGTACTTCTTGTGCGTGGGAGTGGGCTGACCCGACTGTAGCTGGAGGATGGAGACGAGTGATGCGGCTTCCTCTTGGCTTAACAGCTCGACCACCTCAAAGATATTGGGGTGTATCTTGCCTGCCTTCATATTTAAAGAAATTCCACATTTCGATTGGATACTGCCCGTTCATCCATGTCCTGTCGAAGTAGTCATTGAAGTCTCGTACACGGGGTACATCCAGTGCTGTGTTCTTGAAAATTGAAATACGTCTTTCACATGTGGCACGGGGACAAATGGCATCACTAGTAGTATACGAAACCAGTTCCTGTGTTCAGCGTTCTCTCTGTAGCTCACGGATAGTCCTATACCTTGAATTCTCCGCCACAGACACTGAAAGTGGAAGTAGCACCTCTTGACAATCACTCCGGGGTACACGTGTATGCAGGCATTCATCAGACTTTTCTCGAAATCCTGCATACGTTGGGGGCTGATAATGAATCCGATTGATTCAGACTTTTCCTTCACCAAACTGAGGAAACGAATGTAGGTGTTCCCATCTTTGTTGGGGAGCAGACCAAACACAAGTGGCAGCATCACTCCAAGAACGAATGCATGCAATGTGACTATTTGATAAAACAGCCTTAGTGCTGTTGCAAATGTCCCATCCGGTATCCGGACATTTAGCCAACAGACACTTAGCCAATGGACACTTAGCCAACGGCCATTTAGCCATCATTTGCAGGGGGGGGGACATTTCGCCAACATTCAAAAAATTATATCTTACATTTTGGATATCTTTATTGTTTTTTGATAATGTCCATGATAAGCAAATCTTGATGAATGATTAAACTTGCATTTTCACTCACCTTTTTATTCATTATTTTCCCAACAAAAGGAAAAAAGTTTATTTGGTGAATCACATGATGGAAAATATGAAGTTTAAGATTGATATAGTTTAATTATTTATAAAGTGTTATATTTTCCTTTGAAAATGACCTTTCAATAATTACCATCATGATTTAATGCCGAGACCAACTGCTATTCATTATTTCCCCACCCTTTGGCTTAATTGGAGACAATCCCAGATATATGTGGCTTCATGTCAAGCTAGAATGAGCTCCTTGTAAGTGATGAGCTTATCCATCTGGGCTTCAATCTTGATTAGAATAGGCGATCCTCCATCACAATTGGCCCAATTTAATTTCATTCACCTGGAACACATGGCTTCCATGGGCTAATGGGATAAAAGGACTACCCAATATCAGAAATTAAATCTTACACAAGTTCAACCATGGAGATTATAACTACTAGCCGAGGGAAGCAGAAAGTTTGTCTGGAAGGTTTTATGTATACCAAGCAGATAACTTCCAAAAACCAGATTAGATGGCAGTGTGTTAAACGCAACAACCACTGCAAGGGTGTCATATCTACAACTCTTGACCTTAGTCAGGTACTCAATACCAAACCTCACAACCATGATGCAAATCCAATGGAAGTTGCAGTTGCCAAGACCAAAGTCGATATGAAACATTTAGCAGCCAACACCAGACAATAGTGTCTGCTGAATTTCCTGCTGCTGCCAGGCAGTTAGCTAGTGAGGAAGATGCCATGAAGAAGATGATACGACGCGTACGAAAAGGCCAAGCCCCTCCAGTTCCAGCTTCACTCAGTGAACTTACCATTGAAGGCGAATGGACCCAAACATCAGACCCTACACCAGAACCATTCCTGATCTACGACAACGGCCAAAACTCAGATTCCAGGATAGTTGTTTTTGCATCCCCACCTGCCCTGCGTACGCTCTCTACAGCTGACACATGGTTCATGGATGGCAACTTCGCTATAGCACCACCTGGATTCCTTCAACTATATGTTATCCGGGTCCCTCTTGGATCCACGACTGTTGGTATAGCATATGCCCTGCTACAATGCAAGACCCAGGACACATATGAGGAACTCCTCCGTGCCTTGTTGGATAAGTGCAGCTCTATGGAACTGTATCCGGATCCCAGAACCATTATGGTTGATTTTGAGCAGGCTGTTATCAGTGCCATTGGAGCAACCCTGGACAATGATGTCCAAGTCAGGGGCTGCTTCTACCATCTGACCCAGGCAACCTGTCGAAAGATACAAGAGCTGGGGCTAGTGCCTCAATACAGGGATGACGAGGACTTCAAGTTGTTCTGCGGACAATTAGATGCCCTAGCCTTCCTGCCCACCGAAGATATCCCTGAGGGAATCATGTACCTCCGTGGTAATACCCCTCCTGATGCAGAACCTCTGGTGGATTACTTCGACCAGACTTACGTCACTGGCACTTACCGTCGTGCTGGAGTTCCACGAGATGGTCCACATGGAGCAGCCATTGTTCGTATGAGGAGAGTTCCGCATCGGTACCCACCTGCCTTGTGGAATGTTCACCAGGCCACTCTGGATGATGAACCAAGAACTAACAACCAGTGTGAAGGCTGGAACAATCGCTTCACTCATTTGGTTGGCTACCAGCATCCCTCCGTGTGGACCATGATAGATGCCTTGAAGAAAGAAGATGCAGTGGCTTGCACTCACATTGCCAAAGATCTAAACGGTCAACCTGCCAAGAAGAGGGTTAGGCGTGAATACAAGGACATGCAGATCCGTCTGCGTACACTGTGTGAAGATCGTGCAGCAGGCAGGAAGACCATCCCTGAACTACTACGTGGAGTGGGTCATAACATACGCTGGAAGCCTGTCAACCGTGAGAATGAAGATTGATTATAAACAGCTGTGGACTCAATATATGCAATGTTCGTGTTTGCAAGTTTTAGACTATGAGACATTACTTTGTGATCGTTACATTCGTACAATGAATTAAATAAAATACAATTACTTACACTTGTATTGCATTTATTGAAACAACTATATTTATGGTGAAAGCACACAGAAACATAATATAATTTTTTTAATGTTGGCGAAATGTCCCCCCTGCAAATGATGGCTAAATGGCCGTTGGCTAAGTGTCCATTGGTGAAATGTCCATTGGCTAAGTGTCTGTTGGCTAAATGTCTGTTGGCTAAATGTCCCGGATTCCCATCCATGTGATAGGTATCAGCATTCGCTAGTGAATGCATAGCGAAGTTGGATGCAAACGCTATTATCTTGTCGGCTCCATTGCCATCCTCGCCAAGTAGGAACCGATCTCCTTGAACCGTATTTGTCCACTGGCCATCCAGGTCAATGTCACCTCTTGTGGATGGCATTAGGGGGAAGCGTTTCCTCCGTTCACGGTATCGTGATGACTTGACACGCTGGTGTTGAGGCAGAGCAGATGCTATCTCACCTGGTGAAGCCATCGCAGTCACACTTTGTTGAAGCAGTTTCACCTTTTCCTGATCGTAAATCGCCTGCATTGGAGTCGTTTCATCCCTGGCTCACTTCCTCATGTTTCCTCTCAACTGTTGCGCTTGTACGTCACCAGGGTTGGGTTGGTGATTGTGGCTATCTTCAGCTTTCACCACAGTTCCATCATCGCTGACCACCACAAATGCCGTACACTTCACACTTTTCCTTTTGCTACATGTGAACTTCATGCCATGAGTCATCTTACTTCTACAAAGGAAGCCTCAGCTGGCAGTTCTTAGCAGTAAGCACTGTCAGCCAGTGCTAAGTGGCATGGTCTCCAGACTGCATCAAAGACATTTCATGGCTAACTTAGTGGGTTAACTGATGAATGGCCCTTTATGGACATCCTGGTAGCTTAATTAAACAAACGGATTATGGCCTGAACTGGTAGCCTACAGTTGTTTGCTTAACTGGGTGTTTGTGACTGGGAAAGGATACTGCCTGTTGTCTTTTTGGCTATCATAGTCATGGTTATTGGAGAATGGGGGTGTACTATGTGTAGGGATGGTAATTGGGTAATCAATCAGAAATAACAAAGTATTTAAAAAAAATAGTTGAACATTCAAATACTTCAGGAAAGTTTCATTTTGTTAACTACAAATAAATTAATTTTCACAGCATATATTGAGAAAGTACTCAGATGTACTCGTAAAATATGAGTATGAGTACGAGTACATGGGTACGAGTACATGGGTACGAGTACATGGGTACGAGTACATGGGTACGAGTACATGGGTACGAGTACATGACCCATAAGTTATATGAGTACGTGTACGAGTACTTCAAAAATGTACACAAGTATCGAGTACTTCCACCCCAGGTCTGAAACACTGAATAAATAACAACTTGGTGCATAGAAATTATGTATGTAGTTGCCCGGTTTTGTTAATTCTGTGATTGAATCAGGGCTGGGTCCAGTTACAAAAAAATCAAATCAATTACAATTACTTTAAATTTTTCAGTTCAATTACAATTTCACTTCTAAAATTTTCAAATCAATTTGTAATCCTAATGAGTCTCTCCAATCTACTAAGCCATTTCAAAGCAATTCCACTAATAAAATATAACCACAAATAATTCATACCAGTATATTAGCAATGTTCACATCAAGATACATCCCGAGGGGTTTTGTGTATACTCCTTGGTGTACACCCATTTTGTCTACTGTGTTATACCCAGATTGGTTTACTTGGCAGTTGTGTTTTGAGGTTGTACCCTAGTTTGCCTACCATGTCTCTTGGCTTCAAACCCAGTCAGTATTATTACCTAATAAACCTGTGGGCTGTAGCTCACTCCCAATTGAGCTAATTTACTGACTTGGGCAGTGTTAATTACATGATCTAAGTACTGTGTCAACAGAAACCACCACCTGGCCCTTCACTAATAGAAGATTACAGAATCAAAGAAAAGACAGACCAATGACCAATTGGAGTATACCTTGAAAACAGCTAATGGTGATGCCTTTTGGCATATTTGGAGCCCTTTGGAAGCCAGGTGTGAACTATCTGCAGGCAGATTGCACTTAAACATTGCTTAGGAAGGCCAGAGGTATTCTGTTGGTGCACTTGTTATATCTGAATATTCCTTTGATTATACGAGCAGGTCCTGCATGGGTTATAATGAAGTTTTTTCTGGTAGTTTGTTATAAAAAAATACTGTAATTGATTGTATTTGATGGAATTACACAACATATTTCAATTAAAATTACAGCAGAATTTAAAAACCTAAGTCAATTACAGCATTTTGCTGTATACAATTGCAATTACAATTACATAATTGGACCCAGCCCTGGGTTGAATATAGGAGGGAAAACCCCACACCTGCATATCTTCAGCCACAACTTTTTTTAGCAAGTATCTACACCTTAAAATGTGATCAAATGCCCCCATAAAGAAATGTCTTGACTTATAAATATTGTATGAGGAAATATTTTTCAAAGAAAGACTCAAAACACATTCCTAGTACAAGTCTTGTGATTTTAGAACTATTTTATATTCCACATGTAAACATTTCTAGCAACACATGAGTTAATTGAATTAAAGTTAATTTAATTTAATCAAAGAATTTGGGAGGTTAATTTAATTGGATAATTTTTAGTTAATTGAATTAATAATTTTTTTAAAAAGTCAATTGCCCCATGCCTGGTACAGGCATACATATATGTACGTACGTACATACGTACATATGTACATATACTGTATGTACATGCATACACGCTACAAATTTGAACACCAACGAACCTGATTCATGATGGGTTAAATCAGTTGAGTAGGGAGTATATATATATATATAATTGTAATTAACCCATGCCTGCCATGTATATACATATATATCTGGGCTAGCTTTGATGTTATAAACTGTTTAGCCATTTTGGCTAAAGCCCCAACATTTTGTGTAGTCAAATACAAATTGCTTTAGCCACATTTTTATGTGCGTCAGTAAAACAAATGCTCATGTATTCTGCATGTTTCTCAATGAAAATGCTTATGGCCAAATTGGCTCAAATGGGTAACTTTTGTTTAGCCAAATCCAATGCCATGTGGCCTATGGCCGAAATGGCCACCTGTATATATACATACAATATCCAAGTAGTGGAAATATATGAGTGACTTATTTCAATGTCGTTCTATGAAAAAAGTGTTTCTTATCCAAATATTAACATTATATCAATGAAACATACTTTTAAAATTTGTTTATAGTTTCTCCCATTTCTGAGATTTCTTCCAGTTCGGAAGAAACTTGCATCTTTTGCTTTTTCCTTTCAACCATGCAGACAAAATATGCCGACACTGTATGTGCATCAAAATTAATAGAGGAAGGGCAATGTGTATACCTGGTACTATGAATTTCGTTGATATCAGGTAACTTGAAACAATATAAAGAAATATTTTTCACACAAATCTCAGTCGCTTAAAGTGCCTGTGACATGGTTGCTGCAAGTTCAAATTCGTTTTGAAAAAAGCAAGTTTTTGCCAAATAAATGAATTTTATTAAAATACCTTCACGGTAATACAATCCATGACTTTATACACACAGCCGATATATATTCGTCAATAAATGTGACTCATTGGCACTCAACATGTGTAAGGCTATTGTTGTCCATTCAGAGAACATGACCAAGCCATTTCCAGCTACTTTGCTTTTCACCTCATTGACAATGTTGTTGATATTCGTGCATTCTGAGATTTCCACGTTGGTCGCTCACTGCTCCCAACGTATTCTGAGGATTCGTTACTGTATACACATTCAGCTTTCTGTTGATTATCGACATCATGGCATTGCAATAAAGTTCTTGTTATCATGAATTTCTATTAAGAATTTTCTATAAAAAAGTTTGAAAGGCTGCGCGAGATACAAAATGATGACATCCCAAAAGTGTAAAATTATTGATTATCAATCTGCATCTGCCCTTAATTGCAGTTGTTCGTGTGTTTTATGATAATTGCAATTACAACCTACCCCACCCTATTTCTTGCAGTCCCACCCTTGTGCCACCCTTTCCCCTGCCACTCATGCTCCCACCTTGTCCCCCCAACAACCACCCCCTTTTCTCCAACCTGAATGACGTAATGGTTATTGTTCCGTGGACACTTTATATGTTATTTACTGTATTTAAATATGTTAAGTGGGTTATTATTTCTGTTGCAGCAAAAAAGGTTTTCAAGTGAGGTCGTTTGGTTCTGGAACACATGTGAAATTACCAGGACCATCAGCACAGCAGCCAAACATCTACGACTTTAATACAACATATGATGAAATGTACAGAGACTTGGTAGCCAAGGATAAACAACTGTATCCTCCGTCCTGCTTCTCAACTCCCAACATCCTCCAAAAGTGAGAGCGTGTAGAGGAAAATTGGTAAAGGAAGGTGTTGCATACAAAAGCATTCAATACATTTTGTTGCTATCAACCATGTGACATTCTAGGGAATCCAGCTGCTTGCTTGACTACCAGATGGCTTACCTGGTTCAGTCACATATATGCCAATCTCATCATATGAATTTGGGTTTTCATTTTGATATAATCCTATATATTTGAGGTGAGTGGTTAGCTGTCAGCTGGCTTAGCAGTGTGGTATTGGTTGTGCTTAAAAATTTAGTATTTGGCAAATAATTTGTAGGACTAAGTAACTGTAATGCAAGATTACTGACCTTCACAAATTACTTGAACAAAGAAAAATGTACGGTTATGAGAAATAAGTCTGAAAGAGGAGGAGTTTCAGTACACAAAAGTCAAGTTCTTTGATTATATTTGGCTATATAGCTAACATGGCTGTTATACATGTGTACCTTCTCATTGCTGGCAGTTGTTCAAGTAAAGTGTAGACACTTTCAACACTGTATTTGGCTATATAGCTAACATGGCTGTTATACATGTGTACCTTCTCATTGCTGGCAGTTGTTCAAGTAAAGTGTAGACACTTTCAACACTGTATTTGCTTCACATGTTAGTGCAAGTATGTGAGTGTCTGAATGTGCATGCACAGGCTCATTTTGGAAACGGAGTCCATTCATATTTTGCTGCCATTTCTTTTAGTGCTCATCCACTCTACCTCCAACCATAACACATTTCATCAAAGTCCACCATGTTCTATGATAGACCCAGTGACTACAGAAGTCAGAGTTGAAGCAGTAGTCACAAGCATGTCACGTTTATTCTGTGAGACAAATCTCGTGATGGACACCCATCATTCACAGTTAGATGACATATCCACCCCACGTTTCGCCACTCTGGCTTATGTATGAAGTGGTTTATGGTTTTGCTGGCAATTTGTTTTTACCAGCAACGAATGGGAAATTGTTGCTACTGATTAGATTATGTGACGTAGCTGTAAAACTAAAATTGCCCAGTGGGTAGGCTTTTCTAACATTTCATCCAATAACTGAGGGAATTCTGTTTCAGATTTAGTTTTACCACTGGTACAAAACAAGTGAAAAGAACTGAATAGTGTTTAATATGTGGTGCCCTTGATGTAATTACTAATTGGTAGATGTTAAATAATTACACCTGTTCTTTTTTAGATGTTGAAATCTGCCAAAACATCCATCTTCTGACCAGGGTTGAAAAAAATCGGATTTTTTTATTTGATTTAAAAAAAATCTGGTATATAGACATTTATATAGATGCTTATGTTTATAAACTCTTTCAAACGTTTTCTATTCAAATTGATTTGAGTACTTGTCTTAACAGAGGGGACATAATTTGTGCTTATATAACGACATTAGACAATGTCCACAAGGCCTCACCCCCTGTAGTTGCATAATCTGTCTTGGAAAGGAAAGCATGCTGTGTGTCAGTGGATGTAGTAGTGATAATTATTGTTTGCTGATATTCATATGGAAGACAAGTTTATGTGGCTTCATTGAATTCAGAAAGGGAATAGCTCAAACATACACAAAACTTTGTTGATCTTGATGCTTGTAAACAATTATTCGTGTTAAAATCAGCGATTAAAAAAATCGGAATACCTGAAAACATACACAATGTCATAAAATATTTTACTATCTGGTTACAATACAACTACACAAGTGTGCGCACTTTGTGCTTTTGTATTAAAAAACATACAACACTTTGTTGATCTCGATGCTTGTAAAAAAATCGGAAGTAAAAAAATCATAAATCAATGATTTTTTTTTAAAGTGATTTAAATCATGATTTAAATCAATGATTTAAATCAAATGATTTAAATCAAACAACCCTGCTTCTGACGCAGATGTACATTTACAGTTAAAATTTCCAACAGTTCAGATGCACTTGTTTGGTGTGCACATATACAGTTCTGAATTTGAGAAAAGTATTATCTGATTCAAAAATATTTCTCAGAATGATAAATATTACAAGCCACCTGCATTATAAAAATTAATGTGACTTATAAAAAGTCAACCTGCTGCAAAAAGATGCTTCAAAAATGAATTACTGCCCAGACCAATTAGCTTATTATCAACAGTTGGTACATGAAATCTTAAGACCATTAATTATACTATAGGAGCACATTTCTGATGTAAGATGAGTTATATGAGAAAGTGTGTGTCCTCTAACAACATCACACGTGGTTCATGTTGCAACAAGATTGATGAGGTGACAGCACCTTTGCTAACTGACCAGGAGTAGTCTTGGTAATGTAGCATTTCAAATGCTGGCAAATAATTTGACAGTGCAAATATGCATTATACCTAGCTAGTGTAATATTACTGTTGGAATATATAATTTAGCTTTATTTTTGCCTTTTTTTGTTGGAATTTGTGTGAGCCACTAAATTTGCAATAGCATTGCATTTGTACTAATCACAAACAAACATCCAAGGTTCTGTTAGACTATAACGGTGTTTGCCTAATGTGATCAAATGGCCGAAGCAGCAGACGCTCGGTCTGATTATCTCCGTTTGGAAGTGGTACTTTGGAAGATCACCAGAGAAACAAAGGAAGGATGATGGGAGCAGGCTGCGATGGACAGAGACTTTTCTAAAAAATGTCTGACGAAAGACTGTCAAAAGAGCCTGCAGATCATAATACGATTGAAAACGAAGAAAATTGACGTGTAGCTTTAGTGTGTTTGTGAAGCAACATCTAGAAATGACAGGTGTGCACAGATGAGTGAGAGAAAAAGCAGAAGAGGGAGACAAATCATGGAGATGAAACGGATGCTGAAGAAATTTGCAAATCTGCATACAAGAAATACAAGGAAGAGGGAGACAGTTTTGGAAAGTACCACCCTTCCCTAGTGCATGATGTTCATTAACGGTAGGTATTAGGTAATATGGGTGTGCCCTTTGTTCATTTATGAGTGAATATTCGTTCCTTTTATTAAAATAATTATTTAAACATTAAAACTTATAATCTGTTCACGTGTGTTCATATGAAATCTGCCATCCACAATTTGGACTTTCTGGAGAAATTCTCGAGTGAACTACGTAAGAACATCAGTTCATTCATTTACAAAGTCATTTAAGCACCTAATCCAGATCCATTGTTTAACTCTAATTTCATTGGGCTAAATTGATAACATTGACATTGCCCTGGTTACATTGTTGAAATGTCGCAGGTTAATCACGTGGAGACTAGTATACAATGGAACTGATACAATGAAGACTGAAAGAAATTGTCCTAGCGTCTAACGCTCATTAACGTTGTTTCCACGTAGAAATTTTCGGCTGTGTTTGTTTCTGGTCCGTTCCTGGCTGTCTGACCAAGGCAAAGGAACAATTCAGCTCTAACTCTGTTGAACTATTATATTCCGTAATTATTGCATCTAAAATTCACGAACTTCACCACCATGGATTGTCAATTGTGTTGTCATTTACAACAGAGAAAGGTTGTTCCACTCTCAGTTGAATTTGGCCGGGGTGTTTCGAGTCAGTGAATGAATATTCCAGACAGAGTAGTACAGCAACGCGTAATGTGCGATGGGCTTAAGCTAAATACTGACGCGTGAAGAATGTCTGCTTTTTGAGTGAGAATTTATACATCTCTATCGCCGGTGAGACTGATTTCGAGGTCTTTGAATTGCATTTGGCTTTGGAAAGCTCTGAATTTATCTGTTTCACATATGGACATTCCTGAATATTGATTTTGAATTCCTGTCTTACCATCGCTCTCCCTCACCGTGGTGTTGAGGGAAGAAATGCTGTCACTAGCCCAATATCGACCTACATGGTATCGTTCTTTCCACACATCATACCGGAAGTTCAAAGTCAGCTATTTCTGTGTGAGTGATTAAAGTATTACAACAACAACAACAACATCGCTGTCCCATTATCATAATTAGTTGCCTGCCTATTGTCATTATCTGTGGTTTTCATAAAGTATATTAGTTGTCCTTCGCTTTATCTTCTAGTCGCATTCTTCTTGGCTTTTCGTTTCATTTTGTCCAGACAGCTATTGTCATCTGTTTCCTCTTAGTAGGGGTTGCACTGTTGTTTTTGTTCCACATTTACACGTCCACCACTTAATCTGTTCCATTGTTTTGTTTAGCATACCGTAATGGGCATTTCTAGTTTCTCTCTGGTTGTTCGGATGTGCAAGCCATCCATCGGTTCATCTGAAAGTTGGTTGTAGATGTTATTACATTCCATATGGTAGGCCAGCTGACAGCTATTCTTACCAGCCAGGGACCATATGGCGCAAAGGTTGCGATCAACAGCATGATTAGAGCGCACAATCTGCCCGCACTCTCTAGACCATCTGGTACGCATGATGGTTGCGAAGATCCAGTCGGACAAACTCATCGGCCCGTCAAGACTACCTACAGACAAACATCATCGGTGATCATGCATACCCCTTTTGTAAGACAGTGCGGGGACCGGGTTTGAAACCTACCAAAGATTATACACAACAACAAGAAGCTAATACTACTGCGTCTGGTTACTGTCTTTTTCAGTTAATTCATGCTGCATGGCTTTTTCTATAAGAAATATACATTATCCCCGTTGTATACATGGTATCCTATTTGGATTTTGCAATTCCTCGTGTGTACTTTCCATTTGTTGCCAAAAGTTCTTTAACTAAGTCGCACAGATATACACAAAATGGCATTCTGCATATGATTGACCGGAATCGGCGCATTAAGTCACGACCAGAGCGTTTGCAGAGCTGCAAGGATCGCTTTGAGCTGATTGTGACATGTGAAGAACGAGTTTACGATCAGGTGCTGGAAGGTCAGTGGTGCACGTAACATAGTCGGGTGTCTGCACATAAAGTAAGTGTTATGGCAACGTTTGAAGAAAGCAATATCGTATGTAGTTTAAACTCAAATGGAACAGTTTATGTATAAATTGTAGTTTTATGTGTAAATACCAGTAATGTTTGTGTGAATGATGGTGCGGATAAAACTGTAATTGTTGTCTCGACTCAAATGGGTGATTATGTAGTGTGTCCTTTCAGTGCTCCGTCATAGTGTTCAGTAGACCGTCGTCTGTTAACCTTATGCTCTGTGGTGTTTCGAAAGATCATTCCTTGAAATGTACCGAATACAGTGTTGTGCCTGAAAGAATGACGTTAATTGACAAATATAGTACGAGGGGCCAACAGAACTATGATAAAGCTCTACAAAAGTAAGAGGTCTTTCAACGTCATCATTAAAGGACCAAATGTGTAATATTTCGCGTATTATGTACAATTGTGAAATAAACTCATTCATTCATCCATTCATTCACATACGTGTCGTGAAGTTGTAAGAGATGTTCCGTCAGCCGGGATCATTGCGCAACACAGTCTGCATCGAACTGGTAGCGATACAACCAGGAACAGAACTGGTAGCGATACAACCAGGAACAGAACTGGTAGCGATACAACCAGGAACAGAACTGGTAGCGATACAACCAGGAACAGAACTGGTAGCGATACAACCAGGAACAGAACTGGTAGCGATACAACCAGGAACAGAACTGGTAGCGATACAACCAGGAACAGAACGACGACATCATTTAACTACCGTCCGATATGTTACAACTATACAGCATATTAAATAGGCTGTGTTTAGCCTAACTCGTTCTTCAGGAGGTCCGTGAACTGGGACAAAAATTATTATTTCGTCGAGTTCCTTCCTGTTTATGTGCATTTTCCCGGGGGTCCATAGCTTTCTTTATATTCCCAAAGAGGTCCATGACCCAAAAAAGGTTAAGAAACACTGGCCTAACTCATCAGACGATAGTGACATGTCTGAACAGCAGTACAGCTAGGTCAGTTTTTCCTCAGAAGCACACCTAAATGTTTTGATTCCGTACATTATTGCCGATAACACGGGAGGCATGATGATAACTGCAATGTTATAGCATAACATTCGATTCAAGAATGTTGTTAGGAATTAGCAGTCTGGATAATCACAAGTCAAGCATGTTATAAGCCATGGTAATTTCATGTGTTACTGTAGTTGGCAAGGTGATGTTATTCGCCATGTGACTAGGTATTCGAGCGTCAAGACCATTCTTTTTCCCCTTCATAAAGTTGGGCGAACAAACTGTTGCTTTACGCACACGATGTATTCGGTACGTTTCAATCAATGACGTCGTACGTGGGTATTTGCTTGCACGTCATGAGCCCAGATCAACACTGCTGCAGGGAGCAAATATCCGTGTAGCAAGTAGTTGGGGCCTATCCACACTTTTTGTGCATACATCCGAAATAAAATACACGTTGATCTTGATATTGCGCTAACATTTTATCACCGGTCACGTTTATATTCATGTTATGATAGCGTGTGTTTATACGTAGATAAAATGATTTACACCATAACCTTCAATTAACATTGGTTGAAAACCTCGCGTTAGCCTTACGTTAACATACTACATTTTCCATACGTTTGCTGTATCTAAACGTCACATTGCGAATATTATCAAGAGGTTGGCTTGTATGAATGTTTATTTACATGAGACTTACATTTCAGATATAGAATCAAAAGAAAGAGAAAACCCCGAATCAGTACACGTGGTGAACATTGACATACAGGACAACCACGAAGAGGCAGTCATTGGAGCCTTCATGATCTGTGATCTCTGTGCCTTGGTAAGTGCATTGGCGACGTGGGCCACTATAGATCACTGGCTACATCAACGACAATATGTTGATGTCAGCTTCAACAGTCGGACAAACTTCACGTCAGATTTTTATGTTCCGATTAATTAGATAGTGATATCATAATTATTAAATGAAACAAATTTGACAATTTTAAGTTCTATGTCGCATCACATAATACAGAATTACGTGTTTATTTTACATACATTGCCACAATCTCTTCGCCAGCTTTCTGAAACGGATGACTTGGACAACGACGTAGATGAACTACTGCAGGAATTTGAAGCAAAATGTCAGCGGCCAATACTGCACACTGTCGCCTTCTATTAATATGAGTGCATCTTGTGGCGGAGACCAAGAACAACTAGCAGAAGCATATTCACTGGTTAATGATGAAGACTTGGAAATATGCTGCTCAACTGTGCATTCTGTTGTACTAATTCCTGTGATGATGAATTAGCCTGGGTGAGAGAGAGAGAAGTTGTGTTCTCTCGTGACATTCGACACTGCTGGTGTCACTAGTATATAGTAGTATTGTAAATAACCATACAGAAGATGATGGTATAATTTCTGAGCTGTTTACGTGTGTCGCACTGTTCCTGTGATCGTGACAAGGAACACTGGACAGTATGCTTTGAATATGCTTCCCTAATTTTGATTGGGTTGACTGGATATTGTTAATTAAGTTACACATGTATATTAGTGGTGTGTGTGTGTGTGTAAGCTGCACGATCACTGTATCTGGCTTGAGAGGAATATTTTATGACTTTTTATTTTTTGCTTGCTTCTTGCTAAAACGTGACATCCTGCTACTTCAAAATATGAATATGATGATACATATAACAGCTAATACTATGCAGTGGCATAATTGTATAAAATTTATACAACAGCCATTTAATGGGTGTTGTTTAAATGTGGCTTTCCTGTGAGCATGACAGCGTTTAACCTAACTGATAAAACTATCCGATTTATATTATTTATTTATCTTAAACATGTTTCAACCATGTTTTTGACATAATTTTTTTCACTCTGTTTTGTATAAAGAATCTGAATTCAACAATTTGCTTTTGGCTTTGTGTATTGAATATAACCACTAAACCAGTCAGCCAGAAGTGGGTAGACCGAACCGGTGTGCCAATTGATAACCATGACCTGTTGGGAGTACTGGATGATAAAATGGAATATAAAAATGTACAGCACCTCATCAAACTATACTGCGTGTGTACAGGGCCCCTGTATAGCTAAACAAGACGCATACGTTGTAATATAAATAAAATAAATGATATATATATATCGTAGTTGTTTATTCTTGTACACAGTCCATTAGAATACTTTATATGTTGCTGTTTCATTTGTAAATACAGTATACATTTACGTGTGAATGCAGCCTTCTGTGTATTCGTCTTGTTTCTGTTATCTGCTATTTCTGTGTGTCAACAGCAGACGTGTTTGCTAAGGTGCCAGTAATATTCCCAGACAACAAGGTCGCAAAACGAACGAGCATTCAGTAAGATGAGGACAATCGAGACATAATTTGGGACCGAGTTGGCCCAGAGCACATGTGCATTGCTGTCTGTCAAGATGAACAACAATGTGTGCCCTTCACTTTTTGTTCCAGACTTCAAGGTGTATGCAGCAAGGAGTGTTGTAACAGAGTACAACCGAAAGCACATCTCGTGTGTGCAAATTTTTTTTTGTCCCTCGGAAATGTGTGGATTGCATTGGCCCAATGGTTTCATCAACATTATGTCTGCACCGACCCAATGTTTGCATTTGGGGATGATGGCTCATGTATGTTTTGAAGGCAGCATTTCAGAAAGTTTTGAAGTCAAATGAAATTACTCAAGGATGTGTTCTTGCACCAACTCTTTCTTTGTACCAGGAATGCTCGAAGAAGACTTGAGAGACTGTCCGAAAGTAGTGTATAATGTATATATGAACACGTCCTGGTGTAGATACACACTCAGCTCAGAGCCAAAAGCAGAACTTATGTACCTTTAGTGAACTACTTTATGTAGATCATAGTGACATTGTTGCTAACAACCTTGACAACATGCAAAAGTAAATTTTCTGGAAGAGCAAACTGTTACAGTTTAAGCGTGAACCATTAACGGTCGAACATGATCCTGGTCTTCATGAATGGCCAATCACTTGTTGTATCTTGGGAGTACCATCTCAAGTGCTAAACATTATGTACAAAGTATAATTATATAAGTCACTCTTTACTGTGTTGAAGACACACAAATCACACACGTAAGATATACATATATTTTTGTAGTTTATTTTTTCATGTAATCGAATAAGATACGTGAAACGACAATGTTTCATAATGAATACACTCAACAATGTTAGGCATCAAGATGTGAATTCAGCCTTCGCAATTTCTCCTTCTTATTTCTGTTGTGATGTTTCTTCCATGATTTCTGTACCGACATTCGCTCACTGGTACTGGCTTCAGCTCTGTCTCCTGGGTGCTGGTTCTTCAACTGGTCTCTGTTTGTGCACCCTATGCTGCCCAGCACACCCCTACTGCCAATCCTTGGCATGTCGGCTTGCTGAATAATAAAAAAAAGACTGCTTAGAATGAGAGAATCCAGCCAATGGAGGTAAATGGTGTACTTGCCCAAATACCAATGATACGATGTTAAAATATTCATATTTAACCAGCAACATATTTTTTTTATTGATTCATAGATTCCAAATGATCAGACCCCAAAATAGTGAGATCTCACTAAAAATAGTGAAATATTATATCATTGTATATATTAATGAATGTTTATTATTGATGAGGAAAATAAAACAATTAACAGGTAGGTATTTATTGTATCTGAAGAAATATAACAAGTTTTTTTAACATTAACAATTATTTTTTACTGCTTTATCACATTACAAAAATTACAGTTGTCTTCAAAATAATATAATATAATATGTGTGTTTTTTAATGTTATTTGTGGGAAGAATGCAAACATCTTGAAAATTTTAGAGGAAGTCCTTGAAACTAGTCGCAAATCATGAGACTTGGAGCCTCTGTTGATTTAATGGTGTTTTTGTGCTACAAACCTGAAACATTGAGTTGCACATTTGACATTTAAAGGTTTTTCCTCAATAATTTTTTTTGCTGTTCTCATTTTAGAATCATTTCATGAACAATTAAACCTATCTAGTATCCACTAGGACATGCTAGCTCTTTTGTTATTTAGTTTTGGTGAAATAATCGGACAAACTATTAAATTATTTTTTATTTGTAATGATTAAAGGTAATTCTTTCGATGACTAACAAGTGTGCAATCATGTGTTAATCTGACTGTACTTATTAATTAAACTATTCACGCATTACAGATTTGAACATCAATGAATGTGATTTGCTTTTGGTAAAGTATACACCAGAAGCTAATTCTGTGTTATCGAGATGTGTCACTAGATCACTCAGCAACCCATTTATGCAGCATCCGGCCTGTTACTAGTCAGTGCAGTAATTTCTGCAATTCCAACATAACTTAATATGCCTTCTAACTATATTTTATACCATAATACTAATAGTTACATAGCAGGTTGCCGCAGAGGTGTCTAACACTGTCTACAGTTGTTCACGCACGTACCTTACTAAAAAATCTTCTGTCCAGTTCATTTTTGTACACAGCATTTTTGTTCTAAAACAAAACAAACATTCAGATTTCACCAAAAAATGCTACACAATATTTCTACTATAACACAGTAAAATATTCTGTACAGATACTTTTCTTCAAAATTCTGGTAGCAACATGACAAAAATGTATATATAACTGCATACATGTAATGAATGTGTACTCACTGCACTGGCGGTGCACTTTCCTGTAGATGGGTCATTCACGAGCACTCTGTGTGGCTTCTCCACCGGAGTAGTTGGTTTGAACAGCTCCGTGGACATCCCTGGCACTGGGTAGCAGAACAGCAGCTTGCCCTGGCAGACAGGCATCAGGTGAACCATCCTTGTACTACTAATGCTACCCCACAAGTTATATGTAATTTAAGGGGAGTCACAGATTCTTTATAGGATTTCTTTCTCCCCAAACTGTAAACTTTTGGGCCAGAACCTCGTTTCCATGGCCAAAATGATTTTATTGGATACAGATATCATTACAATTCTTCCAAAACCATCTCCCATATACATTCTGTTACACTACTGGAAGAAAACATAAAAAAAAGTTGTTTTTCTTGTTTAAATCTTGTTTGTAACTTCTGAAAAATACAAATGTTTTTTTAACTTATGTAACTTTTTATTTTTACAATGTGTTCTACCAGCTGTGTAGAGAAGAATAAGCTGAATACAACACTCAAAACCTTATTTGGCTAGAATAACTACTTCTATATATATCCTTCTTCCAAATGTGAAAAACATGGTTTTGAGAAAACGGCTGTCAAAGATTGAATAACGGGATTTATTACTTACTCGTCATAGAAGTGAACTTCATGGATAGTAAACATACAAAACTATCAGAATACGGTGGAAACACATTTTGAGTAATTGTTGTTTCTTAAAAAAATGCCTTGTCTCCCCTTAGTAAGTGTAGTTGTACAACCAAGGGCGACACAAGTTGATTTGATGCGACAGAAATACTAGCAACACATTTCAATGGTTGGAACAAAGTTCAGCTCCCTGTGTTTATGGAGGTGTGATAGTACAACGTCACCACTGGTTTGGGAGGCACACAGAAAACAATTTAATGTGTACCGGTTCATTGTTGTATTTTGTGAAATATTTTTCTTTTTGTATATTTAAACTACTGGTTGACTTAAGTAAGCTCCAGAGTATGGTCACCTACATTGACAAAGTCCTTCAGGATGAGTCTGGCTGCTCTAGGGTAGTCAGGTACACCTTTGTGGGTCATGAAACCACGCATACCTGTCAAAGAGAAATCATACGGTCAGTGTTCATGTTTGTTTTGAAAATGTTCAAAGAAATAAAAAAAATTAAATTTGTGTGACTTATTACTGGTATCGGATCTTCCACTCACTCGCGTAGCTGCCGAGCAGTTCATGTGGGGTTGGTGGTCTTTTCGGGTCTTCACCATCTCCAGGTAGGGGCAAGAGGAAGCCATAGCATGCCTCGAGAATATCTCGACCGATATTCTCACATACGTGTCTCGGTTAAGACAAATATTCGCAGAACATTTACACCTGTTATTTAACCATAAACATGACTTCTATACATTTTCTTATTGGAGCCACATCAAACTGCCACCTATATAATAAAGTAGTTTGTGACTCTGTATGTCTGTTAGCTCAGATCTCCATCAGTTTCGCACGTATGATGCTGAAACTGTGTAGTCAACTCAGAACAATAGTTAGTGCAATTGTTAGCAACACTATGCAGGTTTCAACCATTATGTGATCTACGTGAAACGTCTACCAAATGCTTCATGAAACCGGCAGTTGTACGTGATTTTTGCGGCATGAAGACGTCATTATCACTGGCATTGCAGTACCAAAACTGGTCTGGATAGTGCAAGGAGTCATAAGTTCTTGCCTTCTCTAGGCTAGTTCTTAATATTACAAAGTAAATTATTCCTATACTGCAAACAAATGACAATGAGTATTAGAATGCAATCAGAAAAACAATACAAACGTCCAGAAAAACAGCCTAAAACAAACCATTGTGTTGCAGTACTATGCACAAATTATTATGCCGAAGTAATAAAATAATGTATTCTATTACTGAAAAGCATGAAACCAATGGAAGGATATGAGAGCGACAGGAGGAATGCAGTCCCTCATCTCATCAATCGGCAGAATTCCACAGCAGACCATTTCTGCCTTTGTCGCGACGAAGGAGGGCATCACTAGGCCAGGACAATCACACAGCATCAAGTCACGGTCGACGTAGAGTGTCTACACAGACAGTATACCAGCTAAACTATTTCAATCAACCACAATATGATTTTGGCACAAAAAAGCAACAGCCTTCCAGAAAGCTTTGTTCATCCTTATTTCACAAGGGTATTGTAGCTAATACACATGATTAACATGGACGACACAGTTCGATACTAATACCATTAAATCAAACTACACACATTATGTTTCCTACTCCGGCTTTTATTCAGTATAACTGTTTTAACTATGTAATGCACTGACTGACTTTATACATATGGTTACATTATTTATTATTATTAAATGGCAGAATCTGCAGCAGTTCATTCTTTAAAATACATAATGTAAGCATTAATTCATTACTGCACTAAACAACTGCATGTTGTAATAAATATGCATACTTGGAAATGTTTTGTCCGTCCTGGTGTGGCTGACACAGGCACTTTCTTTGTCTGCAGAATAGCATTGATGGTAGAACTCTTCCCAACATTTGGATAACCAACCTGCAAGAAAACACACAAACAATTTGCCACATTTACTTTTCCATGGATTAACTACAGGATAACACGAGCAGTTGGTGGATCATTTTATTTATATTCAAATGTAACACGTAAATATAATTACTACCTGGTAATACCAAGTGGCATTCAAACAGGAATTTATTATAACAATTTGATTTGATTAATTTATGGATATATTTATACATCTTTGGTAAAGAAATGTGCTCCATATAATTGTACCAAACTGGTGAGAGTAAAAATAGACTAAATTACTTGAAACAACACATCAGTAATAATGTTAAACAAATATGTGTCCCCTACTGTCAGAATCGACTAAATGTTGCATTTCATAACTCATGCCGCAGGCACTTGTAGTTAGGATATTGCCAATTAGCTGAACATTTCCAGTTAACATATTATTGTCAAACCGATACCACATTTCCTGATGCTTGTTTTTAAGCCAATCAAGAAGATCCTTCCATCTGTTCACAAAATAGTTTGTTACTAAGGAATTTTTTTTATTGTTTTTAGTTTGGCAGTGTTTTGTAATGATTATTTGGACAATGACCATAGAGACAGTAGCGAGGGTGAAAGTGGCATCGGAGCGTAATCTGGTAAAAAATTATGAGTTTTTGATTGGCGTGCCTGAGAATGTGTTGGCTTCTATCAGAAAATTTTAATCACGATTATCTCAGTTAAAAAATATATCAGGCAATGACATACAGCCTCCTGAAAAAACATGATTGTGATAAACTATACATAATGGTGTAGCTCTTTGAATGGAGCATCTAATAAAGACCAAAAATATGTTAAATGTGACTTGCCACCAGACTACATATTGATTAGATGGTGTCCTACAATTTATTCTCATATAAGTGACCTCTCATAGTTAACAAAATGTTAGGTACAATAAAAAAACACTGACAAGAACCCACCAGACCAATGGTAGTAACTCCTTCATGGACTTTCTTCCCACTGTGAAGTGAGTTGAACAATTTGATCAGTTCATCCCCATTCACAAGAGAAGGTCTGTTCCTCCAGTTCTGTTTGTTTGCACAAGACCTGCATGCCCCAGTGTCATCGTCAGATGTGACACTGCCTACATTGTCACCTGTATTTGTCACAGTGTGTGTCATACATGGTTCAGTCCTGGTGTCTGTAGTTTCCAGTGTCTCCACAGATGCAGCGATAGCCTCTATTTCTTCCTTAACACCCTCTGCAGTTGCATCTTCATCACTCTCTTCTGTCTCCCCATCTTTATGACAGCCTTCTGTTTCAGCCAGACTTTCAGCCTCTTGTTTCTAGAAAGAATGTCACATGCCACAATTATTCAAACTGTTGTAGTTTTTAATTACTGCATTTGTATGTGGCCAAATCAATTACCCATACTGCTGTTATTTATAACATTACATTACTGTTATTTATAACATACTGCTGTTATTTATAACATTACGTGACTGTGGTATTCTTCTTACCATTTCCTGAATGTTTATTTGACTTCTACAAAGTTATTTCCAGTGCTAGTCTCAGCAGCAACTGCCAGGTTTATGACATGACCAAAATCACCAACTGATTGTTTTAAAAATAGGCTTCAACATAAATATGCATCAACATAAATAAAATTATGTTATTATTTACAAGTTGTGTTAATGAAATGTGAAAGACAACTTTGTCAGAAGTAATGCTATATTGTACCTTTACATAATGTGCCATTCCTAAACAAATCATAACTTTATAACAGTAACTCACCAGGATGTTTAATCTCTCTGTCTCAGAAACAGCAGACCAGAACACAGTCCTGACCCCAATGCTATCAAAGTGCTCCGCCCATAAACACCTAAAATTCACAAAAGCATAAAACATTCTTGTCTTAAGGTTCAGCTCACGTATATAGATATACAGTTTTGCATAAAAGCTCACTGATAATGTGCAATTTGGTTTTATGTAATCAGTTTCATAAACCAAATATTGCTCCGTTACAGGCAGATTTGTGTATAGAAAAATTTCTCTGATGAAATGTAGTAAACTAATTAAGCACTTTCATAAAGAAGGAAATAATGGCACCTGTTTCAAATATGTTATGATGTAGTCACACTGGCTTTAGACATTGTGAAATGTCAAATATCCTTTTCTGAATTCATAAAGGTGTATAATTAACTGCACACCTGTCCTGGATTGTGAGAGAGTTAAACATAAACTCAACTAAAGTAAGAGCAAGAAGCTCGAGCGTAAATGTGTACTTGTTTTCATATTTAAAATAGCTATTTATAATAGCTCAAATATAGCAATGTGGAACTATCATTCATTGACAACAAATTAGTTTGTAATAAATCTAAACAAACCTGAAGTATTTATGTAGGTGCATGTCTTTATCATTAATATCATTCTGACACAGTTGCGGAAGAATACAGACTTACCTCTGCTCCTCGGTAAGATGGTCAGCCTTGTTAATGAGCAGCAAGTTCAGCTTGTCCTCAGACACTTCCTTTGTGTAAGTCTCAAGATCTTCACAGCGAAAAAGCAGCGGGTTTCTTGCATCAACTATTTGAACAACGATGTCACTACAAATAGAGATAAGTTGGAATAATTTTTTGGGCAGCAACTGAAATATAAAATGTTTAATAACCGACACCTGCAGAATAACACCAGCTGATGGAGTTAATATTAGTATTTTTATTAAATTATGTCTTACTAATTTGTTCATCATTCCCAAAAGCATACACATTTTTGACAACACGAATGATGGAGCCTTCTCTTCAGCTGTATGTAATCATCACAACTGTGTTTTTTGAGATACTTCTTTTACCCTGATTATGTTTGGCTAAGTTTAAATTTAGTTTGATACCCTCCTGCAAAAAGCTTGTTGATATTTGCAGAAGAGAAATGAGTTGGAGAAACCAACCTTCTCTCAATCACTCTCCACAGTTGTCTCCAGAACTGAAGGTTCTTCTCAAATGGAGTCAACACCAGGCCGTCTACATCCTGCAGTCTGCAATATAATCAATTCTACTGACTACCATAAAATAACTATTTTGATGTGTATGATAAAACCACAGAATGAACCAAGTAGGCAAAACTGCAGGTTGCTTTGGTTTTAAGGAAAACAAAGCTATGTTACATGAGCTATTTCCTTGTTAACAAAATAATCATGAAATTATTTACTTTCTCTTATATAAAATACAACTGACAGTATTACTTACTAAAGCAAATCATGTTTATAAATAAAAAGGTAAATATATGAACACTGTGTTATGGTGGTGGTTACAGGCAGTATGTATCATCAACGAATACCACAACATAATCATCCAACAATACTAACACATCCAACAATACTAACACATAGTCAGCCTGCAATCATAATACATTCTCAGCCTGCAATCATAATACATTCTCAGCCAGCAATACAATTACATACTCAGCCAACAATACTAATACACACTCAGCTAATTTCTTTCTCCAGTCCAAGAACGATTCTCTTTCAAGCTGATCCAACTGCTCAGGTGTTGTACTTTCATCCCAATGTGGACTACAGAACACAAAGTGACCAGTTTGAGATATCTTCACCATACCTCAACTTCATTGTTGTGAACCACACAAACAATGTACCTACTTCATCAGAGAATCAAAATGTCAAAGTCAGGTAACTCAAGTACATTGACATTCAAACCTGAATCCGTTTTGTTCATGCTCAAAACCTGTAGTGTGTGAATAGTTTGTTACCAACTCGGGAAACTTGTAAAAGTGAATATAGCCTCAAGGCAACATATTTCCAACACAAACTACTTCGCCACTTTTGCTTCTTTCGGTTCTATCAGGTAAAAACTAATTTAATAGTCTGATAATTTCATAAAAACTATATATTTGGCAAATTAGCACATACAAGCAGGCATGTCATGGTCGATACCAAATAGGTTTGATTTTTAGCAAAATAAGTTTGAAATGAGAAGAACGAAAAATCGAACTAAGGATGCAGCTTTCAAATATACAACTTTGTTTGTATTTGTTTCATAGGTCTTTTTCAATCTCATGTTAGTCAGTCAGTGACTGAGATTTCAACTTATGATGATAATTATTAATTACTAATAATAGTGTACCAACCGTCTCGGAATCTTGAGAAATGATTTATGATCATCCTGAGTCTGCCTGATGACAGATTCCTCCTCCTTTGTTAGAAATGCAGTGTACTTTACGGGGTTGACAAAGCTGACATTCATCTTCTCTGTAATGACAACAAATGTTATAGAAAAATCATTAAACAATTATAAAATTATATTTGTTTAAGATTTAGAGAGCTGCAGCATAATTCACACATAATAACAATCTTGGAGTTGTACCCCAATTATACAGACTACATAACACGTCTTCGGTTTTGATGTGCTTGGGTTCCTGAGGATATCAGTGCTATATTTTTATTGACTGTATTGTACAACGTGCTCCTCCCAAGTTCATCTCTACCTGAGCAACAATATTCAGGTCACTTTACAATACACATCGCTCCCACACACCTGCGGTGAATTCCGTGCCAGCCAGCTCAGCTGTGGCCAGGAAGTCATTAAGGGCACTGCGTTCAGTGACAGACTGTAGGTTGAGGCGTCCCCATTCATAGCCATCATCCAGCTCTGTTGTATGCACCTACAGGGAAACATGCAGTGCACGTGTATGCTTAAACAGACATTGGGTCATAAAACACACATTTACCCATTTGTCTATACATTATTTACAATTACTAACAGTTGGTATATTATGCAAACAAACCTGATATTTTATAAGTTTGCTGCAGAAGATGTAATAGAAAAGTAATAGACTATTCAGGGTTCGAAATTAACGTCGGTCCCTCGGTCCATGGCCGATTTATTTGACTTCGGACCGACAAAAAAATTAAGTTACTGGTCCTGCGGACCAATTATTCACACGGATCATTCATTGAGATAATATGGTATTATTGCTGCACGCATCGCGCAAGTACGAAACTGCAGAAAGGTTGCGTTTGACTGAGAGGCGGAAATTTTAGTACGGTGTCACTGATACGCGTGACCTGATTGGTCGAGATTTGCAGAGATCACGCATCCTGGCCAATCACGGTGTGTCTTACATTAATCTCCTCTTGTAAGCCATGTTGATATTTCTGTGAAACACAAACTTACTCAAATAATGTTTCCGGATAATTTTGTAGATTTGTTCGTGTAAATACACTTAAGTGACGTACAGACGTTCTAGAGTAAAATTTACCATGTCCTTGTCAAAGTTTGGCTTTACGGGATGCGAGCCGCCACCCCCTAAAAAGCGGAAAACAGATGAAGAGAAGCGTGAAGTCGGTCGATTGTATGACAAAGATAAACGTCAAAGGACAAATAAAGTAAAATTGTGGACCTTCTAAATTTTTATCTGTGCTGTTATTAAGAGACTGAGTTTGCATGTTGACTAAATCTTTCAACTGTCATCTATGACACTGAGTAAAATTAAGGACTCTGTGCTGATCTAGACTGTGCTGATCATGATGTTCAGTAAAATTTCAACTGCCAGTCTGCCATTTTATGTTTACCTGTGACTGACAGATGTGATATTGAGAGGGAAATAAATTACTAATGTCATTGAATTGTCTCATTTCCTCCATAAATGACATATTAATAAAATTTACAATTTTATGAAATATAACACAAATTAATAAAAATGAATAATTTTAATAAATATTACAAACTTTAAAAAAAATCACCCTCGATCCAACATTCCCAGGAGTCAGGACCAGTAACTTTTCAGCAGGACCAGCAACTTTTTTAACTTGCTGGTCCTCTGGACCAGGTACATATTTTCATTAGAGGCACACCCTGAGACTATTATCTATTACTTTAGGATCTATTACTATTACTTTTGAAAAAAATCTCATATTATTATTACCATCACATCCGTTGACTTTCAAGCTAAATCTTTAGACAGCAACAAACAGACACAGGTTCTCATCCTAGACTTCTCCTAGGCTTTCGATAATGACCCTCATCTAAGGCTTCTTCATACATTTAAACAAGGTGGTATACAGGGAAAGACTTGGCAATGGAACAGTGCCTGGCTGACAAATAGGACACAACAGGTAGAGGTTGATGCCTCACACAAATATTCTCAGGGTTACCACAGGGTACTGTACTTGCCCCCCTTATGTTTCTACTGTACATAAATGACATTAATGAAGATATAACTTCTGACATAAAACTCTTTGTAGATAACTGCTTGCTACTCAGGACAACTGAAAATGTTGCTGATACACTAGCAGGGCTGAGGTGAATTAAAAAATAAATTTTTCTAGTGCTGGCGCGGTCTGGTTTTATTTCCAATGTGATCCTCAATCCAACCCAATAATTGTATATGAACTCAGTCTTTGTAGCAGCAAAACATACATTTCAATGATCTGTATACCATTTTAAGATCTGAGGTGAGAACATTTGTCCAAAAGGTCTGCCATGTGGCAATAGGAAAAAAGAACTCAGAAGTTCTGCTCAAATCAAACTATGGTGGGGTGTGATGAGCTCACTTTGAATTCAACACATGTTGCAACTCCTGCTCTAAGATAACATTTGTTGTCTGCCTGCACATATCTGAAACCATGCTCTTTGTATGTGCTAGGAATGTGTGAGGTCATTGCCACCCCAATGGGGCATCCCAACAATTAGTAATTGGCTTGCTACTCCAGCATTGTTTCATTGAGCAAGTATTTCTGAAACTATAAAATGATCAGCCTACTGGTCTTTTCATGTTGTTTGAATAACGACTCAGCCATAGTTTGTACATTGTTGACAATTACTAGCAGTTGGAATAATATGCAAACAAACCTGATATTTTGTAAATTTGCAGCACTAGATGTAATAGAAAAGTAAAGTGACTGTTATCTATTATTTTAGGATCTATAACTATTACTTTTAAAAAAAGTCACTACTGCCATGCAGTAGTGATCATGGCTTTAAAATACTCTAATCATATTTATATGTGGCTAACATAAGAGTTCTGAGCTTAAATGGAAGAAGAAGTTCCTCTATAACTATTACAGAAAAAAAATTCTACTACAATTACATGTTACAATTATTCCATGTGTTTGCTTTGGAAAAACTCCCATAGAATTAATTTGGAATTTGAATTGAGTTGGATTTGAATGGAAACATTTTAGCTGGAATATGAATTGAAAAAAAAAAATTAACTGAGTAAGAGGTGATTAAATTGAAAGGAATATGAATTTGAATTGATCAAATGGAATTGGCCCCAGCCCTGTACACTGTGGGGAGGTTGCTGTATTATGTACACTTTATGGAAGGTACATGACTTTCCAGCAGACTACAAGTTCAAGCAAATTAGATTAAGTTGGAACTGATTTTGGGCTCATTTTGACAATAGCCACAGCTGTTTGTAGATCCTTAGCCTAAATTTCAAGGCATGATGTGGCTGGCAATGTTACAACTATTGTTTGCCGTTCAACCAACCTTTCTTCTATATTCGGGCGTCCAGGTCAATGCTGCCCTACATTTGCTGTTCTTGTCAATTCATAGGATATGTCCTACCCATTTCCATCTTCTTAACTTGACCTCAGTGGTGATTGTCTTCAATTTTGTTTTTGCAAGAATATCTTGATTCTCTATTACCCCATGTTTGGTATAATTATTACATCATAATATGTTGTAGTCCTGTAGCACGTTGATGTTTTAAAAAGTTGAATGAGTATATGTAGAAATTGCATGAAAACGTGAGTGAAATTACATCTTCCACAACTAATTTTTTTTACATAATACTATGACTGCATTTTTTAAACATTTTGTGGTAAGACCCCCCAAAACGAATTTACAGGAATTTAAATTTTATGTATGACATTTTATTAATATGATTTAGTAATTGAACCCAACAAGGAATTTGACGATACAGCAAGTAGTTTGTTTAACCAACTGTCGGTGCACTAGCAATGTGTTAGTGAATCGATTGTCAGTACATAAGTGGTAACATTCTATGCGTAAAAGCGGGCATTGCGGCATCACCGCTGTCCACGGGGTCCCAGTCCCATGATAGGATCCATGTGGCAATGTTTTTGTATTTGTTTTATTTCATCAACAGTGATATATGTAGCATATATAACCCAAAGTAAACAATATATGCAATTACTGGTAAAAAGTCAAAATACATTTTCACTGTTGCAAGTAAAACATTACCATTTCACATCAGTTTGCTAAATTTCCCATGCTAAGTAGCGATAATAGTAGGGTTGAAAAAAAATTATGATTAAAAAAAATATAAAATCTTATTTTTTTATTATTAAAAAAAACTGCTATATAGACATTTATATATATTTATAAACTCTTTCAAACATGTTCTATTCAAATCAATTTAAGTACTTGTTTTAACAGAGGGCAGATGATTTTTGCTTATATAAAGTTATATAATTATAACAGTTTGATTTAAAACAGCAACAAAACTGTCGTTTTAAAATACATGTATAATAATGATATATTTTATCTGATATAGCGCCAGATCCAATTTTAAATTGTTTGTGGCACTCATTGGGGTGATTCCACCCATTAGAAGATGTCCACAAGTAGGTATATTACAAAAAAATTCAAAATTGTCTTATAATAATTTAAACACTTCTATCTGATAGAGTATGTTATGCCATTTATCACCCTTTTTAAATGTTTTCAATATCTTTATTATTTGCGAAGTTATTCCACTTTTTGGCTTCAAAAAAAGGGTCTATTTTGTACATTGGAATCGAGTCCATTTCTTGTGACCATTATGTTTGGTGGCTGAGCTACCATTGAATGCAGGGGATCATGGCATTGTGTGAACTAATGTGGCATTATGTGAACTAATGAAGATATTGAGGTGTAATAAAAAGACCCTAAGATGTTTACCTAACAATGTGTGACCTTGACATGACCTTGCAATGACCTACTTATATTGACCTTGACCTACAATGACCTATTTATGCTTAAAATTGCCTAATTATTAATATAGTAATTATGCATGACATGTGGGATCAGGGAGGGGTGTAAGGGAGAATTAACGTACATGTACACGTGGACCTTAATACAAATTAATGACCTAATTGATTACATCGTGACCTTTGACCTAATTACGTGTCTTAATGGCCTATTCATTTTTAATTAAGTCTGGAATGGGATCCTATAAAGTCAATGGAGGCTGTAATTGTTGAATATAATATTGACCTTAGTGACCTGATTATTTAACTTCCATTGACCTTTGACCGATTTGTTGGTAAATTACATATTTCAGCCATAACGGATTTTGCATGACAGTGGTGTTCGAAAATGTACTAAGGGAAATGGTGTATATAATTACCTTTACTACAATATATGTTGATGACAATTGATTATAATGTGACATTTGCATAATTACAGGTATTAGTGGCCTAACTATGTATAATTAAGTTTAACAATATATTCATGCATGGTGAAATAATCGCTTGGGGAAAAAACACAATGTCATTGCATAAATATAACACAATTTATTATATATTGTGATAGCTTTGTCATCTCCAGCTCAGCTTGGCACATCAATATTCACTGTTTCATGAAATAATATCCTGCACTTTAACATGAAGTAATGTTTATATATTGTTCACAGTAGGCTGATAGGGAGACATGGAAAAGGACAATACCCAAAACAATGCAGCAGTACAAGAAGTAGTCAGCTTCAACCCGTTATAAAAGGAACTATGAGGCGAACCACAGAGTACACTCCTGGCTCAGTACAGCAAATATTCACAGTTCACTGTTTCATAAGTCCATGCCAGTGCATGTGTCAATGTTTGCAGAACATTGCAGACTCAGTGCATGAATGTTCATATGTCAATGTCTCATAAATTAATGTCACGAAGCAATATATTAAAGTGATTCACATGATACTGTCGGTTGAGTGTACACATCTTCAGAGATCAGTTTCGTAAATCCATGCATGTTTCATGTGTCAATGTTCACTGGACACTGTAGGCTCGGTGTACATGTATTCAACATTTTCACATAGTCTTTGTCTGTCTTTTGATGTGTGTGTGTTATCCTTTTAATCTTCAAATGTATTGTGGAATCCTAGAAAATAAAATAAAGAATATTATATTACACACACATATAATATACATACACATACATACATACACATGTTGTGCATTAAAAGTACGCGTAGAAAGAATAAAAAATATATAATATATGCACGTCGTACATCAAGTAATTGCTTAACAAAACTCTCATTTTCTTAATTTATTTCTGTTTTAAATGTAATATAAAGGAAGGAAACCAAAAATAATAGACATCTTATTGATTGTATACATTCAAAATTATCAGCACATAATTGTAAAAGTGCAGATGGCGTGGATTTAAATGCTGAAATATCACGACGTCAGACCGTCAAAACTGTGCCAAGTCACGCACAAACCGGAAGTTAGGAATACAGCATTTAAATTGTGAAAATATAACATTTTAACAAGAGCAATCTTAATGATTATTAATGCCATGCAACATTGATATATCTATAATTACTTGTTCCCACTAAATCTAGCCGCAGTTGGTTGCAAACACTTCGATTGCGTGGACTTTGAATCGCGGAAAATTACTTCGCCGCGGAGCGATGTCAACAACGCAAACGCACTTTTAAACGCTAAACAGCGCGCGCATAGCTAATTTTCCGAACGACGCTGTACTCGGGCGAACAAACCCACATTCATAATACGCACATCATTATAAAGCTGAAATATTGCAGATTTCATTTATCGACATGCTAAAGTTGTTCGATGATTATTTACCATTATTTTTAACTACTATTCACAAGGCAAAAGTTAACACGAGCTTACCTCGGTCAAAGTCAATCCAGGAACGCCCGCGAAAATTCCACATGCTTCGTCAGTCTTCCATTGGTTGATATATGTATCAGTTAAGGTCACACGATCATTTGCATACTGTTATGATGCAAATCTGCATGACCATCAAAACCAGGCGGAGGCTAAGATGGCGGTCACATATTCTGGGTCAATTTCTACGTCCGAATTTTCCGCAGCGCACCTAGCGGATTGTAATATACCTACCACAAGGCCTCACCCCCTGTAGTTGCATAACCTGTCTTGGAAAGGAAAGTATGCTGTGTGTCTGTGGCTGTAGCCCTGATAATTATTGCTTGCTGAGAGGGTGGATTAGCACCTGTCCAGGGCTCTGCCTACTCTAAGGGTCTTTAACCAGACTGCAAACTGGTAGCCCAGACTGTCTCACTTGAGTCAACATACTGAATTGGTAACAACTAGCACAAGCTCTAAGACTAAGTGGACTTTAACTCAGGGCTTCTTAGTTGAAAAGATACTTCATCTGGAAGACAAGTTTGTGTGGCTTCACTGCATTCAGAAAGGGAATAGTTCAAACATACACAACACTTTGTTGATCTCGATGCTCGTAAACAATTATTCGTGTTAAAATCAGCGATTAAAAAAATCGGAAATGAACAAAATCATTGTCAATGATTTTTTTGAGTGATTTAAATCATGATTTAAATCAAACAACTATGGATAATAGATTTGTATGACTGTACCAAACAACAATTATTAACATTACGAATCATGTGATTATTGTACATAAGTAATATTGGACATTTCAGTCTATTTTGTTGTTGATCTGCCGATCTGCTATCTTCCACAACCACATGCACATCGTCGTTAGAGACTACGACACTTCACAACGAAAAAACCGTAACTTACGCGAGACTCTCCATCCGGTCTTTTGTGTTTTTTTCCAAATCTGTCTTTTATAATGCTTCTTCCCAGGTTTCCGCTTTGTTTATTTTTACTCATGTTTAGGAAATTATACAAATGTACACTCGCATCTAGCACATTCTTCTTCCTTGGCACATGTGTATGCGTAAAACGTCATTAGTTTATGTGCTCGATAGAGCCACCTTCTACCGCAGCGCCCCTGGGCGACACAAATTTCTGCTGGCGACACGATCTAGTAACTAACTCATCGGACGCTATGCACTTCTACGAATAACGTTTTTATATGGAGTCGTGCTTCGCAAGTTGTCAAATAATATGTGTGCTTATTACCTATTCTGGTGATGATGGACAATTAGTGGACAAAATATATTTTCCATTGGGTAACAGTGATCATAATCAAATACATTAAATAAACTACATTACTTAATAATTCATAGCTATGTAATATAATATATTATACTGAATATTCATTCAGTAATATTATCACTATAATTTTTTATTATAAAAAACAGCTGGTTTTTGAGTTCCTCACAATATAATTTGTAACTAATAAATTTGGAACTAATGTATTATTTTTACTGTCAAGATTTTAATTGTATTTTACAAGAATAATGTATTTATCATTTCTGTATTATTTAACTTCTGTGTAATTAATACATGATAATATTGAGAATTATATTCGATTCACATTTTATTCACATAAAAAAAAAAAATAGTATTCACATTATTTGCACTATATGTATTTTTGCTAGTATTATTAGCACTGTTATATTTGTAGGCAAAGTTAGCAACTACAAATCTATTTACAACAGTAATAATGATTATTGCACCATACATAGTCATAGGGAGGCTTGTACGATAGCGATCTCTCAGGTCTTAGTGCAGGCCTCCCTGGATCATCACTATGTAAAATATGTACCAACTGTTTTTTGACTCTGTATGTATGATCTAAACAAATAAACTTCACTTCATTTCACTACATTTTGACATCAAAGTAAAATCAGAATGTAAAAATAAAAAATACTGGAGAAACTTCCACAAAGCCAAAGCCTAAGGTAAATATAAGTATATGAGAAAATACTTAGCAAAGCTAGAATGGAATAATATGCTGAGCCTGACGAATAAGACAGCAATTGAATGTTGGAACATTCTAAAATATGAAATCGAGTATCACTGATCAATTTGTTCCCTTGAAAAAACAAGGAAAACTGTCAAGAAAGAAGCACTTGTTAAAAGAAGCTATTAGAAAAATAGTGTACATGCAAACTAGTCTATGTGGAGGCTTCATAGGCGTACCATAATTTGGAAGAAAGGATGAAGACTATACAAATTACAAAGAGGCACTTAATGCAGCTACGACTGAAATTAGACAATCTAAAAGAAGCTATGCCTATGAGCAAAAATTAGCATGTAACATAAAAAATGACAGCAAGAGTTTTTATGCATATGTCGGGAGTAAACAAAAGACAGTGCTGGAAATATAATATCACAAGGTTTTTTAATGGTGGAAGACCTAAATGGTTACTTCAGTTCAGTGTTTAATAGTTCCAGTTCCAGATAAAAAAATTCGGGAGGCTAAATCAGACTATTTAGGGCAGTTAATTGTAACTCTAGAAATGGAAGCTAAGAAAATAGTGGCAATGAAGGAGACAAGTTAGAATACCACTTTCAAGAGTGTTCAACTTGTCTTTGAAAGAGGTTCCTATTGAATAGAAAGAAGCAAACATCATGCCATTATTTAAAAAAGGGTTCGAGAAATAAGGAGAATTACAGACCAGTGAGTTTAACATCAGTGATTTGTAAATTATTAGAAAGGTTAATTAAAGACCATATGTACTTCCTTGTTGAGCATAAATGATTAAATCCATCTGAACATGGATTCGTAAAAGTGAAGTCATGCTTAACAAATGTTGTTTTTTGGAAAAAATCACTAAGTGGATAGACGAGGGATCACCAGTAGATATTATCTACTTAGATTTTCCGAAAGCTTTTGACTAAGTGCCACATCAAAGATTACTAAAATTAAAAGCCTGTGGTATCGGCTATAGCATAATCGACTGGATAGAACAATGGCTGACTGACAGAATTCAGCGTGTTGTAGTAGATGGGAAATTATTCAAACTGGAAATCATTTTTGAGTGGGGTACCACAAGGATCAGTATTAGGACTTTTATTACTCTTAATATATATATATATTAAGAATAATAAAAGTCCCAATACTGATCCTTGTGGTACCCCACTCAAAAATGATTTCCAGTTTGAATAATTTCCCATCTACTACAACACGCTGTATATATCAATGACTACATACAGGACACAGGGAACTTGGGTATAAACAATAAAATGGAACATACTGTTCTAAGTCCTACTGTAAAAGAAAAGGACTTAGGAGTAACAATAAGTGCCGATACGAAAGTTTCATAGCAGTGTGGTATTGCAGCTTCAAAAGTTAATCGAATTCTTGGGTTCATTAGGAGAAATATAACATACAAGGAAAAACGATAATTATACCTCAGTATAAAGCAGTTATGCCTCATTTAGAATACTGTATACAAGCATGGAGACTAATCGTAAGAAGCATATAGATACGCTTGAATGAATACAGAAGAGAGCAACTAAAATGATTCCAGAACTGAGAGACCTTACTTATGAAGAATGCATAAAAGAATGTGGTTTAATATATATATATAAATATAGAAACAAGACGGTTAAAAGGAGATCAAATTGAAGTTTTTAACATATTGAATGGTATGACAATATTGATAGAAATATTTTTTTTCACTCAAGGTAGAACTATAGGACATGAGGTAACATTAGTAAAGGATCAATGTGGATTGGATATCAGGAAGTACTCGTTCTCACAGAGGAAAATCAATGAATGGAACAAATTATCTACAGATTGTGTAACTGCTAGCAGCATGAATATGCTAAAACAAGGTTGACACATATCTCAGGAGGGCGGGCTACACATAGATGAAAAATGTAGGACTCTCGATAAGCCAATGGCTTCCTTGTCCACTTGCCATCTGGGCCTTTTCCTTGGATGGCAATCTTGTTAAATGATGATTACTTCAAAACAGATAATTCCCTGGTTTTTCGCAGATATAAAACGTGGTTACTATATCTGCGGTGATGCGAAAAAAGACAAATATACTAGCGACTTTTTCCACTGTACTATTATTTGTTTTGAACGGTATGCCCCCTATACTGTTATTCGGCACTACTATTATTAAATTTGATCGATTTGCCACCCTATACTGTTATTTGGCACTGAAGAGTAATTTATAAAAAAATAGCATTTTGTGGCATACAAAAACTATTTTAAATAAAGGAAACTGCCACCAAATTATGACATAGTTTTGTTTCATTATTGTTTCTGATTAAAATACTTTAACAATTATAGAAACTTTAATTTTAAAATACACATTAGTTCAGTAAAACATGTTGCAGGCGTTTCGTCTGAAGTATCAACACGTGACGTCTAACATGATTACTTGGCAGAATGGATAAATAAAATAGCCATTCTCAAATTCTTGAACTTAGGAAACAACATGTTCTGAGGCATATTTTTTATTTACATAATGTACATTTATACCAACATTGTATACTCATCATATATTACTGATATCTCCTTTACTACAATGTCAATCTACCAATCTGAAATAGACAACAAAAGATTTAATATGAACAATATATTACTCTGGGATATCATAATGAACAATATACAATAGAACATTGAAAAGTGGTCTCTTAATACAGGTGATTGCTTAATGCAGGTAATTTAACATGTAAAACTGTTCATTTTGGAAGAATGGACAGTGGTCGTTAATGAGAGGTGGTCGCTTAATGTAGGTGATCACTTGAGCAGGTTTGACTGGAATTTGTATTTTTGCAACGGGAATGCATTTATCTCTGTTACTGAGTGTGAGACACATGCTTACCTTAGCAGTATATAACATAATACATAGATGAGAAACATTCAAGTGTAATCAAGTATTGTTTTTTAATTATTCATCTTTCTATAAATGCACAAGCACCTAATAAATGTTATCACCATACAGTACATAAATGTAACAGCAATTATTTTGTTTCTTTTAAAATCTGCCAAAACCTTTCTGAAGATGTGATATGTTCATATCAAAGAATCATAGAACAATTAACAACATTGTAGCAATTTTTCATTCTTGAACATGTCCACGAATGACCTAGTTATATTTTTGGATGGTGAGTCAGGTTGAATTTGTGGCATTCACTGCTCACTTCCTTCTACAATCATTTGAACAATGACGGTCGCAAAGTCTAGAATGTCATCATTTGGAATCCTCGTTATTTGGCTCAAGTTCTTTATCACCTGCAAAAAACACAATTGCTATTTCTTGGGAAAGAAAGCTTTTATCGACATCTACCAAGCAATACCAGAGGACACAACTTTGACACAACTGTAACAATTATATTTATTTTGTCCGACCCAACTTTGTAAACATTCTTTGCATGACTCTACATGAAATATAAACACGTCGAAGTGGATGTTGTCACATTAGAAGAGCATATTAAAATGTTATATTTACCATGTGTGATATACACATTAGAAAATGCTGTCCCATACACTATTACAAGTGTACTTTCACTAAAGGTATGTATGCAGCATAGCAAGAACTTTACTTAAATGGACAACCATAATTTGCAGACATACCCTGTGTGTCAGCGTCTGGTTGAGGATGTACGAGGTTGAAGCAATGACTGCTACAGCTAATAGCATGTAGTCCTGCTCTACAGTCGCAAACTTGGCTCTACAAGTTAGAGCAATACAAGAACATTATTAACCTATTGTCTTCTGAATAAATAATGCCTTTGTGAGACATTTAGGAACAGAACAAAGCTACATCTCATGTTTCCTGAGTTCCCATTTCTAATGTTCACACCTAAAGAAACTACAAAACTGTACTTCAGTTTACCTGCATGCCATTTGGGGGGATTTGGGAAGAACAGTCCCCTCTCACTACATGGACTCCTGAATCCCAATGTAAGGAAGCATCTCTTAAGGGAACTTTGAAATCTCCATTCTGCTGTGCACTATTTTGGCAACCATCCTTCACAGGAACATTACATATATGGAAGAGTTTGGCCAAGTCCCAACATGTTCTGTATAGTGAGAGTCCACTGTATACATATAACTGTTAAGTATAAAGTAAAACCAGCACAAATAAGTTGCAAAATATTAAGCCACTGGTATAAATATCAGCTGGGGTCCAAATATAAGCCAGCACACTTAAATGCAAGTGCATGTTTGACATATTTCAAATGGATATGCAAATATACTCATACATGTCTCCAATTAAGCACACATTCATAAGTTTGATTAAAATTAATAATTTTAGTCATACATTTTAAAACAAACCAATTTACATACATAAGCACGCACGCATTAAAATATTGCTGCAGTTTTGTTTAGAGGTGATTAAAAGAATGATGGTACTGTAGGGTCATTCTCTCGAAATGTGAGCCGCCCCATGTTGGAAAAGTAAAAAAAAATCTACCTTGTTCAATGTATTTTTAAATATTATTACACGGAAGTACATTATTTAAAATTGCAAGACCCCAAATTATTTCTTAACATACCGAATCCTGTATTTTGTGGCACAATGTATTCAGGGTCCCTATTTCATGGAGAAACAGCCAGAACCATATGCCATTATTATTAATGGGTGTAATCATGCATTGACTTATCTTAAAATGTCTGATTGGGGTTGTATTTAATAGAATCCATGTTTGACATACAGATATCATTGGTAGTGAAGATATATCTTGTATTTTTTTCAATTTATAACCGTCCTAAATAATAATGTTACACGTTTCGAACGTTTTTTATTGTAAAACTTTCAATATATACAAATGTAAAAAAATCACAAAAATAATCTTTCTATAAGAAATGAAACATCAATACTTTCTTGTATTACTGGCAAAAGTATAGCATCTTCAAAACAAAGGCAACTGAGATATTCTAAGATATGTAATGGTTCTGGTCGTTTAATTTTTTGGTTCATGTAGTTGCATGTGATGTACAACAAGTGTTTTAATCAAATGTTTCATAAATGGAAGTACTTACAGAACATATACAGTATTTAGGTATAACTGAATAATCGACATATCTCCATAATTGTCTGGATTACCAAATATCTATCTGTTTGTCCGAAACTGGTAGGTAGCCTTTCAGTACATGCGATTTGTTGAAGTAGGCTGACTGAACCTCCTCATACTTTGAACATGTGTAGTTTTCAGAATAGTCCATTTGCATGGTGCAGGAGTCTCTCTTCAGGTTTGACTTTAACTCAAGCACTTGGTCATACTGATTCTTCACAATGAACTTGTGTTTAACGAATACGAGTTCTGCCATGAACTTTGCGTTGAATTGGGCCGCCCTGGCTTCCTCTGTTGAACACCTTATTTTCTTATATCCGGGTTTGACTTCCATTTAATGCAATTCTTGGAAACCAATCTTTCGACTAGAATCAAGAGTTTCCAACATCTCCAAGCAATTCTCCGAGCAGTACTGCTCAACGAATTTGTCTTGGATCATGTTCATTCTTTGAGTGGGTGGAAGAGCCTTTTGCAGAGCACATTGTGTGCTTCTGCTTGAGGCAGAGGTACACAAGTCGTTCTGCAAAATGGACCAGTCTGATGTTCTTTGGTCTCGACTTGCAGAAGAAAGCCAATTTTGTATCTGTTGGGTGTTCCGACTTGAATTTTGCATAGAGGTTATGTAGGTAGTCCTTCAGTACATACATCTATTGTTTCTTAAGGCCCACCTTTACATTGTTGTTTTTTCCTGGCATTCATGTTGCATTATCCACCCATTTGAGAAACTCAATTCCTTTCTGCCTGCTATGTGCCTATCCAAGTAGCGCTGTGACTTCTCCTTGGGTGTTAGAGCCTTTTTCTATACAACACAAAACCCATTTCCATGAAATGTAAAGACCGAAACCACAAACATTCATGTGGCTTTAGTACGTTATTACAGTGCGATCTACCTACTGTCTTGCACTGGAAGGGACATTGTGTAGTCATTACTATGGTTATGCATGTGTACTTCAGTTAGTGCTCAGAAAGTAGTGTCAGTTGAGAGAAACCATCGAATCTGGATTATATTTACCTACCTTCTGCTTGGGAGCCATTGTATCAGGACGTTGGATGTGTTGTTTGGTGTGGGTATTTCATGCGACACGTCGCCACCAGTTATACTGGCTCCATCTGGTTGTTTCTCTGAATGTTTTTTTTGCAATAACATCTCATAAAAATTTGGTAGTTGCTGGGAATGAGTCCCAGTTTTTTCAAGCAATAGCTATGAATCATTTGTACATGGAAACACATCAAGAGAAATTTATTTGTGAATATAAATATCCATTTTTGGTTAGTGAAAACATTAAATATTTTTGGGAAAGGCTATTTTTCCATTAATTAGGCAAACTCAGTGTCTTAATAAAACGTCCACAATAGTATATTTATGTATATATTTCTAAAAGGTATGTTTGAACAGAATCTATTGGTGCTTACCTTAACTGAATTGGAGTTCATTTGACGATTTTATGCTAAGTGGAAAATTTGGGGACACTGGCTCACTTTTCGGGAGAATGACCCTGTAGTGTTTCCATTTCAACTGATTTTTTTATACACCTTTCCTTTGTTGAAGTTTCAAAACGACCAGTAGCTAGCTGGAACAGCTTCTTATAGATATCTCGTCTCCACATGTAGACCACATCAAGCACTTTCAAACACACTCCATGGTACATCTTCACCTCGGCAGAACTGTCATTGTGCCCTGAAATGTCAGTCACATACACAAAGCCTGTGATGACTATGACCACAAAAATTATTATAATTTATTACTAGCCATGCACATACAAAAATAGACCATCTTGAAAGAAAAGAATACTGTATACAGAAGCTAGTCCAACTCCCGGATTGTTTATTAACAGTGTAGTTTTCATTGCTCTGTGAAACTGAAGAAATTCCAAGATATGTTCAGGCCTCATATAAGTTTCATGGTGATTGGGAAAGTGATATCTGTGAAGTGAATTGACAAACATTCCATCTGTAAATCTGTATTCATGAATTAAGATGCCTGGTTTTTCTCAGCCTACAACAGTACCGAGTCATTGACCAAATCACAATCTAATAGAATTTCTGTACTGAATGTTACCTAGAATCTCAAGAAGTGTTTCTATGTAGAGCAGAGGGGATGGCAGCATCACTTTGTAATCAAGTGTCTTGAGAACACGCAATTCTGACTGCAGGATGCTGTCATTGGTGTAGCGATGTCCAAACTCATTCAGTGTGTTCCATGCTTTTCTAGCAGTAACAACCTGCAACCCATCCATACACAACTATCCCAAGGAATGGCGTAAGACAACAATCAAGATTTAGCATCGTTTGCCTAAATATAACCCTTACAACACTTGATCAGAGTCAGACTCTCCAAAATGATATAACATTGGCATTTAGATGTGAAACCTGATTTAACACGTATTAATAAAATGTAAAAAAACCATAACATCTGTACACAAATCATGTTTATTTACAACTTTGTTATTATATCATAAAATAAAATAAGAATAAAATATAAAGGCTATCGAAATAACTGCTTCAAGGTTTCCAAAAAGTCCCTTGTAATAAAACAAAAATCTCTGCTATGCTACCTTATAGTGTGATGTGAGTTTGCTGGCAAGCTGACAACATGAGACGGCCCGCAACAAGACCTGGTTCCGGACACGATCCATGACAACCAGCCAGTCCTGCTTTCTGTTCTTGCTGCTCATGTTCTGCACATGCTCGTAGAGGTCCTGGATGTGTCGCACCATGAATCTTAACGAAGGCAATGACACATATTCAATGGTATTCAAACAGACCAAAACTGGCAGTATGGGAAGAATTGGAACTGAGACGCTAATGCAGATTAATAACCACAGAAGATAATTGCATGGCAAGATTGAACAAGATTGCTGTCCAAAGCAAAACCCCAGAAGGTAAGTGGAAAAGGAAGCTATTGGTTTATTGAGAGTTAATTTTTTTTCCATTTATGTGTCACTTGCTCTTGTGAGGAACTCCCACTGCTAGAGTTTAGAAAGTCAGTAGATAATTTGTTCTAATCATTCATCATCTTCTTTCTTATATATCCCATCTACATTTCTTTTGTTAACATTACTTTCTTAATTATATCCAATATTCATTCTTTTTCTAACAATACTTTTATCTTCTACCTTCCTTAGTTATGTGTGAAAAAAATAGTTCTATCAATATTTTCATATTCAATACCTTTAAAAAATTATTTTATCTCCTTTTAATCTCCTTGTCTCCAGTTAAACCACATAATTTCTGAGTTTTTTTAAACCAAGGTCTCTCAGTTTAGAAATCAGCTAAATTGTTCTCCACTATCATTTGATTCTATTATTGTTGGTGCACATACCTGTCAAATAATTCGAGTGCCAAGTATCTTGTTTCTGGCGGAAGCTTCAGTCTTTCACATGTTAAGAAAACAAATTCTGCTGAATCACCATTCTTGAAATAGCCCTGGAACAACAATTCCTTGCATTATTATGGCAAATCCTTTACAACTTTAGACAACTAAGTATTAAAATTAAATGCATTATGTAACATAAATTGTGCACAGTGCTCAATACATTTTGTTGTGGCACTGGGAGATCACTGTCATAACAGCATGCACAGAAAAGCTACAAGTAAATGGAAGGGCCTAAGATATTTTAATCTGACATGAGACTAACAATTCCTAACTTCTTACATGTGTATGCATACCTGTTTGTGTGTTGCACTGCTCATATTTTGTTGATTTTCATTAGCCAGAACAATCAACCATTCCTCCAGAAGATCAGCACTCATTCCAATAGGCTTCATATTAAAGAATGGTTCCGGTGGAGTACCAAAGATACCAGAGTCTTTCTTTCCCATGGCAATAGCCATACCATTGAAACAGCTATGTTATACTGTGGCCCGTGCGGGATTTATGACCTGTTCTCCAAGTATTTCACAATAGTTTTCTTAATTCTTTAAATAAAAACATCCATATTACTCGTGCTTCTGTTTAATACATAATTTACACTTTAATCACCAGACAATGAAGTAAAAAAATTGCACTTTTATGACCATCAGACGTCAACTCGTTTACTTTATGTCGAATAATGTTAATAATCGAAAAGAGAAGTCAAGTCACGGCCAACAGTAACACAAGGACCACGGGAATAACCTCCTTGGACTCAACATAAACAATGTCACGTTTTGCGCATCCTGTTTACTGATCTTCAAAATATATTCAGGCTGATCTGGATTATTATTACACAGTTTTCCAAATTAACTGCATTTCTCAACACAATTTGCTTCTAGTCTTGGCCTTCGGTGGGGGTCTTGGTATTCGGAAAGGTTGTTGACTATGTTGGAGCACGTCTTACATTATAATGTTTCGGTGATGCTTTAAACTTTCTTTCCTTGTGACCTATTGTGAAAGAAGGTTATATTAACATAGTTAATATTGAACAAACAGTGTCAGTTTAAATAATTGGTGAAACAAAACCAAATCATCGAACAAAATCCGACGCAAACATAGCGTTCCACACCACAGCTCAAGTGTCACCTATGTAATTTTGCTCGAACATAAAAATGGCATGATCTCGCGACACTGATTTTGAATCGAGGGTTTGTAAATTGTGTACAGCACAGTACCTTTGTAATTTTGTCATTCGTGGTTATAAATGAGACGCTGCATAGGTCATAGTACCGCCACAAGGACAAGCCAAATTACGATATTAAAACCAAAGGCACGACGGCCGAAAAAGCAGAAGGTAGGATCACTATGGGCGATAATGTGGGTAAAAGTAAGGGAATGTGGGCGTCTCAAGTGGTTATACTGCAAACAGCATATTTTTGTACTAGCGCATGTGTTTGTGGTGGTTTATGCGCATGAGTTGTAGGTAATTTATGTAATAATGAATTGTCTGAGTGTATAATTTAGTGCTGGTCAGACCCGGGTTCAATTCTTAATTGAATTGTAATTAAATTGAGTTGATCAAGAAAATGTGTGAATTTGAACTGAATTTGAATTGAAAAAATCAAAACAGATTGAACTGGAATTGAATCCCGCAAAGTGAGATAAATTGAATGAATTGATCGAAACGGAATATAAATTTACGACGTTTTTCGATATAAATTTACACCTATGTCTATAAACTACAAAATATATGTTAAATTGTACCATTTTTGGATGAGCCTTTTTGGTCAAAGACCAAGATAAAACAACCAACAGCAGAACTCCCAATGTACAAATGGATTTTTCACCTGACAAAACTTGGGCTGCATTACTTTGTTCAGCAGATCTCTCATCTCTGCTCTCTCAGTCCCTATGTACCCCAGTTTTACTAGCAGCATAGAACTAAACTGCTAATTGCAGGTTGTGCCAGGCTGGCACTGACCACTGAGCACCAGAGACCACAGCTGCTGTTTGCTGAGGGGTGGATTAGGACTTGCCATTGTCCAGAGTTCAGTATCCCCTTTTGTTCTATAGCCATACTGCAAGTTGGCACCAGACTATACTGGTGCAGGTTGTCTGACTTGAGTCAACATACTTCTTCAGAACACTCAGCTTGCAATTCTTAGCACCAGGCCTGCTTAGCACTGTCTCTTCTGAGAGCAATGCAGGCATTTTATTATCCCTGGGTCTTTTATTATGGACTATTTTGGTCAATTGGTACACTACCTATAGATTCTATACATTTTGTAATGCCTTTTTTTATAAATGACTAAACTTTATTTAGTCGTAGGTCACAACAAAAGTGTCAATGTTGCCAATTTGCAAATTGAATTAGAATTGAATAAAAATGAATTGAAATGGCAGACCCAGGGCCTGGCAGCAAAACTTTTTTCCCAACCGGTAAATGGTGGGAATGCTAACCACTTGGTTGGAATGCTCCACTGGTGGCAGGAATGCTCCACAGGTGGTCGGAATGGTCCAATTGCTTAGTTGGAATGCCCCACTGGTGGTAGGAATGCCCCACTGGTGGTAGGAATGCCCCACTGGTGGTCGGAATGCCCCACTGGTGGTCGGAATGCCCCACTAGTGGTTGGAATGCTCCACTGATTTTAATAAGTCAAACATGTATCAGTATATTACACTAAAACAATACTTCTATTACTTCGAATTTGTAACTTTTGAACTGTTTTTACAGGCTTCCTTCAGACATTTTAGTGTCAATTTAGTATAAATAAGAATAAGAACGCCATAAAGCTGCTCTTATTTTGAATAAGGGTGACGTTAGTGAGTTGTATTTTAAAAGGAACTTTTGGAATCCATGCTTTACATTGTGTGGTTTTGTAGTAGGAACTTTGTGAACTCTTAACTTGGACTGAAGTGACACACAAGATCTACTCTTTCTAATTTCCACTAAATGCATTCATGGGTGATGAGACTGTAGCTGTAGAAGTGTTTAACGGATTAGCACCTATTTTGAGTGATTGTTATTCATGCACTAGTCAACAAATGGAAGCCATGTTTATTTTAGATACCTAGCTCTGATGTCCAAAGATTTGTCTCATAATATGAGCAGGTGTTAATAGGATTGGAACATTAATAAGTATTAACTGATTCACATTCACAACCGCGGAACTCTTCAAACTCATGCTTTGTACTGAAAACTAGAACTATTTATGTATTTTGCGATAGGACAGAAACAATTAGCAACATCTTAAATTACTATTAATAAAATTATTGTTGAATAAAGGCGATGTTCATAATCACCAGCTGGTCGTCCAGAGGACGGGTCCCATAACAGTTGTTCATGAAACATCTCCATTGATGTCTGTTTGCATGGGTGATGTTAGTGAGTCTGATTTTAATCAGAACTTTTTGAACTCATACTCTGTGCTAGAGACTACTTTTGAAGTCAGTAGGTGTTATTTGTAGATGACACAACATCTATTCATATCCTCATTTCCATTCAAAGCATACATGGGCAACGAGAGGGCTAGTAGGAATTTCGGATAGGTGGTGTTTAACGGATTAACATTGATCGATTGCTATTCGATCATCAATCATGCAAAGGGAAGCCATGTCTGTTTTACATTGTCCAAAGCTTGGTCTTATAAAATAGCCAGGTGTTAACAACACACGCCCTTCACATTCCCAAGCAGAGTTGCCAGGAGCCAGACTGTAGTCCGATGGGAAACATTGTATAGGTCAAAGACAGTTGGCTTAGTTGCATTAACAAACAGTTATGATTTCTCTGTATTTTTAATGAATTTTGCACATTTCTGCAGAAATTGTTTATTGTTCCATCTACGGCTGGTCAGAAGAATGAGGCGGCAAATTCCATCTAGGCCTGTGGCTATGGCTAAGCTAGGGCCATGGGAAATATTGAAAGAGGCATTAGTCACGCAGATGTTTCATAAAAAGAACAAAACATTTATTGCAAATAACCTCGGTTTTATATTCAAAATTAGAACAAAACAAAAATATGTATGATTTATTATCATCGTAACAGCCTGAGCATAAAAATGCTGAAATATAACACTGTTGTTTATAGAAAATGGACACTAAAATGGTTACTGATATACATCATTTAGTTGTTTGTATACATATGTTTGACTGTATTAAAATCAGTGGAGCATTCCGACCATCTGTGGGGCATTCTGACCATCTGTGGGGCATTCCAACCATCAGTTGGGCATTCCAACCATGCAGTTGGCTCATTCCGACTAAGCGGTTGGGGCATTGTGACGGTGCATTCAGGCAGAGGGGCATTCCGACCATGGTTCTTCCCAACCATGTTCAGGCATATCTACTTCATTATCTCTATTGATGAGGAACGGAAGTCGCGGATGGCAATCGCTCGCAGGGGTGATCACTTGTGGGGAGACGCCTCTGGAAATTTCAACACGTGGGAGGTTAACTTTTTTCTAGTTGGTGTGTTGATATTGTTATTCAAGGAAGGTAGCCATCATTATTTTAGTGTTTAGTTATTTTAGTGTGCTGAAGCACAAGCAAAAAACCCTGCCAAATTGTAGTAGCTAGTTAGTAGTACTGTCCCGACAAACACACATGTTAGACCCTACCAAGAAATGAAGAAATATGTAAAATCGCAGTTTTTGACACAACTAAATTGTCAATGTATGGTAATTTACTGTACTAATAAAACATGGAAGGGCGGCGGTGTGGGTCCACCTGTTTCATAATGATTTGTACTACTACGTGTTAGGTACCATCCATGCAGCATGTACGCAATAACTGAAAGAAACACTCTAGCTCGATCAGTATCTGTTATCCAGTGTAAAGTGTTTTGTTTTATTTTAAATTGTAATTACTACAAATTACAGTACAGTTTTATATGTAGGTATTTGGGCAGAATGGATATTTTTTTGATGAATTTAATTTTCTTCAAAATGGTTTTAATTTTTTTTTAAAGCAAACAAATAAGTACATTTCTTGAATTGTTCATTGAAATTATTCCACATATTAGGAACTTTCACGTTCATGCGCACTGATTTCATAGTTATCCTGCATCACTTCTTTTTTAGGGTTATTGTCTTGTGATAATCTCAAAACATTAATTATGGGATGATCTGAGAACACTGATCAACAACACTACGTGAAGCCTCAGACCCTATGAAACTTTAAATGTCATCGACTAGTGCATACTAGTGTACATTTCACCCGTGTTTCATGGTATAACCATCACACTGGCACTCAGTCACTCATACATAAAACATAGGAAAACATTTAGCAGGTTTATTTTGTACATTATTTTTGCTACAAATTACACACCACAAATCAGAACAAACTAGACGAGTGTTGTCCTATCAAAAAAAGCAGCAATGCAGAACATATCTATGGCACTCATTATATATAGCCATTGTGTACAGGCACAAACTAGGCATGTGTCGTCCATACAAGAAATGCAGCAGTGCAAAACAAACCTATGGCACTCATTACATAACCATTGTGTACACAGTGCACATACAAACTAAGCATGTGAAATCAAGAACTGTCTTTCGTTGTTTCGCCTGTGGAAATCTGGAAGAGGAGGTGCTTCATTTTTGGATCACTTTCAGGTACAAAGTTCCAAAACTCTGTACCATGTTTCATAATGATCCCACCATGTTGCTTGCTGGGACCACCAGTTTAGTCTACTGGGCATGAGCAAAAACCCAAGGCCATGTCTACTCTATAGACTGTGCTGCTGTCAGTTGCACTCTTCACATAAAATTCTCTCCCTGAAACACGCCGGATTGTGTCTGGATTTACTGACCTTTGGAGCATGTATCAGGAGTGTTTGACCCGGTTCAGTCTGTTATTGGCAACATTCAGGACATGATAAAATCCAACAACTGCTGTACGTTGAAAACCTTTGTTAGCTGCAAAATATGGTCTTTCAGCACTCGCATTGTATCACAGAATACCACTGGCATCACAGAATACCATTTCCCCACTATGTTTTACTAACCTGTGCACACGTCGCATCAGCAGGGTACATACTGCTACTACAACCTGATTATCACCAGTGACTTCCATGTTTATGGAAGGCCTTACCAACTGTGGCTGCTTTGGTGTAATGTTAGTTCACCCAAGTCATGTTCACTAGCATTAGTTGTCGCTGTAGAAAGTCTAAAGTTGACATCATCAACAAACTGTTTCAACTGTGCACATGGGCCTTGTCACCTCTGCTGTCACCATACCGTCCCTTGAAGAGTTCAGTGCAGAAGTATTGCAATTAAAATAATCAGAATATGGGAGGGCACATGTAAAACAATTACTGGGAGATTAGAAAGTTTGCAAAATGACTTTCATGTCTAACTTGCCCCTTATGCTTGGACCAATATGATTTAGTGTTGCTACATTGTGTTATGGGAAGCATGGCAAATCCAATAACACTTCAACATACTGCCAGAAATACATACACCAAGTTTGGTCAAGATTAACTAAATAACCTACTATGCATTGAAATATTGTGCCATGTGTCTGTATAAAGTTACTGGGTGTGATCGCTTCCTGGGCGTAGAATTCTAACTATGCATGGATAGACTGGTTAAAACCAGTTTAAGGACAAGTGTTGCTCTTGGATTATCTTGGATTAACTTGATATTAGTTTTGTTGAAAATGTCCTCTCCTGAACATAGTTTAACAGCACTATATATGCATTAATTTTTGACTTAACACTAATTCCTGGCTGTTCTATCATACATGTACCATATTACAGAGTAAGTTACATCGCCCTAGTTGTAAATAATTATGTTGAATGTTTATCAACACAAAAACACTGTTTTAGTCACTTTCATAGGCATTATTTCACCAGAATGTCCACGCAAGATGTGTTTCTTTTGAGCTGTTTTATTGTTTGTAGTTTTTCTAATGTTGCACAGATGACTTAAAGACAATTCCTGTTCTCTCATAGATGCAGCACATTACAGAGTCAGTTACATCACTCTGGTTGTAAATATATTAGCAATTTGTCAATGTGTCTTTTCTGTGACAGCAAGAGGCATTTTTGCTCGATTTGATATAATTATGCAGAAGAACAAAGCCAGTGTAGGTAAATAAATTACATTTAATTCATCAATCAACATGCCAGCAATTATACACACTTTCACCATCAATACAACATGCATCATCACAGCAAACATGCCGGCCTTCAAATGGTTTGTAGGGCCTACGCGTAACATCTATAATTCACAGACTACTAAACATTAATAATCTACATCTACAATTTACCACAGGGTTACTTAACAACAATTCCACACGTGAATGCATTTTATTTTTGTAATATTTTTGATCATATTTCAAACTTTCCTGTGAAATCACACTATTTAGACTTAACAGAGTTATTTTGTTTACGTTTATCTTTACGTTCCATTATAATCCACCAGGTAGCATGGTGATATAATGGGAAAGATTCAATCGTTCTTTTAGTTCAGAAAAAAGTACTTGCGATATGCATTATGACTAGCACTACACCTCATAGATAATCTATGTGCATAATCCTAAATGTACTGTTGTAAGAAATAATAAAATGATGCATGGTAGCTTTTCTATAATTAGCCCATAAGGAACATAAATACACATTACTACAATAAGATGTGAACAGCTCATTCCTCACCTTTTTTAACAGAAGTAAAATTTCCTGAATAGAATGTTACTTATGCCATACAGACTCTTTTCTTTGGATTTTATATAATTTTCATCCGACAGATCATCACAGATTATATGTCCGAGATAATTATAAAACTTTGTTGTATTTGATACTGCACCACCAAGCTTAAAATCTACTGAAAATACAATTTTAAAACTACTTTAGTGGAGAAAAATGTTATGAAAAGAAGTTCCTACATTTTGGTAGCTACGCACCTGTAGACATAATCATAGTCAGGGCACTGAGCTCTGTCAGCACTAGCATATACATAGTTAGACAGATGCGCCAGTTTCACGTTGTATTTGTACAAATCCAGTGCTGCTGCTGGTCGATAACCTCCAAGCAACAGATCTTCGATTGCCGCCCTTGCAGTATCGGATACATCTCGCCGGTTTAGGATATCAGCAGGAAACTCAAGCCTGTGAGGATCAGCAGATCTACAATAAAAGTGAAACTTTCTTCATAATAGACATTTGAAATGTCTAATCTCTCTATCTAGAAACTACTATAACTGATTCTACAAAAAAAGTTACTTCAAACTGTCTATCAATATCAGTTATCTACAGCAGGCAATGTGAGACATGCATGGGGCCAAAATACTTAGTAATATGTACTCGAGTACACATTTCAAAGTACTCGAAGTAAAAATTATGGGTCATGTACATATATACTCGTGCTCATACTCAATGTTTTCAGATTTTATTCGTGTATCTGAGTACTCTTGCATGTTGGTGTGAAAATAATGTTATTCCTTATTTTTGTCAAATCATTAATGACAATGACTCCAAAAACAGAAGCACATTGTATTATACCTGCATAGGAAGAGATATACATTTACTAGTCTCTACATCTAGCTTATTGGGATACATTATTAAAGGCCACAAAACAAATAAAACAAATAATGGTAATATCATAAAAATGTGCTTCATTAAAACACATTTGGGCAGCCAACTTGTTAGAATAGATACAGTTTTTACTTTATAATACGATTTTACACTAAAAACTCAAGTACCTGCAATGCAGCTAATTACAATTACTTACCAGCTTTTTTGAGGCATCTCACTTGTGTACAGGGTCAAAGAAAGAATTGCTGGACAGTGAGTGTTCTTGGAACTCCTCTTTCCATCAGCTGCCGAGGACCTCGGCAACGTATTATGCTGACATCTGTAGTCAACCTGTAACATCAACAATCCAGAGCTTGAGTCAATTACAAAATCTAGTACAACTATATTTTCAATTACAGTAAATACAGTCGTTTCCTCTTATGTACCTAAATCTCAGTAATACAGTGGACTCCGCTTAATATAATCGGGGATAAAATCTGCCATTTAGTAGAGTAAAAATCGCTGGGATGGAATCATTCCGGCTATTCCTGCTAAGTTAAATTTTGTCGCTTAACTGATTCAGTGGCTTAATAGAATCAAATTGCTATGACACAAAGTGATTCTATTAAATGGAGTCCATTAAAATCTTATAAAACAACAATGTCAGCAACGACAATGCATTCTGACAAAGTAAAAGTCTTACATGATGATTCGGGCAGTGCACCAGAACTTGGACTTTAATTTTGTTTGTTTTGTCAGGCATTGGGAATTTCCTGTATTATGCTGTTATTAGGCAATATTATAAGCATGGTAATGGAATATTGAATCCATGAATATTATGTATTCAAAGAGCAAATTTTGGCTGAGAGTTAAATCATAAGATATTGGTGTAAACTATAACACTAACAAAATGCACCCAGAATTAAGATCTTGCGTATGTTCACAATTTGGCTAAAAAAAATTGGCCAGTGTTGGCTAAACAAAAAAATAAGTTAGCCAAGAAAAAAGCAATCACATTAACCAAATAGCTAAACGATAAAATATGTTAGAGTGAGCCCATCACTATGATTTTACACTCTTTCGTTACTTTTAACATCATACTTTTTTATGGTAAAAAAGTTCAAATTAGCACTGGCCAGTGGACATCAGATTCACAGTTTTATCTTGGAACGAACTTATCTTGACATTTTTGTTGTGCCTGTTGCAGGTGAATGTTACTCCATGTATGGCGTGAGACAATGGCGGCAAGTAGTTGTGGCTTCATGTGTGGGATGCTGCGAAGCAAGAACTTCCTCATCCTCCTGCTCTTCTTTGTTGCCGCCAGCATCGCTGTGTGGCTTGTGACAATCCCAACACCTGACATCCGCAGCATCATGGCGAAGACGCACAAACACATTAACAGTCTAAAGAACATGGAGGTCATAGGTACTGATTTGATTTTGAAAACTTTATGTACAAACAAAGCTCAGAGAAATGAATTGCCATCTAACATTCAAAGAATTTGTAAAGCATACAAATAAAACACTGCGCACTATAACATAACAAGTTTTCCTGAACATGTGCATCAAGTACTAGAATGTCAATGTCTCTATAGTCTGGAGGACAGAACTGTGGAAGTCATTGAATGTCAGTAAAAAAAGTATTACTAATATTCGATCATTCAACCATTTTAAAAGATATTGCAAACAGTTGTTGGAAAGTTATTGTAAGCAAATGTAATAATGACATGTTCAGTCTCATAATAATGTACTAAAACGTGTGATTTACGTTTGAATATATGTCGGTACCATTTATGGAATTAAAAACTGTTGTCTTATAAGCATGGTATGTTTAATTTGTTTGAATAAACACTTGATTGATTGACTGATAGGTAAACATCCACCGGAGAAAAAGAATGACCCAACTGAGGTGCATAAAGCATACCTGGAGTTGCTTGGATTCACTGACCACAGTCACTTGTATGTGACCAGGCCGGAGCCAAGCAATGTCCAGGGAAAGGAGACAACGGCAGCCCCAGATCAACTGCCCACAGTTGTGACTGGCGTCAGCTCACACAACTACCACAATGCCATTCGCCTCATCAATTCCGTACAGAGGTACCTTGCTGGACAGGAGGTGATAATATTTGATCTTGGTCTCGGATCATATGACCTTGTTCAGGTAATAAAAGATACAGGTATTGAAAGACATCCATTCGCTACGTTTATATAATGCTACAGTACAGAATAGGTTCACATTTCATTAAAAAAATATATGGATCTTGCTGATCAGGGCATGTATGCTTAATAGGTCAAATATGGTACATCTTGATATAGAATTGATGGAATGTTCTTATTTAAGGGGAGACACCTCATATGATTCATTTTAAAATTAATTGTTTTAGCCAAAACTGTAGAGTGGGTCTTGCTGAGTAAAACATATATTGAAAATTGTTCTGCCATACCCCCAATTTCTATGGCAACAAACAAAGATGGCCCCCAAATATGACAAACATAACATATTTTGGAAACACTGCAACTCCTCCAATAATGCAGGTATCAATGTAATTCTTTCTGTTTCTTTCGAAGAGATATTTAATGCCATTACTTTTCATATTTTTTTAATATTACATTTTTGTACATTTCCCACTGCCACTACTAAGATAACACTAAAGCTATGCATTAAAAAATATATATATATGTGGTTGCCTACAGAAAATAATAAGGAGCACATCAATCAAAACTTATTGGTGTAGCGTCATTATTACCAGAGATATAGCATTGGAAATACACAGTTTTTGGCAAAAACCGTTCAAAGATTGAAAAACAGGATTTATTACTTGAAAGAGGCGTGCTTTATCTATGGATAAATGTGATTTAGAGGTATTTATTTGCTATAAAACTGAACTTTTAGAGATAGTAAATATACAAAGCTATCAGAATACAGTGGAAACACATTTTGAGTAATTTAAAAAATCATTTTATTTGGGATGTCTCCCCTTAAGAATATGTAGGCCACAAAGTAACACAATCAGTTTATAATCATGTTTAGATGTGGATTAGTAGAGTTGCTCCCAGGATCAAAGTCATATATTTTAAGATTAACAAAAACAGTATGTTTTAAGTTATTATGCATTAGCACATCAGCACCATTTGGTGTTAGTAACCAACACAAAGAATCACTGTATTGTTTTACAACAAAGTCATGATATAGAAAGTTTGCTAGCATGAAAATAATGATTAAAGTACCATATTTGACCTAATAAGCATATAGTACATTCTGAAAAAAATTGGACCAAGGAAAAATGTCAAGAAATCTGTTCTTACAAGCACAGACCAACATTTTTTTTCTACACAATAAGGTATCTGTTTAACACTAGGGGTGTCATTTGGTGACTTGTGTAGAACAACTGAAAAGTGGTGCCAACTGTTTAACACCAGATGACCACATTTCAGTTGTTCTACACTAGTCATATTGCAATCATTAATGGATCCTGCTGATTAAAAAACAGGGTGTATGTTAATTATGGCATGTATGTTTAATTTGTCGAATACAGTAATAAAGTTACATGAAACTTACATTGTTAGTTAGTTACACTGTCTGTCCAATATTGAGTGACAGAAGGAGTGACCACAACCCAGTTGGGCTCCGTTTACATGTACGGCAATGGACTGCTGGACTTTGAGTCACTGTACTACGGTTATTCAATATTGTTCTTATCTTTCAGCCAAAGTAATTGCAGATCAATACCTTGGAAACATATGTAATATTTCCAGCTGAACGATACACAATATGTCATGCACCTGTGTTTGAAAGAAAACATGATTAGCCAACATGAATTTGCCAAAGTAGCTTTTATATATACATTTCTAGTTTCTAACATTTTTATTAATGTATGGTACAAATCCGATTTTGTATGAGAAAGTTATTTTTAATAACAAATGTGTAGTTCAATAAAAAAATTCAACACCAAAATAAAAGTTTTTACTTTAAAACACTTATTGTATAGTTTTTCAGTGTAAATTAATCTTTTTTAGCTGAAGAAACACTGCAACCACCGGACGCAATGCCACATCAAGTCATTTGATTTTGACAAGTTCCCACATCATTTGAAGGATTCACAAATGCAAGCATTTCGACCAATAGCAATACAGGTAGTATGTTAAAACTGTTCATTATCTTTAATTTGATCTTCATTGTAATAGGACAAGTTTACGACTTGCTGCAAGCATATACCTGCGTATATATATATATATATATATAAAATTATATATTATGGAAATTTATAACAGAGCCACACAAAACAGAACCTTCCACCAAGGCTGGCTTAGAATTCAAACATTTTGATTATAAAGAGGCATATAATACACAGCTTAAAACACTAATTGCTTGTATTGTAAAATCCATCGTCCAGAATTAAACAAGTACACTGTATTCTGCCATTATAATTTTAAACTTTCACAAAGAATATCCCATCTTCACATATCATCTTGGGGGCAAGAATGAAGCACTTTGGCAAGGAACAATCTACTGTACTCATATGAATGAATGACTGTTTCTGCGACAAATAGTATTCATAATAATATGAGAGGTGTGTGTGCATGCTTACATGTAAGGATATTTATCATCAAAACTAAAACAAGCATTTATGCTATAATCTGTGCTGTAGTATGTTGGTAAATGGTTCTGAATAACTACAGGTTTGTGATATGTAATGTTGTATGTTGACAGATGGCACTGAATGACTATGGGTCTGTGATCTGTAATGTTGTATGTTGACAGATGGCACTGAATGACTATGGGTCTGTGATCTGTAATGTTGTATGTTGACAGATGGCACTGAATGACTATGGGTCTGTGATCTGTAATGTTTATGTTGACAGATGGCACTGAATGACTATGGATCTGTGATTTGGACGGACAGCTCCGAGTGCTTCATCACTGACAACATCTCAAGTGTGGTCCAGCAGGCTCGTAGGGCAGGCATCACAGCCTGGACGATCAAGTCTCGCGAGCCAACATCAGCACTCACGCACCCCAAGATGTTCCAGTACTTCCACACAAGACAGGAGAACTATTACTTCCAGCACATGGTCAGTTCTGACCACCTAGTTCTCTACAACACAGCCAAGATACACAGACAGTTGATGTTGCCCTGGGTGCGGTGTGCACTCTCCACGGAATGCATGTGGCCACGGGGTGCACAGAATACCGGCTGTAAGCAAAATCGTAAGCCCCGGTACAGATACTCTGGTTGTCACCGGTGTGGCACGTCAGCATTGAACGTCATCCTTGGGTTGATGTTCGACTACGACGAGGAGCCATACACATCCTATCATGAGGTGTTTGGCGTCGACACGGTTCAGGAAGATGTGGGGAATGTGACAGAGCACTGAACCTCACACACACTGTTACAGTCGAGATTATTCTGAAGTTTCTTAACCAGAACAGCTTTAGAGCATTCAAGGAATGTATGTTTTAACTTTTTTTTAAGTTATGCAGTAGTTACTTGGTTTTTTGCACAAATTACAATATGAATTAGTTTAATAAGATTATGAACACCAGTACATGGTTTTTCATATCTAATGCAACGTTAAACATAATAATTTGCAGCACAAACTGATGACATAGCAAGATATCAATCATTCCACAGTATTTAAAAACCTGCTCAGCTAGTTTTATTTATTGTGATTTAGAAGAGTATATTCTTTTTTATTTATTCAATGAATTTGTTTGCATAAAATGGTCGTCTTCAAATTAATGTTTGAAATGCACATTATTGAATACGAGCAGGGCCAATTACACGTTTTGTTCTAGTCATTGATACACTTGGGCCTCAGCCTCCAGACCTGGTGTCACAGGTAGGGCTGTAACAATATACTAAGCCATGATACACATTGCAACATAATGATACACAGTTCTAAAGAAACAATTTATTTGTGCTGCATTACACAGCCATGTCTCCCGAAAACACAATGTTCAGAAAAAACAATCAAACTTTGGAAAATATGTTTGCATGTGTCCTATATGGATTGCGATTCTTGTAAAATATATCAAGTATTGCATCGTGAGTCAGAATACTGTATTGATAGATGTAGATACCTGTTGCCCTATGCCTGGCATGTGATATTACATTTACTGAACCTTATTAGGTTTAAAATGTCTTGAATTTAAGCATCATTTACTTATTATCAAGTTGTATAACTAATGTAATGGTACTTTTGACAGTTCAGATTGGTATGTAATGCATCAAAAATATCAATACACAATACCAAGAATTTGTGTGGATTTCAATGTTTACTTGATACACAGTGATGATATACATAATAAGCACATATCCAAGATTTGTAAAACGAAACAGTACTGCTAACAGTACATCCCATCTGGCAACAAATTTGATAGCAAATTGCACAATTCAGAAACCAACTTTAGTTAACTGCAATAATAAAATCCTGTATCCCTTCATACATTTCTATAATTATGCAGTCAGAACTTGCCAAAAATGATTAAAGTGTAAAGAACAATGCAATACGATTAATAAAAGTCTAACAATTAATAAAATACCATTTTATAATTAATACTAAAACAGTTCATGACACACAGGTGACTGCTACTGAAACAGCTGTGAATAGGTCAGCTGGTTTTAGTAGATAACAATGTGATATTTTATTTTGTATTCTCATTAACTAAAATAATACCACATAACGAATCACAACAATTCTCTATTGAAACTACTATGCAGCTCAACAGGCTGTCACAGAGACATGTTGTGCAAATGTCAGAGTATACAGTCTTAATGTATGCAGTAGCTTTGCAAATATATATAATTATATATGGGTATTTAATCACCCATCTTACATCAATATAAAGGAACCATATAATGCTCGCCAATCTGAACTGGCTGTTCAGCAGGATGCTGTGTGGTTTCAATGTATCCTTTCCCTCTTCCAGCTGCTTCCATCTTAGTTGCACACACCTGTAAGTAGGGAGCATCCTATTAACATTCATACAGTCGCTACCATTGGCAGTAAATGTGCACAACAATTGGCGACATTCAGTCTCCAGCTACCACACGTCATGAACATCAACTTAAAAAAATTATTTTTTTAAGAACAGTAAGCAATATGAATACACTATATTTGCAACAAACACTAGCAATACATTGCTAAAAACTAAATAGAAAGGATAATATGATATAATGACATGTGTAGTGTATGCAGATCTTATATATTTTCCTTATATCTCATGTTATATCATATTATTTGTTATTTCTGCTAGTAACAAAATGTATGCATTGTGACTGATGGGTTAGCACACTGTCTGACTTCAAAAATGATCAGTGGGATACAGAAGCAAACATCTCATTGCGCAGGCAGCCTGATGCAAAGTGGTAAGCACCGGCCACCTAGTAGTACCACAAACACAAGAAGGTCACATGAAGATGCTGTGTCTGGCATGATTCTTCTAGTTCGATGCTCAGACGTACTTACCGTTATATGCTTGGCCTGTCTCGGAGTGCGCTTTCTTCAAGACGAGCATCTTGCGGATGATGTCGAACAAACACGACTCTTGTGGGTAGTCGTTGTCAACAAGGTTCACCAAGTAGTAGTTGTTGAGGATGTGTTGGATGATGCCCTGCGACCTCGTGCCATCGTCGTACAACTTCCCCCACTGCTCTCTCCACAACTCAAACGCCTCGTCCTGGAGTCACAGACAGTGCAATACATAGTTAGGCTTTTGTCAAAGATATTTGACACACAACAAACATTCTAAAAACAAACTATATCCTGTAAAATATTATTTCTATACACCAAAGTAAAGTAAAATTTATAAAAGCCATTTATACCTACAAATTTAAGAGTTTTTCATTCGACATTAGTTCTGTTAATCACATAAACTATTCTATTAAAACCATCAATGATTATACTACTAAAACCAACACCAACATAGGGTGCAAGTTAATTTTGACCACCATCAAATGTGCCCCTTTATACTTACATAACAGTGAATGCCAAGACCTGCCAAAATACTATTATGATGGGGGTCTCCAAATTCACAATTATAATGCAGACTCCCCTTCATTTGAACAAATGGTTGAATGCAGACCAAGTCTAAGGTCCATCCTAGTCTCACCTTCCAGCTCTTGAAAGCCACAGGGTCAACAACTGTGGGCTGGAGTATTTCTCTGCCAGGGAAGACGCCCCATGTGACAGCTATCGACTTCATCTCGTCACAGTTGGTATAGTCCTGCTCACCCTGCGTATATAATCTGCCTTGTACATACACTGACTATAGCTGATTAGCAACTTAACATTATTCAATGGTTAAATAACATATTTTGAAAATGGTTTGATTCATTTTATAAAAATTATAGTTTGTAATATTTTCAATTAAAAATTCTAGTACACCATGTATACTAGTTAGCATGCAGCAACTGATATGATTAAATATGCATAAATATAATAAAATTGTTAAATATACTTATTTTCAGCAAAGGTTGTGGCAAATGTAGAAGGCAAAATTAATGTTATCTAATTTAAAACTTTATCTTGCTGTGATGCTGAAATGCTTAGCCATGTATATCTCTTGATGTTATGCATATAAAATCATAACATGTTTATATGGTGGTGAAGGAAGAAAGTTTGTGGGAATGAGACACCTACACTGTTGTTGAGAATGTGGTAGTTAACCCGACTCCCGTATTGGGCCAACACGTCCTTGAGACATTCCACATTGGCTTTGTCTGTGAAGAACTCCAAGTAGGCCTAGAAACAGCAGACATTCATGGGTTGGTTAGATAATGCATTTGTGTATCATAGTCATATCATAAACATTTGTGTATCATAGTCATATCATAAACACAGGAGAAGACCATCCACTAGATAGCTGCATTTGAAGACTCCACAGAACAGAAATCTGCAGTCAAACAAGTAATTGAAAATCTGAATTGTAAAAGTGCAATACCTCAAAATGTCTTTTAAAACAGAGTTTGATTTTGTTTTGTTAATCATAAGTTGCTCTTACAAAGATCTAACATGACTACAAAAATGACCAAGATTAATTAAATACATATTGTTCTTCTGAATGGTCAGGCACTCCTAGATTCGGTCACGAAAAATAGTCAGAAACATCATGTTTGTATTTTGTGTTGCCAGATCAGCAGGAATAGTTTAATTAACGTGAGCCAGCAGTGAGTACCTTCTGATAGATGTACCCGCCCGGCTGACCCCAGCCAAACACGGGGTCAGTGGAAGGCAGACCATTGATGCGAGGCTGGGAGTTGGTGGTGAGAACGCCCTCGCGGTTTACCTCGGCCAGATCCCCTTGAATGACCTGCGTCTCCTTGGCCAGGGGCATGTCATTCCAGGGAAGCAGCTTTACCTGCAGTGGGCAGATAACACATTTACCAACTCACATATGCTTCTGACGTGATTATGGCAAAGGATTTCTGTTTACAGAACAGTAAGGTACATTTACATAATGAAACAACCAATGTAGTGGCTCCTATGATAGCAATTGAACACGTTCTGAATAGGTGTCTCTACAATCAATGACAATCACACGATATTTAATTTTTAGTTTACCAAATTTATAGATACTATTTCTTTTGTTATTTTATCCAATATCTGTTAAACATTGCAACAGTAATATTATTATTGTATGGTACCATATTTGACCTAACAAGCATATAGTATGCTTGAAAAAAAATTGGGCCATGGAAATATGTCAAGGATAAGCATACACCAACGTTTTTTTCTCTAGACAATAGTTTAACACTAGTGGTGTCATTTAGTGAATCATGTAGAACAACTGAAAAGTGGTGCCAACTGTTTAACACCAAATGGCGAAAATTTTCAGTTGTTCCACACTTGTAAAAATACAATAATTATGGATCCTGCTGATTAAAAAACAGTGTGTATGCTAATTAGGGCATGTATGCTTAATAGGTCGAATACAGTACATTATATTTGTTACGGGTCAACTGAAAACATCTTCAATATTATAGAGGTTCGAAAATGTATCAAATGTACAGCATATTAATTATTGTGCAGGGTTGGATTAAAATACAATTATAATTAATTTTATTTAACTATCACTGATTATACTATAATCATAACCAAATAAGTAAAATAATCACGTCTTGTAATCATTGTAACTAATTTATAGTTAGTCAATTAATATTTTATATAATTACCCTGAACTAAATGTCCCACATACCCGCTGGTGCTCAGACATAAATTGTAACTCTAATTCTATTACAGGCACTGGAGAGGCAATTCAGTTGTTTTTAATTGCACTGGTAACTAATATACAATATAGTGCAATTATTAAAAAAATTTTTTTAATTGTATCAAAACCATAGCCATGTTATTTTTAGAGCATCATTGTGCAAGTAACTGTTACTGAAATGTTATACTGAAGCATGTCAAGCATGGTATTGACACATATCACCCTGACCTTGACACCATTCTCCTGCGGCTCTCCTGTGATGTACTTCTCAAACACCCTCCAGACGTCCTGCTCTGACTCCAGTGCCTCCCCCCACATAGCCAGCCGCTCTTCTCTTGGAGCTGATGACTGCAGGTAGAACAGATAGTAGTCCTTGACGTCACCGAATGACGCGGATGACGATCGTCCCCAGCGACCATTCGGGAAGTCGTTCCATTCCAGTGTGCGATACACGTAACTTGTTGGTCGCAGGTTCCAGAATATCGGTCGTACATCCTCCTTACTGCGGTTGTGGTTAGCTGTGGTTTTCCATGGCAGTGGCCGACATGGGTCGACGGACCACAGACCCAGCTGCTTCAGGATCTCAATGGTGGCGACTTCACGGTTGAGGGTGTACATGTGCAGTCCGTACACGATGTCGCTGTCAAACAACTCTCGGCACATTGCCACTGCATGGTCAATGCCATACTTCCGCACAGCCTCATCATTCTCCTGGATTGGTTCGAGAATGTCAAGTATTTCTTGGGGAATGACAAGGTTGGACATCTTGGCAATGCGGCAGATCGACTGGTAACCCTGCAAACAATGTTGCAAACACGGTGTGCTTGTTACTGTGCAAACAACAACCAAGACAACAAACATTGTATATTCTCAAACTAATCCGACATCAAACATCAAATTGTCAGCACATGGTCAGAATACCTAAAAAAAATTCATATCGTATGAATCATGTGTCAGAAACATACAAAGAGAGAAAAATTAAAATCAGAAACTGAAAGATGAAAAACATTTGGAGAAACTAATTAATACAACAGAAGTTTTTACGTCATCGCATTTCGATGTTGTCAACATATTAAATTTATTGGGCTGTTTTCCAATATTAAAATATGTAAGTGGAGCAATAATATACAATTTGATTAACAGTGTTATCTACATTCAAAATTATTTAAATTCGCATTTTGTTTTTTCTGATGATGCTGGCTAAGTAAAACCTTTTCTTCAGGGGAGGGCATGCAGTGTTCAAATTTGAGAAGTAAAAAGGGTCACAAAGACATGGGCTATGACAGAGGGTGGGATTAGAATATGAATAAGAAATTAAAAATGATGACCGAATGATTGCCTACATGTTACAAACAACCTATGAATAAAATGGAGAATCTTATAAATTGCATGAACATTGCAGAATATAGCTAAGATATGAAATAACTTTAAACAAAAGTGTAACTTTGATCCATGCAGATAATGCACATAATTTAGCTGTAGAAGTACCAATAAAACTGATGCAAAATACATATCACATCTGAGAAAATCACAAGATCCAAGAATAAAGCTGCCTCCTCAAGTAAATTTGTTTTGCCATTAATCTTATTTTTTAATCAGTTTGCAAAACAAATGAGTCTCCCATTGACTATGACATGTTAGCTCATTTGTACATTTTGTTTGGTGAAAATGTTGTATTAAAATATCCATTATTTGGATGATTTTAACAAAAGTATATACTAAACCAATTGCAGTAGTTACATATTATTCACACACGCACAAGCGCGTGCGCACACACTACAGATTTATACATCAACAAACCTGATTCACGATAGGCAAAATCAATTTAGGAGGCAGCTTTAAACAATGTAATAACTATCAGCTTGTAAGTTTATTCTGTTACATTCATATTGATAAATAAGTTTGTTGCCTGTCAGAATATTTGTTTTGTTCAATGGAGGAAGGTCTCGAAAGCGTTGAGAAAAGTATTCTGACAGGTAACAAACTTATTACTCAAAATGTAATAATTGTTTATACTCTCCAGCACATGTCAAAACTAACATATTAATGTATACACCTTCCAGCAGCCATAGGTGCAGTGACATATATTGCAGCCCCACATATGCTAGTTGACAAACAGTGGAGATTACCACATACCACAGTACTCCCTTACCTCTTGCGGCACAAACATCGCAACCTTGCCCTGACCTCACACAAGGCCGAGGCAATCTGGAACAAACGCCAAGTGGCTTTTTAGTTTTTAATAATGGCAGTCGTTCGCAAACGGACACGACTTGAAAAAAGGAAGGATAATCATCAGCCATGCTTCCATCTCCACCGCGATCTGAGTTTGAGCTCACTTGCACAGCCTTTCGACAGACATCGTAGTAAACCATAGGTGAATCCTCTTTGTGCCAATGTTTCAACTTTTCTTCTTGCATTTATTCCCATTATTCAGCTGCTATTCTGGTTCCTGGTTTGATCATCCGGTGCCAGGAGGTCAGTCATGAGCCGCATTCTCCAATTACATCTTCGTCAGTACATCAGCTACCACCAAATGTTGTACTGCAGTTTTGGTCATTCCTGTGGATGAGTTCCAAACTTCAACTTCCATGAAAAGGTGGCTTTGGTGACAATAATGTCCATACGCAACATATGTCCCACCCATCGCAGTTAGGATTATAGCAAAATCGTTTCAAAACCAAGGATATATAGCAGAACTTCCTGATTAGAGATGTGATTTCCCCTTATATTTCCAGTACTGCTCGCAGGTGTGGGAGCTGGCAACTCATAAACTTTTTGATATGTCGACAATAAAGAGTACGGCTCTCAGCAGAATACAGAAGACAACTCATGACCACATTTCGTTAGTGTACACATGCCATGCCGTTTCCATAAACGATAATCCAATTTACCAAAAGACGAATATGCCATGATATCTCAGCACTGAGATTGTTACCATGCTACAGGGCGACTGTTATCATCAGCTACTGTGTGTTTGACAGCCTGCGGAGCCAGCACCAATTACATCTTCGTCAGTACATCAGCTACCATCAAATGTTGTACTGCAGTTTTGGTCATTCCTGTGGACGAGTTCCAAACTTCAACTTCCATTAAAAGGTGGCTTTGGTGACAGTAATGTCCATACGCAACATATGTCCCACCCATCGCAGTTAGGATTATAGCAAAATCGTTTCAAAACCAAGGATATATAGCAGAACTTCCTGATTAGAGATGTGATTTCCCCTGATATTTCCAGTACTGCTCGCAGGTGTGGGAGCTGGCAACTCATAAACTTTTTGATATGTCGACAATAAAGAGTACGGCTCTCAGCAGAATACAGAAGACAACCACCAGGCACACCAACATTCCATGCTCATATTTATTTACAATTTCTTACACCCAGATTTTTTTCTCACACACTCCTGCAATCTGTGTTACCTACCATGTTACCAATTCTCATCAAATGTCTACTTGCTTTACAGTAATCCAAATAAGACCTGTTGGAGTGTTGGTATGCCCAGTAGTAGCAGGCATCCTTAAATGCAAAACCTTATATGTTATTACACTCCTACCTGTATTGGCATGATGCCGGGCAGGATGGGGACGGTGATGCCAATGGCCCGACAGTCACGCACAAACTTGAGGAAGACAGGTGCCTGGAAAAAGAGCTGGGTGATGATGATGTCTGCACCAGCATCAATCTTCTCCTTCAAGTGAACCAGGTCTTCCTTGTAGTCAGGGCAGCCCGGGTGTCCCGTTGGATAGCCTGGCACATGCAGCAGTATTAGCACATCCTTAAATGTTGGACTGTAAAATTCAACACTAAATATTTACTTGTAAATATTTTCTTTACTATGTACAATGCACAGGATTTGTATTGTAAGCTTCATGGAAATTTATCTATTAGATTGCAGATGAATATAGTTTTAAGAAATAGAATTATTAGATAGCAACACCCTTTTGTTTGGGCTTGGACTGTTCTGAGTACTGACTGGTCAACAAATCAAACCCCAATAAAACACACTAATATAAAATGTAAAGGCACAGTGAAATCATAATAAAAATACATTACAGCTTACTGCTGTAGTGACACAAATGCTTGATGTCTGAGTGAAATTGCTGCAAATGTGTTTGAATAAAAAAGTTTATTATGCATATCTCTGTTTCTTAACACATTCAATAACATTCAAACTGTCAAACATTCATGTCAAGGTGTGTTTGGTGTAATGTTCTATCAAAACAAATTTATGATACATTATGGTGGTTACATTAACTGTTTACAACATCCTTGATAAACTGTACTACTGGCCATGGTGGCTGTCATCAAACTAGGTTGTGGAAGTTCTTCCATTCACCACATGCATCCTACCTAAGTCACCAAGACAACATATAATCTAATGATACATTATGCAACAACAAACACAAGCAACTAAGAGAGCAAACAGATACTTAAACTAAGTTATGAAACTTGAACAACCGAAAATGTAACAAACCTGCCACACAGATGACAAAGTAGTCACCAAACACATCACGAATGTGTTTGACGAGATCCGCGGCATAGCGGAAGCCACCTACCGGTGCCTGCCACTCATTCACGTTGGGTGGCGCATCTGCAACAATTTATGCCATATCAGTTTATCCAAACAGAATAGACTAATAAAACAGATAATTGCTGTAAAGCCAGTCTCTGATCTTAGTAAGGGCCAAATTTGTTTTACAATCCCTTCTCCCTAAAATTGGACATCCCATCTAAAACTGTATAATGCAAGGCGTACATTACTAAACTTTTGTTGCAAGTCACATGTTTGTGCGACTGGTTCAGTACACATTACACAACATTTGTTGTTGCAATTCAGTTTTCAAATCGGCTCAACAACCGCTGAGTCGGCCAAATCAATACGACTCATCTTGTTGAGGTGTAGAACAGCGTACATTGCATGACTGATCCGTTTTAAAACAAGTTTAGCAATGTACGCATACTATGACACTTGACCAAACAAATAATAAATATTTGTTCAGGCACATAATATTTTTTATTCAACAAATCTCAGATAAAATGATTGAACTATAAATGGAACGACTACAATGTTAGCCACACTGTAACACTGTTTGAATGATTCTCAGGCATGTATGGCAAGAACGATGGCTTGCTTCAAAACCTATGGTGTCTACAATAAGGACCCATTTAATAGACGCCATATCTGAGGGCAGCCAAACATACCTCCACGCAAAGCAAGAATGTTTTTGATGCCAAGTTCTTTGGCACGTGTCAGATGAGTGGTGATCTCATCCTTGGTCAGTTGGCAGCATGTTATGTGCAGCATAGTCTCAACACCGCAGTAGTTAAGCATTGCACTGGCGATTGTCATCGTACTCGTAGGCTTATCTGACCCCGAGTCACCACCTGCGTGCCACGTGATGTCGCAGAATAGGGGGTGACCTTGACTTAAACGGTCAATTCTGCCAACAGTATGCACATAATAATAACTATATGCAGCATGAGCCACCATTCAGTCAATGAATGCCAAACAACATCAACATTGGCTAGCTCACTGCATCATCATGAGCTATCAGATGGTGTCAGATTGTGTCTTGTCTGAAATGCCACTTGTTGATTTGTCAGTTTTTTATTAAGCATTTAATAAAATGATAATATAATATTTATATAGCAGGACCTAGCCATATCTGGGGTATTCCAATTATACACCAGTTACACATACCCATGAATTCCATTTCCACCTCAAAAATACATATTCCAATTATAAACACAAAAAGATCAGGCTATGGGGCAGATATTCAATGTTTAGCCTCTATGGAAGTAGATGTACATTACAAACTAATTTTACCTTGATAGTAAACTAACTGCTCCACTTGGTGTCTTTGCTGGAAAGAACTCCAAGGAGAAGAACCTTGTCTTGGCATTCAGTCTGTCGTTGATTCTGTCTATCAGGGGTCTGTAGGTGGGCAGGTAGAACTGGGCAACACCAGACCCACCCGAGTCACTCCTACCAAAGGAAACAGTGCTGCTGTTCCGCTGCATCGTTAGCTCTGAGTCGGGCATCTCGAGTCACTGACAACATGACGCAGACAAATAAATTATGTATATATATTTTATAGATGCATTACAATTTTTATGTTTTATACTTTTTGATATATAATTTTTATTATATAGAATTGTGTTTTAATCAGCTGGTCTGTTTTACAGTTTATTTTCTCAATTACGTACATACATATTTAACTTATGCAATTTTATGTAAAGCTCCTGACAACAGTTTCTTTTTATTATCACAGGATGTCTTCACATGACACATTTATTAACATTTGATTAAGGTGGTTGATATAGAGCCCATAATCTCTGTGTGCATTCACCTAACCAATCAAAGAGATTCGAATGGACACTGTTCAGAAGCTGTTCATAGTGAATTACTTGGACGTTGTGATAGCCACATGCAATAACTGTTTTTCCATTCACTGCATGCACAGTGAGTTTTATCCTGTAGCTATCAACAATGTATCATCAAACAGGCTCAGACATAAACATTGTTGGGACCCAGGAGTGAAATTAGGAGCTATGCAAAACTTGTCATTTGTTATTGTGAAAGGGAGTATTCTTTGGATCTAAATTTTTTTCATTACAAGAACAGGGCGATTTTAGCAACAGATCTGTAGCATATTTAGGATCTTGGAAAAGGGGCCCAGCTTAGACCTTAGTCATCCATTAGTTTGACATGGCGCAAAAAAATTTCCAGATCTGTGCCGGATGGCACTATGGTCATGACTATGTTATTTGTGATAATTTTAATCAAATTTACATTTAAAAAATAGTGTGTATATAACAAATTCAAACAACACCAATAATGCAATAGTCCATCAATTTGGAACAACACAGAGAAGTCCTGCAAGTCAGGGTGGCATCATTTAACTGAGAGCAATGACCAACGTGACGTTTTGGGAATTTGGGGCATAACAAAATCATGGCAATGAAATAGCATCCACAAACAAGTATAGGGGAAGGCAGTGTTACTTGAGCCATTTTTCATTCTTTTTGATATCTAGGGCACAATCATATTCATAAGTCAAAATTGTTTTACTCACATAAACTATTAGTAGTAGATTATTTTATACCAAGATAATATATCTAGTATGCATATATAACTCTACGTAGCTGATTCAAATAGGGTTGGTAAACATGCTCAACTAATACTTGGTGTAATGTAAGTTGAGCCACAGTGCAGCATAAGTGGGCTAAGTGCTTTATTTGTATAATTTACATAGGCATTGTACTAAAATTTCATAACAACTCAGCCAACACATCTACCCAATGGGTACAACATGTCTCTGACAAGTCTACATGTCTAATTAGTAAGTCAATACATATTTAGTATAGACTTATAGACTAATCATAACTAGTGTAACTAACTGCTAATGTTTTTTATACCGAAGTTCAGGGGCCTGATGATACCATCAAAAGATGAAAAGTAGCCCAAAGCATTTATAAGCTTAGCAACATTTTTGCACCAAAAGCAAGATAAAAACAAGGATGGGTCAATAAAAATATATACAACAAAAGAAAGAAAAAAAAGAGATTTATCTACCATCTGGTGGTCATGGTAACCAGGAAATAATGCTACACCCCATGTTGCCTTGTAGCTATCCGATGTCCCAATTTGCTCGGAAAAATTAATTACTTGATGTATTTTGGAGTAAAGAACAATCAGCTTCGTTCTTTAGCCGCTGCTCAACTAACCCTCCATTGAAACTTGGGTGGCTCAACTATCCCCGTTTCGACAATTAAGTTTTTTTAATTAACTTCTCATTAATGCACAAAGTGATGTAAATAATCTTCTTCCATGTGCATAATTAAACCATTTGTAAGTACACATATAATAAAGTCTGGTCATATGTGTTAATATTTTACACACCATCAGACATTAATCCATACATTTATCGCAAACAATACTTGAGAAAAAACATCCATAAACATACTTTTAGCTCACATGTTCTGACCATTGTGACAAACGTAACCTATTATACATAAATCATGTTCTAACAACATGTTCAAGCACTGGGTGGTACAATATAACTGTCGCTGCTTTAGTTTCCTGGGAAACATGGGTAGCTCAACTAGCCCCCAGTGCCATGGCAGTGCCAGTGGCAGTGGCTCCACTAACATAGTCTTCCCCTAACTATCAATTGTAAATAACTGCGCATGCAATACATGATTACTTATACAAGCACAATTCATATAAACAGTAATGATTCAACACATGTCATGCTGTTCCTATGTTTATGTACACAAACCCTCTTTGCCGGCTTGAGTCGAGACCGGTTACTCTCTGAACTGTCAAAGTTCTGACAGACGAAATAAGCCCGGGCCGAGGATGTAAACTCGCACTGCCACTGTCCTCACGGCGTCAGAGTCAAATGCGCAGTATGACAGTTGCACAGAAATGTGTGAACCTGCACTGTACCATCACATCTGCAAATACTACTCGGAGTATCCTACCAACACAATAGTAAGACAACAAAAACTCGAAGACGCTAGCTCCTGCACAACACCGACGGGAGCTAGAGCCCAAAAGAAAGCGACCGGCCACAACAAGCTATTAAATAGTTGTACTCAACCAATCACTTATCACGATACAAAACCTTTCCCTTTAAACGCTGTCGATCTAACCAATCAGAATACATAATACAAATGGTTCTAAACGTGCCCTCTGGTGACATCGACGGTGGCTATATTTGTAAACAAAGACCGAGCTCAGTGGAAATTTCCCGTATTTTCTGATCCAATGGTCTCCAAAAAAAATTTATGTGCATTAAGTTTTCACTAAAAGCTTGAGCTATTTTCTATCATTGATTGAGGATTATCCATATGACGTCTAGGTAACACAAAAATAGTATGCCTTATGGTAGAGTATTTAAATTATGGAATTATTCTGCTATTTATAGCATCTAACTGTAATCGAGTTAGCGTATGTTTGTAAGTTTGTTCACGTTTTCCTCCTAGGACCTAGAGGCTAGACGGCTTGCACCTCGGGCGCCATTAAACTTTCGGGGATCGATTATAATCTATACAACCCCACGAATGAAACGTACGTATAGCGCCATTAATCTATTTTTTTAATGCGGCCGTATATATATATATATATATCAAGGACAAGGGTTCCTAGTGGTTTTATGGTAAATCACATGTTCGCTACGTAAAACGTTAACTTCCAACACTCGCAGAAACCACGCGCACACGCACGCACGCACGCACGCACGCACGCACGCGCCGAAAGATGGCGGTTTATATTACGTAAAACGTTAACTTCTAATAATCGCAGAAACCATACGCGCACGCGCGACGAATACTTCGGTACGTATAAACCGTTTGAGAGTACTTATATAACACCATCTGGGCGGTTTATATTTTATAGTAGAAAGCACGCACCCATGGCCCGGGGTCGAAGATCGATCGAAGGCCAATACACAATAAAAATATATTCTACTATTCTATAACCAAAACAAGTATCCATGGGTCTAAATTCACGCGACCTTCGACATTTCGAACATGGAACGAGTATTGCATCACGTGCGTGACGCTGTTGTTTCTGGTATATAGGGCCTGATACGTTTGACCTTCCCTTACCCTTAATTAAAATGTCGAGCGTATTAATGGCATATCAATTGGCCTGAGGCATATAGTAAACATTGCTATCATGACTATATGAACTACCAAGTTATCCCGTCCTGGGAACGGGCATTTTTGTTATATAATAGAGCTAGCGAATGTTTGTTTGTATGTATGTTTGCATGTGGTTATGTTCACGTTTTCCTCTTAGACGACTGAATTGCACCTCGGGCGCCAAATTTCAGGGATTAATCTACGACCCCACGAATGAAACGTAACGCCTTTATTTTTCGAAATACCCCGTATCAAGGGATCTTAATGTACTAGAACGCTTGTCAAGAACGCGTGCGTGTTTCACTCACGCAAACGTACGCAAACTCACACGAGCATTTTGTGAACGTTCTACGGTGGTTTCTCGTGAAATACAATTATAGAAGTAAAAAAAATAAGTGTCAAGCGTCATTTTATATTTAGGTATATAACTCATACAGGGAGTTATTAAAAAATAATATAAAGCTTTTGGGAAATTCTATACATTTAATTGTTTTGACGCGTAGAAAACCAATCTCAGTGCATGCAACATATCAAATCATAAAATTATACTAGCACGCACACGCGTATATACGTACGTACATGCATCATAACATTATACATACATGCATGCATACATACATACTTACATACATACATATATACATACACATATGTATACGCATGCACGAACGCACTCATATGTGCGCTCGCACGTACACACACGCGCGCGCACGCACGCACACACATGCTTGCGGTGTCTTGCTGGTCCATAATGTTAACACATTTGACCTAGATGGGATCTATTGAGAGAACACCGTTTTACTCCATATAGCTTACATAACAGCTATATATTGGAGGCCGGGCTAATTAAAATCCCTGCATGATCTCTATTATAGAGATCGGAGGTTGGAACACATGATTTGTTGTGATATATAAAAAAAATTAAAATGGGTTTCAGTGAGTATTTCAGTTTTTATTTGTTAAGTGTTTCAACTAGCCCCGGTCTACCATTATTTGTAGCAGCTGCGGACTTGACACCGCAATTAAGCCATCTGAGTGCCATGCTAGCTGTAGACTGTGGCAGAGCGCCACATACAGTTATCCCACTGTGTCACAAAAACAGATGACCAAAGTCTACCATTGTGACCTCGGCTTATCTTTGGATCTAAATATGTAAAGGCAGTTACATATGATACGTGTTGTGCTCAATTGACACATGGACTTATCACAGACTGTGTTGACCCTACAAATGGGAAAAACATCTCTGTCGAACTCCAGCTTGACGATTTGAAAACCCCATGTTATTGTTTGCCTTTCTGATTGTCGGAAGACAGCAGAAAACATGTGAAATGGCTGTGCATGCGTGCGTGCGTGCGTGCGTGCGTGCGTGCGTGCGTGCGTGCGTGCGTGCGTGCGTGCGTGCGTGCGCATTCGCTCGGCTTCCTTAATCCTTATGTACAAGCAGTGTTCGAAATGACCACTGACATTTGGGGGTCTCCTAAAATATTGGTCACCCCCCAGTCTTAAAAAATCTTCTTTTCAGGCACTGTATATATATATATATATATGGCTATTATTTTGTGTGTTAGACTTGCATGCTATCATAGCGCCTGTAGTTATTTTACCAACTTAGGTTGAATGCACTTGTTTTAAGTCGCACTGCTAAATTACTTAATTGTAAATTGTGGTCTAAACCATTGTTACTGCAGTAATGCGCTTGCAGAATGCTCTGTAATTTTTATAAGTAAAATGTCAAGGTAAAGTGTGCCTCAACTAGACACTCATTGGTGGCATTACTGCAGACACCCAACAGATGGCGCCCTTAACCACAGATCACACACTCATCAATGATACGAGTGGACTGGTTTAAGGTGTTTTTAAAAGAAATTAACTGAATGACAATGGAGTGAGCTGAATGAATCAGCTAAACTACCAACAGAATTATGTCGAGTTCTGCGAAAACCGTCGAGTTCTAGCACAGACGACTGCTGCACTTCGTCAGCATCATCAGCGCTACCTACCGGCGACGATCTAACACTAAACACCTAACCCTGGATGGACATCTTGGTGTCGCCTGAGGACTAATCGATGGGTCATCTAGACGATGATCATCTGACAGGGGTCAAAGGTCTAAGAGGAGTGGTCATCTAGTGGCATCTGTATAGCTAGCACTAAGAAAATGACGTATGTAAGTGGTGCATTCATATCTTTATTATTAACATTACAAAGCAGCCTATTGATAATGAATATATATATATATATATATATATATATATATATATATATATATATATATATATATACATATATACATACATACATACATATATAGGGTCTATATAATAAAGTGAACATAGTAAATGAAAAGCATATAATAACCTATTAATAAAGCTAATTAAAAAGGTTATATATAAGTAAATGATAATGCTAACTATTACAAAGAACCTATTGATAAGGAATATATTATATTATAAAGTGAAAATAGTAAATCTAATATTAGCGCTGCAGTTAAAGCACGTCGACTGGACGTATGCAAGCCTGAACAAGTTGAAAGATAAAACCGTCATTTGCATTTAAAACGCTGTGTGTATCATATCCATTACGCTTTTTTGACGACTGCACTCTCGCCCGGTGTTTTATCTCGCTGCCGGCGTAGCACTAGTGCCGCCTCAAAATATGTAAGGGGCATAGACATAAATAGAACACCCGTTAGTAAAAAAAAATCGCTAAGTTAAAGTTGACACATGATAAAGTGATGCAGGTGTAACGGGTCCAGAGTAGTCCCGTGCCGAAAGTCAGCGGAAGTATGCTTCTTGCGTATTGCGCATGCGCGCAGTAAGCGCCTACTTTCGGCCAGAGCTAGTGTATACCTAGTCTCGCTTAGTGTATACCGAGCTGCATCACTCCGACCTGCGCCATTTTGTAAATTGACGTTCAGCGCCACCATGTAGGGGGCAGCTACAACTTTCGTCAACGCATCCGGTAACTCGACTCCGCATGCGCCAACTCTCTAGTTACATTTCCGGGTGAGAGGGCAATCGACGTCATAAACCGCTGTTGACAATGCGATTGCGTTTCATCATAATTATCTGCTACACAAACGCAAACTGTTCTCGAATATTATTGCTTTTACTACAAACTTCCTTAAACCTAGTAATGTAGTCTTCACAACTGACGCGGTTATACAACTGGACATCCGTTGAATCAAATTGCACGCATCGGCCATCGCCATATCATATGCCAGATGATATGGGTTTAACTTTAAGTTTATGGCATATGGGACAGTAGGCAAAGTCAATCGCCCTACAATGTTTTTCTATCTGGCTGTTGCTACTAGGGCACGGACCACAGTCACTTTTCCCATAGACGACCATTATAACATTCTTGCGCCTACATTGAAAATTTATCCTACAATTTTTTTTTTAAATTCACAGAAAATGACAGACCCACTAAGACACCTGGTGTGTGAAATTCATGAAAATGACATACCTCCTTTTCGCACAAATTGCTTCAAAGCATGAGGCCCGTGCATTTCTGCCATGAAATTCCCCGGTTTCTCAAATATGAGTACATCCTGCCTAACAGCCACTGTGTCATTATGCAACTGGTATACCTACTGACAAATGGCATCATTTCAAAGCTTAGATGCTACTGTGCACAAAAACATCACTTCTACTCACTCATACACACAATTTCTGCTCTCACAAATAAACCCTATCTGCACAATGAATTTTTTCCTTGGGACTCTTTATGTATGTAATGGCGGATGGATTCTGACTGTGGTCCGTGCCCTAATTAATTTCCGACATATCACAAACCGTCACGAAAGTTATACCAAATCGAAGAAAAACCTTTATCTCGATAAACCACAGAAGGAAATCCACATCGCAATGCAACACATTAATTGATATGTCACCGAGACATGCCCCCGTATGTGATGGTAAGAATTTCAAGTGGGCCGAGTTGCACATATGCACTTTCGTCATAAAGCCCACAATGCTTGCTGTGCCAGAGATATAGAAAATCTTACAAGTGTTTCACAAAATATGGGGTATTTTCATCAATACAACACTAAAATTGTCAACTAATTTTTTATTAAAATATTTTTTTAATTTTTTTTTAATATGCACTGTTTTTGGGCAAAAAGCAGGCATTTCTGTGTATTTCACAACATTGATAGGTAATATTGAGTGTTCAAACTACAACGAATTATGGTATGTGTGAAAACAAGCTATATATCTGACAAGTTTTCATGTGAACATTTGGCATTTCTGACACGGATGACCCAATTTCAAGTCACTGAAGGTGCCAACTGCCTGTCAACGAGACAGAATGGAATGCTGCCTGTTTGGGGCTTTTGGGTGTCTCCTGTTGCAACTACAGTGACGATAAGCCTACTTTTTGCTCAGATTTCAACTACAGGGGGTTGTAAATTCTATTCAGAATCTACATTGGGGTATTTTCTCAGCCAATAGCTGTGCAGCATGACAGACAAGTGGTCTACCCCACTAAAATTATGGCCATTGCTTAAATGTCAGTTGGACAGATTGCTCCCAGATCAGTCAGATAGGAAAAGTGTTTGACTCTGATACAGATATCAGCATGGAGAAGAAAAGTGAAGGTGTGGCGAAGTTCCAAATAGCCAAAAATGAGAGGAGATGTGGCTTTCAGAAGGGGCACACTGTGCCAGGATATTGTGGTTCTACACATACAGAATAAATTGTGCACCTTGGGGGCTTCACTTTGAAGGAGAGGATTTTATGTCACCTGTCCAAGGCATGATAACTGCACAGCAACATTGACATTGGATTGCTATGGAGGTGACTGCAAGATATGCAGGTACTCCTCTATAGCCTGCTCAGGTGGGAAAGGAAACTGGTGGAAAAAATCAATGTACCTGCAGACAGGTACTCTCCACTATCTCAACATGACCAGTAGAGACAGGATTACACTGAGAAAGATTCTGCAACTAAGATAAGGGGGAAATGCACAAGCGTTAACAAAACTGTGTCTTAACACAAACCGAAATGATGGCCTGAACAGAGGGTTGAGTGCTTCTCTACCAAAAAATGTGAACTTCAGTCGCAATGTCAAGGGATGTGCCTGTGCAGCCATTGACAGGCTGAATTATGGAGCGGGGGACTCTCTACTGTGGAAATTGGAGACAAGCAAAGGTTCTATTAGTAAAGGTGGAAGTGTGCCACACACTCCCCCCACATGTATGTGAGGGGAGTTCAAGAGAGGATTACCTCATAGCCCTGCGAGCACAACGAAGCATGGACACACAGACAGACAGGCAAGCAGCTGAGCATGCAAAAACACACAAACTGGTGAGTAATGATAAGACTGGCTTAATTAATTCTTTGATTTGTCTCTCACCTGTTCAACTGCACAATTTCTAAATACACTGAGGGTAATGACCATGACCAAAACAATGCTGCTCTCTCACACACTGTCTTCTATTGTTGTTTACATGCAGTGGCTCCAGTATCATATGCTGTGGATTAACACACAAGCTGACATTGCAAATATGGCTACAACTTAGATGTCTAGGAATCTTTGATAAATTATGGTGTAGCATATACATTAATCTATGTACAAGAACTGTCTTCCATTTCCCAGCTGGAAATTTCACACATATGACACCATACTGGGCTAGCTAGCCTATACAATATGCTTTAAAACACCCAGTCCATAACATGCAACTGTCATTTCTTGACAAGACAGTGTTAAACTTGATTCTCCACCTATATTTTCTCACAAAAAATGTCATCCATGCTTGTTTTACCACGATGCGTTGCCTTGGTAACAAGCCAGTCAAAATTTCATATTGGGCACGGACCACAGTCACTTTTCCCATAGACGACCATTATAACATTCTTGCACCTACATTGAAAATTTATCCTACAATTTTTTTTTTAAATTCACAGAAAATGACAGACCCACTAAGACACCTGGTGTGTGAAATTCGTGAAAATGACATACCTCCTTTTCGCACAAATTGCTTCAAAGCATGAGGCCCGTGCATTTCTGCCATGAAATTCCCCGGTTTCTCAAATATGAGTACATCCTGCCTAACAGCCACTGTGTCATTATGCAACTGGTATACCTACTGACAAATGGCATCATTTCAAAGCTTAGATGCTACTGTGCACAAAAACATCACTTCTACTCACTCATACACACAATTTCTGCTCTCACAAATAAACCCTATCTGCACAATGAATTTTTTCCTTGGGACTCTTTATGTATGTAATGGCGGATGGATTCTGACTGTGGTCCGTGCCCACTAGTAGGAGACGAAGAGCGGGGCGAACATTTTTGCCTAATGGGACAGTGCCACTGCCAGGGCAGTGAGTGACACTTGCTGATGTTGGGGATATCAATGAAAATATAATATATTTTGTTCTATATATTGTTATTATATTGCTGAAATTCAGTACATCGTACATATCACGTTTTGTAATTACCATCTGATGTGCCATTTCCAAAGAAATAAAACGTACCCTGTACTAAAATCTCAAATTTCCTAGGCAAATTTTCGGCATACCAAGTAAATTATCAATATCTGTAAACTAGTTTTATTAACTTACTAGTCAACCAGAACATTATCGCCGATCTCTAGTTTCTTGTCATATATTTTTTTGCAGTCAGACTCAATTAGATTTGATCTTGAGGTCAGTGTCACTGTAATTGGAACGTCAATTCCGGAATTGGTGAAATATAAATGGTATTTTCAGTTATTTTTCAATTATTTCTTGTAACTTTTCTACTCAAATTATTTGCTACAAATATTAAATTAAATATAATATGTTTATCATTATATGTATCATGTACTCAAAGGAGTACAAACTACAAATACACATCCAAAGAAATGTTCACCAATAATTTCGGAAAATGAACTTAAATGTATATGCTTAAATGCCAGGAGCATAGTTAATAAAAAAGCGAGTTAGACATTATGGTAGCATATACTGATCCTCACGTAATCATGGGCTACTAAAGATATAGTAGATGGCGAGTTATCACCGACAGCTTATGTAATGTTTAAAAACGGGGGGGGAGTAATTGTATATATATATATATATTAAATAATATACCCAAGCATATGAAATAACACTGAAGAGTGAAGCACATTGTGAGGAAGCAATTTGGTGTAACATAGACATAGTTACCAATAAGTCAACATTAACAATAGAATACTAATAGATCGGAGCAGTTTATATTATCGTAGTAGTCAAACATAGTCACAGGACAAGAAGAATATATAAAACTACAAGACTATAAGGGAGGTGAGCAAGGGGGAATGTGTTATAATGGGTGATTTTAACCATGGCCACATACAATGGAAATCATTAGTGTTACAGAGTGCTGGGGGTAACGACCATCAATTTCTACTTCTATCACAGACACAGGATTGTTTGCTTGCTCAACATGTCTTGGAACCAACCAGAGCAGAGGTTGGAATGTGTTAGATTTAATTTTGTCTTCTCAAAATGAATTAGTTTACAATGTTAAAATATACGAACCTTTTGGTTCAAGTGATCATAACCAAATCCATTTTAATATAAAAGTAAAACAGGGAATAAATATAAAAAACAATGGAGTGGGGTACCATAAGAATCAGTATCAGGCCCTACTGTTTTTAATATATACCGGTATATATATATATATATATATATTTATATATATATATATATATATATATATATATATATATATATATATATATATATATATATATATATATATATATATATATATATATATATATAAATGATTTGGAAGATGACAAAGTACTGAAATTTGCAGATAACACAAAAGTAGTCAGAAAGGTTACAAATGATACAGATAAACAAAGTTTACAGGATGATCTAGATTAATTAGTTAAATGGTCAGAAAATGGCAAATGTTATTCAATTTTGGGAAGTGTAAATGCACACACATTGTAACTGTGTAAGTTGACATATTAGTAATAACGGTCCATTGATTCATGTTTGCAGATACGTAGTACAACAGGGAAATTCACACGAATTTACAAGGAAATGAAAAATAAAGCATGACAATATTGATTATAAGTTTTATATTTTTTTTAAAGTTGAATTTCAATGTTACACACGAAATGCAAATTTCTGAAACCTTCAATTTTTTTTTTTTCGAAATGGTTTATAAATCAGCACTACTACTTGTGTAGTACCAACATATAAAATATGTGACATGCAAAATGTGACAAGGGGCAACACAACACTAATTTAATAATAATTGACACACCAGGGGAAACACCCTTAATCATCTCTTCAGAATGTCTGATTTGCATGTATTCAGCCTCGGATTTGCACACAGCTATGGATCAGTATAATTGCAAACTGCATGTTTGATAGTAAGTACCATAATGAGGTTTAGTACTATGCTGTCCTATTTTTCAAATTATGCTGTTTTTGTTTGTGCGTTTGGTGATTAAAGATAAAGTTAAATGGATCACATCTTATTGTTTATATTAACCTGGGCATATTAAATAATTATGTCATATAACTATTTGTGTTATCACAATTAACTTACCTTATTATGTTGTGTTATTACAGCATGTACTAAAATGTCATACTGTCATGTAAACAGTCGTTATCAACTAAGAAAAAGTCTACTTAACACACATCACACACGTAACTAAAAATGTGTCGTACACGATTTTATAATTTTTTAATGAAAAAAATAATAACCAATCACAGTCATATGATATAGTATACGTATACACGTGCTTAATTATGATAAAGCAACTTATTAAATGCTACCATAATTTCACAGACTTTTGGCAACATTTGCTAATAACCAATTCACCCATCTGAATTTAGATTTTTGTGCGTTGCACATATATTTATATATATTTTATATTTTTTTTTAAATTCATTACTGTTGAAAAATTTATTTTGTCTACCCTAACTATTCAAAAACATGTAGAACAATGCAATGATCAAAATTAAAACAGTCGGCAATACTTTGATATGGATCTGCAAAGTTTCAAAGAAAAAAATGTCTGAATGTCATACTGGAATCACCATTTAAAAAAATCATTTCGAAAAGTAATTTACCGATTTTGAAACTGTTTTCAATTTCCCATGGCCGCAGCCATATCATAAAAAATATAAAACAAAATAGATCGACACCCCCAATATCAACTGACAACAATAACACTGTCACTGACTGTCTATGACTATGTGTGTCACTCAGTCAGTGTCCTGCGGGCGATGCGATGGAGATGTGTGCAATTTAACAAGATTTGCCATCCAAGCCAAAGGCCCAGATGGCAAGTGGACAAGGAAGCCATTGGCTTATCGAGAGTCCAACAATGTTCATCTACTTATAGCCCGCCCTCCTGAGATATGTGTCAACCTTGTTTTTAAACATATTCACGCTGCTAGCAGTTACACAATCTGTAGACAATTTGTTCCATTCATTTATTGTCCTCTGTGAGAACGAGTGCTTCCTGATGTCCAATCTACATTGATCCTTTACTAATTTTACCTCATGTCCTCTAGTTCTGCTATCCTTCTTGAGTGAGAAAAACATATTTGATATTTCTATCAATATTTTCATACCCATTCAATATCTTAAAAACTTCAATCTGATCTCCTCTTAACCTCCTTGTCTCTAGAGTTGTTAAACCACATTCTTTCAGGCGTTCTTCATAACTAAGGTCTCTCAGTTCTGGAATCATTTTAGTTGCTCTCCTTTGTATGCGTTCAAGCGTATCTATATCCTTCTTACGATATGGTCTCCATGCTTGTATACAGTATTCTAAATGAGGTCTAACTATTGCTTTATAAAGAGGTATAATTAACTTTTTTCCCTTGTATGTTATGTTTCTTCTAATCAATCCAAGAATTTGATTACCCTTTGAAGCTGCAATACCACACTGCTCTGAAACTTTCATATCAGCGCTTATTGTAACTCCTAAGTCCTTTTCTTTTACAGTAGTACCCAGAACAGTATCTCCCATTTTATAGTTTACATTCAAGTTCCTATGTCCTGTATGTAGGCATTTACATTTCCCAAAATTTAACAACATCTGCCATTTCTCAGACCATTTCACTAATCTGTCTAGATTGTTTTGTAAATGTTGTTTATCACCATCAGTATTAACCTTTCTAAACAGTTTTGTGTCATCTGCAAATTTCAGTACGTTACTTGTTATACTGTCGTCCAAGTCATTGATATAAATTAAGAATAATATAGGTCCTAATACTGATCCTTGAGGTACCCCACTCAAAACCGATTTCCAATTTGAAACTTCTCCATCTACTACAACTCGTCTTCTGTCAGCTAGCCATTGTTCTATCCAGTCAGTTATGCTATCCCCGATACAATGTGCTTTTAATTTAAGTAGTAATCTTTGATGTGGCACTTTGTCAAAAGCTTTCTGAAAATCTAAGTAGATAATATCTACTGGCGATCCCACGTCTATCCACTTAGTGATTTCTTCCAAAAAACATAACATTTGTTAAGCATGACCTCGCTTTAAGGAATCCATGTTGAGATGAATTTAATAATTTATGCTTAACGAGGAAGTCCACCATATGGTCTTTAATTAACCTTTCTAATAATTTACAAATCACTGACGTTAAACTCACTGGTCTGTAATTCTCTGACTTATTTCTCGAACCCTTTTTAAATAATGGTATGATGTTTGCTTCTTTCCATTCAAACGGAACAACTCCCTCTTTTAATGACAAGTTGAATACTCTTGCAAGTGGCATACTGATTTGTTCTACTGTTTCCATTAGTAATTTTGGAGGAATCCCATCCACTCCCGGTGATTTGTTATCCTTCATTGCCTTTATTTTCTTAGCTACCAATTCTGGAGTTACAACTAATGGACCTAAATAGTCAGATTTAGCCCCCTGAAATTTAGCATCAGCAACTGGTAATGAACTAATATCTTCTTTGGTAAACACTGAACTGAAGTAACCATTTAGGTCTTCCGCCATTAAAAACCCCTGTGATATTATATTTCCAGCACTGTCTTCTAGAGGTCCAACCTTGTCTTGTATGTTTTGTTTACTCCTGACATATGCATAAAAACTCTTGCTGTCATTTTTTATGTTACATGCTAGTTTTTGCTCATAGCTACTTTTAGATTGTCTGATTTCAGTTGTAGCTGCATTAAGTGCCTCTTTGTATTTTGCATAGTCTTCGTCCTTTCTGGTATGCCTATAAACCCTCCACATAGTTTGTTTTAGCATTATTTTTCTAATAGCCTCTTTTGACAAGTGTTTCTTTCTACACCGTTTTCCTTGTTTTTGGAAGGGAACAAATTTATCGATGATACTCTCAATTTCATATTTTAGAATATTCCAACATTCAATTGCGGTCTTATTCATCAGCATGTTATTCCAATCTAGCTTTGCTAAGTATTTTCTCATATCTTTGTAGTTACCTTTGTGGAAGTTTCTCTTGTACGTTTTCTTATTTTTACTTTCTGATTTTACATTGATGTCAAAATGTATTTGATTATGGTCACTATTACCCAATGGTTCAAATATTTTTACATTGTCCACTAATTCTTTTTGTGATGACAAAACTATATCTAATACATTTTCTCCCCTGGTTGGTTCTAGTACGTGCTGAGTAAGAAAGCTATCCTGGATTAAAAATAGAAATTGTTGGTCCTCAATCCCTGTGCTCTCTAGAGAATTCCATTGTATGTGTCCATGGTTAAAATCTCCCATTATGATACATTCCCCTTTACTAACTTCCTTTATAGCATTTTTTATTTTTGTGTTGTCCTCTTCGTTTATGTTTGGACTTCGGTAAACTAATCCAATAGTTAATTTTGAATTTCCTGAAACAATGTTGCACCAAACAGCTTCATCGCAATCTGCTTCCCTTTCTAGTTTTATTTCATAAGCCTGAATAGATTCTTTAACATATAAAATAACTCCCCCGCCCCTTCTTCCTATTCGATCTTTCCTAAACATTACATATCCTGTCAGTCCTAATTCAGCATCTGTTATATCTATGTTGGCCCATGATTCAGTTATACCAATTATGTGAGGGTCAATATCTTCTGCCATAATGTTTAATTCGTTTTTCTTATTTACTATGCTCCTTGCATTTAAACATACGCATCTATAACCTTTTTCAGAGATGTTTTTCGGATGATTTGATATTGGTTTATCTGTGCTAGTGGCCTCTTGTTCTGCTTGAGACACCTCTAGGTAACCCCGCTGCACTTCTAGTTTAAAGAATGTTTACTTCCAAAAATATTTGTCATTGTACCCAAGTCACTATCTACTGCTGCTGAAAGTTTGTCCGCGAATACTGCCGCCCCCTTTCCACTTAAATGAAGCCTATCCTTCATGTACATATCAGCCCTCCCAACAAAACTTCCCCATAAATCCACAAATCCAACTTCCTCTTCCCTACATAACTTCTGGACTAACATGTTAATTGCCATCCCCCGACAATTTCGATATTTGTGACCCCTCCTGCCCATTACAGGTAAAATCCCTGACAGTATTACCTGCTCAACCCGCGTCTGTTTTAGTGTTCTGACCAACTGCCTATATTTCCTAACTATGGCAGTTGTACCCTCCCTCTCTGCGTTATTTGTCCCTACGTGTACTAAAACAGATCCACCCTTACCCGAGCCTATGATGTTTTTTACCCTCTCAGTTATCGCCTCTATTTTGGCTCCAGGCAAGCAGACCACCACATCATCTCCCTTGTTTAAGACTCTGTCGGTCTTCCTAACTATCGAATCCCCCACAAACACCCTCGCTCTCTTCCTCACCCCCTCTATCACTGCTGCAGAATAACTCCATCACATTCTGTCCTGACCCCTTCCCTCCTGTCTCCTTCGCTCCTGTCTCCTCCACTTCCCACTCCTTTGCTCTTGTCTCTCCCACTTCCCTCCTTCACTCCGGTTGTTTTTCCTCCCGTCTCCCCCACTCCCTTATCCTTCCCTCCTGTCTCCCCCACTCCCTTCTCCTTCCCTCCTGTCTCCCCTACTCCCCTCTCCTTCGCTCCGGTTGTCTTCCCTCCCGTTCCTTTCCTTCCCGTCTCCTTACGTCCTGTCTCCCTAGGACCTGTCACCTTCCCTCCTCTCAGCTTCCTCCCAGGCTGCGGTGAGCTCTCCCTAGCATCTCTTGTGTCTTTCCCTACTTTATCATCTACTGTTCCCCCACCGGAACTACTGGCACAACCCCCCTGTTCCCTTCCCACCATTGCCACAACGAGCACCCTCAGCTCTTCCAACTCCACCTCTAGTTCCTTCATCTTCGTACATCCCCTACACTCAAAACTAAAACTATCTGCCTGGACCTCAGCCCAGGACTTCTCGCACCCAGACTTGACGAAGTCCACCCAGTTACTGCAACTGCCACAAATTAAGTGCCTTGTGGCCTTTAACTGCCGTTTGCACGGCGCCATCATACAATTTAGTTTTAATTAGTTTGCTACGTTAGCCTTGAATAAGGCTGTTTTTGTGATCAAAAGAATACTTTAGTCTAATATATTTGCTAACTGTGTCTTCTATTAACCTCGCATGAGAAAAAAAAACCTGCCACCTAGCGAATACGGAACAAAACAACGAAGTCAGTGTGTACTAATTTACGCTAAAATCCTGCTGTTAATTCCTTTTTACCGAAAACGTTTACTACCACTATGTCAGATATTACCTTGGATGACAAAATTGTTCGTTTACATTCTTGCTTTGATTCAACGGATGTCCAGTTGTATAACCGCGTCAGTTGTGAAGACTACATTGCCAGGTTTAAGGAGTTTAGAAATAAAGCAATACTTTTCAAGAACTGTTTGTATAGCAGAAAGAATAAAACGCAATCGCATTGTCAACAGCGGTTTACGTCGACTGCCCTCTCACCCGGAAATGTAACTTGAGAGTTGGCGCATGCGGAATCGAACTACCGGATGAACTGATGTAAGTTGTAGCTGCCCCCTACTTGGTGGCGCTGAACGTCAATTTACAAAATGGTTCCTCTATGTTAATTCGTAGAGTGACGCAGCTCGGTATAGGGGTAAGACCACAGTTGACCTTCCTGTTTATTGTTTCACGAATGTAGGGCGTATTAAATTGCAATATGTGAATTTAAAGAATTCATATGATGTGACATAAGTGCAATTGAGCAGGCATATTCACAGGTTTGTTTGTAGAAGCTATTGGCTGTGAAATGGTGCATTTTTTTGAGAGTTTAAAAGGCGGAGGGATTTATGGGAATTTTTCTGCTATGGGCCACGTGGGCGCATGAATACAAGGCTATTTTTGTTAAAATTGATGGGCATTGCACGTCGGGGCGTTTTAAAAGAGCTGGAGGTATGTGATTTTGATAAAACGTGGTCAGCATGTCAATGAGATGATGGCAGTTGCTGTGAAAAAGTTTCAGAATTTTTAGTGGTCACGTTTTCTTATAATCTAACAAAACGTTAACATGGCCACCAATGCAATTTTCAACTACACGGGCCCAGAGTAGACCCGTGCCGAAAGTCAGCGGAAGTATGCTTCTTGCGTATTGCGCATGCTATTTATGCGCACAGCCGGTGTCGTTGTACACAAACATCTCCGCCCTATTCGTATGATAAGCATTTCAAATAATACAGTTAGGGAAATGAGTCATGCGATAAAGATTTACAGAACTAAACCTTTATTGCTGCCATTATTAACGTATATATATATATATATATATATATATATATATATATATATATATATATATATATATACATTATTATTTTTATATATATGATGATTGACAGACGTGTACAATGATCGAAACAATATAGTTCTTTGTATAATGCTGCACTGGCAGACAGCACAACATTTCTACAAATATGGTCTATCATAATATTTAATCAAACAAGTAATAAATTAACATCCAATTATACAAAAATACAATTATGTTTTTCCATTAATAATTAACTCAGAGATAACATAGACACACTTTTCTGGTCACACATATTTACATCACATTATGAACCATTTAGTAGACAGTAAATTAAACTGAGGAGATCCCCGGGAAACAACAAGTGTGATTGTGATTATATTAACCTTTAATATAATCCAGTGAACATTCTGACATCATTATTCCTTATCAAATATCTAGACTAAGTAAGTGGTCTGTGTGGTAAGAAGAGTGTGTGGAGTTTTCTGTGTGGTAGGAAGACTGTGTGGAGTAGTCTGTGTGATAGGAAGGTGAGGTGTGTGGTAGGGTTTCAACTGGTCGTAGGCCACCTTTGTCTTCAGGACAGCACCAGCCTTGTTTGCCAATGTTACCTAGTATTTCGGCCCAATGTTTGTGATCCTGGGGAAAATGAACATGTATTAGGCATAAACTTATGAAATTACAGGTATTCAGTTCCATGTGTCAACCACTTTTTGTAGTGACACGAATTTCCTCCAGCGATCATGGTTTGTCATATCATTTACCAGACAAACCCAACTTAGTACAGTGTAATTCTCGATGATCTCTTGAAGAGTTTTGGCGAATTCTTTTCTCTGAAACCTGGATAAGAAATACTAGATTTCATTCCAACAAAATAATGTTAGCCCATCTTACTATAAGTGGCTGATTCAGTTACCTGCATGGTCCTATCCACTGTGGCTGTAGTTTCCCACCCTTCCTCCCGACATTCCTCATGTGCCTTCTCAGCACCATGTCACCTATTTTCAAGTCAAATGTTTTGACTCCCTTTGTTTGTCTTTTTCGGTAGTGCTTAGTCTGCCGTGCAGTTTCAACATTTGCATGAACCTGGAAAATCATGGTGCTATATAGAACATACTTGGATGACAGACTTAAATGTCACACATTGCCAGTTAGAAGTGCCCATCCACTTTTGATCTAAAATCCATAGGACATAATAGAATACAAAATGAAAATATGGGAATAATATTGGAATTCTTCAACAAAATATAGCGATATGCTAGGTAGTTCCAAATATCTGCACTTTTATGAGTTAATTGTAATGTAATTAATAAACTTTTCAAGTTAATGACCCCATGCCTATGCCATGGTGTATACATCCACAGCTACATACAAACACATATTATGATACAAAAGTGGACCACTTTTACACACCTGCTCATGAACCATTTGAACCTGTGTAACAAGATCATGTTGATATCTGTCCACATCATGTTCCAGAAATGTTGGGATGTCAACATCATCATCCCGGTCAACACCATCCATCTATATAATAAATCGGAATAGAAAACAGTATGGAGATATTATTGTCAAATGCTGAAGATGGCCAAACAAGTTTGATAAGTTGTTATGGATATCATAAATATGTAAGAATAAAATATAATTATGCTTCACATTTAATTATTTATATAAAAACCAATTAATACATGTATATTGCATTGCAATCATTACACAAGAAAATATTCTATAAAAAAGGCATGTAACATATGATATTCAGTGATGATTATAATTTATGCAATGAAAGAAAGTAATGTTATAAGTACCTCCACAGGCAGACGTGGGTGTCTGTTGTACATAAGAAAGGAAGGGTGTGTACTTTGTAGATGCCTGTCTCTGTGTGCGGAGACTGAAGGCCACCTCCTCAAGATACTCATCCCAGTCAGTCTGGTAGTCAGCTACTAGCTTACTGAGCCTCGTCTTAAGTGTCTGGTTGGTTATGCAAAAATATATATGGTCAGTGGTGGAAAATTTGTAATAATAATGTTTATTTTCAAACATACTAGAATACAATACTAAATAGCACAGCATTAATGTGTTTACTGCTACTAGCAACAACAATAATACCATACTATTAATTAATACGACATGTAATATTTAATTTTGTTAAATTTGACCAAAAATATTTGAGAAAAAAGTACATGTTAAAAAAAATTATATTTGCTAGTTATCTTAATATCAGTTTGTTAAAAAAAACATTATTTGAAAAACATTTGTTTAAACATAAACCATAAATCTAATCTGTGAACATTCGTTTTACTACATAATGTTTCACAATACAATCTTAGATGCTACCTCTCATCGAGTCCATTAGTTTGTGGATGGTATGCTGCTGTAACCATTTGGTCAATGTCAAACTTCTTTGCCAAGTCAGTGTTCAAGCGATTGACAAATTCTCGCCCCTGGTCTGACAGCAATTTCTTGGGAGCACCATATCTGTAAAACAACATTACCACATCAGAAATGTTGGCTGACAAAATGTAACAATTTAGCTTTAAAGCAACCTTGTCTGCTCCGTTACCCGGAATCATCCTCTCAAGCCAGGGGTGGTAATTGTATTAGTAGGAAATTTTCTGAATCAGTTGTAGGTGTTCTTCGTGACCACTTACTGTCTTGATTGTGTGAAACAGGTGAATGCACAAAACATCAAAAGGAAATTTCTGTTAGCTCTACTTGATCAGGCAATGCTGCTGATAGAGGATCTTTATTATTTGAATGTTTTCTGTACAATGTTTTTTCTATAAAAAAATACCAATTATTATTTCAGTGTATTTGACCCCATATCTGTTGCATATAGGTTTAATTTGTAGGGGAAGCTTTACATTTTGCTGAATTAAAACTAAACTATCCAGAAATTACATGCCTGCAAATGAAGCTTTTCAAGCTTTGCACCACACAATCGCCAGACTTCCGTCTCAGGGGATACAACTCCACATACTTTGTGAAGTAACCAGTTAGTGTCATAATATACTTGAAACCATTCTGGGTCTCAGGTAGAGGGCATACAAATTAAACAATCCAGTAATAAACATATTCAGATTAAGGGCACACAAAAGTTCGATGCAGCCTCAAAGTTAAAAGTTTTTCAATTGTTTGGCTATCTGGTTATTTTTGCTAAGACATTACATAAATTTCCTGGACAAAATTTACTTCAATCTGGTGTATTCATTCTATATATAATTTTTTAAAGAGACTTGGCATTACATGGCTATTATGGCAAAAAATGTACTATTGGCATTAAAAAATGAAATGTTCTATAAAAAAAAATTTACTTACAACTTATAATACACACAGCAATATATTTACATAACACTTACATTTCTAACACAATATCCAGCAGATGTATTTTAATCTCTTACGTAGATTTTTACGTCCTCGTTCAAGCCTTTCCAGTAATACCGCTGGCTAATTTTGTCCACAGTAGCATTGATGCCACTGTGGCCAGCAGGTGGCGCAGAGTGAATATGGCACAAGATCTTGTCTCTCTCTTTCTCATCAGTCACAATCTTCTGGTGTATGTACGTATGTGGTGGGATATACACTAACGCTCCAGTGTCTGCAATTATTGATCATAGTTATAGGCATTTTTTATGAAGTACTGTAAGTAAAATGACATATCCTTAACAGCATCACTTGTAGTAGCAAAATCACTTGGGGAACAATTTGTGGAAAGATCTAACAAAGTAATGGCTACACTGTTTGCTAAATTAGCAAAATACTATATATTCGGGTTGCACATAGCACAAGATTTATTTACTGAATATATAGTAATTGGAACCCAGGCTTTTGGAATCTAACGTCAGAAATGATGTAGCTATACAATACAGTACAATACAATAAAGAAGATTTCTATAGCACTAAAATCTTCAGAAAACTGAGCTCAGCAGCGCACCAATACCAAAGTGTTAGGCAAATCTTACCCCAAATTCAATTCCAGATCGTCAACAGTGATGGTGGTGCGCTGAGGAGCTAAGAAGGTTAGACCAGGTCAAATAGGTAGGTTTTAAAATGCTGCCAAAATGTTAATATATATTTTCTATAGCCAGTGTCAAGCTATATGCATCTCAACATGAAAAAATATATATATATATATATATTAAGCCGATTTCAGCAGTTCAAAAAGTTTCCATAAATTCATCATGGGCCCTCCATATGACACCTATCTGATGTATAGGTATATAGTCCCTATCAAGTATAAGTCAATCACACAATGTCATCATTATATTTTGACAGCTTGACATAACTACATGCTTGTTAAATTAGTTCCACAATGAAGTTTAGCAATATGTTGTTAAATGTTGAGCTGGTTTTGTTGGTGGCCTTTGGTAAATAAAGCTAACATGAGATGGATCAGATGTTATGTATATATTAATATGCTAACTTTGGATCACTGTAAGTGCATTTTCATTCAATTTCAAAATAATCATAAGAGGAGATGCAATGTATCGGTAAATAAGCCCATCCCAGGGGTATTTTTGCACAAAGTGCATATACCAGTTGGATTCGAACCAACCACAAAAGCCGAGACATTAGCAGCTACCCTTAATAAAAAAAATGTTTAATGGTCCAGGTGGCCAAATCCAAAATAATAATATAAACATACAACTCAATAAGGCCATTACAATATAAATAGCAAGTATTTTATTAAATGTATATTTTTTGTGATAGTAAACAGGGGACGCCTGGAAGAAAGGGATTTCTTCCACTTTCTTTCGGGAAAAAAATGGAAGAAAGTAAAATAATATAAAACAGACAACATATTAAGTTTTTAGTACTTTTGTTAAACTGTCGTTGTACATTTAATAAGTATTTATTCGTCTAGGTCCTCTGGCACAAATCTCCTGTGCCAGTGAAAGTCTGACAGTGATTCAGTCCTCTACCTCATGCTTGCCACGTAGCATTCGATAGCAGAACACAAGCCTAATGAATTATCAGCTTTGTGTGAGTTATTCCAAACGTTGCACAAGGCTGACACACAAGCTGTGTGCAACGAAACTAGAACAAAACCATGTGGCAGAGTAACTGTTCTAAGCCCTTACCACCACAATTCTGGATGCATAGCACCTGCTTCAAAGAAGGATGGTGGGAGTGGCGCAGACTCTGTTTCAAAAGCAATGGCTGCTGGGAGGTAGTCTGAATTGTTCTCTGTGAGCCACTGGTGGGCCAGTTCCCGCTACTCATTGATCAGACGACTGCTTGGTTAAACCTCTTCTGTACAGTTGTAGCAAGGACGGGATCATTATGGATATTCGACCATCCATCCTCTATCAGTGTGACAGTTTGATCCTTGAGATGTTTCATTTGTGACTTCAATTCATCAGAGACTATCAAGGAGAGTCCCACTGCGAACCCTGGGTGATCTGATACAGTGAAGGGGATATTGCACGAGTAGAAGAACTTTGCAACAAGAACGTCCAGGTTGTCTTCGGTAGCAGTATTTGTTTTGGTGAGAAGGGATGAGATGTTCTACTGAATAATGACTTTGACCGGGGATTCTTGATTAAGATCTTGGCCCAAGGGATGCTTGGTAGTTAGAGGAGTAGCAGGCATGGCTGTTGGCTCATTCACAGGTTCAGCTGCTGTCTGGAAATGTAAACAAACAAGTACTTATAATTTGTTTTAGCTATGGTGTCTGCCTGTGTAGCCAAAACTGTTTAATGATTATAATATTAAAATAACACAAAAAGTGTATGCATTTATTTCCATGCTGATTCTCTTGTACATTACTTGTGTTATTAGTCACCTAAAAGTGAAAGCCAGCACGGTTCCCTTTTATCACCCACTATAAGCCACGTGGTACATGCCACTGACACATTTAATCCATTCAATATCCGGTGAATAGTGTTAAACTATTAAAGTAAAGTATGCATATCTGCTATATGCAATGAAAGGGACCAGGATTAAATGACAACATGGCTAGTATTGATCTATTTCTCACTCGCTTACCAAAATAACTGACATTTGGAAGCTTCTTTATCAAGTTGTGTGTGACAAATGCTTACAGCTTATAATTCAAGAGATAAAACATTTACTGCAATGATGTTATTTAATTTACCAAAAAAAAACATTAAATCATATTCATAAATACTATTACTCATTCCTACCTCAATTGCAAATGTTGCACAGTTGTTATGATGGGACCACATCCTGCAGGCCTTGATACTTTGTTGATGAGCACAGTAGTTGCACCTAGCCAAAGCTTTCCCAGCAACTTCAACATGAGTGAAGTGCTGCCATATTGTATCTTTAGCCTAGGTCTACCTCCTTGAAGCATGTAGACGTAAAATTTGTAATGCTGTAACACAGCAACTTTGCTCTGACTTAGTAATACATGTGCACTACTGAACCAGTGAACAAGAAGTAGCGTAATGGACTAGGTGGCTGTTATACAAGAAGTGAAGCCATTTAATCTTCTACTTTGTAGAAACAGCAAGACAAGCCTCATGTAAGAAGCCATAACTTAAGTGACACAATATATCATTAACATTATCATTAATGACCATACCAATATGGTAATTTTGCAAATAGCAATAACTATTTCTGCAATGCCAAAAGCTAGTGCAGCTCTGCAAATAATAACAACCACACTTTTGGTAATTAATAGAGGGACCTGCAGAGCAGCTGTGCGAATAGCCACGTCCTTTTGTCGTTTGATAATCGTACTTCTTTCAAATGCAAATTGTCTAACATTTCATTTGGGTGCTTGCACTTCTACACTTGGTCACTGGTGATTTAACATAATGGGTATTACCAAATAATGGCTATATATATTATATATATATATATATATATATATATATATATATATATATATATATATATATATATATAATATATATATATATATAATGTTTGATGCACTCCATATTCTTTTTGTACTTTTCGTCTCGCCTACATCTCTTCTGATGCTACATCAGTTTCCACGTTCTAATCAAATGACTTTCAACTTTCTGAAAAAGGCCTCGCTGACAAAATAAGGTCAACATCGTGGGGGTCATATGGGTCACCTGAATCTGTATTAGTCTCGCTAAGTCTGCATACTCCTGGCACGGGGTCAAAGTTGATCGGGTTACCTGAGGTCACGTAGCTCACGCGGGTTGCATGGCGTCCACTGCGTTTGCGCGCGCATGCGCAATACGCAAAATGCATACTTCCGCTGACTTTCGGCACGGGACTACTCTGGGCCCGTTACACCGGCATGGACCAGTGACATTCATGCTGCTGCACGGCAAGAACCCACTGGAGGCCCATTGTTTATACTGTACAGCACCCAGTCATCATCATGTATCTATAGATATACAGTACTAATAAGAGATTATTACTACATAGCTGTATATACCTAATACCTTATTACGTGCACAATCTATCCATGCATCTTGTATATCAAATATCATAACATATTAACTATAACAGAAGCACCACTAAACATGATCGAAACTGAACTTTCTGAAGTGCTCTATACGTGTATTAGCTAATGACTGCAAATGGTCAACATCTCATTAAGCACTGTTGGACATTCTTCTCTAAGGTCCCAGAAATATTTTTTTCCCATCTACCAACCCAGCTGCTCCATCACAGCCATTTCCAACTGCAGATCAAGATCTTTCTCGAATGTTATATGGCCAACTTGCAAAGTCATGTAAAGAAATGTGCTCTCTCATTTAAGCTGTCAATTGTTTTAGTAGGCAACCTTTCACATGGTTTGTCAAACAAATGCATAGAATGAATGTGAATGTTGCAATGTGTACATAATGAGTTACGTGATAGTGGTTCATACAACGAAGAAAAGGCAAACGACGATCAAAAAGGGGAGAGCCTTATTAAATGCTTAATAAAGAAACAAATCTTATTAATGAGCTGACATCTAGTGGAGTTTTAAAAATGAGTTACAAATATGCATACACGCACGCACACATTATTTATAAAACTGAATCCTACCCCTATAACATTTTATGTTGCACCCAATCAATGTGACTACTGGGAAACACTTAATGTACGCTCCCCCAAGAAAAACAAACGTATCTGTAATATATTGATATTTCAGAACATTTTCTAAACTGTTACATTCATTCACATATACACTAACACAGCACAAACATTTTCGACATAAATTACCGGGTACCTGAAAATAACAAGACGTTAGATCCTGTCTTCTGTCGATTCGTACAGCTGTAAGCCACGCAGGAAATAACCATATTCGTTGTCCCACAACTTTCTCCAGCAAGCCTCCAAAATGTTTGTCTTGGAGGGTTTAACACTAATGCACGATGCTCACTCCAATATGAACAATCCAACTGCCCACACTTATAACACAACTGCTGGGAACACCCTCACCCAAATTAGTAATCAGTCTGGTGGCCATGCCCCATTAAGAACAAATGACATTGACAAATCTTCAAGTTAATTGGTTCCTGGTGTCATCGTCACTGGCTACTAGCCTGAGAAGTTTATACTTCTCTGGTAGCCACCTCATCTTCATTGCTTTTGTTTGCCTTATATTGAACATGATGATGGGGAGGAGGAAATAAATTAACTTACTTACTTACTCACTTACTTACTTACTTACTTACATATGTTAGACAACTATTTGTAACATGCTATGTTCACACTATAAACAGTAATACCCTATGTGTCATGCAGTGGATGCAACTGTTTCTGCCGTGCAATGAAATGCCGGCCAATGGTCCACGACCGCTTCACTGCAGTGAGCTGGCTTGTCGCTCTTGTTTATAGGGGGGTGATTAATTATGTAACTCTATGGTAAGGGGTCGTCTCAAAAATATATAAGGGATCGTCTAAAAAAGGGGTAATCTCAAAAGCGAACAAACAGCGTAGAACGTGTACACGTATTTTTTTATTTTACTTCTCATCTTACCGTTAACTGTAATCCAAACTGTGATTCTACCCATACTCCAAACTGTACCCCTAAATGTAATTATCACCATACCCTTAACTGTAATTTTCACTATACACCTAACTGTACCCTTACCTGTAATTTTACCATACCTTTAGCTTAGATGTGACTTGTACAAAAGACTGTAGCTACGATCATGCGCACTAATCTTGCCCGCCGGGTAACAAGATGTGAATGCCGGAATTGTACGGTGTACTAAACAATTCAATAGTGACATATAATAATAAACGACATACTGAAGCCTGATGGCAGTGGTGGGATAAGGTGAGCCTAAGCCCCAGGATCGCAAACATACGAGTAAAGGACAATGTTATTTCTACCCAATGAAATGTACACTGAAATATCCGAGCGCTCGTGAGCGAGTGTTGAAAGTGCAGCAAGTGCTTACGGCAGTGAAACGCACGCGGTTTTACCGTCTATAGTCTTTTGTGAAAACACCGTCACGATGGCAGTGGCCGAAGCGGTGGCTGCGGCGCCGTTAGCTAATATAAATCCACCGCCACAACTGTGTTTAAAGGACAGTCCCAAAGAAGAATGGACGATGTTTAAGCGTTTGTTTAACAACTACGCTGTCATTACAAGACTAAATCGGCAGGAGAAGCCATATTAACTGGCAGTGCTTCTCAACGTTATGGGGCCGACAGGTGTCAGACTGTATGATAACTTGACGTTCACCGAACAAGAAGACAAAGAAGACACTACTCTCATCATCAGAAAGATAGATGCTGCTATATAAGGCGAGATAAATGAAACGTATGAGCGGTACGTTTTCAATAGAAGAAACCAAGGTACCGAGGAATCATTTGATTCATACCTGGCGGAGATACGGAATCTCGCAAAATCATGCAACTTCTGCGATTGTATGAGCGACTCACTTATCAGAGATAGGATTGTCATGGGCGTCTACGTCGCAGGAACGCGAAAACATCTGTTCCAAAAGCGGCAACTCACGTTACAAGCAGCCATGGACATATGCCGTTCCGACGAGGCGGCAACGGCACAGATGAAGTCAATCAATGACTCTGCAGAGATACACAAAATTAAGAAATCTCACTCTGGTGATGCTGACAAACAAAATTCAGCTTGGAAACCTGGCAATTTACGCAGTCAAAGGACAATGCAGCGAAGACAAATCGCCACATACAGTGATGGTGACACTAAACGCACGTGTAAATTCTGTGGACGAGCTCACCCACAAAAGAAAATATGTTGCCCGGCATGGGGGAGAACGTGTAGGAGATGCGGGGGGAAGAAACCACTTCTCAAACTGCTGCAAGATGGGAAACAAGAAGGGTCATACGGTGGACCGGTGTGGACGCACCGATGAAGAATCCATCATGGCCTTGGATAAAGGCAGATACACCAAAGGCCCAATATACGCCGAAATGTGGATGAACGACAAATCCGTGAAATTTCAAATCGACAGTGGCGCAACCGTGAATGTGTTACCGAAAAAGTATGTCAGCAAAGATGACATTCACCCATCTGGTGTCACATTACATATGCGGAATAGGACCACGAGAGAGGTCTTAGGCAAAACGTTGGCAACGTTGGTCAACCCGGTCAATCAAACAAGTTGCTCCGTGCAGTTCGAAGTAGTCGAAGGAAAATTTTACTCCTCTTCTGGGTCGACAAGCAGCAGAAAAGATGGAACTAATAACAGTGAATTATGACTGTTTCAAGCTACTTCATCAAGTCATGACAACAAACTTGTTGGATGAATACGCCGACGTATTCGATAGCGGACTAGGAACCCTGCCGGGAAAGATACACCTTCACGTGGAAGAGGGTGCAAAACCTGTACAGTGTTCTGCCAGAAGAGTGCCAGTTACACTCAAACCGAAGCTAAAATCTGAACTTGACAGAATGGTTGAGAGGGGATGTCCCATCGAGGAGCCGACTGAGTGGTGCAACCAAATTTCAATTCAGACAAAGAAGGATGCATCGCTGCGAGTATGCATTGACCCGAGGCCAATCAACAAAGTTCTACAACGAGACCTGTACCCATTACCGACAATGGAAGAAGTGCTACCAGAGATGTCAACTGCAAGAGTCCTGTCAAAGGTAGACCTACAACCGGGCTACAGGCACTGTGAACTAGATCACGAAAGCAGTCGGCTCACCACCATCATAACGCCGTTCGGTAGATACCGATGGAATCGTCTACCATTCGGAATGAATGTTAGTGCAGAGATCTTCCAGAGGAAATTGAACCAAACACTGGAGGGTTTGGACGGAGTCGTATGTGTCGCCGATGACATAGTGGTGTTCGGGCGTGACGAAGAAGATCATGACAAGAAGTTGAGACTGTTGGTGCAGAGATGTAGAGAAACAGGCATGAAGTTGAACAGGAACAAATGCGAGTTCAGACTCGATGAAATCAACTTCATGGGACACAGGGTGACCAGTTAGGGTTTGAAACCTGACGAAAGGAAGATAGAGGCAATCCTCAAGATGGAAAACCCGACAGATGTCAAGGGAATTCAGAGGTTGTAGGGAACAATAGGATACTTATCGAAGTTCCTACCTGGCCTCTCCAGCGCTATGGAGCCCATCAGGAGACTGACTCAGCCTGATGTGCTACCGCAATGGACCAAAGAACAAGACGAAGCAATGGCGAAAGTAAAGAAGCTGACGACGGAGACCCCCGTTCATGCATACTACGACCCACACAGCGAGTTAGTCGTAGAATGTGACGCTAGTGAAAGAGGACTGGGAGCTGCACTCCTTCAGAACGGGAAACCCATTGGGTATGCAAGTCGTGCGCTCACCAGCACAGAAACTCGATATGCTCAAATCGAGAAAGAATGTCTAGCCATTGTGTTCGCGTTGGAACGTTTCCATCAGTATACGTTCGGGAGAAGAACACACAGATCACAAGCCATTGGAAATGATCGTGAAGAAACCGCTATACAAAGCACCAAGGAGACTGCAAGGAATGCTCCTTCGCATGCTGCAGTACGACACTGAAGTCGTATACCACAAAGGGAAAGAGATGTATATTGCTGATACACTCTCAAGGTCATACCTGCAGCACAGTTGAGGTACTGACAACTTCGGTGCTGTGAATGCAGTGAGGCATCTACCAATCAGCACAGAACGCATGCAAATGCTCAAGACTTGCACGGACAGGGATGAGATGTTGAAACATGTGATACAGCGAGGTTGGCCAGAGTCGAGGCATGAAGTGCCAGCTAGTGTCCATGCATACTTCAGCATGAGAGATGAACTTGCTGTCAGCGATGGACTGATATTCCGCGGAGAACGAGTTGTTATTCCCGAGGGAATGCGGAAACTCACGAAGGAATGTCTCCACAGATCACACTTGGAGTGGAAAGTGTGCTACGAAGAGCACGTGAAGGTCTGTACTGGCCGAACATGGCGGCTGACATCAGACAAGTCGTTGAGAACTGCGAGGCATGCAGATCGTATGAGAGGTCGCAACAGAAATAAACCCTCATAACACATGAAACACCGACGCTACAATGGGAGAAAGTTGGTGTAGACTTGTTCAGCTGGGAAGGACGAGACTATCAAGTCATAGTCGAATACACAATTAACTTCTGGGAAGTTGACAGAATGAACTCTACAACCACAACAAGCGTGATTAAACAGCTGAAGTTACACTTTGCTAGATTTGGCATACCATCTGTGGTCGTGAGTGATAACGGACCTCAATACGTGTCGGAAGAGTTCTGCACATTCGCTGCGAAATGGGATTTCGAGCATCAAACAAGTGCACCAGGGCACCAAAATGCCAATGGGAAAGCAGAAGCGGCTGTCAAAGCTGCAAAGTTGATGTTCCGCAAATGCAAGAAATCGCAGACAGACCCCTTGCTCTGTTAGAGATCAGGAACACACCAACACAAGGTCTGGGAAGCAGCCCGGCACAACGTTTACTGAACAGGAGAACCCGGGCATTATTGCCGATGTCCAGCAAGCTTCTAGCACCGCGAAGGGAAGAGTATCTGAACCAAGACTGAATCCGCCTTAAGGATTTGCAATGTAAACAGGCCAAACACTACAACAAGACTGCCAACGATCTGCCCGTCCTAGAAGAAGGGGATGTGGTCCGAATGAAGCCATTTCGTCACGGACAAAAGTAATGGGAAAAGGCTGATATGCAAAGACGACTGGATGAGCGTTCGTATGAAGTAGATACACCTGAGGGCACATACAGGCGAAATCAGGTGCATCTAAGAAGAACACGCGAGACAGTACCACCTGTGCCAGTTCTGTCACATGACCTGCAACGCTATACAGCTGTTCCTGTCGCGAAAAATAGCATCACCCTGAACGAGACGGTGATTAGCCGTGAACCGCTGATCATCAGACGATCAACCAGACAGAAGAAAAGACCTGCGCGTCTGGGGGACTATGTACAAAAGTGATTGTACTGTGAAAACATTGTTCGAAAATTGGACTATGCAAGAATGATTGAAAATTTAACAATAATTTCGATTTAATTGGCCAGTTTACCTGATTATTTAGAATATAGGACGTTATAGTTCATAATTATTATTATTAATCGTTCAGATGTTTGAGAACATTCGACATTTAATTCATAATTATTGATAGTCGTATATAGACGATATTACAATGAAGACTAATTGTGGGCATGTGTTTTTGCATGTTCATGCACTGCATATTACTTATAATTGTTTGCTGTGAATAGATTAAGAAGTAGAATACTCATAATTTAAAATGACATTAAGTTCTTTTAGAACAAAAGGGATGTGTCAAGATGTGACTTGTACAAAAGACTGTAGCTACGACCATGCGCACTAGTCTTGCCCGCCGGGTAACAAGATGTGAATGCCGGAATTGTACGGTGTACTAAACAATTCAGTAGTGACAATAAACGACATATTGAAACACTCACCACCCTTAACTCTAATTCTCACCATGCCCTTACCTGCACCCTTAACTGTATTTCTCACCATGCCATTAACTGTAATTCTCAATATACCCCTAATTGTACACCTAACTGTAATTCTCACCAAACCTAGAACTGTACTTTTAACTGTATTTCTCACTGTATAAAATGGTTCTTGTTGTGGCACTGTTGTTACTACATACATGACTTACTGTACACGTGAAATAGTTGCTTAAAAAGCTACTTTTGATACGCAAGTAGGAATATTAAGAAAGTATTGTGTTAATGTCTTATTAATGGTTATGAAAAAAATAAAATATTATTTTTAATCAAAATATGTTATTATACACTGTATATGTTTGTCTACATGGTCCCTATCAAATCAGATCTAAAAATGTTCCCCAGTAAAGCGATATATTAAAAATAAATATGCTATTGGAGATTCGATAGGCACACCATTACAAAACATAAGTAATACAGGCGAAACACATTGTCTAAGCCCACATTTTGCATACAAGAAATGATCCCACACAAATAAATTCGATACTACTGCAAAGCCATCTTCTTCTGTTTAACGAAAAATAACAACACTGCTTATACACCACATAAACACAAGTTATGACAGTTGACTTGATATAATATAATATTTATGATGTGCAAGAACTACAAACAGTAAGGATCGATATCAAATATAAGACAACAATTAAACCCTGCATTGACAAATTGTGCATTGACATTTCACATGAGCGCTAACATGTCTTATGCATAAGAGAACCATCAAAACACTTAATGATTAATATTACAAAGACATGAGATGTTGAAAAATGGACAGTCTATGTGTTTCGCATGGTATCTCAAGAATCGCATATGCAGATTCAAACACCTCCCTCAGGCGCAAATAACCATCTTAAGCTGTCCCGTATCTTTTTTTAAGATCTTCAATATGTCTATTGTATTATATTTTAGATGAAAACAATATATGGAAGTCGCCAAATCAACTAAGTGTCCAGGTTTCGTGAGAATCGACCAGAGACAGAGAGACAGAGACTTCTTTATATGCCGCGTTCATAAATTGGACGGGGTCAGTGAAGTCGGTGAATACATCACACGAAAAGGAGTAAAATTCCGTAAACTAACAAAAGCCAGCAATAACAATGCAAAACTGAACTCCTTCAAATTAACAATCTCTGTGGATGATATAAACAAAGTGAAAGACCCTTTACTCTGGCCCAAGGGCTGGAATGTGAGGAGATGGTATGTTAAACCAAAGAGTGAACCCATCGTGAAAAATGATGTTGTATCACTGTGTGAAGCTTTGCAATAACGTTCAATGCTCCACCGACTAACCGTATACAGCCACTGTCTATTAGTAGTTATAACTGTAAACATGTTAGAGAGAGAGGTCCGAAATTTGATTTTATATACAATATTAGTAAAGAATGTGATCTGTTACTTATGCAAGAACATTGTCTATATAAAAGTGAATTAAACAAGATGTGCAAATTAGGTGACGGTATGGCAATAACTGGTAAGAGTTCCAAGGATGAATGTATTGCCAGGGAAGGACGCACCTACGGCGGATATGCAATCCTGTGGAAATGATCACTTAAGTCGGCAGTGAAAGAACTTAAATGCAATCACGTGAGGTTGTGTGGGATTATCATTCAAATTAACAGCTGTGAAATCATGTGCCTTAATGTATACATGCCATGCGATGGCTGGTCGGAAGACGAACGATAAGTTTGCGGAATATATGGATGTGTTAGGTACAGCAGTTAATACACACGTACAACCCCGCTCACGTCATACACACGTACTACCCCGGTCACGTTATATACGGGGGTGACATGAATACAGATTTAACTAAGAATACGCCTCACGCATATGCATTAAGGAATTTTATACCTGATTTTAATCTTACGGTATGTATAGATGCTCCAGATGCGCAAGTGCCATATACTCATCTCATGTAAGTCCAAATGGTTTGACCTCCAGAATCGATAATTTTTTAAACACGGCAAATTTAGGACAGAAGGTACTTGAATGTGCTATTATAGACAACTTGTTGTTTTCTGACCATGTACCACTTAACGTTAGGTTGGATATAAATGTAGACCACATGTTCGAAAGGAACTATTGTCGCAAACTAGCATGGCATAAAGCCAGTACTGAACTCATTAACCAATACAGTAGTGATCTTGAGCATAAACTCTCCAGGACCATGTTATACGACGAAGAGGCTTTGCTGTGTAAGAATGTAATGTTTAAAAAACACGATAACGAATTATCTAGAGTATACATACTAAGTATGTGTATAGAATCGTCTGAATGTATACCTACCACCTGTCCTAAAAACAACCTTAATTCAGGTAGTGGCAGAAGGAAACTTCCTGGGTGGTCTAAAGAAGTTGAACACTTGAAGCAGGAGGCTATATTCTGGCATCGACAGTGGCGAGCTGTGGGAAAGCCTCACCAGGGTGACATATTATGAGAGAGGATGACAGAATTCGTACTACTAAGATGGCTGAAGCAATTAGCGAAAATAGAAACCGGGACCTGTTGTCTGAGGTGCGCCGGATAAAGGGCAGAAATAAATTCTTGCCTTCAAGTATTGATGGTGTGGTTTTTTTCCGATAAATATAATCACCTCTACAATAGTGTGTCATATGATGTTGATGAGATGAATGTTATAAATACGGAGATTAACAAGCAGATTAAAGCAAATGTTGCGTATGATATATCAGTTGATGAAGTTATCGAAGGTGTCCAGCGACTGAAGTTGGGTAAGTCGGATGGTGAAGAGGATCTCAATGCTAATCATATCATACATGGTCCGAAAATACTCTTTGTGCTGTTAGCATTAATTTTAACAGTGTGTTGTTACGTGGTTTTAGCCCCGACTCAATGTTAGTGGGAACTATGATTCCAATACCAAAAGATAAGAGACAACTAGTATGTACATCCGACAATTTTAGAGCTATTACTCTTGGGCTTGGCAGCATTGTTGCCAAACTGTTTGATGTTGTTATACTATCTAATGAACAAAATGCTCTTGCAACATCGCATTTACAATTTGGTTTTAAACAAAATATGTCCACTACTCACTGCACATATGTTATGATGGAGACAATCAGTTAGTATAATGCAAATGGCAGTAATGTGTATGCACTCATGTTAGATGCCAGCAAAGCATTCGACAGGGTCAATTATTGTAAGCTTTTTAGAGTACTTCTAAAACAAGGTATCACCCCTGGTATTAAGTTTGCTGCTGTATATGTATACTAAACAAAAACGTCAAGTAAGATGGGGCTCTAGTATGTCATCCCAGTTTACCGCTTGTAACGGAGGCAAACAGGGAGCAATCATTTCTCCTATCCTGTTCTCCATATACATGGATGGATTGTTCGAACAGTTAGAAAAGAGTGGCGTGGGATGCCACATGGGCAACCACTGTACAGGTTGCATCGGATACGCAGATGATATTACTTTGCTAACACCCACAAGATCTGGACTCAAAGTTTTAATCGATATATGCCAAAAATATGCACACAAATACTGTGTAAATTTTAACGGTACTAAGAGTAAATATTTTATTTTTAGAGGTCGTAATTGTAAACCCGACAACAGAACTGTGTTTTTAATGACACCGAGTTGTATAGTACCCAAGTCCAAGATGCTGTACATCTGGGCCATCATAATTATACCCGTTGTTAATAAGGATAGTTTAGTTGCCGATGCCACTGGCACTGCCAAATTCTGGAGAGGGTATAATAATGTTTATGGCCGATTTCGGTCATATTAAGACGAATGTAAAATGCAATTTATTTAAACAGTATTGCTGCTCTTATTATGGAGCCCCACTATGGGATATCTTCAGAGTAAGAGTGTTGGCACTATTTGCACTGCGAAAAGCGATTAGAAAGTTGTGGGGGCTAGCACCGTTTACACACGGTGATGTTATAGCATTGTTATCTGATAGTTTGCCATTACTGGTAATCTTAAAGCAAAGGTTCTCAAAATGTATTCATAAAGCTATGAACCACAATTCACCGATTAATTAAAATTACCGTCATATCCTAAATGAATGTGATACAATGTGTGCCGTGTCTGTGTATGATATTGGCCGTGAGTGGCAGGCTGGTTTGTCTAACGTAATAATATCAAATGTGAACGTTTTATCGGAAATGTTAGACACCAGAAATGGTTTTAAAACATGTAATATTTTAGACGATGATGATGTCAACTGTATTATTACGGACATTACTGTATTTTAAAGAATGTACAATTGCCATTTTTAATGTACGAAAATATTATTATTATATATATATATATATATATATATATATATATATATATATATATATATATATATATACCCTGTATATGTATGTATTTATTTATGTATAAATATATAATATATATTGTATATATATATACAGGGGCTCCTTGTCCCTTATATATATATATATATATGGATATATATGTATATATATATATATATATATATATATATATATATATATATATGCAGGTATAATATATATATATATATATATATATATATATATATATATCTATATATATATATATATAATTATATATATATATAATTATGTATATATATATATATATATATATATTATATATATATAATTATACATACATATAATATGTATGTATAATTATATATATACTTGTTTTTCTAATTATTTTCATCATCCACATTTCAAATCTTCTTAATTAAAAACAATAATAATGCATCTTGTAATCCCCAAAAGGTGAAAAGAATTCATCACAGTGAGTTCTACACTTTTTTGTGCTTTTCTCTGAATCAGTCAAAGGCAGTGTAAGCCATTTTGCAGATCTGCTCTTCACACACACACACACACACACACACACACACACACACACACACACACACACACACACACACACACACACACACACACACACACACACACACACACACACACACACACACACACACACACACACACACACACACACACACACACACACACACACACACACACACACACATATATTTATATATATATATATTTATATATATATATATATATATATATATATATATATATATATATATATATATATATATATATATATATATATATATATGTATGTGTATTTGTATTTGTATATATATATATATATATATATACATACATATATATATATATATATATATATATATATATATATATATATATATATATATATATATATATATATATGTGTGTGTGTGTGGAGTGTAAGCCATTTTGCATCTTCATATATATATATATATATATATATTATATATCAGTCAAAGGGAGTGTGTATATAAAATTATATATATATATATATATGATGAGGAGATTTGCAAAATGGCTTACACTCACTTTGACTGATTCTTTCGTGCATATATATATATATATATATATATATATACATATACATACACATACACATACACATACACACATACACACATACACACATACACACATACACACATACATACATATATATATATATATATATATATATATATATATATTTATATATATATATATATATATACCCTATTAATCATCAAATTCCGATCTTCGCTGTCAAAATATAGTGATGTCACATGATGGGCCATGTGACCCAGAAGAAGTAGTTTAAATTGAGGGAAATGGCTGTCGAGCAAACTCAAATTTTGCCTCTTTGTACAATGAGCATAACTGTCTATGTAGTATAAAGAGATGCTAACAGAGATACATCAAAATACATCATAGATGTTAACAGAGAACTGTTACTCTCTAAATGTTACTCTCTAAATATCAATGAATTTATAGAAAACACTTAGCTAATGTAAATGTATTACTTAATGTATTGATGCTCACGTTTTAATGTATTAATGTGCAATAATTAGTTGGATATATAAGTGTATTTGTTCATATAATTCAAAGTACAAATTGTAATATTGTTGGTTGGATAAAATAAAGTTGGATATTAGTGTATTTGTTCATATAATTCAAAGTACAAATTGTAAGTTGATATTTAAGCAACATTTTAGGGATTCACTTTGTATTTGTACAAAATCTGCTCTACATCTATCTTTATTTTAACATGGTAGAGAAGACCATGTATTCATGTTCATATAGTATTTAATGTATTTAGGATCAGGATCATGCATTACTTAATTAATTGTATTTAATGTTCATATTTAATGTATTAATGTACAATAATAAGTTATTATAGCGTATTATCTGTTCATAAAATTATAAGTACAAATTGTATGTTAATATTTAAGCAACATTTTTTGGACTCATTGTTGCTATTATTTTATGTATTTTTTTTACCAGAAAGATAGTACTTCGTGTACTATTGCACAAACATTGGACTGTAGTCCTAAAATCACTGTACATTACATTGTATTTCACTTGCAATAATCTTGCTTAATGTATTTGACTTAAATTAAGGAAACATAAATATGTTGATTTATTGTTCTGGGTTGTCCTCGTCATAAGACAACATATAAGTTATAACTAAGCCCCGCGGGGTTTCTAGAGGATCTCCTTGGTTGCACCGCGCTTTGTTTAATCAGTGACTTATTTGTTAATTTAATCAGTGACAGATATTGTAAATATGTTAAAGTGTATGTGTAACCAAAATAAAGTCATTAATTAATTCATTCATGCTAACGGAGATATTTCGAGAGCTCTGGCGTCAACCCTTCGGTCGTATGGCAGCGCCACCGTGTGGACGAACTCTTGTCGGAGCACCTGCAGCCTCGTTTTCTTATATGTTGGTATCCTTGGCAACAGCACGCGACAGTTGGTAAATCGGGAAGAAACGTCTGCACTATTAGGCTGTATTACTAAATCCGATCGTTTCGATCAAACTAGAAGTGAGTAGAACAGAGACAACTAATTCAACAGTACAACAGACGAGACACTTGTATAATAAACCTATTCGTGTATATTATAAGCATGTTGGCAGGATCTGACAACGGCACAAGCCACAACAACACCGTGATCCGTGCCGTGGCAGTGCCGTGTCTGTCAAATTGTCGTGTCTGTCGGGACTCGTGCTTGTAAATGTTGATCGTTTATTGTAATATTGTTTAAATGTATACATAGTAAGATATCATATAGCACATACAGGTTTAAATGGATTATGTCATCGACATGCAGTCAACATAATAAAATAATGCTCGATTAAATAAACATATATCATATGACATGGCTACTTACAGTAGTATTTTAATACATATGACTGCATGTAGCAGTGCAAGGTTATTCCAGTAACCATCAATGTGATACAGGTGATTGACACCAGGAGGAGGGAGGATGCCGAGACCCCGATCATCTCGCTCTGATGTCAGTGATGGCGACATCGATGGAATGGCAGAGAGAGAGCTGGAGTACCAGAGATTGCAACGTCAGTACCGCATCATGGAGAACGACCGCAAGGCATATTGTCAGGAGTCACAGGACATCATCAAACGACAGAGGTGAGACCACCTGGATCACTGCTCCGATGCCTTCATGGAGAGACATGCTTGGGGGAGAGTAAAAATGTTCTACCAAAGCTTGATACACTTCACTCTCTGTTGCACCACAATGTCTGATCAAACTGGCAACATTTTGAAAGTACCCAAATAAACTCACAATATTATTTGGCCTACTTGCCATGATGTATTTGATTCAGGCAGTTGACATGGACCAAACACATGTTTTCTATATTGAGCCGTATATTGAGAGTAATGTGGTATATTGCAATATACACTGACCCTTTTTAATGGCCCCAATTAATGTTTATACACATCCACCTTACCAGTGTTGGATAAAGTTTGAAAGTTTTGTTTAACTAGCAGAACCACTAAACACTTGTTTTCTCAGTATGTGGACAGTTTGAAAAGATTTGTTGTTTGCTTATTTTGTGTTCTGGAGGACTTTGGTCTGTATTGTAGTTTATATTCTGTAGATCTGAGATTGAGAAGCTTGAGGAAGAACGTGAGACTGTTCTGAAGGATCTCCGACTCATTGAGAGTCGCAGCAATGAAATAAAGGATGATAAGAACGTTGACAAACTGGGAGACCTGGGAAAAGACAAATGTAAGCGAGTGTTCATATATGATTTCTAAGCTATATGCAAAACAGTTGGCTTAAAGTCAATGGTTTCACTGCCATCTGAAGTTTGTTGTTTTGGATGGCAATCTTGTTCAATATTATCCCGATCCTAATGTTTTCTCCAGCTTCAGTGTGCTTACTAGGATATATTTGTTGTGGACAGCGGGGATTGTTTCAGTGTGTTTCTTGTAGACAGTAGGGATTCAGCAGGAGATTGTAGTGTGTTTACTGGAGGGTGTTTGCTGTAGACATCGGGGATTAAGCAGGAGATTGTTTCAGTGTGTTTACTGGAGGATGTTTGTTGTCAACAGCAGTGATTGAACAAGAGATTGTTTCAGTGTGTTTACTGGAAGGTGTTTTTTGTGGACAACAGGGATTGAACAAGAGATTGTTTCAGTGAGTTTACTGGAGATTGTATGTTGTGGACAGCGGAGATTGAGCAGGAGATTGCGAATGAGAAGATGAAGGAGCAGGAGCTGGCGGCAGAGATCCGCGAGTGGCAGCGCAAGTTGAAGAGTCAGCACAAGACGATGGGCGGAGTGCACATGAGCACCCAACACACGAGTCAGGTGCTCAAGAATGTGCACAAGCTCGAGAACCAGCTTCAACTGGTAGGTTCCATTCTAATTGATCATTTAATCCTTTTAGAACGCCTCCATAGATATTTTGGCTCAGCTCTTCGGTGGTTCAAGTCATATTTTTCAGACGGATATCAAAGTATTAACATATCTGGCACATTATCTTGCCCACAGCACCTTCCATTTGGAGTGCCGCAAGGATCTGTCCTTGGCCCTGTTCAGTTCAGCTTATATACTACATCGCTCAGCCAAGTCATTACTAATCATAATCTCAGTCATCACCTTCATGCTGATGACACACTGGTTTACATATCACTTTCACAATCAAATGCACAAGAATCTGTTTTGACTTTAAGTGATTGTCTTACTGATATCTTGTTGTGGATGGAATCAAGTAAGCTAAAGCTTAATCCAGATAATACAGACTTTATTATTATTGGCACTAAACAACAACGAAATAGAGGCATTAACCATTTTCCAGTTAAACTGCTTGGCAGTGATACATTCCCATCAGATACTGTTCGTAATCTTGGTGTTGTCTTTGATAGTGATTTCAACCTTCGCCAGCATATTTCTCAAGTATGGAAATCCTGTTTCTATCATATTTGTGATCTCCGTCGAATTCAGTGTCACATATCTATATCTACTGCTAAAACAATATCAATGGCATTAATTAGTAGCCGCCTTGACTATTGTAATTCACTACTAAATAACATTGCTAAAAGAGACTTGGCTAAACTCCAAAGAGTACAAAATTGTCTGGCACGTGTGGTTCTCAGGGCACCTCAGTTTTCACCATCACTACCACTACTTAAACAGTTGCACTGGCTTCCAGTTTCTTATTGAATTGATTTTAAGCTGTCCACTCTTACATATCGTGCTCTATCTACACAACAACCACCCTACTTGGCTAGTCTCCTGCATCTTATTGTACCTAAAACAAAACTTAACTTGGGTAAACGTGCTTTCTCTGTCGCTGCGCCTAGGGTCTGGAATGAACTCCCTATCACTTTGAAAACATCTGAAACTATTGCTATTTTCCAAAAAAAACTCAAGACATATCTATTCCAAATTGCATTTCCACCATAAATGTTCGGTTGTCCCTCATTCTGATACTGACTTTTGCGCGTCCCTGTTCACGATTATGCTTAATGATTCTGTTTTGATGCGCCTCTGAGCTCAGGTTCCTGATGATATAGGCGCCATAGAAGTTTTTTATTATTAGACACTTACTGATGATGAGGTGGGTGATTTTTACAAATGTTGAGAGATGTTTCCTGGTCTAAACTGATGCTTTTGTAGCTGTAACTATACTGGCTAATGTCAGTAACCATAGTGATTATTCATCCAATGGTAATTAGGTTCCAACTTAAAAAAAATACACAACAAACATCTGCATTTAAATTTAAGGCATATATTTGTAGTGTATATGTGTTTAATTTAGTTTGACCAAAAATTATGTTCTGAATATGTTTAATAATGATGTAATGTAATATATGATGTAATATGATTTAATATTTCAGGCAAACAACAGTTTTTGCAAAAGACTGGAAGAGAATCGGAAACTGCGAGATCAGATCGACAGTCTGCGTGTGGAGCGCCGCAGGTTCGACAATCTGCGCAGCAAACTTGAGAAAAAGAGGGAATTGCTGAAACGTGACATTGGTGAAGTCATTGACCAATCAACACAGGCCTATGATCAGAGGTTGGCTATAGATGGCGGCATGCCAACTCTCACAGTTTACCCACAGCTAGTCTCATGGACTTCTTGACACCACTTTAACAGTCTTATGGGCATAGGAGACATATGTTGCAGTTGTATTGCAGTTGTATGTATCTTGAGCAAGGCTTTTTTACAAAAGAATACAGCCTGCCTTTGTCAAATGGTATGCGAATAGCAGGTCATCAGTTCAAAACATGTTTGAAGATCGACTTGCAAATATTTCAGCTGTGTGCAGTCAGCTGCACCAAAATCTCATCTCAAACCAGCAGATGTAAATAATCATATGGTTTCGTTTGTGGATCTTACATATTTCTGTTACTAGTCTTACAGGTGCGCACCTCTCAGTTTTGGTGTAGAAACTGAAGGAGATTTAATGAAGGGAATGTGTGTTGTAGGGACTGAAAGATATCATAATGAAGGAAGTGTGTGTTGTAGGGACTGAAGGAAATTGCAATGAAGGGACTGTGTGTTGTAGAGACTGGGGAGATTGTAATGAAGGGAGTGTGTGTTGTAGGGGCTGAAGGAGATTTTAATGGAGGAAATTTGTGTTGTAGAGACTGAAAGAGATTTTAATGGAGGGAGTGTGTATTGTAGGAACTGTGTGTTGTAGAGACGAGGCCCAGGCAAAGATGATCTTGCTGAAGGAGAAGGCAGACAAGGACTTGCAACAGCACAATGCTGAGATGAAGGAGTTGGTGCGCATCATTGACCATGACCGCAAGCTACGGGACTTCATGTACTTGAAGGGCAAGGAACGGGAGGAGGACAAACAGCTGGTGAAGTGGAGGGAACGCAAAGGTACAGAACACCCCACCATCTCTTCCTTCCATCAGATGTCCATGTTTTATGTCAATATCACCAGGATGTCACTGAGTGTTTATTTTTAATGTTTACATGTCTTTTAAGTTAAATTAAAATTTTATCGAAACAACAGATTTTTTTAGCTTATAAACAAACAGAAGAAAAGAGAAGCACACTATGGATACTGTATAACTGTTACATAGCTTGGATAGAAAACAGCCTACTTAATCCATGTTGAATATTTGAAACATTTTCCTTCTGACAAAACCACCAGTCTCAAACAAACGTGCCATTTTGTCAGAAAGAGGACTAATTTAGTAAACATAGGCGAAAATATGTTACATCGATTGAGTTTGAATGCAAACAGCATGGCCATATCCCATTGGTAAGTATAAGATTAGGTGTATATTAATATATTTTAATTTGGCGAAGTGGTTTGCTAGATTATGACACTAGGCCCATGAAATTAAGTGTGTGTTCAACAAGGTTTTCCTAGTAAACCACTGGCATGATATTCTTAATTATAGTTGCCATGACTTTTATTTCCCTTTAAAACAAAACTCTAACTTGGGTATTGATTACATAGAGAACATGGAGCTGGAGAAGAAGAAGGCCAGTCAGACAGATTCAGTCGAATCATATGAAGCAGCTTTCGAACGTATCCGGGAAATTACTGGTGAAAATGACCTTGACCTTCTCGTGAACAAGTTCATTGAGAGTGAAGACATCAACTTTGCTCTGTTCAACTATGTCAATGAACAGAACAATGAAAAAGAAACGATTGAAGACAGCATACAAAAGGTAGTTGTCATCTCTAGTTATCATCTCTGTTGGTTTGCAGTGGCATTTTTGTTGTTACTGCATTTTCATAATTATACACCAGTTTATTTTGATAACCCCACTGTTGGTTGGAAAAGGTCCACAATGCAATTGGTTGTCACTGAAAAATACAGTCAGATTAAATTAAGCACACATTTTGTCAACATTGTCCAACAATGCTTCAGGGTGGATTTATGCGCAGCAAAAATTTGGGTATTCCTGCACCATCTTTCCAAAGAAAATCTGTACTTTAAGACATGAACTTTGTTTGGTGTGCAGATTCTAGATGAGATCGAGAAGTTCAAGTGCCAGGGGATTGAGTTGGAGGAGCAGAGGAAGGAGATTCAGAAGAAACTGGATGATAGAGTTGGCTTGGCAATGACGAAAACTACTGAGCATGAGGACAAACTCAAGTCCGTCAACAAGATCATGGATCAGTTGAAAGCAGGTGAGTCCATCAGCAAGATCATGGATCAGTTGTAACAGGTGAGTCCATCAACAAGATCATGGATCAGTTGGAGGCACATGGATCATGATAGTTATGTTCTTAAGTAACTGAATGCATATTGGTGTTTTGAACAGCATCATAAATCAGTTGAAATAAAAAGAAGGATCATGGATTAGCTGAAAGAAAGTTGGTCTAATCAACAAGGTCATGGATCAGCTTAAAGTTGGTCTAATCAACAAGGTCATGGATCAGCTTAAAGTTGGTCGTCCCTTCAGTAATATCATGAATCAGCTGAAGGCAAATTGGTTTCATCAGTGTTATTGTAGATCACCTGAAGGCAGGAGGATCCTGGTGGCAAGTCCTAAGCTGTTGATAATGGGCCAATGGAAAACAAGTCCTGCTTACATCAAAGAAATGTGTATTTGCAAATTATTGCCCAACTGTATATAATAATCACAAAGATCATCTGATGGTAAGCAGATGTTTCTGCTTTCTTTAATACAATTAGTGCACATATATAGCAAGTCCATAATAATGATATTCTATGGAAATCTATATTTCTTCATTGTTATGATATAACACAATGGATTTATTTTGTCCCCTTCAGGTATCGAGTCCCTGTTCAACAAGCTGGGCTGCAGCCGCGGGGCCATTGACGAGATGCTGGGAGCGGAGAGAGGAATTACAGACAAGAACATGCTGCAGTATCTGGGTATCATCGAGGAACGCACCAATCTCCTGCTCCTCCTGCAGGCCTATGTCAACAGTCAGAAGGTCTGTGCCAACCGCCAGTGACGATTGTCACTACTTAAAACTTTATTGACCATAAAGTTAATAAACCTTCTGAAACTGCAAAATAACTGTTGGTGACCTTTGTACAGTAATACAACACTCCTGTTTGAATTTGTGACATCATAGTGATTATTATGGAAAAGTAACAACATTTTTACAGCAAATTAAAGCTAAATGCAAATAAAACAGAGTTTCTTATTATTTGTACACAAAAGCAGCGAGGTAAACTTGATTGTTTTTTCCCAACACCTATGCTGAGCCAGAATTTCACACAGGCCATCTGAGCATGGAATTTAGGAGTCACCTTTGATGATAATTTTAATTTTAGACAGCATATTTCACAAACTTGTCATTGCTGCTTTTATCACATTCGCGACCTTCGTCATATTCGCTGGTATATGTACTTTGCTGTCGCCAAAACTATTGCAACTTGATAGCAGTATACTTGGCTATTGCAATCCCTTTATCATAATATTGCTCTCAATGACATCTTGAAACTTCAACATGTGCAAAATTGTTTGGCATGGGTAGTTACCTGGTCTCCTCATTTCTATCACCCAGCACCACTTTTTAAATCATTGCATTGGCTCCCTGTCCGATCTCGCATGATTTTTAAGATCTATGAAATTACCTACCAAGCACTTTCATCCAAGCAACCAGCATATTTACATTCACTGCTCACTCCTGCAAGACAGCCAAGACAGCTTAGATGATCGAAGCTGTCTTGGCTGTCATCTAATTGTAATTTGCTTTTTGTTCCTAGTGATAAGACAAATGTCTGAACTAGAGCTTTTTCAGTTGCTGCACTGACTCTGTGGAATTCATTCTCTGTTAGTGTTAAGTCTGTAGGAAATCTAACAACATTTCACCGTTAACTAAAAACCTACCTGTTTAAACTTGCTTATCCTCCATAGCTCCCCAGTGTACCAATCCAACCGTTTACAACTGGAACTGTTTATCGATTATGAACTGCTTAACCCCTTTTGTTTTGGTGCACTACCGACCTTAGGTCTCCTGAGCATTTTTGCACAATAGAAGTATTTTATATATATATTACTATTTTAAAGGCATTAAGTTTTAAAGGCATGGGTTTGGCTACATATGTTTTTTTGTGTAAAAAAGCTTGCTGTATTTGAATGGTTCCATTCACCTATGGTATTGTATTAAGGTTGTGTTGCTTGAGTGTGATATTTGATTGAATTTTGATGTCATAATGATTAACTTGGGAAGATCAATGGAAGTTACCTAATTCTTAGCCTTCCTTCAGATTGCTGTAGATATAGTTAAGAGTTGTGTCCCATTGCACTGGGTTAATGTTTAGTAAAACATTAAAGATCAATGCTTACTCTTTTTATCAGTGTGCAAATCTCTGGATAAACAAAAACATTACGTAGTGGAGAAGTATTTGTGAGACTGACCGTGTACATGATTTACATGAAGGTTTTTTTCATAAACATTGATCATTCTTTAACGATAATTATAATCCATCACATTTCTAGCAAAGTAAAGTAGTTCAATAATGTTGACTCCAATTCATTTGATGGCCTGCTTGCGAATAAATGGAGTGATAACATCTCCATATAAACCACACATAATTATGTGATAACAAATAAATTAAAATTTTTGGCATAAAAATGTTGTTGCCTGTGTAAGCATGCAGTGTTTAGTGAAGTGATCTCCAGCAGCTGTACTGTTTATGTTACTCCAGGGTGATGAATATGGTCGCAAGCAACCTGTGTTGCTGGGTGAGGGTCCCCAAGTGACTGCACCACAGATACCAGTGCAACCCCCTACAGTTGGGTACGTACCCTCTTAATCTAGGCAACAAAGTCTTTTCTTTCACAGTACTCCACTGCAGTCATTGGACATTTGCATCTTTTGCAAACATGCCAATATTCCCATTTTATGATGACATAGATTCCTGCTTTTTTAGACAAGATGTAGGCCAGAGCAGAGAGGCTCAATTTAAATGTTACTTAGTTTAATGGATGTGCCAACATATGAAAATCACACATACAGCCCAACTAAACAGTGTGACTATCTTATGAAGAAAACATATTCTCACGAATAAATATGCAAATTTTTGCATATTTGATAGAAATATCCCATGAATAATTTTGTTTTTAATTAATATGTAATGTTTTACTGGCCAAGTCATCAAAATTGAGTTTTATGTTTATTACGGGATGTGATGTAACAGTTGCACTCTGACATCACATCTCCTAATTGCCACTGTCACAACTAGTCTTTAGTATTTCATATTTTGCTAATATTTCTGCTAAAATCAACTGAAAATGGTCAGGATATGTGTACTGAAATGGACATTCAAATGAACTGTTGCACAAATTTATTTCAAACTGAAAAGTGCAGTCAGCACTTATGGAATTCAAAAGAACTAGAACCCTCTTTTTATGCGCAAATGAGTTACCTAATAAAATACGTATTATTTCACAAATTTCAAAAGTGCAGAAATTATTGTTGTAAAATGAACACACAAACTTGCTTAGCCTACAAAATACCACCTGACAGAATAAGTTGGGTAACTTATTCATTGTGCATTATGTAAACTGAAGTGTAACAGACACTGCCATGTAGTTGACTGCTGGTTTTGCAGGGACGAGTACGAGAGTGAAGAGAGCGAGGCTTCAGAGGACGATCGACCTCTCACGCGCAACGAACTCACCAACAAGGTGATGAAGTCCGTCAAGAGACGCGAGTCAGCGATGCGTAAGGAGGGATTCAAGTATGATCTTTCTGATGCCCGTGAGAAGGCCAAGAAGAAAGACAAGAAAGTGAGATGATGTGTGGTAAAATATAAAAATATCAAAGAACATATTTACAGTACATGTACAAAGTGTATTTAATTATGCAAGCATAAAAATGGTGTAACGTTTTTATAGATTTTATACATATTTAATTTATAGACTGATAAAATTATGCAAAAATGTCTTAGGGCTGAAACCAATGACCAGTGAAAGAACTGCATAGAAATATATGTGATCGATCAAGTGGTAGATTACCAGTTTGCTTGCAGCATGACGAGTGTGATAGATGAAGCAGGCATTGTACATTGAGTACATGACACATACTAGGTGAGAGTACATCAGAAAGAGGCAATGCATAACCACAAGATAGAGTAACTGACCAGTCAAATAGTAGGGAAACTATTGTTTGATTGATTCCACTATTTAGTATGCATGCTGCATGAATAATGTCTAAAAAATGACCATCCAACTTGACATACTCCAGATGGCATTTGAACAGGGAAGTCATTGGCTAACTGAACACGCAGAACGCATCTATGTATGGCCAACTCCTGCAAAATATCCATCACTGATGTCACCTGTAGCACTGTGCAATTGTTCACACTTCATAAACTAGTGTTTCTGTTAGCATAATATTACTTTGATACCAATATGGCATGTGGTGTTTTGTGGGATTTTGTTGTTTTAGTACTCGAAATGGCAAACTTTTATGTTCCTGGTAACCACAGTGTTAATCAAACATGTCAGAGTTGGGCAAGTAGGTATGAATGTGAATAGTTAATTAAGCACTTGATAGCTGTAACAAGTTTGTGATATATTGCTGAAGAATACAATATACTTGAGTTACCTAATAAAATATGTATTATTGATATTGTGTGTATTTGTCTGTATGGGTAAAATAAAACGGCACAAAGATGCTAAATGTGTCATGAAAATTTAATTATATGCCCAAAGTGCATGTTATGAAGTTATGGCTACTTGACCCCTGCCAAAAGAAGCCAGTGAGCTGTGACCAACCTGGCCGTGTCTCAACCACGACAGGACTGATGTTTGGTTGCTGCAGAGACTTGCTGCAAAAGTAGGGATGTAAGTAAAATGGTCCTACAGAACGTGACTGGAGAGGAGCCTCAAATAATGACCTGTCCTACTAGAGCCTTGGAGACGAGATGATTTAATGGTTTTCAACTTGTGTCAGAGCCCATGTTTTGTAGTGGTGGGGAAGTGTAGCGACAAGAGAAGATGGGTACTTGCAGTTTACAAAACATATGTGCGTCATTACTCTGTCAGCAAGAATAGAAACTATAAAAAATACTGTAAATATGTCCTAAGATTCTCATCTCCATTTAAGGTGTGTGATGTACAATCTAAATTTATGACAAGGGTTTAATAAAATCAAGTGCACAAGAAGCCTTGCCTGAAAATATAGGCAAAATGAAATGGAAATGTTGTAACAGGTCTCTTTCTTGTTTGCAACAAAAGTAGAACATATTTTAATAAAAAAATTCATATAAGACATCCATAGTAAACTTTTTACGATCGTTATTGTACAGTTTGTTGGCACTATTCACAATCTCAACAAATGCTTGTTTTTGTGTTGAAATTTACGGTTTTTCACTGGGGTTTTATGTATTATTTACAATACATAATGGCCATTTGTAATATTGACGTCCCCTTAATTTTCCGCCACAATAGCCCTTGGATCTGTACTTGTAACGTGTTGTCGTCTACAGTATCAGGTTATGCCAGCCATGTAACAAACACATGGCAGGGTGTGTGTACGGTCATTTTGATTGGCCCGTTATCCCGCGGGGTCACCAGGTCACACATATACGTTGGCATTTCCGTTAGTGTCAAAGGAACAATAAACTAAGTTAACGCTGATATTTGTTGGTTTAGGTACATGATTTAGTTAGGTAGATATAATACTGACATGTACTAGCATTACAGGGTTCAGGATACAGTTACATTTCCCATTGGTGGCAATGTTAACGTTTTGCATAATTATAAGAAAACGTGACCATCAAAACAGTTTTTATAAGCCGCTGTCATCATCCCACTGACATGCTGGTCGAGTTTTGTCAAAATTAGACATTTCTAACTCTTGTAATATGCCTGTATGTGCGATACCCCTCAATGTTTACCAATATTGGCACAAATTACGACGCACACGTGTCTAGTGCAAAAAAAATCACAAATATCCTTCCGCCTATTAAAATCATCCAAAAATCCGCCATTTCACTCTCAACAGCTTTCACCAGCAAACCGGGTAATGTCCCTGCACAAATGCACTTATGTCAGAATGTATGAATTTTTTAAAACGTCCTATATCCAAACTTACTATGCCCTACATTCGTAACACCCCACATGTAACACACATGTAACATATCAGGAAGTCTAACTCAGGCATGACCCCTACAGTAACCAGACGATGTGTTCCGCCTTCACAGTGAACGAATCTAGCTGGTTCAAACATCATCGTGCATGCGGACGTTACTATAGAAACATTGGCGCTTTTCCGGGAACTCAATGGGATTTCCAAAAGGACTGCATTTTTAAAGGATGGATTGGCGAAATATGAAGTTAGTGCCGGGTGATTTTTTGTGGTGTCGACGTTTAGTACAGTATATATAGCATGTTATAAAGAGAAAAATGAAAAAATCAACTGACACGATAGCTGCCCCAGCCACCATGAAATATCAGCTACTATGCAAATAGTATATTGAAACACTGAGAGAGCAAGTAGTATATTGAAACACTGAGAGAGCATCTGGCCTGGCACCCTTTCATTGAAACACTGAGAGAGTATCTGGCCTGGCACCCTTTCATTGAAACACTGAGATTATCTGGCATGGCATCCTTTCAATATTGATGCCTCTGGTTCATAGTCTGCTATCAACCATGGTGCCAATTTACATGGTTGACTGCTTTCTCCTATGTTTTGGGGTTTTCTAGAATCTTTCATGACCTTTTTGCCACTTTGTTTTAATTAGTAAATTAACTAAAACACAATTGTCTGCTTTGCATTCGTTCATTTTAACATAACTTTTTAATTAAGAAAAATACGATTGTATAATGTACAGAACACGGCACATTTTAGCACTGTACATCAGTGGCAGACTATTTTATATTATTATATTAGATTTTCAATTAGAACAGTGTCAGTAGAAATTGTTTAAGAACTGTATAAAAACAAAACGGTATCAACAACGGACTAACAACTTGCAAAACAGGTCACACTTATTCCCATTTTATTTAAGAAACCAATTGTAAACAATTCATTCAAAAAGGAAGATTTACTTATCCCCAGTCATCATACCAGTATATTTTGACATAAAGAAAAATTTTTTAAATCTACTTTGTAAGCATAATATAATATAGCACTCTAATTCACATATTACAGTGTATACACAGGTCAGGTCATCTCAGAACACTGATGTCGGATATTAGACAAAATTACTTTCATTTGGGGGAGGGGGGGTCAGAGGCAGTTTTGTCTGTTGTCAGATATCAATAATTATAATTTGTAATATTGTTGTTATTCAAAGTTAATGCATATAGGTAAATGAAAGAGTGAATCGACCGATATTTTTAATATGTTGATATCATGAATATTTACAAACTTTCATCTGAGGGGGGGTGGGGGGCTGGGGCCAGATGAAAGTTATTTCATCTGTGGTAGGACATTGATGTTCTGAGATGACCCCTTACTTACTTATTTTTTAATGCACACAATTAATATATTACATTACGTATGACTGACAACATATATTTTGTATATACACAATAAAAAGCATTACTATACAAACTGTAAATCCTAGTAAAACATTATTGTATAATATTATTGTTCATTCAACTCAATGTACATATAAAGCCACAGCCAGAAAAAATTAACACCATTCCAGCATCAGAAACAAGTTTACAACATGTACACTGAACTGTTTACAACATGTACAAGTTTACAACATGTACACTGAACTGTGTTATTTTATTCTAAAAGATTTCATCCATTTACTTATGGAGGTACACTAGTCACACATGTCAGAAATGTGACATTTACTTTCTATAGCAGTGAGACATTAAAAAATTTCTTTGGATTAAGAAAATTATGCAAACGGATTTTTAAACAGAATTATGATTATTGACCTCAAGGATACTGAAATGCATAATTGTGTATATTATTTTGCCACAAAAGCATGTCATCAAGCTACATGACAATATATGACACTTGTTTCATGAGTTTATGTGCAACTTTGTATGATATAGTTAAACATGCTGGATGACAAGTAAATGCATGTTTACCTGCAGCTGTAGTTAAGATCTTACCATGCTACATTTATTTTTTATTTTAGAAGTGTTTTGTAGTTTTGTGAAAACAATGTACATTTGTATTCCTCTACAAAGCTTTGTTTGACTGCACAAAAAAGACAAGAAAACTAAATATGCTCCACACACTTGACTAATCATTAGCATACCAACTAAAACATTTAAAAACACATACATGCATGCACATATGCACCTACAGGCAAGTATGTACAATTGTTTGCTTTTCTCTAATTACTTACAAAGTGTGCAAAATATTGCTTTTACATGTATAAAACATGTATCACAGCTAATGTGTATCACAGAGAAATCCTGCACGGATGTGAGGAGACCATCAAGTGCCCTATACGAGGAAAAAGACTGGTGGTGGAAGAGGAAATAAAATAACAATTAATGTTTACATTAGTATGTGCATAGTAATCACTCACTAATTATTTAACCTTCATAAACTTATGAAGTTAAGTTTTTGGTTTTATCTGTGTACATAACATTTGACTACATAGTTGAGCAAGTGCATGAACAACCACAAACTTTGTGTGAACACATCACATTTGACTACATAGTTGAGCAAGTGCATGAACAACCACAAACTTTGTGTGAACACATCACATACATCAAATTACTACACTGATTTTTTATATTCAAAATATACAGATATGTACTTTTACTTTTCAAGTTTCATTGTATGTGTTGTATGTCCACACAACTATAAATGACTACACCGCTGAGCGAGTGCATGGAATCCTGGACACCTAGTGCATACACACCACATACATTGACAGCTGAATATATAGTCATACATAAATGACTACACCATTGGATGCATACCAACAACAATATACTTGGAATCTATACACAAATGACTATGCACTTAGTGTGCACATCAAACAAATGACTAATTTATATATATCTAGCACACTTGGTATATAGGTAGTTAGTGTTTTAAAACAAAACTTCCTACCAACACATACAAACAGACATGCCTACATGACAACAAATGACAACAAACAGACATGTCTATGTGACAACAAATGACAACAAACAGACATGTCTATATGACAACAAATGAACTATTTCACTATGTTTTACACCAATTCATTTAATTGTCTTTTACAGTTAAACCTATACGATATTAAAGCAGATGTTAAAACTGGACCAAAAAATGCTATTTAAAAATTTTTAAACACATAAATCAACTCAGTGCATTTTGGTATGCTTTAACATTCTAAGTGACCTATCTCCCACAGGAAAACAAACAAATCCATATCTCTGAACTATGAAAATCTATGTATCATAAAGGTAACTAAGAATTTTATTTGGGTGCCATAATTTTCATCAATTAATCAAGCAGTGTAGCCTTAATCCCAAGCTTGGATTGGTGGAAGATCAATTAGTTTACTCGAAATGCATTAGTCCTAGGATATATCTATTTTCTATGTACAATTTTTATATTGCCATATAAAAATGTTTTATTATCATTATTAAAGGAAACTACCTAAACGCCAATCACTCTTCCCCTGAGACTTTCAAATGGAATGTCCTAACTGCATAGCTATTGCTGTGCAACAAATAAAATGTTCTCTACTGTCATATACAGTATATATATTTTCTATACCTCTTATACTTTAGCCATAAAATAGGAAATTCTTTAATTATACACATATATTAATTATGAATTTAAGTTGTTAAATGTTGCATGACTGATCTGTTGTTACATGTTACATGACTCAGTAACCAAGGTCATTAACCTTCGCCCGTGAAGTTGTGCTAATTTCAATTGGTAGAATATGACACAAGCACATAACAACTTACCACCTGGACACTTATGTGCTCAAATTAATGCTAAAGCTAAATGATGTAATTGACTAACTGGCCCTAGAGCTGCCTATCAACACATCCACCAGCACAACGGCTGCTAGTCTAACTGAACATTAAGTATTTCCTTCACCGTGAGTATTCTGCAGGGAAACAGTTGGCAAGTTGCACTAACGTTTGTAATAAAAAACATACTGGACATATTGTAATATCTGTCTTGTGCAATGGCAATATCAAACTAATGTATAAGGACAACCTTTGATGGCATACAAGGCTTACTATCAATGAACTCAGTTGTTGATTTCCATTCCATTGTAGTCGCCCAACTGTACATTAATAGTGCTTGCCCTCAAGTGGATGACAGTTGGTTGATCTTTGTTTGCTGCCACTGCAACAGGAAGAACGACACAGTTCGAGAAACATTGACCTCACACAGCAATAGGAATGACACATCTTGAGAAACAGTGTCCTCACACAACAATAGGAATGACACAGCTTGAGAAACAGTGTCCTCACACAACAATAGGAATGACACAGCTTGAGAAACAGTGTCCTCACACAACAATAGGAACGACACAGCTCAAGAAACAGTGTCCTCAGACAACAATAGGAACGACACAGCTCAAGAAACAGTGTCCTCACACAACAGTAGGAACGACACAGCTCAAGAAACAGTGTCCTCACACAACAGTAGGAACGACACAGCTCAAGAAACAATGTCCTCACACAACAGTAGGAACGACACAGCTCAAGAAACAGTGTCCTCACACAACAGTAGGAACGACACAGCTCAAGAAACAGTGTCCTCACACAACAGTAGGAACGACACAGCTCAAGAAACAGTGTCCTCACACAACAGTAGGAACGACACAGCTCAAGAAACAGTGTCCTCACACAACAGTAGGAACGACACAGCTTGAGAAACAGTGTCCTCACACAATAGTAGGAACGACACAGCTCAAGAAACAGTGTCCTCAGACAACAATAGGAACGACACAGCTCAAGAAACAGTGTCCTCACACAACAGTAGGAACGACACAGCTCAAGAAACAGTATCCTCACACAACAGTAGGAACGACACAGCTTGAGAAACAGTGTCCTCACACAACAGTAGGAACAACAGAGGTTGAGAAACAGTGTCCTCACACAACAATAGGAACGACACAGCTTGAGAAACAGTGTCCTCACACAACAATAGGAACGACACACCTTGAGAAACAGTGTCCTCACACAACAGTAGGAACGACATAGCTCGAGAAACAGTGTCCTCACACAACAGTAGGAATGATACAGCTCGAGAAACAGTGTCCTCACACAACAGTAGGAACGGCACAGCTCAAGAAACAGTGTCCTCACACAACAGTAGGAACGAAACAGCTTGAGAAACATTGTCCTCACACAATAGTAGGAACGACACAGCTTGAGAAACAGTGTCCTCACACAACAGTAGGAACGACACAGCTTGAGAAACATTGTCCTCACACAACAGTAGGAACGACACAGCTTGAGAAACAGTGTCTTCACAAAACAGTAGGAACGACACAGCTTGAGAAACAGTGTCTTCACAAAACAGTAGGAACAAAATAGCTTGAGAAACAGTGTCCTCACACAACAGTAGGAACGACACAGCTCAAGAAACAGTGTCCTGACACAACAGTAGGAACGACACAGCTTGAGAAACATTGTCCTCACACAACAGTAGGAACGACATAGCTTGAGAAACAGTGTCCTGACACAACAGTAGGAACGACACAGCTCAAGAAACAGTGTCCTCACACAACAGTAGGAACGACACAGCTTGAGAAACATTGTCCTCACACAACAGTAGGAACGACATAGCTTGAGAAACAGTGTCCTCACACAACAGTAGGAACGACAGAGGTTGAGAAACAGTGTCCTCACACAACAATAGGAACGACACAGCTCAAGAAACAGTGCCTCACACAACAGTTGGAACGACACAGCTCAAGAAACAGTGTCCTCACACAACAGTAGGAACGACACAGCTCAAGAAACAATGTCCTCACACAACAGTAGGAACGACACAGCTCAAGAAACAGTGTCCTCACACAACAGTAGGAACGACACAGCTCAAGAAACAATGTCCTCACACAACAGTAGGAACGACACAGCTCAAGAAACAGTGTCCTCACACAACAGTAGGAACGACACAGCTCAAGAAACAGTGTCCTCACACAACAGTAGGAACGACACAGCTCAAGAAACAGTGTCCTCACACAACAGTAGGAACGACACAGCTCAAGAAACAGTGTCCTCACACAACAGTAGGAACGACACAGCTTGAGAAACAGTGTCCTCACACAATAGTAGGAACGACACAGCTTGAGAAACAGTGTCCTCACACAACAGTAGGAATGACACAGCTCAAGAAACAATGTCCTCACACAACAGTAGGAACGACACAGCTCAAGAAACAGTGTCCTCACACAACAGTAGGAACGACACAGCTCAAGAAACAATGTCCTCACACAACAGTAGGAACGACACAGCTCAAGAAACAGTGTCCTCACACAACAGTAGGAACGACACAGCTTGAGAAACATTGTCCTCACACAACAGTAGGAACGACATAGCTTGAGAAACAGTGTCCTCACACAACAGTAGGAACGACAGAGGTTGAGAAACAGTGTCCTCACACAACAACAGGAACGACACAGCTCAAGAAACAGTGCCTCACCCAACAGTTGGAACGACACAGCTCAAGAAACAGTGTCCTCACACAACAGTAGGAACGACACAGCTCAAGAAACAGCGTCCTCACACAACAGTAGGAATGACACAGCTCAAGAAACAGTGTCCTCACACAACAGTAGGAACGACACAGCTTGAGAAACATTGTCCTCACACAATAGTAGGAACGACACAGATTGAGAAACAGTGTCCTCACACAATAGTAGGAACGACACAACTTGAGAAACAGTGTCCTCACACAACAGTAGGAATGACACAGCTCCAGAAACAATGTCCTCACACAACAGTAGGAACGACACAGCTCAAGAAACAGTGTCCTCACACAACAGTAGGAACGACACAGCTCAAGAAACAATGTCCTCACACAACAGTAGGAACGACACAGCTCAAGAAACAGTGTCCTCACACAACAGTAGGAACGACACAGCTCAAGAAACAGTGTCCTCACACAACAGTAGGAACGACACAGCTCAAGAAACAATGTCCTCACACAACAATAGGAACGGCACAGCTCAAGAAACAGTGTCCTCACACAACAGTAGGAACGGCACAGCTCAAGAAACAGTGTCCTCACACAACAGTAGGAACGACACAGCTTGAGAAACATTGTCCTCACACAACAGTAGGAACGACACAGCTTGAGAAACAGTGTCCTCACACAACAGTAGGAACGACAGAGGTTGAGAAACAGTGTCCTCACACAACAATAGGAACGACACAGCTCAAGAAACAGTGTCCTCACACAACAATAGGAACGACACAGCTCAAGAAACAGTGTCCTCACACAACAGTAGGAACGACACAGCTCAAGAAACAGTATCCTCACACAACAGTAGGAACGACACAGCTTGAGAAACAGTGTCCTCACACAACAGTAGGAACAACAGAGGTTGAGAAACAGTGTCCTCACACAACAATAGGAACGACACAGCTTGAGAAACAGTGTCCTCACACAACAATAGGAACGACACACCTTGAGAAACAGTGTCCTCACACAACAGTAGGAAAAACAGAGGTTGAGAAACAGTGTCCTCACACAACAGTAGGAACGACACAGCTTGAGAAACAGTGTCCTCACACAACAGTAGGAAAAACAGAGGTTGAGAAACAGTGTCCTCACACAACAATAGGAACGACACACCTTGAGAAACAGTGTCCTCACACAACAGTAGGAAAAACAGAGGTTGAGAAACAGTGTCCTCACACAACAGTAGGAACGACACACCTTGAGAAACAGTGTCCTCACACAACAGTAGGAACGACATAGCTCGAGAAACAGTGTCCTCACACAACAGTAGGAATGATACAGCTCAGAAACAGTGTCCTCACACAACAGTAGGAACGGCACAGCTCAAGAAACAGTGTCCTCACACAACAGTAGGAACGAAACAGCTTGAGAAACATTGTCCTCACACAATAGTAGGAACGACACAGCTTGAGAAACAGTGTCCTCACACAACAGTAGGAACGACACAGCTTGAGAAACATTGTCCTCACACAACAGTAGGAACGACACAGCTTGAGAAACAGTGTCTTCACAAAACAGTAGGAACGACACAGCTTGAGAAACAGTGTCTTCACAAAACAGTAGGAACGAAATAGCTTGAGAAACAGTGTCCTCACACAACAGTAGGAACGACACAGCTCAAGAAACAGTGTCCTCACACAACAGTAGGAACGACACAGCTTGAGAAACATTGTCCTCACACAACAGTAGGAACGACATAGCTTGAGAAACAGTGTCCTGACACAACAGTAGGAACGACACAGCTCAAGAAACAGTGTCCTCACACAACAGTAGGAACGACACAGCTTGAGAAACATTGTCCTCACACAACAGTAGGAACGACATAGCTTGAGAAACAGTGTCCTCACACAACAGTAGGAACGACAGAGGTTGAGAAACAGTGTCCTCACACAACAATAGGAACGACACAGCTCAAGAAACAGTGCCTCACACAACAGTTGGAACGACACAGCTCAAGAAACAGTGTCCTCACACAACAGTAGGAACGACACAGCTCAAGAAACAATGTCCTCACACAACAGTAGGAACGACACAGCTCAAGAAACAGTGTCCTCACACAACAGTAGGAACGACACAGATCAAGAAACAATGTCCTCACACAACAGTAGGAACGACACAGCTCAAGAAACAGTGTCCTCACACAACAGTAGGAACGACACAGCTCAAGAAACAGTGTCCTCACACAACAGTAGGAACGACACAGCTCAAGAAACAGTGTCCTCACACAACAGTAGGAACGACACAGCTCAAGAAACAGTGTCCTCACACAACAGTAGGAACGACACAGCTTGAGAAACAGTGTCCTCACACAATAGTAGGAACGACACAGCTTGAGAAACAGTGTCCTCACACAACAGTAGGAATGACACAGCTCAAGAAACAATGTCCTCACACAACAGTAGGAACGACACAGCTCAAGAAACAGTGTCCTCACACAACAGTAGGAACGACACAGCTCAAGAAACAATGTCCTCACACAACAGTAGGAACGACACAGCTCAAGAAACAGTGTCCTCACACAACAGTAGGAACGACACAGCTTGAGAAACATTGTCCTCACACAACAGTAGGAACGACATAGCTTGAGAAACAGTGTCCTCACACAACAGTAGGAACGACAGAGGTTGAGAAACAGTGTCCTCACACAACAACAGGAACGACACAGCTCAAGAAACAGTGCCTCACCCAACAGTTGGAACGACACAGCTCAAGAAACAGTGTCCTCACACAACAGTAGGAACGACACAGCTCAAGAAACAGCGTCCTCACACAACAGTAGGAATGACACAGCTCAAGAAACAGTGTCCTCACACAACAGTAGGAACGACACAGCTTGAGAAACATTGTCCTCACACAATAGTAGGAACGACACAGATTGAGAAACAGTGTCCTCACACAATAGTAGGAACGACACAACTTGAGAAACAGTGTCCTCACACAACAGTAGGAATGACACAGCTCCAGAAACAATGTCCTCACACAACAGTAGGAACGACACAGCTCAAGAAACAGTGTCCTCACACAACAGTAGGAACGACACAGCTCAAGAAACAATGTCCTCACACAACAGTAGGAACGACACAGCTCAAGAAACAGTGTCCTCACACAACAGTAGGAACGACACAGCTCAAGAAACAGTGTCCTCACACAACAGTAGGAACGACACAGCTCAAGAAACAATGTCCTCACACAACAATAGGAACGGCACAGCTCAAGAAACAGTGTCCTCACACAACAGTAGGAACGGCACAGCTCAAGAAACAGTGTCCTCACACAACAGTAGGAACGACACAGCTTGAGAAACATTGTCCTCACACAATAGTAGGAACGACACAGCTTGAGAAACAGTTTCCTCACACAATAGTAGGAACAACACAGCTTGAGAAACAGTGTCCTCACACAACAGTAGGAACGACACAGCTTGAGAAACAGTGTCCTCACACAACAGTAGGAACGACAGAGGTTGAGAAACAGTGTCCTCACACAACAATAGGAACGACACAGCTCAAGAAACAGTGTCCTCACACAACAATAGGAACGACACAGCTCAAGAAACAGTGTCCTCACACAACAGTAGGAACGACACAGCTTGAGAAACAGTGTCCTCACACAACAGTAGGAACAACAGAGGTTGAGAAACAGTGTCCTCACACAACAATAGGAACGACACAGCTTGAGAAACAGTGTCCTCACACAACAATAGGAACGACACACCTTGAGAAACAGTGTCCTCACACAACAGTAGGAAAAACAGAGGTTGAGAAACAGTTTCCTCACACAATAGTAGGAACAACACAGCTTGAGAAACAGTGTCCTCACACAACAGTAGGAACGACACAGCTTGAGAAACAGTGTCCTCACACAACAGTAGGAATGACAGAGGTTGAGAAACAGTGTCCTCACACAACAATAGGAACGACACAGCTCAAGAAACAGTGTCCTCACACAACAATAGGAACGACACAGCTCAAGAAACAGTGTCCTCACACAACAGTAGGAACGACACAGCTCAAGAAACAGTATCCTCACACAACAGTAGGAACGACACAGCTTGAGAAACAGTGTCCTCACACAACAGTAGGAACAACAGAGGTTGAGAAACAGTGTCCTCACACAACAATAGGAATGACACAGCTTGAGAAACAGTGTCCTCACACAACAATAGGAACGACACACCTTGAGAAACAGTGTCCTCACACAACAGTAGGAAAAACAGAGGTTGAGAAACAGTGTCCTCACACAACAGTAGGAACGACACAGCTTGAGAAACAGTGTCCTCACACAACAGTAGGAAAAACAGAGGTTGAGAAACAGTGTCCTCACACAACAATAGGAACGACACACCTTGAGAAACAGTGTCCTCACACAACAGTAGGAAAAACAGAGGTTGAGAAACAGTGTCCTCACACAACAGTAGGAACGACACAGCTTGAGAAACAGTGTCCTTACACAACAGTAGGAAAAACAGAGGTTGAGAAACAGTGTCCTCACACAACAGTAGGAACGACACAGCTTGAGAAACAGTGTCTTCACACAACAGTAGGAACGACAGAGGTTGAGAAACAGTGTCCTCACACAACAATAGGAACGACACAGCTTGAGAAACAGTGTCCTCACACAACAATAGGAACGACACACCTTGAGAAACAGTGTCCTCACACAACAGTAGGAACGACATAGCTCGAGAAACAGTGTCCTCACACAACAGTAGGAATGATACAGCTCGAGAAACAGTGTCCTCACACAACAGTAGGAACGAAACAGCTTGAGAAACATTGTCCTCACACAATAGTAGGAACGACACAGCTTGAGAAACAGTGTCCTCACACAACAGTAGGAACGACACAGCTTGAGAAACATTGTCCTCACACAACAGTAGGAACGACACAGCTTGAGAAACAGTGTCTTCACAAAACAGTAGGAACGACACAGCTTGAGAAACAGTGTCTTCACAAAACAGTAGGAACGAAATAGCTTGAGAAACAGTGTCCTCACACAACAGTAGGAACGACACAGCTCAAGAAACAGTGTCCTCACACAACAGTAGGAACGACACAGCTTGAGAAACATTGTCCTCACACAACAGTAGGAACGACATAGCTTGAGAAACAGTGTCCTGACACAACAGTAGGAACGACACAGCTCAAGAAACAGTGTCCTCACACAACAGTAGGAACGACACAGCTTGAGAAACATTGTCCTCACACAACAGTAGGAACGACATAGCTTGAGAAACAGTGTCCTCACACAACAGTAGGAACGACAGAGGTTAAGAAACAGTGTCCTCACACAACAATAGGAACGACACAGCTCAAGAAACAGTGCCTCACACAACAGTTGGAACGACACAGCTCAAGAAACAGTGTCCTCACACAACAGTAGGAACGACACAGCTCAAGAAACAATGTCCTCACACAACAGTAGGAACGACACAGCTCAAGAAACAGTGTCCTCACACAACAGTAGGAACGACACAGCTCAAGAAACAATGTCCTCACACAACAGTAGGAACGACACAGCTCAAGAAACAGTGTCCTCACACAACAGTAGGAACGACACAGCTCAAGAAACAGTGTCCTCACACAACAGTAGGAACGACACAGCTCAAGAAACAGTGTCCTCACACAACAGTAGGAACGACACAGCTCAAGAAACAGTGTCCTCACACAACAGTAGGAACGACACAGCTTGAGAAACAGTGTCCTCACACAATAGTAGGAACGACACAGCTTGAGAAACAGTGTCCTCACACAACAGTAGGAATGACACAGCTCAAGAAACAATGTCCTCACACAACAGTAGGAACGACACAGCTCAAGAAACAGTGTCCTCACACAACAGTAGGAACGACACAGCTCAAGAAACAATGTCCTCACACAACAGTAGGAACGACACAGCTCAAGAAACAGTGTCCTCACACAACAGTAGGAACGACACAGCTTGAGAAACATTGTCCTCACACAACAGTAGGAACGACATAGCTTGAGAAACAGTGTCCTCACACAACAGTAGGAACGACAGAGGTTGAGAAACAGTGTCCTCACACAACAACAGGAACGACACAGCTCAAGAAACAGTGCCTCACCCAACAGTTGGAACGACACAGCTCAAGAAACAGTGTCCTCACACAACAGTAGGAACGACACAGCTCAAGAAACAGCGTCCTCACACAACAGTAGGAATGACACAGCTCAAGAAACAGTGTCCTCACACAACAGTAGGAACGACACAGCTTGAGAAACATTGTCCTCACACAATAGTAGGAACGACACAGATTGAGAAACAGTGTCCTCACACAATAGTAGGAACGACACAACTTGAGAAACAGTGTCCTCACACAACAGTAGGAATGACACAGCTCCAGAAACAATGTCCTCACACAACAGTAGGAACGACACAGCTCAAGAAACAGTGTCCTCACACAACAGTAGGAACGACACAGCTCAAGAAACAATGTCCTCACACAACAGTAGGAACGACACAGCTCAAGAAACAGTGTCCTCACACAACAGTAGGAACGACACAGCTCAAGAAACAGTGTCCTCACACAACAGTAGGAACGACACAGCTCAAGAAACAATGTCCTCACACAACAATAGGAACGGCACAGCTCAAGAAACAGTGTCCTCACACAACAGTAGGAACGGCACAGCTCAAGAAACAGTGTCCTCACACAACAGTAGGAACGACACAGCTTGAGAAACATTGTCCTCACACAATAGTAGGAACGACACAGCTTGAGAAACAGTTTCCTCACACAACAGTAGGAAAAACAGAGGTTGAGAAACAGTGTCCTCACACAACAGTAGGAACGACACAGCTTGAGAAACAGTGTCCTCACACAACAGTAGGAACGACAGAGGTTGAGAAACAGTGTCCTCACACAACAATAGGAACGACACAGCTCAAGAAACAGTGTCCTCACACAACAATAGGAACGACACAGCTCAAGAAACAGTGTCCTCACACAACAGTAGGAACGACACAGCTCAAGAAACAGTATCCTCACACAACAGTAGGAACGACACAGCTTGAGAAACAGTGTCCTCACACAACAGTAGGAACAACAGAGGTTGAGAAACAGTGTCCTCACACAACAATAGGAACGACACAGCTTGAGAAACAGTGTCCTCACACAACAATAGGAACGACACACCTTGAGAAACAGTGTCCTCACACAACAGTAGGAAAAACAGAGGTTGAGAAACAGTGTCCTCACACAACAGTAGGAACGACACAGCTTGAGAAACAGTGTCCTCACACAACAGTAGGAAAAACAGAGGTTGAGAAACAGTGTCCTCACACAACAATAGGAACGACACACCTTGAGAAACAGTGTCCTCACACAACAGTAGGAAAAACAGAGGTTGAGAAACAGTGTCCTCACACAACAGTAGGAACGACACAGCTTGAGAAACAGTGTCCTCACACAACAGTAGGAAAAACAGAGGTTGAGAAACAGTGTCCTCACACAACAGTAGGAACGACACAGCTTGAGAAACAGTGTCTTCACACAACAGTAGGAACGACAGAGGTTGAGAAACAGTGTCCTCACACAACAATAGGAACGACAAAGCTCAAGAAACAGTGCCTCACACAACAGTTGGAACGACACAGCTCAAGAAACAGTGTCCTCACACAACAGTAGGAACGACACAGCTCAAGAAACAGTGTCCTCACACAACAGTAGGAATGACACAGCTCAAGAAACAATGTCCTCACACAACAATAGGAACGACACAGCTCAAGAAACAGTGTCCTCACACAACAGTAGGAATGGCACAGCTCAAGAAACAGTGTCCTCACACAACAGTAGGAACGACACAGCTTGAGAAACATTGTCCTCACACAACAATAGGAACGACACACCTTGAGAAACAGTGTCCTCACACAACAGTAGGAAAAACAGAGGTTGAGAAACAGTGTCCTCATACAACAGTAGGCACGACACAGCTTGAGAAACGGTGTCTTCACACAACAGTAGGAATGACACACCTTGAGAAGCAGTGTATTCACACAACAGTAGGAACGACACAGCTTGAGAAACAGTGTCCTCACACAACAGTAGGAAAAACAGAGGTTGAGAAACAGTGTCCTCACACAACAGTAGGAACGACACAGCTTGAGAAACAGTGTCCTCACACAATAGTAGGAACGACACAGCTTGAGAAACAGTGTCTTCACACAACAGTAGGAACGACACAGCTCAAGAAACAGTGTCCTCACACAACAATAGGAACGACACAGCTCAAGAAACAGTGTCCTCATACAACAGTAGGAACGACACAGCTTGAGAAACAGTGTCTTCACACAACAGTAGGAACGACACAGCTCAAGAAACAGTGTCCTCACACAACAGTAGGAACGACATAGCTTGAGAAACAGTGTCCTCACACAACATTAGGAACGACACAGCTTGAGAAACAGTGTCTTCACACAACAGTAGGAACGACACAGCTTGAAAAACATTGTCCTCACACAATAGTAGGAACGACACAGCTTGAGAAACAGTGCCCTCACACAATAGTAGGAACGATACAGCTTGAGAAACAGTGTCCTCACACAACAGTAGGAACGACACAGCTCAAGAAACAGTGTCCTCACACAACAGTAGGAATGACACAGCTCAAGAAACAGTGTCCTCACACAACAGTAGGAACAACACAGCTTGAGAAACAGTGTCTTCACACAACAGTAGGAACGACACAGCTCAAGAAACAGTGTCCTCACACAACAGTAGGAACGACATAGCTTGAGAAACAGTGTCCTCACACAACATTAGGAACGACACAGCTCAAGAAACAGTGTCCTCACACAACAGTAGGAATGACACAGCTCAAGAAACAATGTCCTCACACAACATTAGGAACGACACAGCTCAAGAAACAGTGTCCTCACGCAACAGTAGGAACGAAACAGCATTTCTACTGTCCACACAACGCACAGTAATAATGATAATAAAATAAAATACATTATTTATATAGCGCCATGATCACCTAATGCACTATGGCATTGTACAATAGTCTAAAAATTAATATATATATATATATATATATATATATATATATATATATATATATATATATATATATATATATATATAAACACATAATATAAATAAAAGTATTATATGGAACAAAATAATTAAAATAATAAATTAAATGAAGGGGTATACAAATAAAAGTATAGGCCTACATGGAATTGAGTAATTAAGACAATTAAATTAAAGTATAAACGGATTAAAATAATAATAATAACATAATTAAATTAATGCCGGTTAAAAGATAGGTCTTCAACTGCTGTTGAAAACTGGCTCAGTTGTTAGTGTGTCTGGTATCAGGAGGCAAACTGTTCCACAGAGTCGCCACTGCATTGGTAAACGTGCGATCACCATACGTAATTGTTCGTGTTTGTGGCACAGTCAATGAAAAGGTCGAATCAGATCGCAGTGAACGCATTGGTCTATACACGGACATCAGACCACTGAGGTATTCCGGTGCTTGCTGGTGGATAGCATGGAAGGTGTAAGACAGGATGTTATGAATGCATGGATAATTTTTTTCGCTGCATTGTGAGAGATAATGATGAGGTGGTAATATCCAGTTCGGCATACGGAATTCATGTGTTGGGTCATACTTATATGTTGATCGTGTAGAACCCCATGGTCATGGATGGAAGACGATTATTCTATTTGCTGGTCTCCAACAATGACAGCAATACTGTTACTCACTTCCTCGATACACATGTTCAGGCGCAACACAGCTTCCTCTCGCTGTTCTCGTTCACTGTTCTTAAAGAACACGTACAGCTGCATGTCGTCAGTGTAGAAATGTGCAACGAGATGGTGTCGTCTGATTATATCGCTTAATAGCTTTGCATACAAAGTGTATAGCTTTGGCCCCAGTACCGAACCCTGAAGAACACTGAATTGTAGTGGAGTGGCTTTTGACAATTTGCGATCGATGACAACGTGTTGACTGCACTTACACAGGTAGGACTTGAACTAGTTGAGCACGGCGTCTGTGATACCTATCGTGTTTTCTAGATGACCCAGAAGTACAATGTGATCGATTGTGCCAAATTCTGCTGACAAGTCTAAAAGTACAAGGGCGGTGATGGATCCACCGTCGAGTGCGCTGAGGATGTCACTTTGTACTTTCAGTAGAATGGTTTCTGTAGAATGCTGTTTCCAGTATGCTGATTGAGTAGACTCGTAAGTTGTTTGCTCATAGATGTTGCTCGAGGCACGAATCCACAACTTTCTCCCATATTTTGGAGACAAATGTCAAAGTTTGATATCAGGCAGTAAAATTGTCAGTCAAACGCAAAATCTTGTAACTTTTGGATTGTCACTGCAATTGTCAGAATTCCCATCAGCCTTGTGCTCACAAGCCGGATTTATGTGATATGCACAATAATCAATCACAAATGTGTGATACTTACATGGCGATTCATAACGGCTTGTTGTATACTTTGCAACATTGAAGTCGCTTTTGTTATTTTTATTCAATATTAAAATGCATCGTCAAATATTTTTTTTCAACCATTTATCTCCCTAGACTACTGTTTTGTTTCCCTGGTATATATACCCAACATTACTCTAGCAGCCATGGTGCAGCAACAAAAACAGTTACATTGGTAACACCAGTGGTGAAACAAGATAATGTCTGAATGATGACAGTACCTTTGACTGAGGGAGTATTCTGCTGTGCAGCCGATGGCTTACTGTCGTCTTCGAACGGCTCAGCATCTTCCTCCACACTGTCACTGTCTGCCTCTGTCTTGTCCTTGTCTGTCCGTCCGTCGGGCTCCTCTGGCACTGGAGAAAAGTAAAAAATTACGATTTGTCATGTTATTGATAAAACGCAATAATTGATTAAAAACGCAGCACATTTGCTTTAATCAGTCACAACGTGACACTGGAGTAATTCTGATAATGTGTTTGCTGTTGTCTGCTGAAAAAACTATGATTACATATTGCTACGATGTTATTAGGCAAGTAGCCCTGACAGTTGGGAAGAAGACAACAGTATTGACTGCATACAGAATGATGTAGAACAGACTTAAGCTATTTCATAATTTGTCTATTAACTACTCGGCAGCTTGTATGATTATCTGAATATGTTGCTAAGAATTAAAAAATGAGAAGACAGGACATGATGTATCTTCTTTATACCCTCGGTCTCCTACCTTCATACTCGTGACATATCACATCATACGGGTCCTTGATGTATGTCTGTGACCCAATGACACCATTCATTGCCTCGTACGGTTGTGAAGAAGCAGCCTCAACGCCATTCAAGGGACGTTCTTGCCGATCTAGTGGATGCAAACACGAGTTACGATGCTTTCTGCATTTAATTAATGACACATTCAGGAAATTATACAAAACCAACGATGTAACACAAAAATTAAAATTAGGCAACAAATTAAAACCTTTACCATTTATCTGTAATGTTAAACAACATCACAATTTAGAATTGAAAGAATCCTTATACAGGCTTAAATAAGTAAATCTAGAATGACAATATTGCAAAGACGTACCTGTTTCTTCTCCATGATGTTGCCGAAATATTAAAAATATTATCAATATGCATAAAACACAGAGGACCACACCACCCATCACACCACCAACGATGATGACAGTGTCATAACTGAAACAAAGACAAAGTCATACTTGACAAGCATAGCACACACATGCACACACATAGCACACACATGCACACACATGCACACATACACACATCTATTTTAGAGAATATAGTGGAATTACAACATAGCACATTTGACTGTCAAATGCATCAACAAAACGTATATCATGTTTGCCATGTAGTGACTTCTGTAGCTCAATGGGTGCAGCAATATCACAGACCAGCAAAGATATTTATGATGACTTTCTGTTGTCATCTGCTTCTAAGTTCAGTGCATAGAGCAGGTGAAAGAAACATGGGCGAGGGTGAGAGGAGCAAGACAATCTGAAGAAGAAACAACAGTATAAAAAAAGGATAATAAATATATATATATATATATATATATATATATATATATATATATATATATATATATATATATATTGAAACCTCAATGCGCTTTACAAAAAATTCATGAAACAGAAAATTATTAATAGAAAAACACTAATCCAATGAAGCTAATAACAATTAATTAAACCAAATGGTAGTAATAAGTTAAATAAAAAGAGAACTAGAATAAAACAGGGTAACATTTTTTTTAAATATTTGACATATTTTGAAGGAGACAGTTTAAAGAAAGACACAATAGAAGGCCAGAAGGAAAAGAGGAGCAATATAAATGTTGGATAAGATGACAAGTTGTACACAGAGATGTGGAGAATGCTAAATATCAGAGCTAAGTATTGTAAATCTGTATTTCCAAGCTCAAAAAGTTTTAACCACCAACTGGATATGCATTATACAATTGTGGTGCCTCTCCCATGTTTCACATATCAAACCTGTTATATTTCATGAAATGATAATTCCTTTGCATCCACAAAACTATAGTGGTTTGTTGGCAAAGTGTTCTATTGGTGGAATCTGTGGAGCTAATGTCACCATTATAGGAAAACAGACAATAATTTTGAAATCAACAGCCACATTAAGACAATTGCTATCTGAACATGCCACAATATTATTGATAGTACGTGAAATAAAACCATACAGAAACATAGAAACTACCATACATTTATACTAACTAATCGAACTGTATTTCAGATAGAAAAAAGGCCACCAACTCACCGCTTACTGTTGTCAGCTTGTTTGGATTCACCTGTGAGAAATATCATCTCTATTAGTTATGTTCATAAAAATGACTAAACATATCAAGAAACTACAACACAAAGAATACACAGCATCCCCACATTTACATTCCACCAGCAAAATCATCAAACTATACTGCCTGATAACTAACTACCGATCAACGACCTACTTTTAAACGGGTTTTTTATCTGACAGACTAGGTACACACACTTCATAAATGACCCTTCATCGCCAAATACCCCTAAAACATGAAAACTGGTCCAGATAATTTTTAATCTGTACCCCACTTAATGTTCCAATTAAAATATGCATAAAATATATGATCAAACCCAACTGGGGGCTGCATTTTATGCTTTGTTATCATAATCAGTACAATAATAAGTTATATATTATAAAGTTGAAATATTTAATAAAAATAAAATCAAAAACAGAAAATGAGAAAGAAAAGCCAAAGAAGCAGAGCGTGTCTGTGCACATGTGTGTCTTATTTACATATATGTTTGTAAAATAAGTAATACATAAATAAGATGTTGGTACTAACTACTAACTACTAACAGGGAGCAGCCGTGGCCTAGTGGTTAAGGTATTGGACTCTAAATTCAAGGGTTGCGAGTTCAAGACCCACACTGGTCACGGTTCGTTTTCGAAGCTTAGGCAATTTCGTTTACCCTACTTTGCCTCAGTCTACTCAGCTGTAAATGAGTACAAACACTGTTTGGAAGGTACCTGCGATGGACTAGTGTCCTGTCCAGGAGAGTCAGTATATCTGCACTCTAAGTTGCTTCGCACTATAGAAACCAGGTTTAAGCACTGGCCATATAAGCCTTCATGGCTTCCTAAGGCGTAATGCCTGGGGGATGACTTTACCTTACTAACTACAACCAATTGTGATCTTGTGAACAGCTTTTAATTTTTAAAACGTCATATCTGCTAAGCACACTTCCCACCTGTGCTGAATACGATGGTGTTATTGACACATCCAGGGTTGTAGGATGTATTTCCACCACGGCCATAAGATAGACCAATTGCCCCACAACTGAAACAAACAAACGAAGATGCAGCTATTATTATCTTCCTACATTTTATACATATGAAATGTAGAAAAATAATAAAAGCAATCTTCATGGAATGACAAAAAGTTGCAGTCAGTCTCCTATCTTGTTACCTTGTATATACAGGGTAATCACATATGCTACCATGATATCATTATGTTTTAAAATGATGTACATGTCACAGATCGGAGATCATATGAAATTGTATATAATTAGCTTGTTTTTTAGTCGCCTAGTGATTGAAATTTTGGTGAGTAAGAGTCGTGCTAGTGGCGCCGAATAGCGACCGATGGCTAATCTAGAGATAGGAAATTTATTTGTTTCCAACTGATTAACAGATCAACGAAATGTTATCATGTTTGGTATCGTTGGAAAACTTGTTGTCTACCGATATTGTTTATTATTGTTTTTGAACCTAATTATGGTGAATAATTATAGAAAGAGTCGAGGTTGTTGTTTTGTGTTGGTAACAGCATAGGGTCAGGTAAACGTCTTTACTTCCATGCCTTCGAATAATAGAGGGAGCTAAAGGAATGTTTAAAGTGGTTTTCTGCTATAAATCTGGTAGCAGATGCATTTTGATGTATACCATCGTAATGTGCGTATTGTAGGATATCATGTGATTTGAATGATTGATACCGGGGTGTTTTAGCACAAACATTGCATAACTATTCACAAGTTAACTTGTAATTTGTATAGGCAACCAAGCCTCTACGGGCTCTTGTATGCACCAACATGATTGGTTAATCCGTTGTGAGACGACGGCTGTGATTGGCGATAGTGGAAAATAGTTACGGGCATCGAAGCAGCAGAGGAACTCCAGCCATGTGACAGTCAGGTTGCAAATAACATCTAAACATGGCTCTTCTCAGAATAATTGCTGAGCACGCCGTAGGCAAGACAACACTCGCTGAGCACGCTGTATGAAAGATGGCACTCACCGAGTATGCCGTACACAAGACCACGGGTAATGCAAGACTACACTCGCCGAACACGTAAATCTTTCTTGATTTAGGACTGTAAACATTCTTGATATTCGACTGTAAATCATTCTTGATATAGGACTGTAAGTCATTCTTGATGTGGGATTGTAACAATATTACTTTTTCCATTGTGTGTTATTAAACGGGAAATCTTTTACTCTTTACCGTTGCTGTTGAATTATCGTAGTTGCACAAATACCCACACTGAACCTAAAGAGTGCACGTCCATTGACTCGCTGCATATTATCCAGCCAAACTGAAGTCTGTGACAGTATATATGATGAATAATAAAGGCTTGCTGTTGTTGCTTTGATAACTATAATCTTTAAACATCACCTAGCATAAATTTAAAGCTGGCAAGCTGTCAAAATGTTGCACTTCAATTTCATGCTTTGGTTAATCTGCCTGAACAATAAATTGTAAAAATTTTGCTTCCTTTACATGCCTGTCCATCTGCCTGTCCATTGGTCCGTTTGTCTAATTAACCATCTATCATTTGTCGAGACAGATAAAGAACGGTGTACATACTCTGTCCAGTGGCTGCACATCTCAATGCTTTTGTTTGTCTTGAACATGCCTGGCTTACACGACTTGCATCCTACAATACAGCAACGACAATTAAACATGCCTGGCTTACATCCTACAATACAGCAACAACAAATTAACATGCCTGGCTTACACAGCTTGCATCCTACAATACAGAAACAACAAATTAACATGCCTGGCTTACATGGCTGGCATCCTACAATACAGCAACAACAAACTAACATGGCTGGCTTACACAGCTTGCATCTTACAATACAGCAAGCCCTGTTGTGCCGCACGATGTAAAGTTTATTTAAAGTAGAATATTAACGTCAATGCACGTTGTATCGAGTTAAAAATGTCAAAAAGTTGAACAGAATAAAATATACGTGTGTAGAATTGTGGAATACAAATCGACAGTAATCTGTTACGATGGACTGACTGTATGACGTGTCACTGAGTAATGCTCATCGAAAACAATAACCTGGAGATGAGCAGCAGAACATGTGCATATGAGTTTACACTTGCAGCGCAAACGTTGATTAAAAATTCTCGTAGCTTCACTTCATCCTTTAGTCATCCCCGAAGCGTCGATTCAGAAACGCGCATCTCCCGAGACACTTTGCATTGCGATTCACCCTTTCGTATCCGGGTGACCAAATCTAACTTTTCACGTACCATGTATGCCTTGTGTTTTAGCATAGCGAAGATTCGAGAACGATATTTGTGATATAACAGACTAATGGAAGGCTAATGATACTTCGTTGCTGTTTCACCCAAGTTTTATATTGCTGTTGCCTGCTCAATTGCATTTAACACTATTTTACTCAACTTTTATTTCAATGCACTGTGATTTGTTTTCATGTATTGGCATTCAGTAAGAATGGTTTAATCGTGCCGCCTGAAATCGACTCGCTCTTGCTGCCTGTTGCGTAGAATAAACGGGTTAAACTTCAATGTTTTCAATCGATTGAAAGGTGCAGGAGCGAATTGGCTGGTGTGTCTCTGATGTCTAAATTACAACTGAATGTGTGAATGTTTTATTCACATGCAATGCATTTGTGTGAATCACCATTGCAATTAAGAAGTCGCCCGGCCGAAGCCAACACCGGCGAAACACGATTGATGGCAGTCCAACCATTTCACCCATGGTGGCAGAAAATCGGGGTCCATGACCGACCACGTTATATCCGAATCCGCGTAATAACGGGGCATGTTATAACGAGGCGCGACTGTACATAGATACAAATTAATGATACCAATTATAAACAGCAGACACAGATTAAAACGTTTGTGAATCATTGAGAAACACACAACATATCTATTTAACATGAATTTACAAATTCTATGCAAGTTTTATGCAAGGTGAAATGTTCAGTGATAGTGTAACTGGTGGTGCTATGGATATAAAAGTTTCAACTAGTTTCCTGATGTTGTATCGGATAGTGTATCTGTTATTACTGAGAATTTAATTATTTTTGAGTATACAAATACATATGGCAAATGTGGTTAAATAATTAAACAAACTGGGCCACTCTCTTCACCATCGACTCAATCAACACAAGTAGTCTGTACAACATATGTGATGATTTACGCATAACTGATAAGTAAAACATTTCTCTCAACGAACCATCTTCAGTCAGCTCATGTCCAATGGCACATTCCTCATGCCAACATGTCTTTGGGTTGTTCTCTTTTCTGGGGTCCCAGTATCCCCTCTCAATGTCACATTTGCACACATTGTCAGACACCAGAGTACCATTTATCTTGATTGTCAAACCTACAAGAGGAGACAGTATTTCTCATCAATCATACATTTCTCAATGGCAGTAAATACATGTCACTGCAAAATACTTAAGATATTCTGCTTGCAGTATCTGTACAAAATATTAACCATTCATTCATTGCAAAAAATGTAAATGCAACATTTTCCAACAGTTGCCTTATTTCTATTAATTATTAGTCAACCAAAAAAATCTATTCCAAAAAATATCTCAACCACCCATGATGGATACAATGTAATTTGTGTGCATCCATCCCAGTTCTAAGTAATTTTCCTGTATATATTATGACAGAAGCAGGAATTCCCTCTAAAATTATGTCATTCAGCATTCTCGCCTTTGGAGAACCAGTGTAATTTAACTGGTTAGAAATGGGGCACCCACGAGCACTTGGGTAGATAGTGCTGTGGTGTGTCTTATCAGTCGAGTATAAATTATTTTCTTTTGCCATCACAATGTCTTTGCCGACAAATGTAAATGGTACCACACAAAAGAACAGGATTTACTTGATGTTGATAATTTTAATTCATGTATCTCTGTAGATTCTCAAAGTAATCAGTCTCAAATCTAGGCCTCTTCAGCTTGCTTTGGTAGCACTCGCCGCTAGCAAATGCTGCATACTGGTTTCAATGTATGAAAGGAAGAGATGTGTTAGTAACAATATTAAACATGTTACATGTGCACATTATAACAGCTTGTATATCATGTTACCTCTATTACTTGGGCACTGTCTCCTCAAGTAACATTGAAGCAAGTCACTTGATTTTGACGTCGTCGCCATGAACTTGTTGTCTGGGCACGGCACACATGTACTTGATTCTGGGTCTGTGTCATTGCACATCTCACCAACTGTGCCTACGACATATACATGCACACATATCACCAACATGTGGCTTAACTTATATATATGAGATGGTATTTGGTTTATGGCGGCCATCCTGGATTTATGCAAATGAAGCATTAATTCAAACTTCATGGGAGTTAAAATTACCATTCAACCAAGAAATATAGGACCAAAGTGTGGTCTGGTGGTGGCCATATTGGATTAATGCAAATGCAGGATATATTCAACGTAAATGGGAGTTAAAATATGTTGACTGATATATAGAATTTGCATTAATTTGATATTACATTTATTACTACAGTGGAATTTAAATTGTTATTGTATAAATTAGAAATAGGTCAATAAAAAAGAGACGTGGACTATGGACTGGGATTATAAATCCAGTTGGGTAACTTTTATAGATACAGTGCAAACTTAGCATCAGGTCGCCATATGAAAAGTGTAAATGATAATACATTATTCATATCCAGATAGGTGGAAGACCACCACAACTTTTAAGTATTAATAATGTTAAAGGTACAAAGTCTAATAATTATTATTGTAAAATCATATTATATAGTATATACTATATCTATCTTGACTGCCCAAACATATTTTAATGAACCACAAGTTTCTAATAAAATGTTATCGTTATCAGCTTGTCCATTCAGTATATCTGTTGAATGTATATCAGCTTGTCCATTCAGTATATCTGTTGAATGTATATCAGCTTGTCCATTCAGAACAGCTGTCAACAATTTCCAATACCTGTGAAGAGACTTCATCAGGGTCATGCATTCCTGGGATCACAAGTCATGATGGGCATATAGGCAACACCCACTGAATCATGTCCCTTCCATTGTAAACACGATATTTGATCCAAATATTCAAATTAAAGAGATAATGGTCAAATTATATAAAATAACTGTTTCATTATAACTAATATTATTTGGATGGCCAAGGTGCTAGGAATCAACTTAGGACAGATATAGTTTACACAATACTAAGATGATTTTACAGTGAAAATGACCAGACTTTGTACCTTTACTGTCAACATACCTTTACTGTCAACCTACCTTTACTGTCAATGTACCTTTACTATCAACGTACCTTTACTGTCAACCTACTTTTACTGTCAACGTACCTTTACTGTCAACCTACTTTTACTGTCAACGTACCTTTATTGTCAACCTACCTTTACTGTCAAAATACATTTACTGTCAACATACCTTTACTGTCAACCGGGCATGGGGCAATTAATATAGAAAGTTAATTATTTAAATTACATTTAACTAAGAAATTTCCCTATTAAATTTAATTAACCTCACACATTTATCAGGTCAATTAAATTAAATTAACCTCCCAAATTATTCAATTAAATTAAATTAACAATTAACTTTCATTAAATTACCAATTAACTTTACTTAAAAACACGCAAAATCAATGAATTGGCATTATTAAAGTGTCTATGACACATTTCTCGCAGTGATAAAAACATGTGTGTTGCATCAAGAAACCTCTACTTAGCAATTATACAAAACGGTTTATTTTTAACTCCAACTGTTATTTAGCAATATGTGTTTGAAGTTGTGATTTTGCGAGAGATTATGCAGCGAGTAGACGACTTTCCTGCGCACGCGCACTGATGGGCTGTGACGTCAAAACACACATTTGCGTGGTGGTTCACCATGGCATCCAGCAATTGCGAGTCTAGTTCCTCTCATTCCTCTAGTGGTTATTGTTTACTTGCGGATGAAAGAAGTGACAATGAAAGCGCACAAGTTGTTAGACCATCTATAGGTTCTTGCGCATATATATTCGAACCACACGCTGTGGAAAAAAACGGCACCAGGGAGCCAGATACCAATTGTAAACGAGGACATCGATCGATTCCAACACCATGGGCATGGCATGAATGGTATGTAGACACACCCCTAGCCTACTGCTTTAGCTACATTCTTTGTTCCCCAAATTTGGACGAAGTATTTCTAAAAAAAAGTAATGGACTATTGCATGTGACATCAGCCAGCCTTGAAAATGCTAGAATTATATGCTTGGAAACAACATATCTTGTGTCTCTGCAGCCTACCCTAACATTATACCTATATTTTGCTTCATTTGTTGTCAAACGATTATTTTGTCGTATAAGCAGTACTGCTGTATGGACATTGTATTGTCATGTCAATACAATAGTACAATATTGCATTAACACCTGCTTTTTTGCAAACAATACATATGGAACATTAATATCAATATAAGTGGTAACTTATACAAATTATTTAAAATGACATATATGTTGTTGATATCACACAAATATTTATTTGTATATAGTACGCAGTTGTCACACTTTAGGAATAATTTATATCTTGACTATGTCACAAACTTTTAAATATACTTCTTTGCCAACAAACACACAACAGATAATCACTCTACAGGTGTTTCTCATAGGATATATATATACATACATTGCAAAATATTTTTTAGTAAACACACACAATAACAACACATATTTGGAGGTTTTCATCCCTAGACCTAGAACAAATACTAAACGGTATTATTCAGCTTGTTAACACAAGAACTTGTGACTAGAGAGAGGACAGTTAAAATATCAGTAAAAAGATGGCACATCTCTCCAAAGAACATATTATTAATATCTTCCTGCTGGATACCACCCCAGCCCCCACTTTAAAAAAAAAATTACTGTGCCTATTTCATTTGTCATCTGACATGTGTCTCTGCTCAAACTGCACCAACATGGAGACCACAGTGTAGTGGGTGTGCTGCAAAGAGGTTGTAAAGGTAGTCCACCGCACAGAGGAGTATGGGACACAGTACGAGACAGAGCTGCAACGCATCACATACCACCCTGGGTTCCAGACAGTCTGCCTAGATGTGTGGGTGCGGCAGTCTGTCTACAGGCACTAGGCCAGTGAGTACTGGCTGATACTGCCAATTTGGAACCACAGCTCCACCAGTAAGGGCATATTTCTATATTTTCACTATGTAAAATATTTCTATATATTGATAATTTTTCAAACTCAGCCTTCACAGAGACTTCACATAAGCCGGATGATATCCATCAATGTATGCTTATCTACAAGTAATCTCACTCACAATTTACATTAAACATAAGAGCCACTGGAAGTTTCATTACTGATATATAACTTTTGCTAATGATAAATTTTGTATACATGAATATTGTTCCGTTGAATAATTTGAACCAAAATGTACTTTATGATTAAAAACAAATAAAAAAACATTAATCTATGTGTGCAATTATAATTCTGAATGTGTCGTCTCTTAGGCATTCCAAAAGTTTCAGGTAAAACAAAGGGGCATGGTCAGTGGGTTGGGGGGGTGATAGCTAGACTAGGCTAACCAGGGGGTAAACTGAAATTAGCCGCAAAATACGAAGCTTATAAAATGACACAAATTTACAACTTATACACTCTCCCCTATAAATTGAAGAGGCATGTGCCTGGCTGGGACCATGGCTTAGGTAGTCTTTTTTATTAGAGACAATGTTTGAATAAACAATACATCCTTGTTTTCCAGGAGATACCGTTACACCGCATACAGGCAGTTTTTGTCCTGGGTCTGGGGCTGCCTAGGAAGAAGAATCCGCGTGACTCTACCCTCATGTACAGCCCAGGCCATTAGGAAGGCGTTCCCTGAACCAACTGGGGACTAAGTTGGTTTCAGATACCTAACCCTGTAACCACAGATGGACACAGTTATTTGTCATTGTCATGTGTAATTAGGCTTGCCCCAGCCATTCGCCAAATTGCGCCTGGCAAATGTTTCTCTCAATTGGTGAAAGAAAATCAAAGGCTTTTCGCCAGACTGGTGAAATAACTTTTTCTTTGAAGTTTCACAGACATTTGTTGCCACTGAACAGATAGTCTTCATGAAATCCTAGCCTAGTGTAAATCTTTCTATGTGCTGAGCAACAGCGTCAGCCTTGTTTGGGCATGGAACATTGCTGACAGGTGGGGTGGGGCTTGTGGCAGCGGTACATCCTCCCTCTGTGTTTTCTTTGTGTGCACTGCTGGTCATGATGTCATCCATAGTCTGAAATCATAGTAGAGTCCATTACTAAATGTTTTTCACACCGAGTTGATCACACCACATTGAAAATTGTCATATCAATACTTGAACTAATGTATGCATCATTTCGGTGTACATCTACATGATAACACTTAAGGTAAGAGGCCTCCTCTGTGATCTCGTGGACACCATAGTGTTGGTCCTTTTTCAACTTAGGGTGGTGCACGGCAAACATAGCCTCACCGTCCTGTCGCTTAGCTTGTGGTCATCCTGAACTCTCATTATAGTGCTTGGTACTGTTTGCTAATGAATATTTTTTTAATTCTTTGGCTATAAATAGATATTTTTTATAATTCTATGCAACAATATATATTTGTCATGATAGAGTTCCTTTAATTAACAAATATGCTCACACATAATGGGTATACAAACAAAACACTCATTACTGACCCCCCCACACACACAAATTGTGATTTGGAATTTGTATTCTTACCGTGCAAACATGCCATGATACGAAAAGTGGATAACAAGGCTTTGGAAGCCTTCAATGGCTCAGTGCTGGAGGTCTGGTACTGGATGGACAACTTCCTGATGTCTTTGCACAGGGTCTTGTTCCTCACCAGCTTCTAGAGTGTGATCGCAGCTTTGGAAGCTTAAACAAATAAGGTATTCAACATCAGGAATGAAGTATTCAATGTTCAACATTACTCATTAAATTAAATATATAAAATGCTTTGTAATAAAACACTACATAATTATATATGTTCGCACGCATGCTCGCACGCACACATTAAAAGTAATAGTATCCATCAGTCATGAGAATAGGGTTGGTGGTTTTTAAAAAGTTGTTCGCCTAAGGGTCGCAATTTTGTGTGATGGCCAAAGACCAGTCTTGCTACACTTTCAATGAAATAAGCCACATACGTTTCCCCTTGATCACGTTATTTCACACGTACGCACACGATTTAATTATTTAATGAAATGGAACATTGTATATTGGTCACATCAGTGTCACAGTTATATAAATCAGTCGCGATTTGAATGTATACAACCATGTCCATGACCATGCCTATAATTATTGCTTATTTGGAAATTTTAACCCCGCCCCTCCAGCACCAGTAATTGTAATACCCATATTTGCAATGCCATGAGCAAATAAAATGACAAATTCAAGTTTTATATGGGTTATCTTATATGGGAGGGAGGGAAACACGATAAGTTGATGGTAGTGATAGTTAGGCCTACCTGCTCTCTCTGTCTTGGTGATGGCTGTTGTTCGTCACTTCTTGGACATGGGTGTATGTCGAACATTCGATGCAGAAAATGTTGTTGGGATGAAATCTGGCTTGAAGGAATGCCTTTTAGGGTATGATATCCTATGCTCTGCCATCAGATTTATAGCTGCACTTGATGTGGCTTGTTCCTCAAAACACTCAGCCCCGAAGTGCACAGAGCAGATGACACTTCTTGGAGAGGGGCCAGCCCATTCCCTTCTAGTATTTTTCACTGTACAAACCCACGACTGGTGACGCGAGGGTTTTTTCTCTCGACGGAAACCTGTGCAAACTAGTTTCATCCAAGGTGCGGTTACTACAACCTCTGACTATGTACCTTTGGCCACTCATTTTTGGAACTCTAACGTTCTGTTCTTACACAACAACAATGGAGTCACTTGAGTGGCCCAAAGGAGTAGTGTGTTTACGTCACTTCCGCCTTGCACTCAGTGGCTGGCAACCGACCTAGAAATCCGCGAGGCGCGTAATTTGAAGGTTAAAAATTCGATAGGTAACCGCAGCTACTCATTTGCCGGCTGATACAGGGACCAACTCGCGGTGTATGAATGCTTAACTTAAAGGATCACTCGAGTTTTCTAAAAGCATACAAATATAAGTACACAAGGTTGATAGTACCATAAGTACTGTACTGCACCTAGTATCGGTTCATCAGTGTTCATTCACTTCTTACATTTGTCCCGTTGGATTTTGTCATGTGGGATTATTTCAAGAAAAACTCCAGACTCCAGATACACTTTGTATTGCATCCCCTTGGATGGGTGATGAAAGTCACAAAAGCAAGAGTCAATACTCTTACATAATTTATATAGTTATTTTATATGTTAAAGAATCTATTCAGGCTTATGAAATAAAACTAGAAAGGGAAGCAGATTGTGATGAAGCTGTTTGGTGCAAAATTGTTTCAGGAAATTCAAAATTAACTATTGGATTAGTTTACCGAAGTCCAAACATAAACGAAGAGGACAACACAAAAATAAAAAACGCTATAAAGGAAGTTAGTAAAGGGGAATGTATCATAATGGGAGATTTTAACCATGGACACATACAATGGAATTCTCTAGAGAGCACAGGGATTGAGGATCAACAATTTCTATGTTTAATCCAGGATAGCTTTCTTACTCAGCACGTACTAGAACCAACCAGGGGAGAAAATGTATTAGATATAGTTTTGTCATCACAAAAAGAATTAGTGGACAATGTAAAAATATTTGAACCATTGGGTAATAGTGACCATAATCAAATACATTTTGACATCAATGTAAAATCAGAAAGTAAAAATAAGAAAACGTACAAGAGAAACTTCCACAAAGGTAACTACAAAGATATGAGAAAATACTTAGCACAGCTAGATTGGAATAACATGCTGATGAATAAGACTGCAATTGAATGTTGGAATATTCTAAAATATGAAATTGAGAGTATCATTGATAAATTTGTTCCTTTCCAAAAACAAGGAAAACGGTGTAGAAAGAAACACTTGTCAAAAGAGGCAATTAAAAAAATAATGCTAAAACAAACTATGTGGAGGGTTTATAGGCGTACCAGAAAGGAAGAAGACTATGCAAAATACAAAGAGGCACTTAATGCAGCTACAACTGAAATCAGACAATCTAAAAGAAGCTATGAGCAAAAACTGGCATGTAACATAAAAACTGACAGCAAGAGTTTTTATGCATATGTCAGGAGTAAACAAAACGTACAAGACAAGGTTGGACCTCTAGAAGACAGTGCTGGAAATATAATATCACAGGGGTTTTTAATGGCGGAAGACCTAAATGGTTACTTCAGTTCAGTGTTTACAAAAGAAGATATTAGTTCATTACCAGTTGCTGATGCTAAATTTCAGGGGGCTAAATCTGACTATTTAGGACCGTTAGTTGTAACTCCAGAATTGGTAGCTAGGAAAATAAAGGCAATGAAGGATAACAAATCACCGGGAGTGGCTGGGATTCCTCCAAAATTACTAATAGAAACAGTAGATCAAATCAGTATACCACTTGCAAGATTATTCAACTTGTCATTAAAAGAGGGAGTTGTTCCGTTTGAATGGAAAGAAGCAAACATCATACCATTATTTAAAAAGGGTTCGAGAAATAAGTCAGAGAATTACAGACCAGTGAGTTTAACGTCAGTGATTTGTAAATTATTAGAAAGGTTAATTAAAGACCATATGGTGGACTTCCTCGTTAAGCATAAATTATTAAATTCATCTCAACATGGATTCCTTAAAGCGAGGTCATGCTTAACAAATATGTTATGTTTTTTGGAAGAAGTCACTAAGTGGATAGACGTGGGATCGCCAGTAGATATTATCTACTTAGATTTTCAGAAAGCTTTTGACAAAGTGCCACATCAAAGATTGCTACTTAAATTAAAAGCCCATGGTATCGGGGATAGCATAACTGACTGGATAGAACAATGGCTGACTGACAGAAGACAACGAGTTGTAGTAGATGGAGAAGTTTCAAATTGGAAATCGGTTTTGAGTGGGGTACCTCAAGGATCAGTATTAGGACCTATATTATTCTTAATTTATATCAATGACTTGGACGAGAGTATAACAAGTAACGTACTGAAATTTGCGGACGACACAAAACTGTTTAGAAAGGTTAATACTGATGGTGATAAACAACATTTACAAAACGATCTAGACAGATTAGTGAAATGGTCTGAGAAATGGCAGATGCTGTTCAATTTTGGGAAATGTAAATGCCTACATACAGGACATGGGAACTTGAATGTAAACTATAAAATGGGAGCTACTGTTCTTGGTACTACTGTAAAAGAAAAGGACTTAGGAGTTACAATAAGCGCTGATATGAAAGTTTCAGAGCAGTGTGGTATTGCAGCTTCAAAGGGTAATCAAATTCTTGGATTGATTAGAAGAAACATAACATACAAGGGAAAAAAGTTAATTATACCTCTTTATAAAGCAATAGTTAGACCTCATTTAGAATACTGTATACAAGCATGGAGACCATATCGTAAGAAGGATATAGATACGCTTGAACGCATACAAAGGAGAGCAACTAAAATGATTCCAGAACTTAGAGACCTTAGTTATGAAGAACGCCTGAAAGAATGTGGTTTAACAACTCTAGAGACAAGGAGGTTAAGAGGAGATCAGATTGAAGTTTTTAAGATATTGAATGGGTATGAAAATATTGATAGAAATATGTTTTTCTCACTCAAGAAGGATAGCAGAACTAGAGGACATGAGGTAAAATTAGTAAAGGATCAATGTAGATTGGACATCAGGAAGCACTCGTTCTCACAGAGGACAATAAATGAATGGAACAAACTGTCTACAGATTGTGTAACTGCTAGCAGCGTGAATATGTTTAAAAACAAGGTTGACACATATATCAGGAGGGCGGGTTATAAGTAGGTGAACATTGTTGGACTCTCGATAAGCCAATGGCTTCCTTGTCCACTTGCCATCTGGGCCTTTGGCTTGGATGGCAAATCTTGTTAAATAATACAGCTGTAGCACCTGGCCAGGCACACTCACAGTTCAGCTTATTCACTGACTGACAATGGCTGGACATTGACACTGTTCAAACAACTGCCTGGACCTGACTAGAAGCTTTCTTTGACATTGGTTGAGTGAACTTGGGTAACTGGCTGTGTGGCTGTGTCTAATGATCATCAAAGCTAATTCTTACTCCTGACAGCAAGCCAGTGGCAGTCACCACCGGATTGCATAAAATAATATACCAAATAAAAAAGTTAATTGAAAGTTAATTGTAATTTTTTCAATTAAATTAAATCCAGTAAAGTTAATTAATTAAATTAACTTAATTGAGCTAATTGAATTAACAAATTAACAATTGAAATTAACCCATGCCTGTTGTCAACCTACCTTTACTGTCAACCTACCTTTACTGTCAACATATCTTTACTGTCAATGTACCTTTACTGTCACCATACCTTTACTGTCAACCTACCTTTACTGTCACCATATCTTTACTGTCAATGTACCTTTACTGTCACCATACCTTTACTGTCACCGTACCTTTACTGTCACCATACCTTTATTGTCACCATACCTTTACTGTCACCGTACATTTACTGTCAACATACCTTTACTGTGTGCAGGGTTGAAAAAAATCCTGATTAAAAAAATCGGATTTTTTATTTAAATCAGATTTTTTTAATTTTTAATTTTTTTTATTTATTTGATTTTTTGAAATCTGGTATACACAATGTCATTAAATATTTGACTATCAGGCTATCTGGTGTCAATACAGCTACACAAGTGTGCGCACTTTGTGCTTTTGTATTAAAAAACACACAAAACTTTGTTGATCTCGATGCTTGTAAACAATTATTTGTGTTAAATTCATATAATGCAGCGATTAAAAAAAATCGGAAGTAAAAAAAATCATAAATCAATGATTTTTTTTAGTGATTTAAATCATGATTTAAATCAAATGATTTAAATCAAACAACCTTGACTGTGTGACATTGTCAACCTACCTTTACTGTCAACACACCTTTACTGTGACACTGTCAGCCTACCTTTACTGTCAACCTACCTTTTCTGTCAACATACCTTTACTGTGTGACACTGTCAATGTACCTTTACTGTCAACGTACCTTTACTGTCAACGTACCTTTACTGTGACAATGTCAACCTACCTTTACTGTCACCGTACCTTTACTGTCAACATACCTTTCGCACACTTGTGTTCCGTGCAGCACCTAGCTGTGCCATCAGTGGATATGTGCACCGTTTTGCCTGACTCCCCACAAGACTGGCCAGGGTAGTAATCCATTTCTGCAGTCACGCCACCAAATGCAAACTGAAATTATAATAAAATAAACTCATAACGCTTATGGCTTTTTCATAGTTTTTTTTATATAATGACATGTTAATGTTTAAAAAAGGTCATTTACAATCAAATAAATATGTCATACAGTACCTGGCTATATCATGGTGTACCAGGTTGAAAAAATAGTAGGACGAGAGAATATTAACGAAAGTTGCTTTCTTACATTACTGAATGGACACAATTCCAAAATGTGTGGTCATGCATACACCTGCGTGCACACTTATACACATGCCTGTGCATGCACACACGCACACACACAAACATAGATGCATGTATACAAAGAAACACACCATTACTCAACTCTACAAGTGGTATAGATGTGTGTACGTGTGTGTACGTACGTGTGTGTGTGTGTGCATGCATAATAATCAAATCTGAAATTGTGTTACAGTAAGTACGGTAAGAAAGTAACCTTGGTGAATATTCACTCATCACACTATGCCAAGTTGCTGCACATGCACACACGTCTCACAACCAATGGCTTACCAAGACATCTTCTCATTCTTGTGCAGCGTGTACAGTAAACATTTCTTATTTACCTTGTTCTGAAATGCTTACATCACTATCTTTTATCTACCACCACCGTTTCATATACGGTATCATTATTTAAACAGTTTTTGGAATTCCTGCTTAATTAACATGACAATTTTCCGTTAATAAGAACGTGTGCTATGCCAGCTGGCAATATTTACGGTCGCCCAAATACACTGCATAATGCTCAGGTAATTTGAAAACTGTTGTAGGTAAAAAATACTAATATGGTTTTAAATTAATGACATCTGCCCATGATGATTTCCAGTGAGAAATGTTTGTTAGAATGTCCACCTCCCATCTATTTTGAGGCGAACCTCCCACCTCTCTCACCTCCCATCTGAGGCGAACCTCCCACCTCTCTCACCTCCCATCTGGTGGCTTCAATGGGTTTTCATCACCAACTGGTAAGCCTGATCTTCATGGCACTTATCTCCACCAATTGCTATTAATGTCAGTTATTTTCCCCCAATACAATGTAGCATATACGCATCTCACCTTTATTTAAAATTCAACCTAAATCCCCAAATAATATTAACAACAAGTCAACAATCCTAAAAAAAGTCATAACTATCCATGTTTTGTTACAGATACGAAGGGATAAATGTTCAGATTTTAGTTAAGCAAAGGAGCTTCTGACTGGAGGGGCTTCTGTCATATGGCAACTGTCCTAAAGGGCTTTTGTTACAGACCCACCCTTTTCCCTGTTCAGAAACTATTTTTTCAAGGTGAAAAAAATCCTTGAAAGGGAGTACTGTCTCAAACTCACTGGCACTTTATTCGTATGTCATGATTCCAGAAGTGAAACAGCGATCTAACTCCACATGCTTGGACAGCTCCAGGTTAGTTGGCACTGGGCACTGTGGACAGGACTGGCTGTCAATGGATGATGTCTTGAAATAATATGTAGACAAGCTATTTGCTCATTGTGGAAAGTAGAAACAAATTGCTCACATTATTTAACTTAAAAATATGATGAAATGCAAATACAAAAGTATCCACAATCTACAACCCAACATGGTATATAGAACCCATGAGTCATACACAGATAATTTCAGTCAAATACATTATCATTACTTACTTACTTTAACTTTGTACTTACTTACCCTCTTCATGCCACGGTGTGGCGCATAAGGCTCACACAAGAAATCTAATATCATGGCAGGTCATAATTTGATGACTAACCCTCTGTTGTGTCCCTTACAGAGCAGATCCTGCTGCAGTCATGTTCAAAGACATAATCTGTTCAGGTTGCCAATCTGTTCAATCTGTCTGTAGTGCATGTGCAATTACGTATCAAGTGACAACTGTTTTCTCTAGAGCCCACATTCATGAAAGCTGCAGGGCTGGCAGTTTCAGCCACCAGGCTGGCAGTCTCATCCACCAGGCTGGCAGTCTCAGACACCAGGCTGGCAGTCTCAGACACCAGGCTGGCAGAAGATTTTAGGCCATTTGCAAACAATGTTTATTTGACATTAATTGATAAAATCTGAATATATATATATATATATATATATATACACACACACACACACATATATACATACTGAATTTGAAAAGTTAACCTCATGATGGGAGTGCTGATGCAATTATAAAAGGGTAGTTTTAATGTGACACAACATTATTGATATAGGATAACTTGGGTGCACAGTAGAACCCCTGATGAACGGCACCTCTCATCAACGACTACCTTCTTTTTCTGACTGTTTTTCATTGATGGACTACATACATTGAATAAATGACCCCTTGTCAACGACAACCCCCAAAACGTGACCAATTTGATTTTTATCCATAATAAATAACCCAATATTTGAAATTTTTGTGGTTGCCTCTAACGAAAACAGACAGCAAAAGAAATGCATAGAAGCCACCGAGACTGCGATGGTGAATGAGTGAAAGAAACAAAAATAAAAAATGGCACCAAAACCACTGAGCCTTTCATTTTACTGGATATGTTACATGTTAATACATAATATAAATATATCTTGATGTTATTTATGAAGCATCAGCTGCTATTAGTTGGTTTTCCTCCTAAGTTTTATGACAGTTAACTTAGGGCTGAAGTAGTATTCATATCATCTTAGGCTCTGAATCGTGGTGAGGAGTTAATGAGTAATCACTGCATTAGTGCACAGCAACAGTACGTATAATGGTGAAATGCGGTAAGTTATATATAGTTATATATAGTTACGACAACAATTGTCTACAGTGTAGGCCGAAGCATCCAAGCAGTTAAATCCCTGTAGACACTGCTCTTTGATTTTTAGGTGGTCTCAAATGAAGGGTTCCACTGTACTTACAATAAACAATAGATGTCTACTTTTACGTCTCATTCTTATCAGTGTGGATATGAATAACATTGGAGAGGACATCAAGAGACTTATTTAGTTATTAGAGGTGTGGACAGGTGTGAATAGGACAAAAGAAGGCATGGTTTGAGATTTGTTTGTGGAATTAGTCAGCCATAGAACATATTCCAGCGAATAAGACCTTGTATGCTAATGAGAGAGCATAAGGTAGACTTTGATGGGCATGCATTGAAATTGGCCTAAGATGTATTCAATATGAAGAAAAGGGAGATTATTTTGAGGAATTAACTCTTCCAGTTATTGCAAAGAATAATAATTATTAAGAGCATAATGATCCGAGTTAAGTGTCACTCGTAACCACAAAAAACAGTCAAGCACTGTGAGCTTCAGGTTTTTGGTCCAAGTAACATGCGCCCTGCTTACCGCATTGTATTACTCATTGCCAGTGGAGAATCATGTGAAATGACAGAACTGCAGAAAGAAGCCAATTTCTCGAAAGTACACAAATTTTCTTTTCTTTTCAGGTGGTGTCCATGTAACATGATATTTGCGTACATGTAAAACCAATTTTATTTATTTTCTGCATTTACGCAAATTTTAGAAAACTTCAGGATTGCAATGAATGAGTTCAGTTGTTGCACGTCTGTGAAAGGTATAACGCATCATCTTGTGTATTCCTTCTGTATTTTAGTAAACAAGCATGGGTGTCTAAGATTCACATTGTCATGTTCAAATAACACTTTGTTTTTAGGTGAATTACAAAGTGAGTGAAAGCCATATCACATACTTCAGTAAAAGTTCAATTCGTTGCATTTGTGAATGTGAGTTCACTGCCTATGTCGCATTCACATATATCCATTTAAAACTAATAAAAGATGCAAATGATATAGTTATTTTTCCTTTTGCATTTCAAGTGTAACCTGAAAGACATTTAGTACTTTGAAGGTTACAAACAATTGTCATTGGAAACTAACAAAGATTTAAAAAAAAATTGTGTCACATCATAAAAAGCACTTGTTTTTTGACATTTATTTTAATAAAAATATGATTGTTTTCAAAGACTAAAGTATGAAATAAAAGTTATCAAAACTTTTTAATTGTTGAGCAATTTTGGTGTATTATGTATTGTTTTCAGTTTCTGTCGAGATTTAACAGAAAAGTTTGTATGTTGTTTTTTAGCAATATCTTACATTACATAAGTTGCATAATACGCCAGTCATCTTTGAAAAATGTGCCAAATTAAGAAATGATTTCAACACAAAATACCTTATAAAAACAAATACTGGTAAATACACTTTGATTTTTAAACTGTATCTGGAACTCCTGTCACCACTTGGGAAACAGCCCTCTAGCCACTGATGTTGGTTTATTGCATGTGCAAATGTAAAACATGCATATTTAATTATAGCAATGTTTTGAATGACCATTTAAACATGCAGCTTGACAGATTGGAGAATGAATTTCCCTGACATAAGATTTAGAGGAGCAGTAATTATTTGACTGGATGGCTGTACAACATGTACAGCGATGGCTGTATGTTCTAGCTAGGCCAATACAATTCTCAGTACTACAGTAGTATTGATAGAGAACTTCCTCACTTCTAGTGAGGAGCAGTGGTCTGGTGGCTAGAGCACCCGCCTGTAGATCGAGAGAACGGTGGTGGGCCGTGGTTCCATTCCACCTCCGCCGTTTCCAAGCTTGGGCAATTTCTTTCACCCTACTTTGCCTGTGTCTTTCGGAAGAGACACTAAAAGCTGTTGGTCCAAACTCCTGCGTTAGCCCAAGATTGGGCTATTTGGAGTATAATTATTTAAGACGTTAGTAGGGTTTTAAAGAAAACTTTATCGCACTAACATATCGTCCTATTGAAGACAGACACTCCTTTATTTATACCAATTAATATACATAATGGTTTTCAAAATTATAGATAACAGAAATAAATGGTAATGCGTACTAAATACGAATGGACATTCCCATTATGGCCCATAACCTAGTCTAGCCTAGGCATAGACCGTTTTTTTTGCGCAGTCGGAGAAGTTACGTCGAGAACATTTTGTCGTCGTTGAAAATTTAAATACCGTCTATTGCCTTAATTTGACAAAGATTCACACGCTTTGGTTTGCTTTATTTTGACGCATTTTACGATTCAGTAAAACGGATACGGCTAAATATATTTAAAGCACACTTACAAGTAGAAGAAAATGGTAAAGCCATTCCGTCAACTTCATGTTGTTCACTCGATAGGCATAACTAGAACGGAAGTGACCGAGTTTTTGACACTTCCTGTGTGTGGTAAGACCGCAATAAGTTGATGGCCATTTCGTGCGATTGAGAAAAACAAACCACTAAACCTCTACGACATCCACTATTACTATGTTACCAAACGTGCTAAACAAGTTTGGTCAAAACCACATATATCTAACTATTTTCATCCTGTCTCAAACGTTCTTACTATCAAAACCGAGTTCTGACCCTAGCCTAGGCCCTAGCTAGCCCCTAGCCTAGGCTAAGGCCTAAGCCTAAGCTAAGCCAAGGCCTAAGGCTAAGGCTAAGACTAAGACTAAGGCTAAGCTAATAATGTTCACATTAAATGTCTTACGAATGACCAAGCTGTGGTAAAATATGCACGCATATTTTTTTTTAATTAGTTTTGTTTCTATACCAATTGTCTGCCTCAAACGTTTTGGGATCATTAATTCAGTCTTGACCATTTGCACTTGCATGGTCACTGCTGGCATATTTTCAAGACAATTGTGCTGATTAGCAACGTTTTGAGGCAATTGTACCCAGACAATTTGTCCCCCAAAAAATGTGTACCAAATGCAAATATTCATGTTAGAGACAATTCATACCATGTGTACCTAGTAAAACTGTTGTGGTTGTTGAAGGAAACCAGACACTATAGTGAAAATTATTAACATAAATTGATGTTACATTACATCAGTTACATTACATTTTTGTAATATCATCTGTCATTGTTTACATAATTTTGTAACAATGAAATGTGACAAATCGTAATTTTTCTGATAAAGTGACCGGTTTGCAGCTAATCTTATGGGCAAGGCATTGTTTAGACTTGGCTGTCAAACAAATAATTGTGACATCACCAAATTGTACAAACAACAAGTTGGCTATAGTCATTTATAGTTCTTTATTGTGGTCTTATGTGTTAAGCCTAGAAAAATATATAAAAATAAAAAAAACCTGAAACACAACAAGAGTGTGTCAATTATATAATATCACTCAACAGTACAAACATGGAAACAAGATGGTGTGAAAACACGCTCCACAGAATGCACAATATAATATTATCATGATTACATAATAGTTATTCAAGATAAACCATGAACACAATTGTATGTAATTTAACAAACACAATAACTCTTTGCATCTGATGAATGAAATAATTATTTCCAGCACTATCTTGTAGAGGTCCGAACTTGTCTCATACGTTTTGTTTACTCCTGACATATGCATAAAAACTCTTGCTGTCATTTTTATGTTACATGCTAGTTTTTGCTCATAGCTTCTTTTATATATACATTAAGTTCTAATTTACTACACAGTACACAGATTCTACATTAAATAATTAAACCAAACACCTGATCCCTGTTTACAAGCTAGTGTGACTCCCAGTTTGCCCTCAAGCACTTGTCCCTTGGGAGTATTTCACACACCCTACCCAGCCAGTGCCACATTGTATGAGCTATCGTGTCACGTCAAGACATTATCCCTACTTCGTTCAGGACCGTCAGGACACGACAACGAATAACCCACATTGTTTTACCAGAAGATCTCAGGTTCGACCACAATGTGGCTTTATTAGTAGAAGTCTATACACAGTACATCATCTATACTACAACTACTCTACTACAGTTCTTCTACCATTCTCCTACTACTACTCCCACTGTTCTCTCCTAGACTACATCTGATTAGTTGCCTTTATAGCAGACATTTCACATACATTAACATCAAGTTAACATCGGCAAAGTTCAGCAGTTATTGATTCTACCTATACACAAGTTACTATATTCATTAGGTCTTATCTTAATGTTTGGCATTGTCTTAATGTACATCTATGTTAATCCTCAAGTATCCAGTTCAACGGAAGTCAATTCCTTTCCGAGGACACAAGAACGTGACCTGACTGGAACGACTTCTCATTGCTGGACGCTGTCCACTAAGATAAATAGATAATCATATAATAATCTTCCCCCAGAGAGATGGACATGCAGTGGGTCCACTGCGATCAATAACCAACTTCTTTACAGATTGCAAGTTATAAAGTTGGTTACACTGCCTTGCTCTTTACAACATGGCGATTAATGAAGACAACATCAAAGAGAAGGAGAGTGCTCCAATTTGATTCTGGCTTAACTGCACAGAATATCAACTATACATTCACAATCCCTGTATAATAAATATTATAATACATTAACTATATAACAGCACCAAACACGATTAAACTTAACTTTCTAAACTATTATACCAGCTACTTGCCACAAGCTTTCAAAATGCCATTAAGCCCTAGCTGTTAACAGACAGCTGGTGGGACATTCCTCCCTAAGGTCCAGACAGTTCATTTACTCCCATCTTCTTAGTACATCAGTAATGAAAATCAGTATTAAGTAATTATAACTGAACATGTAAATATGTTTACATAGAAAGATGGACAGTTCTCCAATAGACATATTGGTACAATTATAAATTGAAAGGAATCGTTTTCTAAGATATAACATAGTATTTAGAAACCTACCAAAACATGGGTGTTGTCTGTTGTTGTGGGATCATGGTCCACTGCCCCTCAGTCCTGACCACATGTGACCCCTGTCTCTTGGGTAAATTGTATATTTAAACAACTTAATTATCACTAATATGACCAGCATCCTACACAGTAATATGGTGGCAAGTAATGACACCATCAACAAGATTAGGTAGCCTACCAACACAAGTAATGACACCATCAACAAGATTAGGTAGCCTATCAACAAGATTAGGTAGCCTATCAACACAAGTAATGACACCATCAACAAGATTACGTAGCCTACCAACACAAGTAATGACACCATCAACAAGATTAGGTAGCCTACCAACAAAAGCTACAACTAAACTCTGTGTTAGCGACCAAACTGCTCCCTTACATAATAATGACATGACGAGCAGTATTCCATAATATGTCTACATATACACTGCCGCAACTTAATATAAAATTAGACACTTTCTCAGAAAAGAGCTCCTCTATTTGGGATCAGACCACAGTTGAACTTGCTGTTTATTGTTTTACACGAATATAGGGCATATTAACTTGTGATATGTGAAATTAAGCAATTCATATGATGTGACATATGTGCAATTGAGCAGGCATATTCGCAGGTTTGTTTGTAGAAACTATTGGCTGTGAAACAGTGCACTTTTTGAGTTTAACAGTGGAGGGATTTATGGGAATTTTTCTGCTATGGGCCACATGGGCGCATGCATGAATACTTTTGTGAACATTGAAGGGTATTGCATGTGGGGGCATTTTAAAAGAGCTGGAGGCATGTGATTTTGACAAAACTTGGTCAGCATGTCTTCGTCAAGTTTTCTTATAATCAGACAAAACGTTAACATGGCGACCAATGCAAATTTTTTACTTTGTTCTGACCTCTAAATCGTTCGTGATTCTATTTTGCAAATTTAACTGACAGTATCTAACATGGTTAATAACCATATTGCTCATAAGGAACATGTAAGTTATTCAACATGCGGGCATCGTGATCACTTGCAGGGTGTTTATTTTATCCTCTCCCCAAAAGCAAAGTTTGCATGTTCATCTGACCATGAAGAAGTTAATATAGGCACGTTCAAAAGATCAATTACCTTATTTTAAACAGCATCTCCAAGAACACGTACATTTGCAGTCTCCACTTCGTAAATGATGACCTTTGTGTTTTTTCACCTAGTGTTGCTGGGTTGAGAAAACTCACCGATTGTTGTGCCGAGTACGGCAATATGTTTGATATAACATACAACGCCAACAAATCTTTCTGTATGGTTATTGATTACAAACCTAGGGACAAGAAAAATATTCATCCCGTTGTTATCAATAACCATACACCACCTTACACTGAGAAATGTAAATACCTTGGCCATATTATAAACAATAATCTTACTGATGATGACAATATTGCCAGGCAGAAAAGATGTATCTATGCTCAGGCAAATGCTTTAGCCAGAAAATTTTACTTATGCAACAATTCCATTAAAACAACTTTATTTAATTCATACTGTGGTTCAATGTACACCTCAAGTCTTTGGTGTCATTTTAAAAAACAGAGTCTGAAAGGTATTACTGTCGCTTATAACAACAGTTTTAGAATTATACACAACCTGTCACCCCGCTGTAGTGCAAGCCATATGTTCGCTACTAATTATGTTAAATCCTGTAATGAACGTATTCGCTCATCAATTTTTAGCCTTTTATGCCGGTTGGAAAAATTCGACAATATACTTTTTGTGAATTATCTTCACACTTTTATTTATTATCGAAGTCCATTGATCAAACATTGGATTGATAAATTGTATGCTTTTAATTCATGTTTGTACTTTTATACAAATATATTTTTTATCCCGACTTATCTTATATAAATTTTTACTACACGTCATGTATGTATATTTATATTTTTCTCAGTACACGTACCTCTATTGTTCATCATGTGTGTATATGTACGTTTTTTTTTATGTATATATATATTATAGGCTCTTATTATTATTATATTATTAAAAAAACACTGTCATGGAATGATCATATTGATTGTCACAAAAAAAGCAAATCATCTCTAGCTTTTCTGCAAAGAAATCTACAAGTTGGTCAGGAGACAGGAACACTTAAAAATAAGTGCTTATTTCACCTTAATTAGACTCCAACTGGAGTGTGCCGCTGCCACATGGGACCCCTACCCCCAAACATGCAAAACAAAAATACAGTTGGTCCAAAGGCAAAGACGGACGGTGTGACACTCTAGATTAGTATATTGCTAGCATTGGCACAATCCGTCTTACAATCTCTTAAATTATTCATTTGTGAGTATTTGTTTACATTACAACTTTATTAACAATTTACATTTTTTGTTTGTTTTACATATTATTTTATGTTTATATGATGCATCTATCCACCATATATGGGAATTAGCACTATATAAATGCTGCATTATTTTTTCTTTGAAATGAACCCCTCTACTAGTCTATATTCCTGTAGCACTCACAATTTACACCGAGTCTGCCTCCATCCGAGACCCAGCCTTATAGTGGGGTGCAGGGTTAGAAATAAACGGAATAAATGAACCGTAGGTTCACTATAATTTGAATTGGTAGCCAACTCGGGTGATAGCCAATTTGGGCATACCCCCATATCTAGACTTGGGTCTTGGATATAATTGGTCAACGAAGATTATTCTCATAATTCACATATTAACAGTGTAACCTCAAAACAAGATTGCTGAATAATAAATATGTTTTTCTAAATATATTTATTATATATATAATTTTTTTTTTCCAGGCTGAACACTTCAGATAAACGGAAGTCACCCACTTCAAAACCTTCTGAAAGGAGTAGAAAACAACTAAAGGTGGACACTGGCTTAGCAGCAGAAGCACTATTGGAGTTGACAACCAACATGACTGAGCCTGATACTGAAAATACCCACTTGTCAGCATTAGCCTGTTGCACTAAATATAGTACATGACATTATGTGCTAAATGCGCATTGTTTGTATGCTGATTCGTGGGTGATCAATGATAACAGTGTTAACAATCATTGCTCCTATGGGACATGTAACAGTGATTCAAGACACACACATCGTGCACATATGCAGGATGTGTATTTCATCCCCTTCCCAAGGTTTGCACACACACCTGACCAGTGTAAGAAGTGGATACAGGCATATTCAAGGGAAGGCTTCACTGTGGACAGTATCTCCAACAATACGTACATTGGCAGTCTCCACTTTGTAGATGGAAAGTAATTGAAATTGGTGGAAATGTAATTGGTATTTCAGATTTACAAACACTCGGTTAATAAGATTATGTTTTTATAATTCATTGTAGCCTTCTAACATCGTTGTAGCACATAAATTGTGTAACTACATTGTGTGCACACATGCCATTTCATCCCCATATAAAGAAACATATTTGAGTCATTAAAACAGTGTAACATTGCCAAGAAATGTATAGCATGACCACAAATATGACACAAATGGTATGTCATTAGTGCAACATTAATAACAAACTCAACTTGCCTAATATATACATAAATGCTATACCACAATAAATGGTAATGAGTATAGATACATTGGAAATAGATATACATTTTCAACTTATCAGAAACATGTCATTTTTCTTATTAACTGTGCAGTCAGACTTTCAGAAACAAGTATAAAGAAAAATTAAGTAACATATACTAAGACAAAACGAAACATTATAGGTTACCACGCTGGTTTTTTGGTATACAGACAGACATGAGCATTCGCAAGTGGTTATTTAGGACCACAGAATTTGGTAGCTCCGTGCCAAGACTAACTACAAGTGTGTATTGGCTCCGAGCCAAGACAAACTTCAAGTGTGTATTGGCTCCGAGCCAAGACAAACTACAAGTGTGTATTGGCTTTAGCATTCATCCCCACATTGGCGTAATAATCTATGGGTTCTTGCCAATTATTATATAGACATAGATATATCACTTGGAATTTGTTGCAATAAAGCAAACAAGTTTTGGCTAATATTAACAAAAAGCATACCACTTCAGGGATTGCATCTATTTTAGGTATTTTTAACAAGCAAGTCAAACATTCAGTTATTCACTATGTACAATTATTTTACTTTGCTCTTAAAGTGTGCACAATGGTGCTTTTGAAATTCAAATCACAAACAAGAATGCAACATTTCTATAACACTGCAAAGCAGTCATGGTATCACGTTACTTTCTTGCTTTCATGAAACTTTTAAAACTTTCTTTTACACCAACACCAATGTTTGTGCAAATCTATGTCAAATGCACCATACACGCAAACGTATCATAATAAATATTGTTTTACACAATTAATACGTATTACATTACATACGTTTAATTATTTTAATGCAGTTCATGCTTAAAACCCTGTGCAAAGGGTACATCCATAAAAATACCTCAGTGCAAGTATGTGTTAAAACTGTAATAGTTATAAAATCATTAAACCTCTAACCATGTATGATAAATATACAGGCTGTATATTATATTCATTTGATTTTTTATTTAGTACATTTTGTATTTAGTAAATTTTTTATTTTGTTGATTGTTACGAACCTTTTAAGATACCATTATTGTTGCATAATAATTAACATGGCACAATTCATTGTAGCAGTTTAATTTTAAACAAATACCACAAGAAGGTACATAACGCAATACAATGCTGACGAAGAGAATTCCCTGGAATTTCCTATTGTCATTATCTTGAAACAATGTATTACGCAGTGTATAACTTAGTGTTCACTGTGAGCAATCAAACAGGGAAGTCATGGAGACATACGAGTCTAAGACGTGTCATACTTCGTATGTTCTTATACATATATGTATAACGAACCTGAATCAATATTAGTTGAAAGCATGGTGGAAGTGGCTTATTGCTGCCATATAGTGTACGCCAAATGGTGCACAGTAACTGTACATGCCCAAGTGTCTAAGAAGTGACATATTTTATATGGGACGACAACATTACTGCCTACTCAATCACAGCCAGCAAGAGCTGCCAGCCACCTGGTGGAATGTACATTAAACTAAAGTGGAATATAACATCAACGCAGTAAATCCAGACATTTTTTCAGGAGTTGATGTTCATTTTGTTGTCGTTGCCAGCTTGAAAATTGACAGTATCTGCTGTGATCTTGATGCTAACAGCATTTTTGTCTGTTGTCACTGCAACAGTCAGAGAAACACAGCGTTCTGTTTACCTGGTTCATTTGAAGAGGCATTAATCATCAGTAGGGATGTGTGCCATTGCGTACTGCAGTAGAATGGACCCCGCGATTCTAATAAGTGGCTGATTTACTTAATCGGCACATTTTAATATAGCAGGAATATAAAGTGATTCCACCCCAGTCAATATATTTGATTCTATTAAACGGCTGATTATGATATCTGTGAATTTGTTAAAGTGTATTGCAATGCTCAATTTTTAGTATTGTCAAGTACAACAATTTCAAAAGAATTGCAATAAAATTATGATTGGGTTTTTTAAATAATTTTTCCTATGCTTTGAATCCATAACATAACATGTATGTGTTCAATGTGAAACAAGCAATACTTCTATAACACTTTGTCTTTTTATTATTAAATATTGCTACATCATGGAGCCAAACAATACTGTAAAGTATTTGCAATACATCTACAATATAGTATTTGCACGTAGTTTTTGTAAGTAGTATTTGCAAGTAGTATTTTCAATGTTTTTTTTTATACAAATGCCACAATGTATTTTTAAATGTACTTTTTAAAGTAAGTTTACCTATCCTCTTTCTATGAACAAGTTGTTACATCTGTTGCTACAAACTGGTACATTGTCCTACACTGGCTATTGCAATGGTCAGATGAAACAGAATGTCACAGTACCTATGACTGAAGAATGGGCAGGGATTGTATCATGCGTGTCACTGGATGGTTCCGCATCCTCCTCTGTGCTGTTTACTTTGGCATTGTCCCCTGCAATGCCACTGTCCACCAGACATCCAGGGCCGTCATACTCAATCCCTGCAACAAGGCAGCACTTAATACACCACTGTCCATCATACATCCAGGGACCTCATAGTCAATCCCTGCAACAAGGCAGCAATTAATACACCACTGTCCACCAGACACCCACGGACCTCATAGTCAATCCCTGCAACAAGGCAGCACTTAATACACCACTGTCCATTAGACATCCAGGAACCTCATAGTCAATCCCTGCAACAAGGCAGCACTTAATACACCACTGTCCACCAGACATCCAGGAATCACATGGTTAATCCCTGCAACAAGGCAGCACTTAATACACCACTGTCCACCAGACATCCAGGGATCTCATGCTTAATCCCTGCAACAAGGCAGCACTTAATACACCACTGTCCACCAGACATATATGACCCTCATAGTCAATCTCTGCAACAGGGCAGAACTTCACACACCATTGTCCATCAGACATCCAGTGCCTTCGTAGTCAATCTCTGCAACAAGACAGCACTTCATACATGCTCTCAGTTCTTCCTAGGTAGCTAGGTAGCAGAATTACACCACACCACATGGTCACATTTCTGATATTATATTAAACAAATTGTGTTGTAACTGTCATTGTTATTCGTCACTGGATATTTTGCATTATTGTAGTAGTTAGAGAGGAGTGAGAACTATCATGATTCATGATAGGATGACCAATCAATCACTGCTCAGGGGCCTCCTCATTCCTAAACCCAGCCCTCGCTTTACATTCTCAACAATGCTTTGTAAATAAAAAATTCAATACTATTTTGGAAGTGTATCTATGCATGCACAATCGAACTGTATATTAATGGAAATAATAAAGTACTGCTTGTATCTAGCATTGTCTTCTATACTACTTAAGTACATAAGTAAATAATACTAAGTATCGTCACACCATCATGCTGCTTGTCCACAACTACCCCGTGCGTGGGGTATCTTACTTTCCCTGGCACCAGATTGAAAGGCATTACAGCTGCTGTGTTCATTTCTATTAAACAACCAGATGGGCCATTGGCCCGGACAGAACCAACAACTTCTTTGGACAATACTATCAATCAGGATGACTACTGGTGGTGGGAGAGAGAATCAAGCTAGCTGATTGTTAGCCTAAAATCTGCATATTATGATGCATTATTTACTTAGGAAGATGTGTATTTTTGTGTTATTGTTGTTAAGGATGAAAAAGTACTGCTTACTACTTGACAGTGCAATGTTTTAAAATGATGTATACCATTGATGGCCAACATACATAGGTGCTAACTCTCATGGTTTAACCAAGTCTTACAAATTTTCTTTAATTTTGACGTTCTTCATTCCTTATGGTTTTGTGTGTTTTGAACAAGGATATTTTTGTATTACACATTTGTCAAATGGCATGAAAATAATAGATTATTTGTTCAAAACATGTCTGAAGACAATAGTTGTATATGTGCATCCTTAAGTGTATCACAATGTCTGTGTATTTGTTCACTTTAAATGGAACCTTTCCATCCATTTCCTACCTTCATAGTCGTGGTAGTCAGGTGACGATAGATTTGAATTATATGGCTGCTTGACGTATGTCTGTGACTGATCAACAACAGGTTCATATGTTTGTGTCGAATACCCCACAGCATCATTTGAAAGGCGAACTGCTGCAAAGCAAACACGAGTTATGATGCTTCTTGTGTATAATGACACACGTCACGTTGTGACACACAGGACAAGGTTACAGGTACATAGTAAATTACATAAAACCAATGATGTACCACTAAACTTATGCACACCCTCACAAAGATACAGCTGGTAGAACTGTCACACAGAGGTCTGATGCTTTCATTTAGAATTATATTATAATGGTGGGTACACATATAATTATTTACTGCAGATGTTTCACCAATTCTGAGTAATTTTTTTTGCAGTGCCTACATTTTAATCTAGTTTTTGAAGAGTTATCCTTACACATAATACATGAGCATGTGCCCACTGCCAACAGCCAATTAAACAGGAGGCAACATAAACAATGGCTAGCAACAATTACCACTTTCAATTTGTCAAGAGAGCTACGAAGACAGCCAAGTTAGCGCAAGTTAGTGTTGAAAGGGGTTGCGATAAAAACATGCACAACACCTCTTAGTCATGACTTTCACACCAAATTTGAAATTTGTTGTTGCTCAACAAGGTTATACTAATAAGGTTAAATGTTTTTGTACCTTAATTATAAATTCTAAAATGCTGTTATAAACTAAAAAAAAATCAATGCATTTAACTAACATGTCAATATTAAAATTGGAGAATGCAAATTTTTATAAATATGGCCTGCAAAGTTGCAATTTCACAAACTTATATAGAAACAGAATGCTGTCCAAGACAAAGCAAAAATTTACAGCTGCATGTTTGTACCGGTACTGTACTACAAAAAGTGATACAGTTGTATGTTTGTACCATTACTGTACTACAAAAAGTGATACAGTTGTATGTTTATACCATTACTGTACTACAATGGAAAGAGATTACTGAAAGGAACAGCTAGAGGGATGTGCTAAGTGGGAATGAGTAAATGATACATTTTCTTTGTATCCATTCCCTACCTTCATATGTGTTGGACACAGGTGATGAAGAACTGGAATTATGAAGCTGCTTAGGGTATGTCTGTGACTGATCCTGATTAGTGCTTAGTTCGGGCAGCAACATTGAAGGCCCTGCAGCACCAACTGAACGGCTGCCTGCAGCAAAGTAAATATGGCTTGGTTCTTGTGTGTAATTAGATACAATTGACATAAGTACATAGCATATCGGACAAAACCAATGATGTGACATTAACTTAAGCATGCACCCACAAAATTTGACACTCAAGTCCAATGTAATTCAGAAAATTGCAACAAAACTTTACAATCAATACAAAACTTACTTATAGCTAGTGTATCTATCTATATTAGAAATAATTTTGCAAACAAAACATCCATAATCAAAACCCACAGAAAGAATAATTATAAAGGGAGATCACATAAAAAATCAACTGATAATCTTATGTTTTCGTAATTTGCTCACATGTAGACAAATGAAACTTTTTGTAAAAGTTAGGGGTACAGGTGGAGAGATAATAATGGATGCCAAAAGGGAGGTTAGCACAGAGAGCAGGACCAGTTGCCAAGGTTCTATGTACCTCCTCATGTGCTTCCTCTTATGACTTTATGGCTCAGACAAAGAAGACTAATCACCAGAACTTAAAACTGAGTGAATCCAGCCTCCAAGTTAAACTGTGATTTCTACACAATTGTGTCAAACCCATTTGCGCTGTCTATCTCCTTAACCAAATATAAGTATCGTGCACATTGTTGACCACAATCGCAACTGTGACTTTGGTAAGTAATTGTAACGGGTGACATCACTAATGTAATCACCACAAAGCTAAATTTAAGTACATTTCTCGCTTACAATAGAGGAGAATGAGTAATGGCAATGGATAGAGGGGTGATATAACAAAGGATAGAGGGTTTGGATAACAAAGGATAGAGGGGTGAGATAATAAAGGATAGTGGGTAGACTAACAAAGGACAGTGGATGGACTAACAAAGGATAGAGGGTAGAATAACAAGGGATAGAGGGGTGGGATAACAATAGATAGAGGGGTGATATAACAAAGGATAAAGGGATGGAATAAAAAAGTACAGAGGGTGGAATAACAAGGACAGAGGGGTGGAGTCACAAAGGCTAGAGGGTGTGATAACATAGGATAGAGGGTGAAATAACAAAGGAAAGAGGGATGGAATAACACATGATACAGGGTGAGATAACACAGGATAGAGGGTGTGACAAGAAAGGATAGAGGGATGACAAAACAAAGGTTAGATGGGTGGGATAACAAAGGATAGATGTATGGAATAACAAATGACACAGGGTGAGAAAACAAAGGATAGAGGGTGGAACAACAAAGGATTGATTGCATAACAAAGGACAGATGGGTGAGATAACAAAGGATAGAGGGGTGGAATAACAAAGGATAGAGGGGTGGAATAACAAAGGATAGAGGGGTGGGATAACAAAGGATGGAGGGGTGTGATAACAAAGGATAGAGGGGTGGAATAACAAAGCATAGGTGACCATGTGCAATCCATTCCTACCTCCATGCACAGGAGTGTTAGGTGATGGCCGCTGAGCAAGTGGTTCATACAGGCCTGTTGGGCCTGGTGACACACCATTGGCTTCAACTGAAGGCGCACTGTCTGGACCTGGTGCAAAGCAAATATGAGTTACAATTGAGTATTACTAAACGTAAGTACCAATTCCCATAACTGCAAGGCTTTATAATGTCCAGTGTATTTCTACAAAGATTATTAGTCAAGAAAATAAATATATTCCAGAAAAATTATTCACCCACCCATTTGAAATATTCCTGTTTGGTGGCACAACATAATGCTTAAGCACATTTAGATAACTACAGTATTGCTAGGATCAAGAAAGGACACTGTAAGACAAATGTTTTGTCAACATTGTTAAGACTTACTGTTTTCTTCTTTGTTCCGTTTTTGCCGCACACAGAATACAGTGAGAAGGATGCCAACCACAATGAACACCACAACAGCAAACACACTGCCTATGATGACACTAAAACAAACAGAGGCACATTTTTACTCTGAAGCTCATAAACATCCGTATCTACACAACTCATGCTCAGAACACCGACACTAAGGAGAGAGTTTAGGTGAATAAGGACATATTGGATGAGTTGGCATACAAAGAGCCCAGTATGGAGAATGGGAGGGAATTAAAAACATGGGAGTGAAGGATCTTCCAGACAACCGAGTGATACTTGGCCAAGCTACCGAGGGGTCACCTAGTGGATATATACCGTATTTGACCGCGCTATTGCCCATACCCGCATTATCACCCACCCCCCATTTCACGGAAATTTGGGGTTAACCACCCACCTGCTCGCATTACCGCCCACCCCAATCTCGAATAATGTCAAAATGATAACCATGCAGAAATGCCACAAAACAGGTGGCTAATAAGTCGTCGAATATTCTTTACAATGTCTGCTCCGTTGCATTGACATTGTTTCTGGCGAGGCCCAGCATGCATTGAATAACTCTGAAACTCGCCAGTTTCATCAAGCAGTCGTCTTTTTATATATTGTGTGTCCATCTAATTACTAATAGACTGTTTAATAACCAACTCCTCCAACTGTAAGCCTTCAAGACGAGATTCGTTCGACTGCAGTGGGGCTGATCAACCATCCATGAAGTGAAGGCGTTTTCGAAGCATCCACAAACTATAATGTTGCAATTTATAACAAATTCTGATGAAAGTTGTCCATAAATCAAATTATTGGCTAAAGCTATTGAATTTCTGCTATGACTGTGAGGCCTTGACGAGTTGATTCAGGCGTTCTGACGACATAGCTAGTACGATAGGACAGACCAGAAGCGACATCTGCCGCATGCATTATTACCAACTTGGATGAGCAGTTTGGGCCGGTTTCATGAAGTTTGTGTATCGTACAAAGGAACTAAGCTGGACATTTGTCTAAGAACACTGAACAGTCGTACACAACACGATGCGAATAATTATACAAAATCTTTGTAAAACGTCTGTAATAGGTTCGTATTAGTCCCTTCATGTGGTATGGATGCTTCATAAAACTGGCCCCTGGTTGGTGCCTAGTCACGATCGTACATCCCCGGTCAGTTTATGTTGTTTCTGTATTTTTTTAATCTGGGGGTTAATAATGCGAATCCCCATTATCGCCCATACCCGCATTACATCCACCCCCCAATTTTTTTATATTTTGACCTAACCACCCATGTGCGATAGCGCGGTGAAATACGATATGTTACACAATTCTCAAACATGTAATGGCTGCCTTTCAAAGCAATTCTCTTTTCCACCACTAACACTACAATAAATACACACAAAATGAACAAACTGTTGTTCTAACAGATTCACTGGAGATAATATGACTCCTGATTATAAACATGTGTTTATGGGAAAATCACTAGCCAAGTTAAAACATATATAAAAACTGCTGTACAATCTTAACATACCAAAAAAAAACAAATACCCGTGAATAGGAAACTATGAAATAAATTAATATATCTGCTAATAAAACATTCACAATCAAACAGTATTTCTAATAGAAGGAATAGAGAGACTTGAACTCACCTCACACTTGGGTCAGCACCTAGGAGAAATTGACTCTGAATTAATTATGTTCATAAAAAATATGAAACAAATTATGAAATGTATAGTTGTTCATTCTGCAAGCAAAATTATTAAATTACTTTGCCCAATAAATCAGTGTAGGTAATGAAAAAAATATATATATCAACTAAGTGATCCATGTGTGATGTGTGTAGTTCTCTCTACCAGCTAGGCAGCAACAGTTATACTCATGTGAATACTTGCAGTAATAGTTGACAGCAGCTTGTTTACTTTTACACAAAATGATAGGTAGATGTCACATGGGTATCAAATACAGCCACAGTTACAATACTGTAACTGTCAATTGTCCAATGTTTGATGTTGTCAATACTGTGGGTACAGTTGGTGCTAATTATAACATTATACTAGGTGAAACATAAATATGATGTGGGTGCCAAATACACCCACAGTTACAAGCTTGTGAGAACAGCAACATTTATAATCTTGTGAACACAGCCACACAACTTTTTGTTTTACCAGTTATGAAAGCAGTATTTATTTGTAAAAAAAACATACCTTGTGTGATAACTGGACTTGCTTGTGTGCTATGTACAACAGTGCCATTCACACATCCAGGGTTGTAGGATTTGTTCCCTCCAGGGCCATTAGCTAAGCCAAGTGCTTCACAACTGAAACAAACAAAGACGCTGCTGTTATTAACAACTTCAATACATTTTGTATGCGCCAAAGATGAATCTTCATCGACTGAGACAAATTTAGAGTTGTGTTTTGTGCCTTAAAGATCATATGCAAATATTCAAGAAATCGTGATATATGATAACAAACAGTTGCATTAGTAGTTTGGAATTATGTTAGCATGTTAAAAGCTTATATGTTGCAGTGGGGCAAAACACAATGAATTTGGGTGTGACATCAGTTTCATTATTTTAAACACTATTAAAACACTGCAGCAAATATATATTTTAAATAATAGCTAGCGTAGACCGAGAGGCACTTTGTGCACTGTGCTAAAATGTACGAAAAAACCACAAACTGGTTTTGAAAAGTGCCTTTGGGAATTTAGGTATATCCTCCAGTTTATAACTAAATTAATGTAACTTTTTACAAATTCATGACTGAATATGAATAAGGGGATACAGTTCTATCCAGAACGAGTTAAAACAAATAAATGCATCCGACCTTTGCATATGATCTTTAAAATTCATTATGTATATTTTGGGATGACTGGGTAAAATCTGTTGGGTGTGGTTACTTGAATAATGTGCTGAATGACAATGTGCTAGGTAAAACTTATCACACACTTGTACTGCTGTCCATTCTATGACCAACACTGCTTTACCCAAGTGGTACGTACTTTACCCAAGTGGTACGAGAGAGTGGTAGAGAATGCCACATGTGGAATAGAGACGACTTGAGATGGACCTATATGAGGTATATAAATATCTCAGTGACCTATACAGGAATAACACAGAAGTAACCACTTAAAGTATTAAACATTCATTTAAAGCTAAGGAAGATGTAGTCCTGTAGAGATATTGGTAAATATCTGTATTGGTGTTCTTTCTATTCTTTCGTTCTATTGCTATGGTATTCTTCACAAATCATGTCATTGATTCTTGGAACAAACTGAAGAAGTCATATCAGCATCTACTCTGAGAGACTGCCAACATATGACACTGACATGCTGAAAATGTTGTTGTCAGCTTGTCATTGGTAGTGTCAATGTCTTATTGATGCTCGATGAGAATAAAAATTATGTTGTGCTATTAAATTACCTGAATAACAAATTGCTGAAATTCTACTGTAATCATATCATCTGTCAAAACGTGTCCATTTGTCTGACCAACCATCCATAATTTTTTAGACATATAAAGAAAGGTGTACATACTCTGTCCAATGGCTGCACATTTCAATGCTTTTGTGTGTCTTGAACATGCCTGGTTTACACGGCTTGCATCCTACAATACAGCAACAACAAACTAACATACCTGGTTTACACGGCTGGCATCCTACAATACAGCAACAACAAACTAACATGCCTGGCATCCTACAATACAGCAACAACAAACTAACATGCCTGGCTTACACGGCTGGCATCCTACAATACAGCAACAACAAACTAACATGCCTGGCTTACACGGCTGGCATCCTACAATACAGCAACAAACTAACATGCCTGGCTTACACAGCTGGCATCCTACAATACAACAACAACAAACTAACATGCCTGGCTTACACGGCTGGCATCCTACAATACAACAACAACAAACTAACATGCCTGGCTTACACAGCTGGTGTCCTACAAATTACAATACAGCAACAATAAACTAACATGCCTGGCTTACACAGCTGGCATCCTACAATACAGCAACAACAAACTAACATGCCTGGCTTACACGGCTGGCATCCTACAATACAGCAACAACAAATGAACATGCCTGGCTTACATCCTACAATACAGCAACAACAAACTAACATGTGTGGCTTACACGGCTTGCATCCTACAATACAGCAACAACAAACTAACATGCCTGGCTTACACGGCTGGCATCCTACAATACAGCAACAAACTAACATGCCTGGCTTACACAGCTGGCATCCTACAATACAACAACAACAAACTAACATGCCTGGCTTACACGGCTGGCATCCTACAATACAACAACAACAAACTAACATGCCTGGCTTACACAGCTGGTGTCCTACAAATTACAATACAGCAACAATAAACTAACATGCCTGGCTTACACAGCTGGCATCCTACAATACAGCAACAACAAACTAACATGCCTGGCTTACACGGCTGGCATCCTACAATACAGCAACAACAAATGAACATGCCTGGCTTACATCCTACAATACAGCAACAACAAACTAACATGTGTGGCTTACACGGCTTGCATCCTACAATACAGCAACAACAAACTAACATGCGTGGCTTACACGGCTTGCATCCTACAATACAGCAACAACAAACTAATATGCCTGGCTTACACGGCTTGCATCCTACAATACAACAACAACAAATGAACATGCCTGGCTTACATGGCTTGCATCCTACAATACAGCAACAACAAACTAACATGCCTGGATTACACGGCTTGCATCCTGCAATACAACAACAAATGAATATGCCTGGCTTACATCCTACAATACAGCAACAACAAATGAACATGCCTGGCTTACATGGCTAGCATCCTACAATACCGCAACACAAGCTTTTTAAAAACTTCCTATATCCAAACTTACTATGCCCTACATTTGTGTGTAACACACCAGGAAGTCTAACTGAGGCATGACCCAAAACAGGGAAACTATTTTCTGAGAAAGTGTCAAATTTTACATAAAGTTGCAGCACAATATATATGTACAGTACAGTAGTACCTGCCTTGAACGGACACTTCTGTATCCAAGCAAAAGTGTCCCTACATGGCAGGTGTCCCCTCATCGGAGGGACAGGCATGCTGGAGTGGAGGGTTCAGCACTACGGATATGGTAGCCATATGTGCGGATGACGGATGTTATCAATTAACTTAATAATACATAAACAGGCTGTACAGTAAGGATATAACTGAGGTACATATATTACAAATAAGGCGAGTTAAGTGTTCCCATGTCTGCCACCAGGGAGCTACTAAACAACAGTGACCGCCGCCCGCTGCACCAAGTCCAAGAACGCTGTCGAAACCACTGTGTGCTTGCAGCACTGTCTTAAATGGCAACACGCAGTTTATAGAGCTTATTAAACGAGCCAACTAGCATCAACGTGTATTATTTTAAAATGTCACACCCTGTTTAATCGTTAACTGAATAAAATACATATATTTATACCATTATGGAATGACGATGTACTGAACTAATAGGCCTACGAATCGAAAATAATAACCTGGATTTAAGCAGCCGAAAACATATTGACACACGCAGTATGTAAGCTGATTAAACATAGAAAACGACAATAGGCAGAATTAATAATTGTTTCACCTCGATTTTCAACTGATCTTGACTGAAGCATAAATTTATGACGCACCACTTAGCATCGATTCATATGCGGATGCCGAATTCGTATTTTCGCGCACCGGTAGCACCTTGGGTTTGGCATATGGCATGTTGGTTTCGCGTCGTTTAGATTGGAAGCATGCCATTTCACCCCAGTGTCATATTAGTACTGCATACTAAATTGCATTTAAGACTGTTTATCTGAATTTTATGTGAGGCGTATTTGTGAATCTGGATTGCAATTTCAAACCGCCAAAGCGAAGCCAACATCAGCAATTGATGTCGGCGGCAGCACCAAACAAACAACACGTTGACATTTGTTCATTTAGGCAGAATCGTCCACCCCACTCTTGAGCTACGGGCAGAAGTCGAAGCCGTGTTTATTCAACACACGGATTTGGGCTTTCCGTAGCCATTTAATAACTTAAGTTTTAAAACCAATACGCACTAACCGTTTCACATGTGTATTCCGTGACACTATGGCCAGCAGATGGCAATTCTTAGCGTGACCTTATACTGATCTACAAGAATCCCATTTGGTAATCTCGCTCACACAACATCTGGTTATATAAAAAATTTTACAAGCACATGCGTTCTGACAAAAAAGTAATAATTTCAGACTTTTACATGGTTATTGTCAGGTAACTTTAGTGATATACATATAAGTACAGACATGAAATATGTGTTTATTGCTCTGTTTATGGCGTTTTTGAAAGGTTTCACGTTTCATGAAAATGAGTACGTTTCTGCCAAGCGAGCTCTTCACTTTACAGGTAGATAGAAAAAATTGCATGGCGACTGACTTTGCCTATTGTTCATTGACATTGTTCACCTGTTTCTTGAGAATTGTCAAAGCAATTCTAAGTAGGTTTAAGCAGACCCATTTGGCATTTCCCCCGGCGGTTGAAAATCGACCAACAGCCTTATATCCGAATCCGCAATATAACGTTGTTTTTCCCACTACACAACGTGCTGCTTGTCCGTCGCCATTTTGGAAATAAAATATTTAGAGCAAAAAATCACAAAAATAATGATAACTGGGTACAGAAAACCCAAATATCCTGTCCGCTGTCCACATTAACCAGGTGTCCCCTCATCAGAGGGACATTAACATGGTAAAACAGTCTGTACATTGAGAAAGTGTCCCGACATAGCAAGTGCCCGCTCATCGGAGGGTCCGTTGAAGGCAGGTACGACTATACACATATTATGGAACACTCCTGTTTGTCATGTCATTATTATTTGTTTGACAGCCAAATCAAAACAATGTCCTGCCCATAATATTAGCTGAAAACCAGTCACATAATTTAATTATAGGTCCACTTTGACACTTGATAAATCATACATCATGTACACTAGATTTCTTACTATGCCCCACATTCGTGTGTAACACACCAGGAAGTCTAACTGAGGCATGACCCCTACAGCAATAACAACAAACTAACATGCCTGGCATCCTACAATACAGCAAAAAAATAACATGCCTGGCTTACACGGTTGGCATCCTACAATATAGCAATAACAACAAACTAACATGCCTGGCTTACACGGCTTGCATCCAACAATATGGCAATAACAACAAATTAACATGCCTGGCTTAAACGGCTTGCATCCTACAATACAGCAACAACAAACTAACATGCCTGGCTTACACGGCTGGCATCCTACAATACAGCAACAACAATCTATACAGTAAGGGGTTATTGGATGATTTAGTATGTGCTTGGCAACTTTTATGAGCAAACATACGATTCTACATTTTGTAAAGACACGCTTTTGTGATTATCTCTGGATACTAGCTCCACATATCATCCAATAATGCACAAAATAACCTTATTGCATGTCCCAGAATACAGGGAACAACTGTTGAAAATTTCATGACTGTACTATGTATAATTTTTTTAGCTAAATTGTTTGGCGAATTGGACATATGTTTAAAATACCGTGCTGAGAAAAACGCGAAAAACTAAAACACGTTTTGTAAAGTTTATGTATCAACATGGTATATATCACTGACCACCCTAGAAACATCTTACTGTATGTATCACAATACTAGGAATAACTATTGTCAATACAATGCATCTAGATCTCAGTATTCCTGTAATAATGTTTACATGATCAACATGTCAAATCACACAAACTGGCTGTCCCCTGATGACTGCTGCTTAGCAGGAGGTGTCCTTCACTAAGGTGACAACAGTGACAGCATTCGATCACTGGCAGACTTCCCCTGCAGCTTCCAGAAAGGAATGACTGGGGGTTCGACTGAAACACGAGAAATCACTTATATAGCATGTGTTTTCATATGGCCAGCTGATGGACAAAAACAGTTGTTATTAATATTTAATATTATGTATACATCTACAAAAACTTAGTAGAGCAATTTAATTACAAATGGCATGTGATTATGACATTGACACATTATATAATGACTAATTTTATTTAAATTAAATAAGTAATCACTAAAACTAATACGTTTTTTTTCAATCAGAGAAATAACTGTTTGATAATAATCAGTTGCGTTTGGTTGTGCCAGGCCCAGGGGAGTGGGCGTGGCTATGGCCTATGTGCTGCTATTCATGCTGACCGTTTAACTAATTAATAATTCATGTAATCAATTGACATAGCATTGTATCTCAGATTTGATTGAAATCAGTGTTCCTAATGACACTAGGCAGTATAATTTTATAACATATGCTGCGAAGGCTAGTTGCTGTAACTCGGTTACCGGTCCAAATGCTGTGGCAATGACAACGGGACAAACTCGAATAAATCGATCGTGACTTTGGTGATTTTCAGCCGTTAATTACATTGCTATTTCATATTTATGTATCTGAGCTAAACTGATACATATATATATATATATATATACATACCTGTCTTTACTGGTTTATAGTCTCATCTTGTTTTGACGGTGCTTTCGATGGTCAAAACCGTGAGCAACGGTAAGTTTCTTAACGACCGACTCCATGTTGTATCACTGGGGGGGGGGGCGCGGTCGCATAGACGCAATTGATTGGTAGCCAAAAAATAAACACAACAGCTCACTGGCTGGCGGCAGCATCCGACAGATACATTACGATAATGACTTTCCAGCCGTATTTACCGGATGTTTTGGCATGGAAACGGGTCATACATTACATTATACATGTTTGAGGCCTGTCTACATGGGAAGATGAGGTTTAGCTTTCTGTGGATACCCAAAATCATCGCGTTGCGCAGGTCATTCATGCTACAATCAAAGCAAATAAATGGCATGTATTGTGCGTAATAGTTGGATTTCGCGAGGTTTATCACATTTCTTGAAAAGGTGCATGCAACAGGTTAGCGAAATGGCCCCACCTGTTTGTAATTAAATTTGTGTATTGGTGGTGGAATGTGTGTATTCTTTGCATTACATGTTCATGACGACTTCTTGATGTATATATGTTATCGTCATGCTTGTAGGAATGTGGGCTCTGAGAAACTTGCCGGACGGGGCTGTACATGTGTTCAGTTCCTGTCTGGTTTGCTTTGAGGACCTCACATTCCTGTTAATGTTCTTCCCAAAGTGGCTGCGTGATAAGCAGTCCACTTTGCAAAAAAAACGTAATTTATTTGGCCCGTTTCAATTCTCTACTACATCGGACTTGTGTTGGTTATTGCATAAATATATATTAGGACATCAACGAACCAGATTTCTAATAGGCTAAATCAGTTGAGGATGCAGTTTTAAAACAACCAAATCTCAGTGGAGCTGGGCAAATTTCAATTAAAAACAAAATGGCAGCCTTTAGGATCTTGTAACAGGGCAGAAAAGAACAAGTGTCAGATTATATTGGGATCTTCACACACTAATTATATAATGTATATTATATTTAACTGGGATTATATAATTGTAATTAGTGTCCTTCTTTTTCATATGCAGATAATTGCACCACAAATTAACCTTAGTTTTTTTACCCATTCTCCCATATTATATCCCCGGTTTTCGATTTTCTCAACATTTTGAATATTGCAAAACATTATTAAATTTGATCATACAATACATTTTATCACCTGAATATAAATATATGCAACTTATCATGTAACGATAATCTCACAATAGCATGCATTAAAAAGCACATTTGAGTAAAATAAACTCTCAACTAACCGACTTCAGTCAGCTGATGTCCAACGTCACATTCCTGATACAAACAGTCCGGTGGGTCGTCCTGTTTTTTTGGGTCCCAGTATCCCCTCTCAATGTCACATTTGCACACGTTGTTAGACACCAGTGTACCATTTGTCTTGATTGTCAAACCTTCACGAGAAGACAATGGCAGTATTTCTCATCAATCATACATTTATAGCAATAAATAAATGCCAGCAAAAAAAACATATATCCTGCTTGCAGCATCTGTACAAAATATTAACCATTCTTAGAAAATCTTGTTCTTGTAATGTTTTCCAATGTTCACTTTATTGCTATGATCATCTATTAGTCAACAAATAAAGTCTATTCCCAAAAAATTTATTTCAACCACGCAAGATGGCAAAAGTGTAACCATGTTTGAACTATATTTTATAAACATGATTTTCTTTCTAATACCATTTGTTTATGAATATGTTCTTGCAACAAGCACTAACATTAACAACATATTAAAACAATTAAAACATTGTACTTGGTTTGTATACATGTATGAAAGGAAGAGATATGTAAGTACCATGTTACATGTGTAAATTATAAAAGTTTGTAAATCGTCATACCTAGATCACGTTGGCAGAGTTTCCTCAAGGAACATAGAAACATGTCACTTGATTTTGATGTTGTCTTTATAAAATGGTTGTCTGGGCATGGGACACACTGTGTTGATGTTGGGTCTGATTCACTGCACATCTGACCAATTGTGCCTATAACACATAGACGGTGGAAGACTTGCAGGTCACCTATGGTCATCTTGGGACAGTCCAAAATGATTTAAATAGTAAATGATAGTCTGCTAGGCCCACTAATGTGCCATTATTATGGTCACCTCACAATTCATTTACATGGTATAGTTTCAAATTGCACACTCATCAACACAACTAGCTACAGACAAGGTGATAATAAAAAATATGAAGACAAGGTGACAATATGAAGCCAAGATATATGGTTGATTGGTTTTACAATGAACAGTAAACTGCAAGCAGCAACAAATCACATTGGCTGTAAATTGGCTGGACTGTCATAGGGAACAAATTGTGGCATTGCATATTCGGCACCTGGTTGTTTCAATTTTTTTCTAAAAGCTGTATAGCACAGTAAATGTGGCCAAATGCTGCCAGTCCATGAGATTAAACAAAACTGGAGTGAGGAAACCAGGGAAACCTGCCCTCACATTGACACTCTGAAACATGACACGGACTTGGATAATGAAGAGATGAAGACCTTAATGCAAGACAGGAAAAGATGTGATTCGAGGAACCCACTCAACATTAACAAGTAAACAAAAAAGTAATGTCAACGTACCCTTTGCACACATCTGTTCAATGCAGCACCGTTCCGTGCCATCCCTGGCAACATGCACCGTCCGACCAGGGCCGGAACAAGATTGTCCCCTATATGAGTCAGCGTTAATTGCAATTGCCACAACAATGATCTGAAACCAAGAATTTCCTACTATAATACTAGGGTGTTTGCTGCTCTCATCGGAACAGTGAAAACAATGCGTTTCTGTCAATCTGTTATCTATATTCATCCTGCAACTTTCCATCTGCTGGTTTTTTCACTACCGAGTTCAACTTTGTGCAGTTCAACTGAACACATTCTTTCTAGCACAGATTCATCATCTGGTCAAAAGACTTCGGGAAATGGCAGTTTGGTCAGCATTATTTAACACCGACCAACTAACATTGCAATTAATTAAATTTGAATTTTTAAACTTGAATATCATGTTTACATTGTTACATGCTGGACGCGAAGATAGATAATGGTCAAAATATATAAAAAAAATTGTGGTTAATTAAAACACATTTGGATGGTCAAGATATTAGAATAGATATTGTTTATACTATCTATATAACTTAGTGGCCTTATGCACCAACTAGGGTAACATGATTTTACAATAAAATTATCAAACTTTGTACATTTAATAGTTAACTCTATCTACTAGGCTGAATGTTTGTTATTTGTCAATATTTTATAATTTAATTATACATACCCAGGTATGTTTTTGTGCCAATGGAAAGTTTATTGTTAGACATTCTGTTATATGCTAAACCATGCATCAACTAACTGGAATAATGGACAAATTTTATTTTTGCCTTTTTCTCCAGCAGAGAGCAAAGGTCAATATACTTGTACCTAATAACCCCACTGGAGAATCACCTGCAGGGCAGGTCACAGGTGGAGAGATCCCCCACTTTTTGGTAATTTTTCAAACATCCTCCCATTCTCCTGATATTAAACAAAAAATTTCCGCTTTTGTTGTTTTGATTTTATGACTTTTCCTTTAATTTCATTTTTTATTAAGTTTATTTACATACAATTGTATAATATAATTTAATGAGTTATGGATGTAATTAAAGTTAATAAAGTCAAAATCACTTCAGTTGCAAATATTTTTTTCATGGGCAGAGGGTGGTGGGGCAGATGGAGAAACAGATCAGAGCGTGTACGTAATTCGGGTAAATGACATTTGGTAGGTGGACTGGTGCCAACAAAATATTTGCTAAACCTCCTTAAAAAAACCTCTCGCAGTGAGGTCTGCTGTCACCATAAATTGCATAATGTATTCTTTCAACCTTTCATAACCTTTCAACAACTATAATGAATTATAGTACAATATTATTACCTTCCTTCATGTCTGTGTGATGTGCAAACAATGCATGGAATTTTTTTTAGTGATGACCTTAATATAAACATATAATAATGATGGAATACTGTGTAGTGTCCACTAATGAAGCACTGGGACAATGTAATAATCACCTTAATAGTGAATATTATGTGCATGTGTAATCAATATCATCCCTCTAACCTCTGTGCCTGTAGTGAAAGTATGCTAAATTGTTAATAAAGCACACACATACCACCCCAGTGATTTACTTAACATCTAGACACTTAGACACAATTTACTTAGCTTTCACTCATTCTCTGATGCTTACACCACTGTCCTTCATATGCCAATTTTTTTTATTACTGTATAAAATCAAATATTTGCTCTATTTGCAACTTTATGCCATCATTATCTATTTTGCTGAACCCCAGACTGGCAGTCTACCCAGTCATTTCATAAAACACTGGGTACATCTTGCTGACTTGTCTAGCACCATGCATATGTACAACAAAAAGTGGTCAGACTAATAGTACTTGAAAGTAGGCCAACAATATACTGTTGGAATGTTGAAAATAGTTATATAGATGATATTATGAAATAGGCATCATGTAAGAGAAGACGCTGTGTCACAGAGGACACTATTTCTGTGACACACCGGTGACGTGTTGTTTTGACAAGTGAAGTATTGACAGTTTTTTATAACAAAGCTAGCCGAGAGTGCCAACAACCTCAACAAAGTCGTGTGTCATTGAGTATACCAATATGAAGGTTAGGGGTATACATATTTGGATTAGACAGAGCAAAAAAATTTGCTAAAAATTTAATAGCAAGCATTTTGTGAACAACCTTTACCTTCGAGGTGCCATAAAACAGCACACACGACGACTTGTCAACATCAGTGCTGTTAAATAGATGCTGCAGACAAACCCATAATTTACAAACTATTCCTCGCTCACGTTTTAAAAACTTGTTTGACTGTGAAAAACAGGATCTCTACGTAAAAGCGGAGTCAGTTAGGTAAATTTGGCATTTTATGGTGGTCTTTTGCTTCATGAGGGGTCTAATCTCGTCGTAAGTTAGGAGCATTTTTAAGCAGCGTTTCTGTGAGCATTTTAATGATTTAGTCTTAGTGAAATGCACTTTTCTGTTATGATTATAGCTAAGGAGCAAAATCGATTTTTAAGAGTGAAATCGTGCTGATGAGCGCATATGAATGTTAGTGAAACAGTACCCTGGCCTTTAGGCTAACCCCACTACAAGTTGTAGCCTTCTACTTGCCAAGGGAAATAATAGACCAGACACCAGGGGTAAATGTGTAATCTGCCATTTAACCTGACTCACAGATCCGTTGGTTTCATAGACATAAACAGAACACCAGTTAGTAAAAAGTTTATAGGGGGATGATTAATGATGTAACTCTATGGTTGGTTTCTATCTATTCTATAAATCTACTAACATAAAAACACTCTTGCATTAGCCATGGACATCAGGTTATTTGGAGTATAACCATTCAGTCACCAATCCAAGCATATCTTAATCCTTACTCAACTAATACTGCCCCTATTCACAAGTATGTTTCATTGTGTAATAATTAATGCCTTCAAAGTTGACCAATTTGTGTTTAATCCATATAATCATAACATATGGTTTTTGTTTTGTATTTATCAATGAAACATCTATTTCATCTGTATAACCATAAGTCCATAACATATTGTTATACGGTTATAATAACACATGGTTATATGGTTATAAAGTGATATAATGATGAGACTTTTTGTTAACTTTGAAGGTAATAATCAATGGAACAAAGTCATATGATGATGTTTCATTGATTAATACCTTCACAATGTTCACATTTTTGTTTCATCTTTATAATCATAACATAATCATAATATATATTCATTACATCAAAGGCTCACAGTGATCAGACTGAGACTGAGTCATTCGATTATGCATTGAAGACAGCTGAGCCCATATTTTATTACTGCTGGTCTACTTTGCCAGTTGACATCAAAATTGGTTGCCAACATAATCATTACGAAATAACAACCAGAATGGTTGAGTGAAATAACTGGAATGGTTGAGTGAAACCTATAACGTCGATGAAATGTTAAAAAACAACATGTGGGCAAATTTTTTTCAATAGAGACATTTTAAAGATGTCATATGATATTTACCGTCACAAGTGAACATTGCAGCAAGATCTTCGACATCATAGAGAAACAACCTGTTCGAGCACACAGCTCTACCATTAATCATTACCCTAAATATAAGCTATGTTGGTAAGTAGCCGACTAGTCATGAGTAAGCACAACATACATCCGGGCTCTGAGATGAGTGACGACTTACCGCACATGACTGCACACAAACCCCCCACCGTCATAGTCATCATTGTATGCACTCCTTACCTCAGTTTAGAAGTACCTGTTCCTGCACGATCACAAACTCAGTCTATTTAGTGGTACAGCTTTAATAATGATATAAACTAGTTGCTGTATTTACAGTCAATCAGATAATTATGTACATACCGAGTGTCATACTCATATAATACCAGGTGTGGTCACACTTCTAGAATATGTATCTTGACACATTTTGTGAAATCATGTATAGACAGATATCATTATGACTTCAGATTCAACATAATTAACTGTAAACAATTGCAATATTCAATAAAATATGGATAAATAAGAGCATGCAACTTGATATTTAATAATAAAAAATTTTCTTAACAGAACTCTAGCAAACTGACATTGATGTTATCCGAAAATAAAATGATGTTCATGACATCATGTACTGGAGTATTTATGTTCTTCCATTCATTGTTCTCTTTGGTTTTTTTTATAGAATTTTGCTCTGTTTATTTGTTCTTCTTGAAAACAGTTAAAATAAACTATTTAGTATGTCGTATCTAAAAACACTTTTTCAGTTCTGTGTGTTAGCTTTGCACCACTGAAAACATTATCAAATTCTGACGGTTATTTTTCAGGTTACACCATATTTTATCATGACAAATATAGAAATAAAAATGTTCGAGATAGCGTGAACAAAGCTGATGAAAATCAAGATTTCCGAAAGTGCAACACATGCGCGTAACGAGCTGTTGTTGTTGCAAAATGTATCCGCTAGGGTGTGTTTTAATAGAGAGTCCTGTATGCAGCTGGCGGTGGTCGCACAGAGCGGCCGGCCGCGGCCGTTGTGGGGTCTAATGGGTTAATCAAATTCCTTTGTTAGGATGTTATATTTCACACACATGTACTCCTTGATATGTCAATACTGATATCCAAGTCGATGTAGAAATCCAATGCTCAACATACTAATTTTCTCTTATGATGGAACTAGAATTAAGTGAAAACATTTGGCTTTAGAGCCACATATTGAGTTATATGTGATATGTGTCCAGTGCAGTTCAATTGTTTTACAAAATGGTGTAGCCCTATCACGGTTGCATTATTGAGAATTGTGTTATGGACATAGAGCGTTATGGATGTACACTGTACATAAAATGTCCATAATGAAGTTAAACCATAAACTATGATGAATAAAATAAAGACTTAGTTAAGAACTAAGAAAGATCCAACAAATACAACCAAACAAGCACTGGACTATAACCCACAAGGAAAGAGAAGACAAGGAAGGCCAAAAATCAACTTGAGACGCTCCATACTACAAGATCTTGATAAAGTGGGGATCAAATATTTAGTAATTTATGCAGTGATATGACACATCCATCATATTTCCCTTTAGTACAAATGTTTATCTTCAAAATGGTATTCTATTTATATTGATAAACCAAATTTGACAAAATGGTGGTATTTGTGGTATACCATTGATGGTATACCATTTGGCAGAATTTCCCATATACAATGTAAGCAAATCAAACATAGATTGTTGACATGTATGCCAATGTTTCAAAGATGATCTAAGCAATAAGTTTCAAATAAGTGTCAAAGGTGATCTAAGCAATAGTTAGTAGTGTGTATAGCAAAGCAACAAACAACTGATTAGTGCAACTGCTATGGCTACATTCCTAATAAATTGGTCTTCCATTTAAATTGATAAATTTTGGAATTGGCTCCTCTCAAGAGCAATCTCAGTAAGTATCCCCTCATTCTGAAAGCATGTTGAATTGTTAGTAGAGCACACACATCCCACGTCCAGTGATTTACTCAACATCCAGAAACCTGTGTGTTGTGTATACACTAAACACTTGTGTGTAGTGTGTACACTAAACACTTGTGTGTAGTGTATACACTAAACACTTGTGTGTAGTGTATACACTAAACACAGTCTATTTAGTTTACACTCATTCTCTAATGCTTATATCACTGTCCTTCATATTATTGTAGTTTAGTTTAAGTTATTAAATATTTTGCTATGTCTGCTCAGTCTGAAGTGTTGCCATAAATGTACTATGGAAGGAAATATAGTAAATTATATGTTATTTTTCAAATGAAACATGATATATAATTGTGTGCGTGTGTGTGTGTGTGTGTGACACAATGAACCAACCCGTAGAGGGCCTGACAGAGGTTATCTGATAGTAGGTTGTGGTACAACTGACAAAGAGGCAGAGATTGACCATGACAAGAACCTGCGAGCGTTCTTGGATCTTCGATTGAATGCAGAGAAGATGAAGCTAAAGATGACGGAAGTCCTGTATATTGGTCATCTACTCACACGCAAAGGACTCTGTGTGGACCTGAAGAAAGTAGGGGCAGTCGAGAAAATCCCTGAGCCAGATGACATCATAGCTAGGCTCTGTGAACTATCTGGCAAAGTTCGTCCCACATCTGTCAGATATGCTCGAGCCCCTCATATGGCTTATGGACAAGGATACTGAGTGGTGTTGGTTGTATATACACCAGGAGGTGTTAGATCTCATGAGCATGATAGTACTGCAGTGCTATGGCGTCAAGAAGCCTGTGTGCACTGTGCATCCAGAGCGACGTGTCAGATGGAGGTCTTGGTACAGGATTGTTGCAGGACGGACTCAATGTAGTGTATGCCTCCCGTGCACTGACTGCCACTGAGAGAAACTGCACAAAACGAGGAGTTACTCGCTATCGTAATTGCCTGCACCCAAGAGATTGCAGTGCATGCTACCGCATTTCTAATGCTACAATGAAGGTGAACCAAGTGTTCATGCTGTTGCACTCGCTAAGATGGACATGACAGAGGGACAGTCGGTGTCTCCCATGAGACTGGAGACTGCTCTCCAGAAACTGATGCATGTGACTATGAATGGCTGGCCTGCACAGAAGTTGGACAGTGAATTGGATGTTCGTGCATGTTACAATGTGCGATATGAACTGCCCATGCAGAATTAACTCGTGTTCAAGGACTGCAGGATTGTAGCGCCAACAAGTTTATGCAAGAACATCATCGCCACGGTACATCGCTCGCATCAGGGTATACAGGGATTTATAGGTCTGGCCAAGGATGCTGTGTACTGGCCACTGATGAAACAAGAGATACACTGATTGCGTGAGTCAGTGTAGTGTGTGCCTCATGACGTCCCAGACAGGCCTTGGGTGAAAGTTAATGCTGACTTGTTCGAGCGGCAGGGATAGCACTACCTACTGTTGGTCGACTACTTCTCCAATTTCTTCAAGCTGATACGATTAAGTTCGAGTACATGAACGAAGTGTGTGATCAATGCAATGAGGTCACAGTTTGTCCGTCATGGAGTGCCCCAAATAGTCACGTCGGACAATGGTCCACTGTTCTCTTGCGGCGAGTTCGTGCAGAGATGGAGTTCGAGCAAATCACAAACAGTCCGAGATACCCCCAGAACAATAGGCAGGCTGAGCAAGCCATTGTAATGGTGAAGAACCTTGTGAAGAAAGCGATGGAGTATGGCAGCGACATCCAGCTGGTGTTGTTAAACTTTACAAACACTGTGCGTATAGGTTACAGTGCATCCCTAGCACAGTTGTTATTCGGTCATAGATGCCAAACACTGATTCCAATTCAGTGGAGCAGACTGAGTGCAAAACTTGCAGCCGACGTGTATCGTGACACGAAAATTGCCAAGGATGCGGACGTTGCACAATACAACAAATCAGCACATCACCTGAAACATCTGCCTCTAGATGTTGGTCCGGTGTCTGATACACTGCTTCATACAGAAATGAGGATGCCGATGTTGGAGTTACCACTAAGTGAAGAGCCAGTACCAATGCAGGATACGCCACCACCACGTGTGGACTCGATGTCAATGCACAGAGGCACAAGTACCAGGAAGCTACCAGCCTACTTGGCAGACTATAAATAGAGCAGATAGCTTTCCTAATATGAATTAGCACTTAACATCTGTAAAAGGAAAACGATGTAACGTTAATGAGCCCTCCCTAAGTTGGCTCGGTGTTGACGTGGTCCACTGACAGTGACTGTGTATGTCTGTGTAATATATTGCTAATAAACGAACTTCATTAACGCATTTTAATGTACAGGTGTTTGACTGTCATTGGCGAGAACGTGACAGTATGTGGTTATCTGTCACCCATATTATTATTATCCAACCATGTCATTGTTAGGACGGGGCATTTTGCATGGATCCCAGATGGTTCAGCCCATGACGGGTTCGGCTCACACCGACGGATGGTTCAGCCTAGTCGTTTCGGCCCACGCAGACGGATGATTAACTGAAAACTGTGTACTAGTGAATTCAGCTACAGTCGAAGCGGAATTCTAAGCGGCTGATTTCTAAGAACAGTCGTTTCGGCCCATGGCCGATTTGATAAAAAAGGAAATTACGATTGCGCACAGAAACATGCTAACACACTTATATAACATTTATCTGGATTTATTCTAGAGCATATATATACATATATATATATATTACGATAGAAATTCAACTAATTATTACTTTTGTTCATGGCCGATTTCCGTATATATATATATATATATATATATATATATATATATATATATATATATATATATATATATTAGTGTTGACAAATCATGTATTGCTATTGGTAGTTGACTAGTTGCTAATAGTAATAAATGTCAAAAAGAAATTCATTCTGGCCGTTTTCAATCTATCTGGTGTTGTGTTGTTGTAACTAATTATTACTTGTATTCATGGATGCTTTCCGTATATATATATATCTCAAGTCTCAAGTGGTTTACTCCAAACAGCCCAGACTTGGGCTAACGCAGGAGTTTGTGGTGGACTGTGCGCATGCGCTGTGGGTGGTACGTTCGATTAAAAGACTAGTATCATTAATGTTGCTGAAATGGTTTTATCTGATAGTTTTATTTATTTTATGTATAGGATGTTTAACGAAAATTTTTAATAGGTTGGTTGTGTGTATGGATACTGTCGCTGCCTTGCCACATGCACACATAGACAGTCTCCATACCCACACCATGGATAAGTTTACGCTGAGCACTGTGTTTTAAAGGCAGTTTAGGTGAGGAGGTGTGGTGAAAGGGAGTTCCATAATAGTTTCTTGAAATGATTTTGGGTTTTTTATGTTGGTAATTTTTGATGGGATCATATTCCATATGCGAATGGCTCTGGGATAAAATGAAAAGACCATTGCATTTATACGACACTTGGGGGCTATGTATTGTCCACGGGTTCGAGAGCGAGTTAGTAGACCCGGAGGGGGGGTGATCTCAATAATGTTGTTTAGAATTTTGTAGAAGGTAGTGGCTTGTTTGATAATGCGCCTTCGTTTGAGGGTTGGCCATCCAAGGGCAGTAATTAGATCTGCTGGATTTGTGTTCCGTCTGTAATCATTTTTAACAAATCTGGCAGCAGAGTGTTGCACTCTTTCAAGGCTTTTAACTTGTGAAAAGGTGTGGGGATTCCATATGGGTGAAGAGTACTCAAGTTTTGGCCGGATTAGCATGTTGTACGCTGTTTGCTTAACTTCGGGTTTACATGGGCCAAGAGTTCGTTTAATCATGCCTAAACATTTCGAAGATTTTGAAGTTATGTCAGTGACGTGATTTGTCCAGGTTAATTTGGAATCCAATTTTACTCCGAGGTATGAGTGGCTGGATACGGTGGATAATGGCTGGCCAGAAAGCGAGTACTTGTGTGTGCTGGGTTTAGTTTTGTTTGTTATTGGAAGGTGGACACATTTAGATACATTAAATTCCATTTGCCATTTGTCTGACCATGTTTGGAGTTGGCTAAGGTCAGTTTGGAGAATTTCATGGTCGGTTTTGGAAGAAATTTTACGATATATAATACTATCATCATGTCATTTATGTAGAGTAAGAAGAGGACAGGTCCTAGAACTGAACCCTGTGGGACACCAGATGTGACATCTGTGATGTCCGATAGGGCACCGTTAACTGAGACTCTCTGTTTGCGGTTGGATAGAAAAGATTTGATCCAATTTTGAGTGTTTCCAGTAATTCCGTAGGAGGTCAATTTTGATAGAAGACGTAGGTGAGGCACTTTGTCGAAGGCTTTAGCAAAGTCAAGCAGGATTGCGTCAATTTCGGTCTTGTTGTCCATAGCAGTCATCCAGTCGTGGACTGTCTCAATGAGTTGAGATTCACAAGACAGTCCCGACAGGAATCCGTGTTGGAAGTGGAGAATGATGTTATGCTTGTGCAGGTGTTTCCACATGTTGCTTAGGATGATATGTTCCATTACTTTACAGAGGATGCAGGTTAGTGATATGGGTCTGTAGTTAGCTGGGTCAGATTTATGGCTCTTTTTGTGTATAGGAGTTACTAATGCTTGTAGCCAGTCATTAGGAAGTTTACCTGTGTTGTATGATTGTTGGAAAATTTGGGTGATGATGGGAGCTATCTGCTTTGCAGTTTCTTTAAGGACTCTAGCTGGGAGTTCATCTGGGCCTGTAGCTTTATTCTGGTTTAGATTTTCCAGCTGCTTTATTACGCCATCTATGCCAATTTTGAGAAGGGGGATGTTGGGGTAAGTAGAGGGGGCTATTTGGGGGATGGGGTGCTTTTCTTGGGTAAATACAGAGCTAAATTGGTTGTTTAGGGCATTTGCTTTATCTCGATCATTAATTATTGGTTGGTCGTTTACTCGAAGTGTGGGGATGTCAATGTTTTCTCGTTTATTTGCCTTAATAAATGACCAGAATCGTTTTGGATTAGTTTTCAGGCTGTCTCCAATGTGGTTGTTAACATAGTCTTTGTAGGATTTTGCTAATGCTTTAGTAGCTTGCTTTCGGAGTTCCTTAAATTTTTCCCAGTCACTGTTTAGTCCAGTTTGCTTTGCCTTTTTTGTGGCTGGTTCTAATTAGTTCACGTGTTATCCAGGGGAGGTGGGTTTTAGCTTTTGTGTATCGTCTAGGTATGTTTTTGTTAATCAAAGTAGTCAGACGTTCGCGGAAAAAGGTCCAGTTTATGTCTATATCCTGTGAGTTGGGGTCGATGTCGAAGTACTCAAGATTTAGTTTGTCTATGTCGTCTTTGAGTTGGTCCCAGTCTGCTGATTTGTAACTATAAACTTGGTGGGGGGGTTTCTTGTTGCGAACTGGGTTTAAGTTGAATATATATATATATATATATATATCCTAGGGCCTTGCCCTAGCCTAACCATAGGCTTAGCTCTTAAGTTACGCACGGACACAGTGATTCATTAGACATTACGCACCTCCACCGAATAGCCAAGCCCATTTCGCATTGTATTCGCCTCGTATTAGTTACGACTGATCAACTTCGACGTCGAAATTCGTTGCTAATTAGTATTTCCATTAAATTTATAAATATTTGTTTAATAAAGCTGGTTTTGCTTATGGCCTTCTTTTAGTTTATTTCCGTTGAACCACCAAGTCAAGTGATCAACCGGAAATATATTTCCGCCTTTGAAAATGAAAAACAATTTGTTCGAATGACGTCGGGCGACTTTTAAAGCTGGAATTACTTTGGCGTGCTCACGATTAACAAAAGAATGAAGATTTTAATGTCATATGATATTATACTGACCGCCACAAGCAAGTTTCTCAGCACCATCTTCGTCTTCGTCAACATCGTCGGAAAACAACCGGAAGCGTGCTAACCGGACGGTGGTGGGGTGGTTATACCACTGATCTATATATAGAGCAGTGGGTTATACCGTAGCAGTCTCGCCCGCTTTCGTGAACTCGGCGAGAATAGTCTGGCCCCAAACACATGGTTTTATTGTTTCCGTCAGATGGCATCACTGATCAGATTAATAAAGACGGGCAGCGCGGTATGTTTGTAAAAACTACAACCGTGAAGCAAGTGTCAGCACCATGATCGAACACCTGCACTGGCGCAGCCTCCAACAAAGGAGAACCGACATCCGCCTTGTCATGTTTTATAAGACATTACATGGTATAATCGCCCTGGACCTCTTCCATCAACTTATACCTCTGGTGAGACCCTCCCAACGCACGCATTCTGAAGCTTTGGCCTTTGCAACTCCCCGTAATCACTATAATCCATCCAGTATAGCTTTTTACCCCGTACAATAGCCATTTGGAATAACCTGCCAGCCAACGCAGCTACAGCACCAAGTTTGCAGACAGAATATCTCCAGACTGCAACATTAATTGATATTGCATTTTTCACGCTATCAACTTTTCCTCTCCTCAAATTGCAGTTCTATACGCACGCTATCATCTTTTCTCTTTCTTCCAAAAATGTTATTACTTTCTCTTATAGCACGTGTGCACACATACCGAGACGTGTGCACACATACCGAGTCTATAAGTCTTGAAGAGAGAGTTGACTCGTACCTGGAAGAAGAAGAAGAATATAGGATACCCGAAACAGCAGCAGATGATGAATACAATCATTACGAAAAGATTTCCGTGAAATGCATGTTTATGTTTCCTTTGATGTTTTAGAAGCTACGGCAATACACGTCTTCGTCGTGGTGCAGCAGACTGTTCTGTTCATCAGTCAAAATTGTAAAAGAAAGATAAAAAGGTTACCAGCCTACCAGCGTGTCGATCGTGGTATATCAAATGCTCATTTAAATCATGTATTGTAGCCTAGGGCCCCATATTGAAAACAACTTCGTCTTTTGGTTGTGATACTGATGTTTATTGTGTAACACAGTGAAAACTGTGAAAAATAAATTACAACTATTAACAAACAGTTTTACACCATATCTATATGTAAATGGTATACTATACTAAAGGTGGCTGACCCAGTTACTCGTCAATGATTAAAATAGTCACACTAAGTGGTCTAAAGCTGGTTGCGCACATACAGTGGTATGTTATCTTGTAAGTATTCCCATATGTTAACACATCTAACACACAGCATTGATGTGATCAAGGTACAGACACATGCACTAACACAATGAATGTATAATCGAATAATATATGTCACTAAATACAACTGTGTCATATTTATACAGTACTATGTGGATAGATAGCCTTATATTTGACAATGATAAGTTCATAACATTTGGGATGGTACAGCGTACTATATTGTGAGACTGATCTTAACATCAAGTTTAACCATGAAAAACAAGACATTTGTAATACTACTACATTCTAAGTGATTCTTTGTTATTCGTTAGTTTGCTACATACCTCGTTGCGTCTAATATGGGACTCAGGTAGTCAGATGTTCATAGATTGAGTTCTTTATTCTATTCTGTGGAAGCTGCCATGTCATTGCTGTAGGATAGATCACTCGGCGGCAGCACACTGTGTTCCTACTTGATTTTGTTTACAAGTTTAGATAATAATAGTGTCATCTAGTAATAAATGTCATTTGGACTGATATACAACTACATGTTACATGAAACTATTATCATAATCAGTTAGATACACAGACTCTTACTGCTAGGTAACATAAACAAAACTATGTTGCTCAGTGTAGATGTTTCCCAAGGGTGTGAATCAACCATCTCCTGTCACTAATACATGGGCCACAGGGTTTCCCTAGGGTGGGCAATTCACCTCCCATGACCTGTAAAGTTCCAAACACAGGCTGTCTACACTAATGGGTTTCAGGGGTGCCCTGGTCAGTGGCTCTCGGTGACAGCGTTGAGTGATGTGCTCACTAAAATGAGAGTGAATAAGCTGTTGTGTTCACTGTCATTTACACTCCCACCCAAATCACATGATTTTTTTTTGAGAAACGAAATAGTCAGTTCTTTACTCCCACCCGTAGGCAGAGTACAACTACTTGGAGTCTATGTAGGCAGAGTACAACTATTTGGAGTCTACATCTGCTCCGTTTTCCTCCAACAGCGTCAGCTTGTGGATTGGCCTCTCCAAATATGTGGCCTTCTTGGTTCACTTGCCCTGCTTCGTGAGGCTAGAGTCAGCCACAAGCAACCTCACCTTCCACACAAGATTGTCCTTGCTGGGCATTGTTTCAACTACCCGTGCCAACTTCCAGCTTCGCACAAGATCCTCTTCCTTCAACAGTACTACATCTCCCACTTGAATGTTTCTTTGTTTTTTATTCCACTTTTGTCTAATTTGTAAATTTGCCAGATATTCCCTTTTCCACCTAGACCAGAACTGGTTCGCCAGATACTGTACGCATCTCCATCGTTTTCTGGCATAGACATCTTCTTTCTGGAAGTTTCGTGGTGGTGTGAGTAAATGGTTAGGCGTCAGTGCTTCTGGTCCACACGTGTCGTTGATGTTCTCAATGGTGAGTGGTCGGCTGTTTACAATCGCATCGTTTCATAAAGGAAAGTCCTGAGGCAAGATTGTCCAGTCTTGAGTTGGTCTGACTCAAGATGGCCGTCAAGATATTTCGGATCGTACGTATCTGCCGTTCCCAAACACCTCCCATATGACTGGAGGAGGGCACATTCACACGAAATCACATCCATGTGCCTCAAGAAACACTTGTACGCTCCTTTCGTTGATTTCTTTAAACGCTCTTGCCAGTTCATGCTGCGCTCCGATGAAGTTGGTCCCCTGGTCAGACCGTAGTAGTCTCACTGTGCCACGCAGGGCGATGAAACATCGTAGTGCATTGATGAAGGCATCAGTCGTCATATCATCAAGCATCTCAATGTGAACTGCTCGGGATGACATGCAGGTGAACAGCAGCCCAAATCTCTTGAGCTCCTTCCGTCCTTCCTTGACGATGAATGGGCCAAAACAGTCAAAGCCACAGTATGTAAATGGTGGTGAGGGCTCCACCCTTTCTTCCGGCAAGTTTGCCATCTTCTGAACTTGGGTTCGACCACGGAGTCTTCTGCACTGCACACATTTGTAGATATGAGATGAGACGGCAGAGCTGATTCCTACTATCCAGAATTCTCTAGATCGCACTTCATTCACGGTCATGCCTCTTTCCTGGTGTGCTACCTTCTCGTGACAATGTTTGATCACCAAGTGTGTGACATGACCCTTTTTTGGGAGGATCATTGGATGTTTCACACGGTAGTGGAGAGAGTATGACATTGTGAGCCGTCCTCCAACTCTTGTCCATGAATGGGTCCAGCTTGTAGAGTTGACTCCGTTCCTTCATCATCTCATCACTCGAACCATTCTTGAATTGACCGATCTTCAGCGAAGGCTTCGTACTGGACCATCTTTACGATCATTTGTCGAGCCTTTTCTCTGTCGTCCTCAGAAGCCAAATGGTTCTTATCCTCCTTCTTGGGGTTTCTTCTTCTTGAGAGGAATCGTTGCAGTATGGCTATCCCTTTGGCAGCTCTTGACCAGTCGGAGAAGTGTTCTAGGCATTTAAGCATTGACGTTTCGCCTTGGGACCTTACTGCGTGGACATGTCCGTGTTTCACTTCTGGGTCACCTGGAAGCAGTTCCCTATGGTTATTCTCTTCCTCAGGTAATTCTCACTCCCACAAAAAGGAGGGTCCTGAGAACCAGTTTGACGAAATCAATTCCGTTGCGCCCAAACCATGGGATGCATAGTCGGCCGGGTTCTTCTCGGTGGCGACATAGTGCCATTGGTTCGGTTCAGTAACTTCTCTAATCATTTGAATCCGATTTGCTACATAAACGTGAAAGCGTTTTGCATCGTTTCCGATATATCCCAGGACGACCTTTGAGTCTGTCCAGAAATACTCGGAAACGTCTTCATATTCCAGCTCCTGATGGAGTAAGTTGCTGACTTTCACAGAGACCATTGCAGCTTGTAGTTCCAATCTTGGAATTGTGACGACCCGTAATGGTGTCACTCTGGCCTTTCCCATGACAAGGGATCAGATCACATTGTTCGCATCATCAACCAGTCTCAGATACGAACATTGGCCATAACCTGTCATACTTGCATCAGAGAAGTGGTGCAGTTCGCGCTTCTCAACCTTTCCTAACGTCTCTGGCTGGGAGCCTCTTGGGATCTTGACGGTGGCTAATTCAGGTAGATCTTCTCTGCAGCATTCCCATCTTGGTTGCAGTTCTTCTGTTAGTGGCTCATCCCAGCCTGCACCATCCCTGCACATCTCTTCCAAGATTTGCTTCCCGGTAAGCACGAATGGTGCCAGAAAGCCCAGCGGGTCGTAAACAGATGCTACAGTGGACAGGATGCCGCGACGGGCCAGTGGTTGATCCTTGAGCACAAGTCGGAACGGGAAACTGTCTGATTCCACACCACTGTATTCCGAGTGCTCTTTCAATCGGTAGATCATCAAAGGACAAGTCTATGTCCTTGAGGTCGTTTGCACGCTCAGAGCAGGGAATCATCTCCATTACCTCACGACTGTTGGAAATGAACTTGTGTAATCTGAGGTTCCCCTTGGCGCACATATCTCTTGCTTCCTTGATCAGCTTCTTGGCACTTTTGAATGAATCCACACTTGTCAGGCCATCATTGACGTAGAAATTCTTCCTAATGAAGTTGGCCACTTCTGGGCTATCTTCTTCATAATCTTTGGCGATCTGCTTGAGCCCATAATTGGTACATCCGGGTGAGGAAGTGGCTCCGAACAAATGGACCTTCATTCTGTAGCCCTCTTCCATCCAGAGGAACCTGAGGTAATTTCGGTCTTTCTCGTCCACTCTGAATTGATGGAAGATCTTCTCCACATCGCACATCAGTGCGATGCGTTCTTGTCGGAATCTGACCAGAACACCTATCAGACCGTTGGTCAGATTGGGTCCCTGCAGAAGGAGGTCGTTAAGGGAAGTTCCTTGACACTTTGCACTACAGTCAAAAACAACTCTTATCTTGTTTGGTTTCTTCGGGTGGTACACCAGGCTGGCACACCATTGAGCTCTTCTGCAGGGATTTTCTCCGCATCACCATGTTCTATAAGCTCGTCCATGAATGTTTTGTAGTCTCGGAAATATTTCTCGTCAGATTTGAAATGGCGTCTGAGATGACTGAAACGGCGCAGTGCTACGTTTCTGTTGTTTGGTAGGCTTGGTCGTGTGCTGAATGGCAGTGGCATGCTGTAGTGCCCATCCTCCTGTTGGTGGATGCAATTGCCAATTTTCTCCTAGAACAGCATATCCTCCTGCGACATGTTTGTCCCCCTTTGAGCCATATGTGAAGTCTGATTCAAGTATTCTGGTTATTTCCGTTGGCAGAATATCCATCACTTCTTTCACTGTTGTCTTGGCGATGAATCGCACTTCTTGGCGATGTGCTTCCTGTTCAGTGCGAGGTCTTAGCTGGTCTTGGATATCTTTCACCACAATTTTGTGTGTTGTTCCTATCGCATCCCCGTCCACGTATGGATCGGTGCCTCCCACAATACTCCAACCTAGGACCGTCTGTATAGCGAAAGGTTGGTTACCCTCTCCTGTGATGTAGCTTCTTGGGGCCAGAGCCAGAGGACAGTTGTATCCTATCAACAGTTCTACCTCACAGTCTTGCATTGGATGCATCAGGTGCGCGGTTCGTCTCAGGTGGGGCCACTTCTTGGCAATGGTTGGTGTCGGGATGTGAGATCTTTCTGTAGGGATAAAGTTCCTTGAGTAAGTGATGGGCAGGTCGATAAACATGTCTGAATCGTAACCCCTCACCTGGAGACCTCTTAGCTTCTGGCAACGTATCACGTTGTCACGCGCTGACATTGTTGACAGCCGTAGGTTCGCTGTTTCCGAGTTTGGATCTAAGATGTCTGCGGTTTCTTCCAGTGTGAAGCAGGTATTCATCTCTAGGGCTGCTCTTTGACGATACCCAAACCGGTACGATCATGGTCGACATACATTCACTTCCAATGTTTGACACCTTGCTGCAGAATGCTTCTTTCTTGGGTTTCGTTACATCCTTCGACTTGTTAGATTTCTCTAGCGTCTTTGTCATTGATTCTTCACCCGATGGTTTCTGCTCCATGTGTAGAATAGTTGGGTGTCTTTTATGGCATATCTTGCACGTACTCTTCTGGGTGCAGCCTTTGGACATATGTCCATGCTGCAGGCAGCCAAAGCACAATCCAATCTTCTTGACGAATTCTTATTTTTCTCCAACAGGTTTAATTCCGAAGGTTCGACATTCGGCCAAGACGTGGCTGTTCCTTTTACACAAGAAACTGGACAGAGATTCATTGTCTTGAGTGTCTGATGCTAGTGTCGTAGCTGCATGGTTCCTTTTCTTCCTTTCGTTCATCCTCGTGCCTTTCTCCCTTTCTTTCTCTTCTTGCTCTGGGATGCCTCGTAATGATCCCAGGGATGTGACTGGATCACAGGCGATACTGGCCTCCTCAGTGATGAATTCAGTAAATTGGCCGAAGGAAGGGTACATGCCTTTCCATGACGCTGAAACAATCCGGCTCCAATGATTAACAACCCAGTTGGGTAGTTTCTGCAGCAGCTTACGATTCTCCCTGTTGTCATTCAGGATCTCCAGGCCTTTCATATCCATCATAGCGGCCTGACAGTGGTTGAGAAAGTCAGAAAACTGTCTATGGCTGTTGCCGTCTCTTCCATGGATTTTCGGCCAAGCTTCCAGTTTGTCACGAAATGCTTCCATGACGATGAACTGGTTTCCACAGCATTCTTCAAGAAGCACCTTGGCTCGCTCAATGGCAGAGTCGCTCCTCAACAGAAAATAGCCGCTTATAGCTTCTCTTGCCGGTCCACTAATGTACCTCTTCAAATAGTGGATTTGATCTCCTTTGGAGATCCTCTTGTCTTCAATCAAAGCCTTGAAGGCAATGCTCCAATCGTTGTATTTGAGAGGATCTCCATCAAATACGGTTGGCTCTGGCACTGGCAAACGAATTAAACTCATTGATGCAGCAAAGGTCTCAGCTAGGGCAGAGAGGTCATTGATTGATTGGGATGGCTGTACAGGTGTTCTCTGTTGCACCTGGGTTGGTGTGCTGTCAATGTTGATTGCAGGCTGTGTCTTCTTTACAAACAAGTTTGACTGCTTGCTCTCCCAATCGAGATCCTCTCTGTTGTACACACTGACTTTTGTTTCTTCCATGCGAAGCAGTTTCTCTATCCTCTGTTGTTCAATGCTCTTCTTTATCTTTGCATTGCAGCATTTGCCTCCGCTCGTCTTTTTGTCTCTTCTAATTCCAGGTTATTCAATTCTTCTTCCTGCCTGGCTACTTCTCTCTGGACCTCCAACTCAGCCCTGTGAGCTGTGGCATTCGCTTCAGCTTCCCTTGCTTTTGATGAAGTGGTGGTTGACCCGGACCGTCTCGATATCTGGGACGATCTAAGCGAGTGCTTGGACGCTTGCATCGATCTTGTGTTGGATGAATGTTGAGAAATAACATCATTGGTCATTCTGTGTAGTGCCGCAGCTACAAGCAGATCCTTATCTACCTTGAGCCGATCTATACCAAGACAGACATTTTGATCAGGAACAGCGGCGGACGTGTTCTTCAATTCTTCGTAGATAGCTTCAATCTGTTGAAAAACCCTGCACGAGACACAATTTCATTTTTGTGAGAGTCTCTTGCGTGCAATACCCGCTCAGTCTGATTTCCGCTTCGTTTGTTTCTGAGGCGTATTTGTCGTGTAGTTTCCAAAAGGTAGTAGTTAATTCTTTCAGTTTGTTTTCTCTCACCTTTTCAGTGAGCTTTCGTTTGTGGTGTCCTCTTCGCACAACATCTTCACCGGCGGGCTCACTGTGGACGTGTTGATCCACTTCTTCATTTTCATCAGAGGGTTGGCTGCTGTTGTCTTGGTCCACCTCTTCGAGTAGGGAAGGATCATTTGTCATTTCCGTCCCTGTCAGTTTATCCATTATGTTAGCACAGGTTAAGCAGCAAACAAGGAGCAGCACACAACACCCAATAAATGTACCTTGATCACCTTAACCTGATTTCCAGTCACCTTTGTGGCGTCTTCTTTGGCTCTATGTCACTTTAACTAACAACTTGCAACCAATTCTTGTATTGTTTACGACTGTTCCTATGGTCCTTATGACCATAACACACCCAACTTATTTGAGTATACTTCTCTCTGGACCTCCAGCTCGTGGTTGATCGTAAACACTTGCAATCGTTGGTTACAGTCTAGTCACTCGAAGTCGGCGAATGTCATCACTGTCAATGGGGTTCTGTGTAGGACGTCTTACGTAATCGTCGTCCATCAGAAGTCTTGGGTCGTTGTCATCTCACGTCGGCGTCATCGTTCTCGGAAGACGTCGAGTTTTCACTGTAGCCTTGGGCCCCATATTGAAAACAACTTCGTCTTTTGGATGATATACTGATGTTTATTGTGTATCACTGTGAAAACTGCGAAAAGAAATTACAACTATTAACAAACAGTTTTACACCATATCTATATGTAAATGATATACTATACTAAAGGTGGCTGACCCAGTTACTCGTCAATGATTAAAATAGTCACGCTAAGTGGTCTAAAGCTGGTTGCGCACATACAGTGGTATGTTATCTTGTAAGTATTCCCATACGTTAACACATCTAACACATAGCATTGATGTGATCAAGGTACAGACACATGCACTAACACAATGAATGTATAATCGAATAATATATGTCACTAAATACAACTGTGTCATATTTATACAGTACTATGTGGATAGATAGCCTTATATTTGACAATGATAAGTTCATAACATTTGGAATGGTACAGCAAACTATATTGTGAGACTGATCTTAACATCAAGTTTAACCATGAAAAACAAGACATTTGTAATACTACTACATTCTAAGTGATTCTTTGTTATTCGTTAGTTTGCTACATACCTCGTTGCGTCTAATATGGGACTCAGGTAGTCAGATGTTCATAGATTGAGTTCTTTATTCTATTCTGTGGAAGCTGCCATGTCATTGCTGTAGGATAGATCACTCGGCGGCAGCACACTGTGTTCCTACTTGATTTTGTTTACAAGTGTAGATAATAATAGTGTCAACTAGTAATACATGTCATTTGGACTGATATACAACTATGTGTTACATGAAACTATTATCATAATCAGTTAGATACACAGACTCTTACTGCTAGGTAACATAAACAAAACTATGTTGCTCAGAGTAGATGTTTCCCAAGGGTGTGAGTTAACCATCTCCTGTCACTAATACAGGGGCCACAGGGTTTCCCTAGGGTGGGCAATTCACCTCCCATGACCTGTAAAGTTCCAAACACAGGCTGTCTACACTAATGGGTTTCAGGGGTGCCCTGGTCAGTGGCTCTCGGTGACAGTGTTGAGTGATGTGCTCACTAGACTGAGAGTGAATCGGCTGTTGTGTTCACTGTTATTTACATGTATGTTTAAAAGATGAATAGTTACAATCACATTGTGCTACAATCTTATGCTGGAAACGGAGAGAATTGAAGTGTAAACTTATGTGTACTCTCCCCTCGTACACTGATTTGTTATAGTGTGTGTGTGTGTGTGTGTGTGTGTGTGTGTGTGTGTGTGTGTGTGTGTGTGTGTGTGTGTGTGTGTGTGTGTGTGTGTGTGTGTGTGTGTGTGTGTGTGTGTGTGTGTGTGTGTGTGTGTGTGTGTGTGTGTGTGTGCGTGTGTGTAATATTGCATTACTCGACTTAGCTATACACATCATAAAACTGTACACATTTTGTTATCAGTACCAGTCTGGGACTGGTTGCGTTTTCCTTGGCTTCCCCAAGCCTCTGGGTTTCTATGACAGTGTCTGTGAAGTTATTGTTTATTTCTGTACACATATCTCGACTTAGCTATACACATCATAAAACTGTGCACATTTTTTTATCAACATTTTGCAGTTGGGTAATCCCCGTGACACAAACATATAACTAGCACTACAATTCTTTGGTTCATTGCACAACAATCTAAACACATTATTGTATGCTACACATAATTTTATAATTGATTTCGATTTATAATTATACCATAACTGATATGTATATAATGAAGTACTTATTAAGATTTAAACAGAGTACATTTTACATCTTCAGTACACATATAGAATTTTCGAATCAAGGCATTACCCTGGGCATAAATTCTCTTATACTGCCTAGCCATATCATCATCACTGAGATCTTCAGTGAGAACATGTCCAAGATATTTACATTTATTAACTCTTGTCAATATTTTATCATTTAACATAAAGTTTGGCATATGTATATCTTTGAACTTTTTGCAGCAAAATATAACATTACTTTTGGTACTGTTGTATTTGATATCATGTTCTAGACCATAATCTGAACAGACAGACAGCAACATTGATAAACCCATGGATGAGGGAGCCAAGAGCACTAAATCATCAGCATACATCAAATGGTTAATTAATGCTGCACCTATTATGCATCCAGCATTTACATTATTTAATTATATATATATATAGGGGATTTCCAGTTCAGGTGCACAAGCGTACGTAGTAACAGCTGCCCAAAATCCTAATCCTAAACTAACCATTCAAAGTTCTTTAACTAATACTTCAACTTATAGCACAAGTCAAACTAGATACTGTTAACAGTACCAAAAATTAAATAACTTCTACCCTCAAGGATTGCCAAAATAACTAACTTTGAAATTGAACTTTAAAGTAAACAAAGGAAAGAAGAACCCCTAGCAATGCACAATATACATAACTTAGACATAGGAAATTAGCTAGGCATAAACATTAGTTAGACATAAACATTGTAATTAATTAGACATTTCTTCAACCATCCTGCACATACTCTTGACTTTATACTAATTTAGCCCTTTCATCAAGGCAACTCAAACCAAGAGGCGCCCTGGGTATCACTCTTCGTTACTGTAAATAAACTACTGAGTCTCCGATTTACCCCCCAGACTCAATCTCTTTCTCCCAGCAATCTTTGTTACTGTAAATAAACCACTGAGTATCCAATTTACCCCCCAGACTCAATCTCTTTCTCCCAGCACTGCCTTGATACAACACAATATTATATAAAAACAATAAAAATAGTTACTCCAACTCAGTCTTAAAGTAGACATATAAAATAAATAAAACTAAAGTAGCAGGTTATGGGAAGTAAAAAAAAACAACGACAAGGTTCCATCACATCAAAGACAATGATAAGTTCAGAAATATAAACAATTATCATGACAAAACTAAACAAGAAAGAGAGGAATCAAAAAAGCTCTATGAAGAAGCAAAGAGACAGGAAGCTGCAGACAAGTCAGGGGAATACCTGTACAGAGTCAGGGGTCCACCATAGGAAAAAATAAGAAAGATAAGGAAAAGCCAATAAAGACTACACGTCCACCTAAAATGACAGATGGTAAAACAAATGTTAATAAAGATAATCTTAATGACATAGGCAACATTCTGTGTTTTTATACCAATGCTGACCAACTAAGGAACAATCAAATTGAATTTGAACAAAGAATTAAAGAGCTAAAACCCCACATAATAGCAATTAATGAGGTAAAACCCCAAACTCCAAATGTACTATAATCATACGAAAATTTTCCTTAGAAGGCTATACGTTATTCTAAAAAAATATAGAAAATAATGACGGTAGGGGTATTATAATATACACCTTAAATTCCCTATACAGGCCCCTGTATGCAGAAAATATAAACCTGGTCTAAACTTTCAAGGAATGCTTATTTATATAAATTAAACTTAAAAATAAAACCAAACTTCTTTTTGGATGCATATATAGGAGTGATGGGGGGGGGAATTTCCCCTGAACGCAAACACCAGAAAACTAATTAGATGTAAAAATAGACTATGGACAAGATACATTGAAACAAGGGATGGGAAAAAATATCTAGAGTATTGTAAAAGCAGGAATATAATCCAAGCTTTAACCAGAAAGCTCCGAAAGGAGTTTGGATTAAATTTAGCCACTCAAACCAAAAAAACCTTAAAGTCTTCTGGAATTATTATAAATCAAAAACTACAGTTAAACAAGGAATTGGGGAATATAGACCACACAAATCCGAAATCCCAAACAACAACTGAAGATGAAGAAAAAGCAAATATTCTTGCTGACTACATCTCCAGTGTATTCACTACTGAACAGCCAGGGTCTATCCCAACTGCACCCAAAGTAAACAATAAATTAGCAATGGACGAGCTAAAAGTAACTGAAAACATAATATTATTGACGTTAAAAAAATTTAATATAACCAAATTGCCTGGCCCTGATGAAATAGGCACCAGATTACTAATGGAGTTGTCAGAGAATATCTGTCACACATTACGAAAAATATCTGAAACGCCGATAAAAACTTCAAGTATTCCTGATGAATGGAAGGATGCTAAAATATCAGCAATATATAAAAAAGGAAACAAGAAATTAGCTTGCAATTACCTTCACATAAGCCTAATAAGCGTTGTTTGTAAATGCATGGAAAAAATTATTAGAAATCACATTATCAGTTACATGAAATACAATGGTCTGTTCAGTCAAAATCAATATGGTTTTATCTCTGGCAGATCAACAGTTCTCCAACTAATTAAAATACTAAATGAATGGACCTCAGAAATGGATATGGTAACTACACAGATGTTATTTATATGGATTTTCGGATTTTTTATACCGTGTCACATAAGAGACTAAAAAGTAAATTTTAAAAGTTTTAACATTAGGAACGAATTAATTAACTGGATAGAGGCATTCATCACAAACAGATGACAGAAGGTAGCTGTAAATAGAAAAGAATAAAACTGGCACAAAGTAACATCAGGGAGACCGCAGGCATCTGTCCTAGGACCTTTATTGTTTGTTTTATACATAAACGACCTGCCAGATTTAACTAAATCTAATACATTTCTATTTGTTGATGACATTAAGATATTTAGAGCCATAACAAATAAAAATTACCAGGATATACTACAACAAGATCTAAGTATCCTAGAACAATGGAGCAACAAATGGTTACTAAAATTCCACCCAGATAAATGTAAACACATGGAAATTGAAAAAAATAATATAGGTGAAAATGAATATTTCATGACAAGCAATAATGTTAAACATTCACTAGCCACCAAAATAAAAAAAATAATACAAAGAACCTTCCAATTCCTAGACACACACACTTTCTTACCACTATATAAGACAACGGTTAGATCTCACTTAGATTATGCCGTAGCAGTATGGTATCCATATGAGATGAAACATTAAATAGCAATAGAAAATGTCCAGAGAAGAAAAACAAAAGAACTACCTTGTATGAGGGACTGATCATATATAGAAAGACTAAAATTACTGAAGCTACCCACATTAGTATACCAAAGGCTAAGAGGAGACATGATAGAAGTCTAAAAAAAATGCATGAAATGTACGATAATGAATCTGCACCAAACCTCCTGAAATGCGAAGATGTGTCACTAAGATCAGGAAATAGAGGACATGCTCTTAAATTATTTACCAAAAAAGCGAAATCTAATAAAAAATGCATTCCCTCTTAGAGTGGCTGAACCATGGAATAGTCTCCCAAACTCTGTAATGCAAGCTAGATCAATAAACTCATTTAAAAACCATCTAGACATATTCTGGTCTACCCAGGCAAAAATATATGACTATGAATCTCCTTTAACAATAACTACTGGAACCGGAATTTATGATATAAAAATATTTGATTCTGAAGAAGAAGATCTGATCATGAAGGAACCATCTGGATTCTGCGATCAGAATCATCATAAGGTAAGGTATATATGTATATATATAGGGTATATATATATGTATATATATATATATCATCCCTCTTTTACCTAGCAATCCCTTGCATATATATAATATATTTATATATATATATTATCCCTCTTTTACATAGCAATCCCTTGCATATATATATATATGCAAGGGATTGTAAGAGGGATAATATATATACACATTATATATATATACCCTATATATATATAGGGTATATATAATATATATATACATGTATAGGGTATATATATATACCCTATGCATATATATATTATATATATAATATATATATTATTCCTCTTGCATAGCAATCCCTTGCAGCATAATTAATGCATATATTTACCAAAGTCTAATACAGTAAACATTAATACACGTCTTGGAATAAAATATCCCTTTTATATACATCTATTAAATATAGATGTTTTGTGCATTTTTTGGAAAGAGAATATTTTCTGTTTTTAGTGCAATAGGGAGGCTATTCCAAAGCTTAACACCAGCCATAGCTTAACACCTAGCCCTTAGTGCAGTACGAACTTGAATTTTTTTATTTGTTTCTTTGCTTTGTGTTTTGCAAAGTATCTTCATTAGAATAAAAGAATCTTTGAATGCTTTTGGGTAATAGTTTATATTTTACTTTGTACATCAATACAGATGTTTTGTATTAAATTAGGTCGAAAAATTTTTTTAATTTAAGATTAATAAATAAGATATTTGTATTGTCACGTGCCTTAACTCCACAAATAATTCTCACAACTCTCTTTTGTGGAGTGAATAGGGGCATTAGATTTGTGTGATAAGTATTTTCCCATATCTCTGAGCAGTAGTCTATATGGGGCAAGAAAAGTATAAAGTAATCAATGCCTTTAAGAAAAATTTGGCTCTACAAATGATTTATATTATTTTAGCCAATTTTGATTTTTCCGATTGTATATGTGCTTTCCAAGAAAGCTTATCACCGATAATTATGCCAAGAAATTTTTTTTCATTGACTGAATATCTGAAGTAACCCTTCTTTTTCCAAATACCATGTAATTAGTTTTATTAATATTAAGAGACATTTTGTTAACTGCAAGCCAATTGTGCATTTTATTCAGCTCTTGATTAATTGGGTTGCTAAGCAATTCTAGACTATCAGCACTATAAAATATATTAGTGTCATCTGCAAACAGTGCAAATTTTAGTATAGTAGAAACTTTACACAAATCATTTATATATATCAAAAATAATTTCGGTCCAAGTATTGAACCTTGTGGCATGCCACATACTACTTCTAAGAGATACGATTTTTCATTTAAATGCAGACAGATTGTGTCCTTTTTGTTAAATAGCTAACTAACCATTTAAGTACTATACCACGAATACCATTCATTTATAACTTTTGTATTAGCAAATTATGATTTACAGTATCGAAAGCTTTTATCAAGTCTATGAACACCCCAATTGGAGCTTTTTTATTGTCAATTGTATTAGTTATTTCTTCGGTCATTTCTAATAAAGCCAAAGATGTAGATGTTTTTCCGGCTGTCACTTAGTATTTTGTTTTGTTCCATAACTTTTTCCAATCTGTTATCAAGGAGTTTTTCTAGAATTTTTTAGAACTGCAGTAATAGAGAGATAGGTAGTTGTTAAATAATTTTTTTTTGCTGGTCATATAGACAGGAATAACTTTTACCACTTTCATATTATCTGGAAAAATACCTGTTGTTTCAAATGATATGTTACATATTATATACGTTTCTATGTATAAAGCAGAGACAACTGGCCTGTCCTTTTACTAAACCAGTGGTATCAATGCTTAATAGTTGTTGTTTTCAATGTCGGGAATGGATGATGCCCATGTTTACACTATGATGCCCATGTTTACACTATGATGCACTTTAATTATGACCAGTGATAAAACTTCCAGCTTAGAATGTTGTTTATGGAAACAAAAATTCTTATTGTTAGTGTTATGCAGACTTTATGGGTGTCATTAGTGACATTGTTCATTCTGTATGGATATTTTAGAGTACGTCTAATGTACTGAATAAAAGTATATTATAGTTACTATGTAACAATAAAAAATTCTCATTGACTCTATGCTTCAATGTTAAAACGTGCACATTAGCAGTTTATGTTCTGGTTGCACTGCTATGTTTCATCTCACATCAGCTGTGTGCACTTCATTGAATTTTTTTATGTAAACAACGTCTGGAACTAAAGATGCTCTAATCAATGAGGGAATTTGTGAGAAGGCTACCCATGTGTAACTATTAACAAACATTAAATAATTGTAATAGATGAAGAAAACACAGTACTATCTTAATGTGTTTATTACATTATCGTATCATTATCAAACACTAACTGTATTATTTCTCTGGCAAAACATTGTCTGGTTACTAGTGAGTACTTACTACTGACACGCTATAACCATAGGGTAATAAATATCAAAGAAGATGCAGCCATTATCATATATGTACAACTGACACTACACTGTATTTTGGCACAAGAGAACAACTGGTATGTGTGTGTGCTGTATGTGTTACGCTGCTTAAGCATTTAGCTGCATACAATACAGATGTGCAGCTAGATTCTGAACTAGCACCTTATCTATATTACCCGATTAAGACATAAAATTTGTTGCCATACCCATTGACAAATGAAAAACATCACATCAACAGCATTGGCAACTATGTTAACCACAGCACTGGCAACTGTGTTAACCACAGCATTGGCAGCTGTGTTAACCACAGCACTGGCAGCTGTGTTAACCACAGCATGGCAGCTGTGTTAACCACAGCATTGGCAGCTGTGTTAACCACAGCATTGGCAGCTGTGTTAACCACAGCACTGGCAGCTGTGTTAACCACAGCACTGGCAACTGTGTTAACCACAGCATTGGCAGCTGTGTTAACCACAGCATTGGCAGCTGTGTTAACCGCAGCACTGACAGCTGTGTTAACCACAGCACTGGCAGCTGTGTTAACCACAGCACTGGCAGCTGTGTTAACCACAGCACTGGCAGCTGTGTTAACCACAACATGGGCAGTTATGTTAACCACATCACAGGCAGTTGTGTTAACCACAGCACTGGCAGCTGTGTTAACCACAACATGGGCAGTTATGTTAACCACAGCACAGGCAGTTGTGTTAACCACAGCATTGGCAGCTGTGTTAACCACAGCACTGGCAGCTGCGTTATATTATGTGAACAATATTTTTTTACAACAGTTATCTTTTCATGAATATCAATGTTGCCATTCAGTAGGCCATATATTCACAAAGTTTTTTTTTATTTTAAATACCTGCGAACAAAATCTATCAGAATCATGTGATGAGCATATTATTAACACCTGCAAAAATATGTTGCCCTCCACATGCAATGTAAATATGATATTCACACCAAAATATTTAAAATAAACAGATAGTGGTCAAAGTAAAACTGTATCTAGGATAGATACAGTTTATACTACGTAACATGGCTTTATGATAAAAAAACTATCAGACTTTGTTCTTTTAACCATGAAAACAGACAAACTCTTGTGTACTTGTGTACAAACTTTGTACTTTTAACCTAAGTCTAAATTACTTCGGCCTATATTTGCAGACCGGCAAAAACCTTTCCTGTTTATAGCCACGAGTTTGGTATATTGAGATGAGATATTGCTCTCGAATGGTGATTTTGTGGTCACAGCCACAACATGGGCTATCCTCCTGGCTCCTGGTCACTGGCCCACTGTGCCACAGCGTGGACTATATCCTTCTGCTTACAAGACCTGGTCACTGGCCCACTGCGCTAAAGCGTGGACTATGTCCTCCTGCTCACAACGCCTGGTCACTGGCTCGCCGTGCCACTGCATGGGCTATCCTCCTGCGACTTTCACTTATACTGCCTCCTTTCAATCCCTTCTCCTCCCCCCTATCTGTGCCTGCTGCCCTCTCTGGTGCAGGCATTCGTGTCTGCTTGGCCTTTCTGAAGAGAACCAGTTCCTCATGCCTGGTCGCATGACTGGACCGAGACGAGTTGTTGCTGCGTGCACTAGAGACTGCTGTATGCCCACTGGACTGAGAGCCACCTACTGGCGGGACAGCCAGGGGAGAGCCCCTTCTCGACAGGCTCCGCAGCTGCCTCTCATCACCAACGACATCCGGCAATGAGTTGTTACGTGGTGGAATGCTGCCACCTGCAATACAAAAACACATTAAGACACAAAGTAACATGCTCCAGATTACAAGGTTTGCACCTAAACCAGGACAACAATTCTTGACAAGTGACATGTTTTTTGTTCATTAATGTCCACAATGGTGCTAAAGTAACAGTTTGACTGGAAAATGTTGTACCTGGTAGTCGCTTGAATGCTAGAAGTTCCTGTTTGACGTTACTGAGCGCATCAGTCAGTTCGAACCGTTCTTCACACTCCCTGCGCACCGTCTCTTGAAGGAATGCAATCTACAACGCCACATTATTCTTACCTGCATTAGCATATCTACTCATTACGTGTTATATTTAGTCTTTCAAATCACCCAGTTGTGAAGGTAGTTAAAGGTCACATTGTTTGTGTCCAACATTCCTATATTTCAGTGTCTAATTAAAATAAAGAACTTACAAGTCCAAATATTATGAATCCAGTTTGTTTACTGTTCTATGCCAAAGACATGTCATGTGCTACTCCTTGTATAATTACATGTTTGTATTAATGTAATGCTGTTTGTATTATGCTTTGTTTTGTTGTTTATTACCTCATCTATTGCTGCTTACAATTTCGTGTAGTGCTGTTTGTTACTTCATACAATATTTGTATTCCCTCGTGTATTACAATGTTTGCTCTTTATTGTACAGGCTGTATTATCTCATTCTCTCATGCAGTGCTGTATTTATTACCTGTTACAATGTTTTATATTCATTGCTGTTTGTATTCCCTCGTGTATTGCTGTGTTTATTACCTCATACAATACTTTTTACTTCGTTTTATTCATTTAGTGCTGTTTGTATTCCTTCATTTTATGCTTTTTGCATTATCTCATACAATGTTGTTTGTATCCTCTCTGTATACTGTACTGCGTTTATTACTCTGTGTAATAAACAAAATATGTTTCAGCAAGGGAGTAACAACAGTTTATACTTGAGTTTCATTTCCCTAAATCTTAAATGAACTGAAAGTATTGTGTCTTAAGCCTTTTTAAACAGAACAAATAAAATATAACAACTGATCTGAAGACTGTAATTGTGTAATATACCATGAATTAAAAAGTAGGCACTTTTAAATATGTTTCTTACATCCAACTTGCATTACCAATAAGATGAAGGACTTTCAAAATGAATCATGGACTGATGGTGTTTTTACCTCTTCAACTGAAGTGCTGTGTTGTGTTTCTAGCTGGATGTTCTCATCCTTCAGCTGTGACAGCTGCATGTTGAGGTCATGCAGCTGTCCTGTCAGCTGCTGCACCTTTTCTCCACCATCCGTGTCTACTCTTGCTGCAATGCCACATAACATCCTGAGACAGCAGCAACCATACCTACATTTGTTTTCTGACTCTATCCATATCTATCTCCCTCTCCGCCCCCCTCTCCTCTTCTCCACCCCGTCCCCCCCACCCCCTCTCTCCATCATCTCTCTCCCTCTCCACTTACTCTCCACCCCATCTCCCTCTCCACCCCGTCTCCCAATCTCTCCCTCTCCTCCCCTTCCACCCTGTCTCCCTCTCCACCCTCCCTCTCCCCTCCCCCAACTTGTGTTGCATGAATGTATTGTGATAATAATTAGTAATATTAATAGGAAAAACCATTATGCTACACTTATGAGTCAATTCCAGAAACAAACATTTGACAAAAATGACTTGTAAATGGTGATATGAAGCAATATGAAGCCTCTACAAACCATTATGCCAAAACATTTAACTGGAAAATTGGTTGTAAAAATTGCAAATATCACAGATACAGTAGACTTACCAAGCTTTTCTTCCAAATCAGCTATGATCTTTTTCAAACTTGCTACTTCATGCCGCAATGAGTCCTCTGCGTCTTGGCATCGTACCTTTGATGCCGCCATTTGTTGCTGCATTGCGTTCAGCTCAGCATAGTGTTTGTCACGTAGAGAAATTTTCAGCTGAAGAGTAAACAATAGCAAGATAGTCAATATCAAGATAGTCAATAGGAAGATAGTCAATAGCAAGATAGTCAATAGGAAGATAGTCAATATCAAGATAGTCAATATCAAGATAGTCAATAGCAAGATAGTCAATATCAAGATAGTCAATAGGAAGATAGTCAATAGCAAGATAGTCAATAGGAAGATAGTCAATATCAAGATAGTCAATAGCAAGATAGTCAATATCAAGATAGTCAATAGCAAGATAGTCAATAGCAAGATAGTCAATAGCAATGCAACTAGCAGTGTGTAATTCCTGTGAATATTTTTAAATTGACCAATATCTCATAAGGGCAGGTTACATAGATGAAAAATCACTGGACTCTCGATAAACCAATGGCTTCCTGGACCACTTGTTATCTGGGGTTTTTGCTCTGGATAGCAATCTTGTTAAATATTATTCAATCTTATTAAAACTAATTTGAAAAAACTATTGCTATTAAATAACAAGGACTCTAATATAGTTTGAACAGTTAAAACAGACGTTTATCTTAATCTTAAAAAAATTACATGTTAGAAATGCTGCCAACACAACTATGAAGAACATTCCTCGGGCAATAAAGTGTTAAATGAAGTGAAAATGCAACTGGTTCATGCAATGTAATATCAAGTATATGTGCAAGAAGCCATGCTCAACTGACCCGTCCTCTCTCATCAGGAGCTATCCACCAGTGAGGAGAACATTTCAAACATAATTCTGCTCAATGAAATTGACAGAGTATACTTACGTATTTTATTCATACAACTAGAAAATATGATGAGCACATGAATCAAATTACTTGCATAATTAATTAAATGTGTGATCATATACATCATACCTATATACAAACTTGTGTATGTTTATGGGTGTGTGCATGTATGTTTGGGTACATGTGTGGGGGGTGAGTGCGTGTGTAAACATGCATGCAAGTGGGTGTGTATGTGCATGTGATGTGTGGTGTGTATGTCTGTGAGCGTGCCTGTGCACGTGTGTAGGTGCATGTCGTGTATGTGTGCGACTGACTGTTTGAATTGTCCATTTGTGAAATACTTACATCTTCATTTTAGAAAAAAAGATCATCACTTTCGTGATGCCATAGAAATCTGCATTTAAACATTTTCAGGCAATATAGCTGATGCTGTAGCTAGAGAAACCATAGAAGAATTGTGCTGACAGAAACGAGAACTATTGGAACGTCATGTTTATTACATCACAACCTATGCAAAAGTTACTTTACAAACCTTATTCTCTGCATCTTTCATTTGGCGTCGATACGTCTCAACTAGTTCATCATACTTCTGCTTCTGTATCTGCTTTTCCTGTCAAAATTTATTACAAAGTTTTGAAAGGATGTTCAGAGAATTTAAAAGACCACATTCTACCAGTTATACGTGTGTCCCACTGGCTCCTCTGCACTACAGGTGAAGGTAAATATACTTGTATACTTGTTTTCACTTATATATGCCCTTGAGAGTTTGCACTGGAATTTCTGAGTAAACCTCAATGGAGCCGCTCAATGAAATCAACCTGAACATTTCTCCTGTCTGGCCAAATCCCAAATAACAATACGAACTCTTAGAGACCACATAATTTTATAGGCAAAACACCTTACTAATGTTTGTAACATTACTTTTGTCATGATTTGAAACATATAATATATTTATGCTATAATTTACAAAACATAATAACTTTCTTTACTTAGAATAACCTAACACACCGATGCAAAACTCTCTTTTAGGTTTTCTTCTAGAAGTGACATTTCCTGTGTATGCTTCTCTCGTTCTCTCTGACACTCTACTTCCATCTATAACAGAGGAGAAAGTGACATGATGTTTAACCCATTCTACCATAGGTCAGGTTTCCTACTGCTCACACTCTAAGTCTGACAGCAGCCTCTTGTATGTTGACAGAACAATAAAATCAACTAAAACAACAACAGATTTTTCGCAAAACAAAAAAATATATTTCCAGTGGCCACAAACAAATAATCAAAATGTCACCTTTCTATTTCTTCTTTGGTAATACGTAAACATTTTAATAAATTTATATAAACTTTTATATGTTACATTTATGCTTTCAAATTTTTTAGGTTTAATGACAACAACAGCATATTGTTTTAACAAAATGCTTTGACAATATTGGAGTAACACCTGCTACAATGTACACTTGGCTACCGAGTTTATGGCTCTGGTCATAATAGACAGGTGACCATAAGTTACACTGTTCACTAAGCACAAGATTTCAAGATTTACTTTGACACATAATATAGAATTTACTTTATATTAATCTAGTCCAATTACAATCTTACATCTGTAAGATCACATGTCAGTTTGTGATATTACAGGAGGACACACATGTATGCAGAGTACCTTTTCTGGCCACTTGTCCACCTCAGCAACGCGTCTTTTAAAACTTTCTCTGAGCTGTTCTATTTGATTCTGATGTGATGTGATCATCATCTCCCTGAAAAGTGCATTTTTATTTTTTTGGTTGTGCGATTCTTGGTTCTGGATACAGTTGATTAAAGCATACTTTTGGTAAAAATGCTGTTATCTTCTTCTGAAATGTGAATGCAGCAGTTTTGTTAATTACTATGATGTTAATTACTGGTCAGAAACTGACAACTGTATTGGCTTCACAATGATGTACATATGTTATGTATGTGGGTATGTCTACTGTAACAATATACAATGATGTACATACATTATGTATGTGGGTATGTCTACTGTAACAATATACAATGATGTACATACATTATGTATGTGGGTATGTCTACTGTAACAATGCACAATGATGTACATACATTATGTATGTGGGTATGTCTACTGTAACAATACACAATGATGTACATACATTATGTATGTGGGTATGTCTACTGTAACAATATACGACGTACATACATTATGTATGTGGGTATGTCTACTGTAACAATATACAATGATGTACATACATTATGTATGTGGGTATGTCTACTGTAACAATATACAACGACGTACATACATTATGTATGTGGGTATGTCTACTGTAACAATATACAATGACGTACATACATTATGTATATGGATATGTCTACTGTAACAATATACAACGATGTACATACATTATGTATGTGGGTATGTCTACTGTAACAATATACAATGATGTACATACATTTTGTATGTGGGTATGTCAAATAAACATTATATAATGATGTACATACATTATGTATGTGGATATGTCTACTGTAACAATATACAACGACGTACATACATTATGTATGTGGGTATAATATACAACGATGTACATACATTATGTATGTGGGTATGTCTACTGTAACAATATACAATGATGTACATACATTATGTATGTGGGTATGTCTACTGTAACAATATACAACGACGTACATACATTATGTATGTGGGTATGTCTACTGTAACAATATACAATGATGTACATACATTATGTATGTGGGTATGTCTACTGTAACAATATACAATGATGTACATACATTATGTATGTGGGTATGTCTACTGTAACAATATACAATGACGTACATACATTATGTATGTGGGTATGTCTACTGTAACAATATACAACGACGTACATACATTATGTATGTGGGTATGTCTACTGTAACAATATACAATGATGTACATACATTATGTATGTGGGTATGTCTACTGTAACAATATACAATGATGTACATACATTTTGTATGTGGGTATGTCAAATAAACATTATATAATGATGTACATACATTATGTATGTGGATATGTCTACTGTAACAATATACAACGATGTACATACATTATGTATGTGGGTATGTCTACTGTAACAATATACAACGACGTACATACATTATGTATGTGGGTATGTCTACTGTAACAATATACAATGACTTACATACATTATGTATGTGGGTATGTCTACTGTAACAATATACAACGATGTACATACATTATGTATGTGGGTATGTCTACTGTAACAATATACAATGATGTATATACATTATGTATATGGGTATGTCTACTGTAACAATATACAACGACGTACATACATTATGTATGTGGATATGTCTACTGTAACAATATACAACGACGTACATACATTATGTATGTGGGTATGTCTACTGTAACAATATACAACGATGTACATACATTATGTATGTGGGTATGTCTACTGTAACAATATACAACGATGTACATACATTATGTATGTGGGTATGTCTACTGTAACAATATACAATGATGTACATACATTTTGTATGTGGGTATGTCAAATAAACATTATATAATGATGTACATACATTATGTATGTGGGTATGTCTACTGTAACAATATACAATGATGTACATACATTTTGTATGTGGGTATGTCAAATAAACATTATATAATGATGTACATACATTTTGTATGTGGGTATGTCAAATAAACATTATATAATGATGTACATACATTATGTATGTGGATATGTCTACTGTAACAATATACAATGACGTACATACATTATGTATGTGGGTATGTCTACTGTAACAATATACAACGACGTACATACATTATGTATGTGGGTATGTCTACTGTAACAATATACAACGACGTACATACATTATGTATGTGGATATGTCTACTGTAACAATATACAACGATGTACATACATTATGTATGTGGGTATGTCTACTGTAACAATATACAATGATGTATATACATTATGTATGTGGGTATGTCTACTGTAACAATATACAATGATGTACATACATTTTGTATGAGGGTATGTCAAATAAACATTATATAATGATGTACATACATTATGTCTGTGGATATGTCTACTGTAACAATATACAATGATGTACATATGCTATGTATGAGGGTATGTCTACTGTAACAATATACAATGATGTACCTATGAGGGTATGTCTACTGTAACAATATGCAATGATGTACATGTTATGTATGTGGGTATGTCTACTGTAACAATACACAATGATGTACATACATTATGTATGTGGGTATGTCTACTATAACAATATACAACGATGTATGTGGGTATGTCTACTGTAACAATATACAATGATGTACATACATTATGTATGTGGGTATGTCTACTGTAACAATACACAATGATGTACATACATTATGCATGTGGGTATGTCTACTGTAATGACATACAATGATGTACATATATTATGTACATGGGTATGTCTACTGTAACAATATACAATAACGTACATGTTATGTATGTGGGTATGTCTACCATAACAATATACAATGATGTACATACATTATGTATGTGGGTATGTCTACTGTAACAATATACAATGATGTACATACATTATGTATGTGGGTATGTCTACTGTAACAATATACAATGATGTACATACATTATGTATGTGGGTATGTCTACTGTAACAATATACAATGATGTACATACATAATGTATGTGGGTATGTCTACTGTAACAATATACAATGATTTACATATGATATGTATGAGGGTATGTCTACTGTAACAATATGCAATGATGTACATATGTTATGTATGTGGGTATGTCTACTGTAACAATATACAAATATAGCAGGTTTAAATTGACAAATTTAGGATATTGTATGGCATAATGCACTATTTGTGATGATGTGTGACTGATCTCACACTAAATGTACCTGTGTGCTCTTCCTCCTTGTTCCCTGCTGTACAGGGGTGAGGGTCAAGTAAAGTATTGTCAAGTAACTCTTTCTGTTCTTTCTTTCCATAGTTTTAATAAATACTTTTGTTCTTCAATTTGAACAGGCAATTTTCTTGCATTACACAGGCAATTTTCTTTCATCTTGCGTACCCACATACATCATCACACAGGCAATTTTCTTGCATCACACCAACCTTTCATTCTTCAGCGCTTCCAGATCACCTTGTGCTTGATGCAATGCATCAGAAACTTCATCGGACCTCACTAGGAATAAAAACAAGTGGCACAATAACAGCTAATGGCTTTTATGTTTTAGGTATACATTCCGAACAGTTCTTACATGGATAGCTCTCTCCATGATGAGTGGACCATATAATCAGATCAGTGTTATAATGTTTGGTGGAAATGCATAACTTGATATTTGAAAGGCCCTAGTGTTATGTTCCAGTAGCCCTGTTCCTGCTAACGGAGACAGAGAAGACACTGACTTACTCGCATGGAGTGATGCCATCCTCTCTACTTCTTCATGTAGTTTCTCGTGTTCCTCATAAGCACCCTCCAGTCTCTCTAGTTTCTCGCTGCATTCCGACAGTTCTGTCTGACATAGTGCCAACTCCTGCTTCAGTCTACAGCAACAATATTTGGCTCAATACGTTGCAAACTGCAATATACTTCACAGAACATATATACACCATAGATTGCAGGTACTTGGCATAACTTTATAATTGCAGCAACATTTCATACAGGATTTTAAACTGTTAATTATAATTGTAATTATATCATATGGCAATGTCCATGGGTAGGAGTCAAGAAAGCAGTGTGTTGTTGTATGAGGTGGATGAAGAATTTTATATAACATATTTTATAGTAACAATTGGTCATACGAAATTTGTTTGTCATTAATTAATTTTCTATATAAAATTAATGTAGAGTTGTATCTGTAGAAACATGAAAACGGTTTAGTGTGTTACGGAATTGATTTTTGCTAGGTTAGATACTGTATAGAAGACTTTCATATGTGTATTAAGCATATAACACGTGACTTACTTGGCAACGACTTGCTCAGCCACTTGCTGAACTTTCTGCTGCAGCAGATGTGACTGCTCCAGTTCAATGACCTGCTTCCTGGTTCAGAAAAACTACACTAAATAAACAAAGGCTTAATCTAAATAAGACACAGCAATTACATTGAATATACAAATGTGTAATCTAAATGAGACACATTAATTACAATGAATACACAAATGTGTACTATAAATGAGCAGGCCTGGGGTAATAGTAATAAGTAATAGTAACGATTACAATTGTTCAAGTAATAGTAATAGATGGAACAGAACGCAATGTAATAGTGATAGTAATAGAAAGCAAAGTAATAGTAATTGAGCTATTACTTTGCTATTACAATTGAACATTTCAACCACACCAAAATTCAATTGAATATAATCAGACCAAAAATTATGTTCATTCATTCACTGAAGCAGGATAAGGGTTCCAGGCTTCCAGCATCAAACAGACTGTCTTTAACATCTCAATCAATCAATCAATCAATCAATCATTGCCATCTCCCAATCATAGCTGCCAGCCTGCCATGCTGGGTAATGTTTGAACAAAATCCAGGGGCTTATACCAACTATTCTGAGTTTTTCTCAGTTGGTAGCTAGCTTGCACACTATTGACCAAAAGTTTGAAAAACATCCTATCCTTGAGCCAATAATTAACTGTCCACCAAGTAGCAGCCGAGCAGTATGGGTCTACTATGGGATAATCAGACTGTGTTATGTGACAGTGACATTGCTTTTCTGTTTCATTCCAATGAATATATGAAACTTCTACATGTGACTGGAGTTGTGCAAGGTTAATTTAATTGGGAAATTTATGAATTAATTGTAATTTAATTAATTATACACCTATCAGTTAATTTTAATCTATGTAAGTGATTAAGTATGTTAAATGTTTAATCGAAAGAAAATAGTTCAGATGGAAAATGTAATAGTAATATATTACATTCCCTTCAGCATGTAATAGTAATAGAAAGGAAACTAAGTAATAGTAATCTATTACATTGCAATGCAATAGACCCCAGGCCTGTAAATGAGACACAGTAATTAAAATGAATATACAAATGTGTGTTATAAATGAGACACAGTAACTACATTGAATATACAAATGTGTAATCTAAATAAGACACAGTAATTAAAATGAATATACAAATGTGTGTTATAAATGAGACACAGTAACTACACTTAATATACAAATGTGTAATCTAAATAAGAAACATTAATTACACTGAATACACAATACTTGTCTTGCTTCATTATAAAATATTTATTGAAGAAATGCTTAAGAAAATTCTTTTCTTACAAAAAAATTGCTTTATACACTGTCTGCATGAGTGTGTCAGCTTGGTAGCATAATAAGTAATTACTTATTACAATAATTAATTATAAATATAGTTAATTTAAACAAGACAGCAAACCCTAAATTATGAAATTATATCACTTACCTGACAGTCTGTTGAAAGGTGTCATTCTCCAGCTTCAAAACATTATTACGATCAGCAATTTCATTTACTGTGCGAAGTAGTTCTGAAATAGTAATTGTAATAAACATTATTGTGGCAGTGGCTTAAAATGTACATACAACATTTGTTTGCCATTATGTGCTTGTTAGTGTTTATTCACTCTACACAGACAATAAGACTGTGAGGTGCCCAGGAGCAGCACACAAATACAGCATTATGTTTATTCAGTGTGTACATCATGGTCTGTGGTTCACAACATCTCTCTGATGAACAGTCTGACACAAGTACTAAAGTCTGTCTTCGTAAGTTTTGGGATATATGCATTTTTAAAGGTATAGTAATCGTTATTTGAAGTTGTAAATAAATGAGGCCTCAATTACAGGGCATGGTTTATTTACAGATGGTTTTATTTCATGTAAGAAATACATATCTGTCAGAATCCCCTATTGCTATATAGTAATGGTTTGTAAAGTTCCATCACCATTCCTGATTGCATCATAATGATCATTAGTGGAAAATTTCAAATACTAAACCATTATTTCCTAAACATAGTGTGGTAACAAAACTACTCATAAATGGTTACACATACGTTTTCAATTGTTTATATTTCGTTAAGCTATACAGTCAGAATAACAAAAAAGCGGACACCTGTCACGAATCTCACAACTGACACATTGTATGCTACTTACATTGAAAATGCGTATCAGTGAACAACAGTAGAAAAATGTACAGATTTTCACTGTTTCACACATACCCTGTTTCTCATACTCCAGTTGAGTCTTCTCTTCTGCCAGTTTTGAAGATGATGCAGTTGTGTCTTTCAATTCATTTATCTGCATATCTTTTGCCATCAATTGTTGTCTCAGCTCTTCTTGTTCTTGCTGGAAAGTGTTGTTCTCAATCACCAATTCAGCTGTCCGACTGTCAGATTTATGTATCTCTGTGGGTCAATTGGTTACTTGACATTAGAATTTGTGCACGTGTGTCTGGTGTGAGCTTGCGCGGTGTGTGTGGTGTGAGCTTGCGTGGTGTGTGTGGTGTGAGCTTGCACGGTGTGTGTGGTGTGAGCTTGCGCAGTGTGTATGGTGTGAGCTTGTGCGGTGTGTGTACATACACGCATGCATATGCAAGCATGCATACATATGGTCATATTTTATAACTTTATCATCACCAGCAGTTATATTTTTTTATTTATTGTATAGATGACATTGCATTTTTAACTGTTTAAATACAATTTGTAATTATATTCGTATAATTTCAAATAGATGTATAAGTATGACCACAAGTTATCCAAAATATGTAAACAAAGCAACATTGCATTCCACAATGTAATTAAATTATTGTTTTACTGAAATCAACCAACCTTTTGTTAGTCGTGCTCCTGCAGACCTCAAGAACATGTTGATTTTGTTGCACTCATCTTTCAGTAACCTGTCCTTGTCTTGCACCATTTTCTGAAGTGACTTCAGAGCACTTTTCTGTTGAATGAGGTCTGCTAATGCAGCTGCAAGACTTTCACAGAAAGACGCCTCTCTCAACCTACAAAGGATAGATTAATACTTGTACAGTGACTTGTTTCTAAAGCAAATAAAATTTTTAATAATTAATTACTCAAAGTATATAGTGTTTTGATTGGCTACCAAGAACCAATTTGGGAAAATAGTTTGTCTAACAAGATAATGCTATAAAACAAGTTCTGACAGATGGCAGGTGTACAAGGAAGCAATTGGCTTATTGAGAGTCCAACAATGTTTTATCTGTGTATTGCTCACTCTTGTCAGATATGATTTATACGTGTCAATTATATTTTTAAACATGTTTATGTTGCTAGAATTTATACAATCAGTAAATAATTTGTCTCATTCATTGATTGTCCTATGTGAGAAAGGAGACTTTCTTATATTTACAAGATAATGTAGGAAATGGACATATTTGACCATCTGAAACTAAAGGCTGGCAATTTTAGAAGAGTTATCAAATATAAGATTACACTATTGTACCTGAATGCTGCCACCAACTGTATGGCTTCAGCCAGTTGTTCATTTGACTTCTCCTGGAGAACCTTTGTGTTCTCAAGCATTGTTTCCTTTGTTTTTAAGTCCCCTTGGAATGCTGTGATTCTGAAAGCAGACAAAACAAGTAATCTACTACACCCAATACCAAGGTGCATGTTTAGTACAAATAATTTTCTAAAGAAAACTTTCCGAAAGAGGCATGTACAGAAGTGTAGATCAACCAAGTGGTCGATAGCTGACTTGTGAGCTTGTCATTTGATTTTATACTTGTGTGATGACCACAAGAAAATTATGTACTTTATCAAAAAAAATTTATTTGAAGCAAATCTGTATTACAATTGGCCATGGATTACAGCTGTATTCCTCCCAAAATATGTATTATATATGGGAAATCCATACGATGTGACAACTAAATGTCTGGGTGAGATGAGTTATACTGTGCATATCCTAGCTCTTCAGCAATTGGACAAAAGGCTGGATGGTGGTTAAGGGACGGTAAACTGTAGCAATGGTGAAAATAGTTATACAATTAATAAAATAAAATAGATATAGTGCCAGCCTCACCCTGGACTTCAGGAATAAGGAGGAGTGCAATAACATAATAAAATGTGATTTTCAAAAGGATGCAATGTACAAGCACAATTAGGCAGTATTTGTCACCTCATTCTACTTTCTTACACAGAAGCAGTGGTCGAGGCCGTGGAAGACGTAAGCATGTATTTGGGAATTATGAGCTAAAACCAGTTGAGAACTAAATAACTCAAAAGATTTAAAGCTGACACGCATTAACTGTTTCACATGTGTATTCTGTGACCTACCACCTACACAGTGGCATCAAGAAGTAGAAGAAATATGCTCCAAATAATTGACTAGTGCAATTCCCTTTATCACAATATTGCTCTCAAGGATATATTGAAAGTTTAACGTGTGTAAAATTGTTTGGCCAGAGTAGTTACCCAGTCTCCTCATTTCTCTCACTCAGTACCACTTCTTAAATCATTGCATTGCCCCATGTCCAATATCGCATTATTTTTAAGATCTGCACAATTACCTATCAAGCACTTTCATCCAAGCAACCTGCATATTTACATTCACTGCTCACTCCTGCAAGACAGCCCAGACAGCTTCCATCATCTAATTCTAATTTACTTTTTGTTCCCAGTGTTAAGACAAATGTCGGAACTAGAGTTTTTTCAGTTGCAGCACCGACTCTGTGGAACTCACTCCCTGTTTGTGTTAAGTCTGTAGGAAATATAACATTTCACCATAAACTAAAAATCCACCTGTTTAAACTTGCTTATCCTCCATAGTTCCTCAGCATACCAAACCAACTGTTTACAACTGGAACTGCTTATTGATTAGGAACTGCTTAACCCATGTTGTTTTGGTGCGCTGCCGAGCTTGCGTCTCCCGAGGATTTTAGCGCAATAGAAGTATTTTATATTATTATTAGGATTACGTTTATCATGACTAGTGGGCGATATTTCTGTAACTCAACCCATGAACGACGTCATGCGATGTTATGGTTTTCATCACAAAACGTCATAATTTGATTTTATACACCATTATTGTCAAGTAACTTTAGTGATATGTATAATAATGATTATATACATGAAATACATGTTTATTGTGCGTGCGTACTGCATTTTAATAACGTCCCAAATATCCCAAACAAGTTTTTGGCCCAGCAGAACTATGGCCATAGACTGTGCTCCTACTGGGGCATTTAACTATCCCTAATGAGCAATAGTCTGGCATAAGTGTTACAAAGTTTTAGAATGGCCTATAAGAGTTCAAAGAGTGTGTTGTTGAACAAATGTTTCACTTACACTGTATCTTTGGCATTCAGGTTGAGCTTACACTTCTCCATGGCATTTTGTAGCTGCCACAGTTCCTCACTCAGCTTGGCTTCTCTCGCCTCACTGCCCTCGTAATAAGCCAATTGCCGTTCTCGCTCCTTCAGTTTCTCCTCTAGGGCTTTTATTTCATTATGTATCAGATAACTAACTCCACAATATTTACACACAGTTTCATCACGTGCCATTTTGCGTATCTCTTCCGGCAGTGGATACTGCGGATTGTGATGTTTTACACTTTCCCCGTCATCACCCATTTTGTGAGTGTATTTGTAGGATATACAAGAGGTAACTAAATGAAAATTATATATTAACCATATGTACAGTATACAGTTTGATAACACTTAGTTGCAGTCATCATCAGCAGTGGCCAGTGCCACTAAATGAATTGTTAGCCCCCGACGTGGCTGTTTGGAGTAAGAAAACTGAATCGCCGCGCCTGTTGCCATATTTTTTTACGTTTTTGTTGTTGGTCTAACTTGAATTCAATGAAACAAAACGTTCCTATGCCAGTATTTGTGTACGTATATGTACTATTACTTTGTTAAAGTTTTATTGCCAACCCGGCAGACTAAAGTCAAGTAACAAACCAGCCCATCTGGACGACCGCAAATGTTGTTCATGGGCGGTAATTGGGTAAATTCCGTAACATCCGGGTATTGGAAACTCAATATAGCGGTCTGTGCGAGTAAACATGTCAATGAACACTACGAATAAGTAATCCGTGACCATTGCATTTGGTTTCTTATTGCGTTTATAACAGCAGATCAGGCTCACCTTTAATTATTTAAAGGCATGCCTTTAATTGTTTAAATACGCATATGTAAAGTCAAAGGCGTTGTTGTAACATTAAGAGATTGCCTTTAATTAATTAAAAGCGCATATGTAATGTTAAAGGCACAATTAATTAATTAATTCAAGGCATGCCTTTAAATATTTAAAGGTGAGCCTGATATGTTGTCATATGCGTTTTAAATTGTAAGACGTATAGTACTTACCTGAATAACTAATAATACAGGCCTGGGTTCAATTTCATACAATCAATGAAATTTTCATTTCATTTACACCCACCTGCTAAAATATTCAAGTCAATTGCACCATTTCAATTATAGATGTTTTAGATCGGACCAACTGATACGAAAAAATACTGCAATTCATTTATGTAATTCTAGAAATTCATTATCAGGTGTTGGTGGCATAGGTGATGATCAGCCTCCATTTCTCACGATCACAGGTGTCTTTCAATAGTACTATTGTGCGTTTTCGCCAGGCTGCTAGGCTATAAAGCATTTTAATTACTAGACCATCATCAAATCTGACTAATCAGGGATGTTAATTGTGACTCCAAAAATGGTAGAAAATAAAGGCAATGAAGGATAATAAATTACTGGCAGTGGGTGGAAAAACTACTAATGGAAACAGTAGTACAAATCAGTATACCACTTGCAAGAGTGTTCAACTTGTCATTAAAAGAGGGAGTTGTTCCTTTTGAAAAAGGAAAGAAGCAAACATCATACCATTATTAAAATAGGGTTCGAGAAAGAAGTCAGAAAATTACAGACCACTGAGTTTAACTTCAGTGATTTGTAAATTATTAGAAAGGTTAATTAAAGACCGTATGGTGGACTTCCTTGTTAGGCATAAATTATTAAATTCATCTCAACATTGATTCCTAAAAGCGAGGTCATGCTTAACAAATATGTTATGTTTTTTGGAAGAAATCACTAAGTGGATAGACGAGGGATCGCTAGTAGATATTTTTTACTTACATTTTCAGAAAGTTTTTGACAAAGTGCCACATCAAATATTACTACTTAAATTAAAAGCCCATGGTATCGGGGATGGCATAATTTACTGGATAGAACAATGGCTGGCTGACAGAAGACAGCGTGCTGTACTAGATGGAGAGGTTTAAAACTGAAAATCAGTTTTGAGTAGGATACCGCAAGGATCAGTATTAGGACCTTTATTATTCTTAATATAAAAATTATCAATGACTTGGACGATGATATAACAAGCAATGTACTGAAATTTGCGGATGACACAAGTGTTTAGAAAGAAAGATAGTGGAGCTAGAGGACATGAGGTAATTAGTAAAGGATCAGAAAATACTCGTTCTCACAGAGGACAATAAATGAATGGAACAAATTGTCTATGGATTGTGTTACCGCTAGCAGCTTGAATATGTTTAAAAACAAGATTGACACATATCTCAGGAGGGCGGGTACCGGGTTACATGTAGATGAACATTGTTGGACTCTCGGTAAGCCAATGGCTTCCTTGTCCACTTACCATCTCGGCCTTTGCCTTGGATGGTAAATCTTGTTAAATCAAGGATTAAAATTCTTTGCCCATTTTTTCCGTCTGTCGTTCCTGAGGTAACTATGAATGTTTTTTATTGTGCCCATTCTCTATTACCAAATTCACTGTTATATGGTGGGGCCCAGTGGTCGTGTGGTAGAGCGTCGGGCTTTCGGTCAATGGAACCGGAGTTCGAAACCACCTCCGCCGTTTCGAAGATTGGGCAATTTCATTCACCCCACTTTGCCCGTTCTTTCGGAAGAGACAATAAGAGTCCCTTCTATCTGGTGTCTATATCAGGTGGAGTAAAAGATCTCACGCAGGGAAATGGAAAAACCCTGGACGATGGACTCCCTAACTATAGAGAACTTTTTACTGTTTTAAATGGTGTTACCCAGAGTGGAATCCTCCCCCCATCTTGTTACCACATACATACATGGATGACTTAGTGTAAATCTTTACAAACTACAAATTGGTTGTCTTTATGCTGGCACCATATGTATGCTAATTTTAACGACCTTTGTATTTTTTCACGTGAGATGGGGAATATTTTTGATATCACTTACAATGCCAACAGATCTTACTGTATGGTTATTCATAATGAACCTCAGGACAAGACAAATATTCACTCAGTAATTATTAATACCCGTTTCCTATCTCACACTGACAAATGTAAATACCTTGGTTATATTATCAATAATTACCTTACTGACAAAGTTGATATTGCCAGGCAGAAAAGGTATTTAAGTTCAGACAAATGTTTTAGCCAGAACAGAGCAAGAGGCTGCCACTTGAATAATGGTTCTATGCTATAAAACAGTTTGTGCCCATGTTTGTTTGTCTGTGTATACCCTCGTATCTCTGACGGTTTTTAATGTACGGGGCTGACATTTTGTAGGCGTGCTCGGGGGCCCATGGTGACGTAAACATTTAAAATTCCCAGGGGTGTGGAAATTTTATGAATGAACTTTTGTGGACGTTTGACATAGATTACATAACTACAAACAATAGTAGTTCACAGTTAAGTATAACTGTTTTGATGATTGTTCCCAAGTTCCTTCGTATGGTATAAATGTTTCATGAAACTGGCAGTTGATTTCCCAAAATTGGCTGGGTAGAGCAAGGAATCATAACATAAACTTGACTGGGTAGAGCAAGGAATCATAACATAAACTTGGCTGGGTAGAGCAAGGAATCATAACATAAACTTGGCTGGGTAGAGCAAGGAATCATAACATAAACTTGGCTGGGTAGAGCAAGGAATCATAACATAAACTTGGCTGGGTAGAGCAAGGAATCATAACATAAACTTGGCTGGGTAGAGCAAGGAATCATAACATAAACTTGGCTGGGTAGAGCAAGGAATCATAACATAAACTTGGCTGGGTAGAGCAAGGAATCATAACATAAACTTGGCTGGGTAGAGCAAGGAATCATAACATAAACTTGGCTGGGTAGAGCAAGGAATCATAACATAAACTTGGCTGGGTAGAGCAAGGAATCATAACATAAACTTGGCTGGGTAGAGCAAGGAATCATAACATAAACTTGGCTGGGTAGAGCAAGGAATCATAACATAAACTTGGCTGGGTAGAGCAAGGAATCATAACATAAACTTGGCTGGGTAGAGCAAGGAATCATAACATAAACTTGACTGGGTAGAGCAAGGAATCATAACATAAACTTGGCTGGGTAGAGCAAGGAATCATAACATAAACTTGACTGGGTAGAGCAAGGAATCATAACATAAACTTGGCTGGGTAGAGCAAGGAATCATAACATAAACTTGGCTGGGTAGAGCAAGGAATCATAACATAAACTTGACTGGGTAGAGCAAGGAATCATAACATAAACTTGGCTGGGTAGAGCAAGGAATCATAACATAAACTTGGCTGGGTAGAGCAAGGAATCATAACATAAACTTGGCTGGGTAGAGCAAGGAATCATAACATAAACTTGGCTGGGTAGAGCAAGGAATCATAACATAAACTTGACTGGGTAGAGCAAGGAATCATAACATAAACTTGGCTGGGTAGAGCAAGGAATCATAACATAAACTTGGCTGGGTAGAGCAAGGAATCATAACATAAACTTGGCTGGGTAGAGCAAGGAATCATAACATAAACTTGGCTGGGTAGAGCAAGGAATCATAACATAAACTTGGCTGGGTAGAGCAAGGAATCATAACATAAACTTGACTGGGTAGAGCAAGGAATCATAACATAAACTTGGCTGGGTAGAGCAAGGAATCATAACATAAACTTGGCTGGGTAGAGCAAGGAATCATAGCATAAACTTGGCTGGGTAGAGCAAGGAATCATAACATAAACTTGGCTGGGTAGAGCAAGGAATCATAGCATAAACTTGACTGGGTAGAGCAAGGAATCATAACATAAACTTGGCTGGGTAGAGCAAGGAATCATAACATAAACTTGACTGGGTAGAGCAAGGAATCATAACATAAACTTGGCTGGGTAGAGCAAGGAATCATAACATAAACTTGGCTGGGTAGAGCAAGGAATCATAACATAAACTTGGCTGGGTAGAGCAAGGAATCATAACATAAACTTGGCTGGGTAGAGCAAGGAATCATAACATAAACTTGGCTGGGTAGAGCAAGGAATCATAACATAAACTTGGCTGGGTAGAGCAAGGAATCATAACATAAACTTGGCTGGGTAGAGCAAGGAATCATAACATAAACTTGGCTGGGTAGAGCAAGGAATCATAACATAAACTTGGCTGGGTAGAGCAAGGAATCATAACATAAACTTGACTGGGTAGAGCAAGGAATCATAACATAAACTTGGCTGGGTAGAGCAAGGAATCATAACATAAACTTGACTGGGTAGAGCAAGGAATCATAACATAAACTTGGCTGGGTAGAGCAAGGAATCATAACATAAACTTGGCTGGGTAGAGCAAGGAATCATAACATAAACTTGACTGGGTAGAGCAAGGAATCATAACATAAACTTGGCTGGGTAGAGCAAGGAATCATAACATAAACTTGGCTGGGTAGAGCAAGGAATCATAACATAAACTTGGCTGGGTAGAGCAAGGAATCATAACATAAACTTGGCTGGGTAGAGCAAGGAATCATAACATAAACTTGACTGGGTAGAGCAAGGAATCATAACATAAACTTGGCTGGGTAGAGCAAGGAATCATAACATAAACTTGGCTGGGTAGAGCAAGGAATCATAACATAAACTTGGCTGGGTAGAGCAAGGAATCATAACATAAACTTGGCTGGGTAGAGCAAGGAATCATAACATAAACTTGGCTGGGTAGAGCAAGGAATCATAACATAAACTTGACTGGGTAGAGCAAGGAATCATAACATAAACTTGGCTGGGTAGAGCAAGGAATCATAACATAAACTTGGCTGGGTAGAGCAAGGAATCATAACATAAACTTGGCTGGGTAGAGCAAGGAATCATAACATAAACTTGGCTGGGTAGAGCAAGGAATCATAACATAAACTTGACTGGGTAGAGCAAGGAATCATAACATAAACTTGGCTGGGTAGAGCAAGGAATCATAACATAAACTTGACTGGGTTGAGCAAGGAATCATAACATAAACTTGACTGGGTAGAGCAAGGAATCATAACATAAACTTGGCTGGGTAGAGCAAGGAATCATAACATAAACTTGACTGGGTAGAGCAAGGAATCATAACATAAACTTGGCTGGGTAGAGCAAGGAATCATAGCATAAACTTGACTGGGTAGAGCAAGGAATCATAACATAAACTTGGCTGGGTAGAGCAAGGAATCATAACATAAACTTGGCTGGGTAGAGCAAGGAATCATAACATAAACTTGGCTGGGTAGAGCAAGGAATCATAACATAAACTTGGCTGGGTAGAGCAAGGAATCATAACATAAACTTGGCTGGGTAGAGCAAGGAATCATAACATAAGCTCTTGCAGCGGCTGCCTTTTCTGTTGTGCAATGCTCTGTAACTAGTGGAGCCTAATTTATGTTTTCAGTTCTTACTAATTTTATTTTATCAATGAATGTATTAATTTGTATTTACATTAAACATTACGTCTACTATGGACAGTTTCAAACGACAGAATAACTTTTATGTTGACTTCTTGTTATGACTATGACACGCAGTTGATTTCAGGGTAGACGTTTACCTTAAAGGCGCCTAATCAGTTTGTTTTTGCTAGTCTCATTTCACGTTTTGCGAAAAACCAAACCTACCTAGTATCCACTATAACATGCTAGCTCGTTTGTGCAACAGTTGTGTTCAAATCATCAAACTATTAAATTAATTAATGCTTGTTCAAACATTTGCTGAAGAAAAAAATTGAAATGATGAAAAATCACGATTTTGTTCCTTGGTGAATTTTTTTAACCATGTCATGTGTTTGGCGAGACGATGGATGTCACGTCCATGATCAGCATTGACCCACACGGTGTTTACCATTTTGTATATCCACTATTTTGATCCGTTACCAGATCTTACGACTAAAGTCAATTCTTTCGATGATTTGAAAAAAATAGGCATTTCTTTATTAAATCGAAGATTACATAAACTATTTACACACTACATATTTGGACACCAATGAACCAGATTTGCTATAGGCTAAATCAGTTGAGGATGCAGTTTTAAGGAAATGAGCTGGTGCTGGGCAGATCTGTCGGTGAAGGGCAGGCTGTCTTCCTGGAAGAAACCCGACATAAAACATTCTGAGATTCATCAAGTTAATTTTTTCAGTACTGGGCCAACTTTCTTACTAAGATTTTACTCGATAGAGCCACCAGTATACATGTAGTTAAAAATGGATAACTATGCCTTATCTAACATGCTACAGCATAATGCGACTGGTGCAATCAAGGCAACTTGGACTTGACATTATGGGACAGAAACTCATCCGTCTGAACAAAGACTTTTAGTAGGATAATTTTGTAGGAAAAAGTAGGGATTGATGGAAATACTGACATCACAAAACTGATGTATTTTTAATTTGGATCCTTTTGGGACAAATTTATCAAGTGCAAGCCAATCCAAAACGTATAGTGATAACGAAACCAAACACAATTTTATGGGCAGGCGATAAATGAAACTTTTATTTCTCTTAACAGGATGCAATATCGGCATTTGTTGGCAGTTGCAGAGCACACGCTGAGATGTGCAAATCAAAACTTCCACTAGGTGCTCGCTTAGACCCAACAAGCTAGGACTAACAGAAAGACCCGTTTTATGAACCATGTAAAGCTGTAGGACTGGATAGTCATACTGCCAGATATGCCAACCTTTTTAAATGTTTATCCAATATGCTTCCACAACCAGAAACATTCCCATTTTAGCAATATACATCTATGTTAATTGACCACCGTGTACCATTTGGATTTTGTTAGAACTTATATATGTATATACATGCTTGTACCATCCTTTAAACTTACATAGCCGGAATGAATCACTACAATATTAACTAGAACTTTTCAATAGCAATCCTAAAAGGTTAATCCTCAATCACAATAACTCCCATCTTTGTGTAATTCCTATCTCTATGTAAGACAGAAACATCTTAACCATGACCTATTAAATAAAATCACAGCCAAGGCATACTATATATATATATACTAAACCTTCTCAAAACTTTTTGCCATGTGAAGGTATAAGAAAATAAGCATAGCAGGTGAAATGGCAGCCAAATTTTGTAGGCAAATAAACTTTATTCTGCATCATTTATAGTCATCTAAACACCAGTTGGCACGCAACAGATCCAAACAATTTTCCATTGATCAGAAAAATGTGGACAGTAAAACCTTTATCAAACCAACTGATTTAAAGGCGAGCACAATTTAACTTCCAGCAAAAACATTACTGTTAAACAAAAAGCAACAGTAAAACATTAGCAGAAAAATGCTGTTTTACTGAAGTAGAGGTATTTACAACATTTCAAACATATACTGTCGTAACAAACTTACTTTCAATTTTAGCAGAAAAGCTGCCACAAAATCAGTTTCACCCTAATTACTGGAGAAAGATGTTGACGTGATTCGTATGACTGAGAGTGTGAAGGCAACAAACAACTTTTATGCCAGCTCAAGGATCAGCAGGTCGGATGGAAACAAGTTGCTCTATCTTACGTACACAACTCACAAAACAGTGGCAGACACTGAAGTGAGAGCAACTGCATCAAAGAAAAACACCCAGCAAGTAATCATGATCGCTTTTCATTATTGTGTACACATCTAATCCTGCTATTTATCATGTTAAATGTGCAAACAAGATACAATACAAAATAAATGTTCACCGTCCTTCAAGAGAAGATAATGCAGGCTAACGACTGCAGCAACATCATCATCGGTAGTATCACCTTCCAACACACACAGCAAAGCACCAGATAAAACAGCCCGACATAAGAATAATCCATGCGTGTTACTGGAGCACATCTCAGTCCAGAAATAGTTGTGAATGGTGTTAAAACACCCAGTTATTTCCTCAGTTGGACAGAGGAAACAAATATGTCAGCCAGTGACTGCAGCTTGCTTGTATCATGTTGACATTCTGTTCAAGTCCAGCAACACCTGCTGCATTGATTACTATTCACGTACACGTGTGTAAGGATTATACAAGTATCAGCAGAATGGCGAAGGACACTTTTGACCATTCACGTAATCATCAGGGGCATAATTTATTGCCAGCAAAAAGAGAAATGGTGTCCACATGAGATGCAGCCACGTTGCGTTGCTGCCAACCAAGATGATGACGATACGTTGTGCTCAGTTTCCTTTTGCCGCCCTCAATTCTTTCACCATTTCAGTGCCCATTGCCTTCCAAACAGTAGCCTGAAGCAGACACCAGCATTCAATGTGACATGTCAAGTTAACCTGTAAGACAAGTCTTCAATTGTATTGTATATATCCATGCAAAGCAAGACCTAAATACTACTGATTCCTATATTAATTACAAGTATTTTGTGACAATGGGTGCTCCTGTTCCCAACCAACCAACCAAATATTAATAACACAGGAAATACATCACCTACAAAAATAACTGAAATACGTTTTTTTTAACAACACAGGATGCTAGCTCTACGATGGGTTAGTCATACCACCAGATCTGCAAACCTTGCAATAGTTATAGGTCATTCCACTTCAGATCATCAGGTATTCAGAAACCCACATGCACTATATCTATAAATTTGTTAGTTTCTTACTCCTAACAGTGTCTGAGATAAATCATTTTTGTGACCTTAGGTATACCCACACTTGGCATTTATACTATGTATGGCAATTCCTGTGCAAACCAAAGGTCACAATATTTTTATCTCAAAAACTGCAAGAAGCTAAAAATGTGCGATTTATTTATTTAAGGAATATCTTGTAAAAATGTCGAAAGAGATCCGAAGACAGCATACCCACCATCTGGTGATTTGATGTAGAATGACCCTTATCCAATATGGGTCATTCCATATGAAATCAACCAAAAAAGGCCAAAATGTTCTCAAACCCCTACAACTTTAAGTGAAATAGTCCAAATAGTTACATCTACATAGATATAGCTGGGGCATCTAACGTGTCAGTTGATTGTTTTATTTTCCCCCTCACAACCTGCTAGGAAATATTGAACTGAACGCCGATACCACAAATAATCACCCAGCACTAATGTCGTAATACGTCTATCCTAAAAAAAGTCCTTAGAAACACTGATTATGTTTCCATAGTAACAACTGTGTTTGCTTAGATCTCGGAACCAGCTTTATTCGTTCACCGTGAATAACGAACATATCGTCTGGTTACTGTGATTTCAGTACTATATCTACCTAACTAAATCATGTCATTAAACCAGCAAATATCAGCGCTAACTTAGTTTATCGTGCCTTTGAAGCTATAACAAAAACAGCCAGGTAGATATGTGTGATGTAAAATGCCAGTGAAAAACATCACATTTCAAGCATGATACACATATCTACTGACATTTCTGTTATCACTAACAACCAGGAAATGATGCTTTAAAAAAAAACTTAGCTGCAATTTGGCATATGGACGCGTCTTAAATGTAGGCCAAATTGCACAAATTTGAATAGATATAGCTGGGGCATCTAACGTGTCAGTTGATTGTTTTATTTTCCCCCTCACAACCTGCTAGAAAATATTGAACTGAACGCTGATACCACAAATAATCACCCAGCACTAATGTCGTAATACGTCTATCCTAAAAAAAGTCCTTAGAAACACTGATTATGTTTCCATAGTAACGACTGTGTTTGCTTAGATCTCGGAACCAGCTTTATTCGTTCAACGTGAATCACGAACATATCGTCTGGTTACTTGTGATTCCAGTACACATCAGTACTATATCTACCTAACTAAATCATGTCATTAAACCAGCAAATATCAGCGCTAACTTAGTTTATCGTGCCTTTGAAGCTATAACAGAAACAGCCAGGTAGATATGTGTGATGTAAAATGCCAGTGAAAAACATCACATTTCAAGCATGATACGCATATCTACTGACATTTCTGTTATCACTAACAACCAGGAAATGATGCTTTAAAAAAAAACTTAGCTGCAATTTGGCATATGGACGCGTCTTAAATGTAAGCCAAATTACACAAATTTGAATTACAACTGGTGAACGGTTTGTGTCAAAAATACACTGCCACTTTAGGCATTAGTTATTAAACTTTTTGCGAACTTATTCATGGTGGTGTAGCACACGTAATTCGTTTGTTAAAAAAAAAATTCCTAAAAATTTATCAGTGACACCGTCATACTTATGTGTCATTTATTTCTTTGGGGAATTTCTCAAAACGATAAAATTTTGCGGCTATTTTTTCACATTTACAAAACCAAATAGATGAAAAACTCAACAGATTTTATTCATCTGGAATATTACATAGTATTTCAACTACAATCTATGAAGAAATGGTTATCTTAAACTTCTACTCAAACTACTCAAGTGAAGACAAACATAATCGCCACCCCAGCTACCTTAAGCAGTAAATTTTACAACAGGTCCAATACGTGTGCCAAATTTAATTAAAATTGGAGGGTCAAATCATCCCATGACTTACTGCCACTGTACTCCCACTACATAAACCACAAAAATTGTATCATAGCTGCCAACCTTTAGAAACCCAAAAATAGAATATTTGGTGGGGGTGGTAGGTTCAGTAGAGGGGCTGATTTAAGAAAATTAGTTAATTCATTAGACGCAAGGGGTGCTGCTAGCACAACCTTGGAAGTCATGCAGTGGCCACGTTGCTCTTGCGCAAGTGGCACCGGGCACCACATTCCAAATATTTTCGGTCTAAAGGTAGCAAATTCGTGTGATGGCGTCTCTGCACTTTTTTGCTCCACTAAAACAGGTCATATACGTTTTTAAATGTCGCCGGTTTAGGAAAACAGGTGGTTGCGGATGCGCTACAGGAAACATGCGCTGGGCGATTACTCAGCTTTTGAATTATGTGCATGTTTTGAAGATTTTGCATGCTGCGTTATGTCGTTCCATCTTCCATGGGAAATGTTGACACGGATCGGAGAAAAAAACGACTGAAAAAAAATTGAGCAGAATTTTTCACAAAACGGATAATGATTGGTACGTACAGATTTCCATACTTACACTTAGAAAACAGAAAAAACAGGCAGGTATGAAGTATATGTTAAATCGACCATCCCATGAAAACCAGGATCATTCAAAACTATGACAATTCCTGTACACTTACTACAACATCCTGTCCATTCTCTTCGGCACTTGCCACCATAGTTTTAACATCATCAACTTTAGCCGGCGTACACAGTTCGGTAAATTTTAAATCGTCACGTGTTTCACCAGTATCATCCATGAGACAGAAAAAGTTCTCATTTGTGAAGTCTATGACCTGAAACACAAATGCAGATTAGCATAAAGCCAACAGATCAAGTAAATGAGCTAATTAATTAGTACACATTTGCAAAGGCGAATGGCATATTTCACATCGGTTTGTCTGGTCCTCTACTGAACAATATAACCTAACAAAGAACTTTTTATTTATTAGAAACTCAGCATGCACATGCTCACAATGTGTAATTTAAGAATGAGTAATATCATATTATTATTATAGACATTGAGGCTATCATTCCATATAATCTGAGATCAGACATGCATCAACTACACGTTCACATCTGTAGGTAGAACAAGGCCCGGGGACTGAAGGCATTCGAGTGTTCACACTTCACACAGAATGTACTATGGTCTTACCCCAGAGAAAAAGTGGTCACAATATTTTTATCTCAAAAACTGCAAGAAGCTAAAAATGTGCGATTTATTTATTTGAGGAATATCTTGTAAAAATATCGAAAGAGAATGGTTTTTGAGACACAAGTGATGCTTGTATTTTTTACGCTGACACGAAAACACGTCCCCAATTCACATCTGTCACAGCCACACTGACTTATAAACATGACTGCCTGCATGTGGCTGTACTTCCTGAGCGCTGTGAAAACATGTTGCTAGCAATTGGCTGATCGTTGTGTATTGTTGCCTATTGGTTCCTGTTTGATATGCTGACCTATAGAATATGTTGTAAGCTTCAATTTAGCATAACACATGATATAGGTCACTATTTGAGTTGTAAGAGAATTTTTTTTAAAGTTAGGGAATCGCTGTAAATCACCATCTTGTCAACAAACTTTATTAGCGATGTCTTCAGACGAGTCTTATTCAGAATTTCACGGATTTAATGCTGTTGATTTTGATGTTACATCGCATACAGCATTAGATAACCTTTCTGACATCAATGTTTCATCAGTGAAAACCGACGATTTACCTAAGAAGTCGAAGAGTGCAATGGTTAACATGAAGTAGACACACCTCCGACAGTGGATGCAAACAAGCACTGATCACTGCATGTGATTTCAAAGAACCAGTAGGCCCTATGTTGACATTATCGGCAGACAAAACCAATCTTGACTTCTTTGAGTTACTTTTTCCTGCGATATTGTTTGAACAATTAGCTAGAGAAACCAATCGCTATGCCGACCAATGTCAGCAAAAACCGGGGAAAGCTGACAAGCAGTGGGTAGATAAACTATCGCCGATGGAAATTCAGTTTCCTTGGCATCTACATGTCGGTCGTGCAATTGCCTACCTACAAGAAGTACTGGAGTTCCAATGAACTTTTTGAAAATTTTCCAGTGAATAAGTTCATGACCCACACTTGGTTTGAAAAGATTCTGCAGTATTTTCATGCCACTGATTCAACACAAAACCCAGGACGAGGGCTGCCGGGTCATGATAAACTGCACCACATACAATCTGTCATGGACATTGTGCAGGAAAACATCATGCTGCATCAACGCCATACCGCCCTCATCGTGAAGATGCAACGGCTGCTTTTTGTGGGCGTCTTGGTTTTCGCCAATACATTCCTGCGAAGCCACACAAATATGCCATAAAGGTGTGGGTTTGTGCCGATTCGCATAATGGCTACACCTGCGACTTCAATGTTTAAACGGACAAGGAAGGTAATTGCGTTGAAGTCGGGCTGGGAGAAAGCATCATGTTGAAACTTTGCGACAGCATTACTGGAAAATATTTCCACATTTATTGTGACAACTATTTATCTAGTGTGCGTCTCTTCAAGAAGCTTCTTGAGATAGGACTGTATGCATGTGACACAGTCCATATCAATCGGAAATGCTGGCCAAAGGACCAGAACAAAAGGCCTTCAGCAAGAAACTAAAAGGACACACTGAAATGCGACATGACGGAAACTTGGTTGCAAGCAGCTGGATGGACAACAAAGTTGTTTTTCTGATGTCGACAAACGCTGATCTGACAGTTGATGCAACAATGTCGCACAGATGGCACGATTGTGGAGAATCAGTGTCCTTCTGCACTGCCACAATACAATCTCTACATGAACAGTGTCGACACGGCAGACCAAAACAGAACCCAATACTCCTCTTGTCGAAAATTTGTCAAATGGTGGATATACTTGTTCTGGTTTGTATTCGACACCTGTGTTGCAAACAGCTTGATTTTTGTTGAATTCATCACCAATACATCAAATGCAAGAAAAAGAAGAAACACATCAACCTTGAATTCCGTAAGGCACTGGCCGAACAGAAGATGGAGCATTTATGTCAATCTCTGCATCAGTGACTGCTACAAAGATTACCACCTTGCTCTTTGTGCTGGGCTTTAATGTAAATGACATTGAACAATCAGATCACACAACACTTTATTAAAACACTAGAGTACACCATACAATTGCATTACTAGTATTATGTTATCTTCTGGACATTTTCAATTGTTATGATACTCAAATGACAGTTTTCAGATTTTTTTATTGTTGTGCGTGTCTATATAAATTGCTGTAACAGTAAAAATATCCAACAGACTGATGATTTTTTAATTACTGGGCAGCCCACAATCATCTATATTTGCTTCAGTGGGTTGTACATGATAATGGCAAAAGATATTTATTTAGTAGCAGGGTGAACTTCGTCATGCTAAATAATAATTTTTCGGGTTTTCTTGTGTTTGACATTTCTTTGAAAGTGTGCTTACACTTAATCCCTACAATAAACGTAATTCATTTGGCCTTTTGGCACTCTGTGACCCACTTTGCCTGCCGCCATATTTTGAACCAATCAGCGCGCACCAGCTGCGCGACGCTACAGATTTCAAACTTGGACTAGCCACTTTGTTTTGTGAAAGCATACGGAGTGGATGCGCTTTGAAAATTTGTCCCACCCTCCTCCCTGTTGTGTGTTTACTTGTTAGCAGCAATTGTACATCTTTGGTGGAAGTGGGGTGTTCATGTCTCCAAGCTTTCCAATTTTTTGATTGCGATAGTGGACATGGGAGTTTTGGCTTTCCCAGAAGTGTTCACGGGTTTTAACGCTGGGACGCAGCTCGCTTCCCTTCCACCTTGGATTTTAGAACTGTTCGTGTAGCGAATTGGCCCCACTTTTGTAGTTATTCCAGTTAGAGCTAGTGTATTTTTAAGCAGGTAGTTGTATTCATAGACTGCGTGATAGCATGTAGGGCATTATGCTATTTGGTTTAAGGGTGTTCCATGACAATAGTAATGCCATTGTTTCTTTTATTTGTTCTAGGAATACTGCTACTGCTTTGTGGTGAAATGTGGGCTCTATTGAACCCGACGTCCAGGAGGCTCGCATGGGGCGTAGTCAGCCTGGCGTTGGGTTGTGGAGCCCACATTTCTTTGTTTTACATTTCTTTGAAAGTGGGCTTACCCTTAATCCCCACAATAAACGTCATTCATTTGGCCTTTTCATATCTCTATATCTGTGTTGTGTTGTTGATTGCATAAATGGGAATATGCGACGTTGGCACAGCCAAGGTTGCAAATGGGTTTTTTATGCAAGCAACACAACATTCAATTAATGATTGATCCATTGCTAATTTGTTCTATTATGCTAATTCCAGCAGAGTTGGGTGACGCGCTCTGTGACCCAGGTTGCCTGTCTCCATATTTTGAACCAATCAGCGCGCACCAGACGCTACAGATTTCAAACTTGGACTAGCCACTTCGTTTTGTGAAAGCATACGGAGTGGATGCACTTTGCAAATTTGTCCCACCCTCCTCCCCATCTTTCTCCCTGTTGTGTGTTTACAGGTTAGCAGCAATTATACATCTTTGGTGGAAGTGGGGTGTTCATGTCTCCAAGCTTTCCCATTTTTTTATTTGCGATAGTGGACATGGGAGTTTTGGCTTTCTCAGAAGTGTTCACAGGTTTTAATGTGGGGACGCAGCTCGCTTCCCTTCCACCTTGGATTTTATAACTGTTAGTGCAATGGGGCAAATTGGCCCCACCTTTGTAGTTATTCCAGTTAGAGCTAGTGTATTTTTAAACAGGTAGTTGTATTCATAGACTGTGTGATAGCATGTGAAGAGCATTTTTGAGAATGTTGCTCTTCTAGGGAGGTCCCATGAAAAAAGTGTTAAAGATAGCAGGCTGAATTTTTTACCTGGTATTTACTATAGTACTGTGAGTACAATGATGCTTTTTGATGGTGATGGCATACACATGAGGATATATACTGGTTGAATTAATGTGGGAACTCCCGCAAAATCATACAAACCCAATTACGATTATGCAAATTAGATTAAAATAAGTAATTGGTTATATTTCAACCCCAGAAGCACATCCTGAAAATTTGGTAAATATTGTTCGTCTGGTTGCTGAGATATCATCTCATTCATTTGCCGACCAGTGTGACGCCTTAAAAGGGGCCAATCATGTAACATCATTTTAATCCCAAAACAGATTGTGTTATCGTGCCATACAAACGCATGACTTAACTTTTACCATCAGATGGTATAACTGGTCAGATTAACAGCATGTTTTATGGTCATGGGAGAATGGGGGTGTACTATGTGTAGGGATGGTAAGGGGGTAATCAATCAGAAATAACAATAAAAAAGTATTCTAATACTCCATGAAAGTTTCATTTTGTTAACTAAAAATAAATAAATTTTCACAGCATATATTGAGAAAGTACTCAGATGTACTCGTAAAATCTGAGTACATTGAGTATATGACCCATAAGTTATGAGTACGAGTACCAGTACTTCAAAAATGCGAGTACCAAGTACTTCCGCCCCAGGTCTGGTTTCTACATCGCAACTTTTAAAGGTAAGGAAACGGAAGCATTCGCAGACCGAGTGGCGTTGGCAATTCATGATTTATTGCATCATTTGAGACACAAAATGATGTACACTGCGAAAGATTTATGCTATTTAAAAAAAAAATCATAAACAAACGTGTTTAGTGTAGAGAATGTAGAAGCCAGTCCATGAATGTGTTTGGCCACTCATGCCAACTTTGGTACAACTACATTACATATCCCAGTCCCAAAGATGCACTATATCAATAGGTGTCTCAAGACCTGTTTGACATTATTTTAGGAAGAAATATTTAACTTACTTGGTACTCAGTACGCTTCACATGCGGGACTTGCATATTGTGTGTGCTAGGACATATATCTTCATACTTCTTTCCAGTGAAGATATCCAATCCAACCAGATGCACCTGAAAAGCAGACCAATCATCTTCAACATTTTCACTAAAAGTACAAAAGTTTACCCCAAATATTGCAATGCAGACAAAACACTTTTTATGCATTACAAGCCTTGTGCTTAAGCTTATTTAACTTAATGCTGAGCCAGTAAAAGGTCCCACCTCCATGCCTATCTTATGACAAGGTAAAACAAATTAGCCCATTGGCATTTATTATTGGCAAATCTAAATGGCACTGTTCATTCGTTGATTGTAGAATCCGACATTGACTGGGAGGAAGAGGGCGCTCAGGCCGGTACATTTACGTCTGCTGTCATCGAGCCAGTTGAGGCCCAAGCCGAGGTGGACGACAATGACGAGCATCACTCCGGTATCACTGCTGCTCTTACCAAAGCCTAGCAGGTGTTTGACTTTGTGGTACTGCTGCCACTACAAGGTGCAGTGGTTGAGGGATGCGGGGAAGGCCACGTTGAGTTCTTGGACGTTACCTCAGCAGGAGCAGAGGACTTCCAATTTACCTGAACTGACATTGTGCTGTATTATGTGTAAATGTTTAATTATTTTTAATTATAAGATAATCCCAAAATATTAAAAAAATATGATCATGGGATTCAGCCACCAGTGCTCCTGGGGACATTCGGGCATACCTAATATTGTAGACAATGTGGTGGCACAGAGTGAATATTATGTTTTTCACTTTATACTTCTGAATCTTCTTTATACACACCTTCCGGAGGTGTATGCAAAATATCATGACATCTGACATTATAAATGCATGGTTACTATGGGAGAAGCAATTTTTCAACGCTGTTTCTCTAAAGCTGATTTTCTCCGAACCGTTATTCCATACATTTCAAGTGGCATAACTTGGCCCAAGAATAAGATACACTGCTCATCTTGGTGTCATTTTAAAGCTATGGATATCTATCTGTAACAAAATGGTATTGTTAATTTTACCCGAAAAGCCTCGTTTTGGCATGCCATATCATATATATGTTATATATTCATTCAGATGGTTTATTACCAAGTAACATCTTATTGTAACCCACTCTGTGTTTGTATGTTATGCTATTCCTAGACGCTTTGCATCTCGGCACCAAACTTTCAGGGGTTTATCTATGACCCCACGGCTGGGTTATCTCAGTGTTATTTTTGGAAATTCACCGTTATTACCCTTTCTACAATCAGATCAACCTTTTTTAGTTATTATGTAAAATTTTCCGCAACAATATGCAAACAATTACGTACAATTGTTCACGTCATGCATCTTTCGATGATCCAAACTTACACATACAAGGGTAAGGCATCGGTACTTACCTTAACTGCCTGCGTTGTCACAATTTTGAGAGGTATTGACTGGCAGCATCTTGTAATAAGACACAGATGGATATTTCTCTGACGTTTTAATATTGTTATCGCGACAGTCACTAATTTCTAAGTTATCCCGTCCGGAGGATGGGCATTTTTGCTAGTAATAAGAATATAATTACCAAATATACACGTGTATTTATATACGTAGGCATACCTTAGCATGGCCGTGTTTGCCGGTTTTAGAAGTTGACATGTCTACAATTTTACATGGACGTTCTTTCAACACAACATAGCCGTTTTTGCGCAATGCAGAACATTGCATAGGAAAAGTCTCTGCAGCACCAGATGCAACGCTCTCAAAATCGTGTTCATCTGCCATGGTGATGTGATCTAAAACCAAACAAATCAAAACATGGTAAAAAAATTTGAACACAGCAATTACCTTTACATAACCACTTCAAGACCCTTACCCAGGATCACATAAAAAATGTGTTAAACTCATCCACTAGCTAGCATTGACAGTAACTTTCAAAAAAATACTTGCGTCTAAATTAGTTAACATAAATCGCTCATCTGATTTTTCAAACGTGAAGCCCTGGGCTCTCAAAACGAGGCTAGCACAGGAACTTGCTTTAAAAGAAAGAGCGCCTTCAAAAAACTTCACTGTGCGGTAATATGCAACGCATTAAATGTATATAAATTATGAGGCATTTCGATAACTTTCCTGTAATGAATATTACGAACAGTTGCGGACACTGTTAACAGATAAAATGAAATATGGCGTATTTACAAAATGCACCGATGTGTCCTACTAGTAAGGCCAACTGGCAATTAATGTTGAAATAGATATACGAAAATAATGTCTCAAATCTTATTTATGCATAATTTTTCTTTGAAAAATTAACTTTGTCAGACGTGTAAACTCCCAGTAACCGATATATGATTTATATCGTATCAATTATCTAATGCGAGATCCAGCAAGATCACAAACTACGCCGGTGACTATACTAGTTGATGAACCATTGACAATTTGAAAGACCTCTCTAGATATCAGCGGCAATTGACACAATTTTTTTCAAACGCACCCTCACCGACCGACATAAACGAGGACTTTGGCAAATGGAAATGTTTCGTGGTTCTGAATTATCAAACGCATGTAGTAACAGTAATATTTGCCAATATTAATAAACGAAGCAGCATCAGCATGTCCGTGCTAAGGCCGGAAATCCCTCAGGCTCAGCCCGAGTAGCCTACCGAGGTGTTATTTATGTGCTGTCACAATACATACTCGGCCCACCAATTTCCATTCACTAATGTATTTCTACCGGTTCAGATGGCTTTATGCTCGTACAATTCCACTTTGTTTGACTACGTATTGGATTTCGAAAGCATGTGCAACGCCTAGCCTACACTAATTGAAAACAAGATGGCGATGCCCTGAAAACCGGCATACATAACTTTCAGGCATTTCTTATAAAATAAATCAAACAATATGTTTACAACAATTATTCTTTCACGTTGATACATACACCAGGGTTCCTGTAAACTGCAATTATACGACAAGTATTGCAACAGTTGCAGTATTTAGCAAAGAACACTTACTCACGTGCAACAAGATGGCTGGCAATGGAAAAGAGGCCTAAAACGCATGCGCACCACGTTTTTCAATCCTTCGTAGAGGGGTGTCAATTAGAACGAGGAATTGTGATGGTCAGAGCACTGTGTTCTGTTAGGTGGCGGCACGGTGTCTGTTGACTGCTTCTACGCCACCATATGGCGCCACGTTTTCTGGCATCGTCGAAGTGACACCACAAAATAGAAGACTCAAAGACACACCTAACCAAGAAAACTGATTAATGTTTATTTTTTGCCAGATTTAGCCCAAACCACATGTTGTGTTGTGTGCTTGTATGTTATGTGAGTGATCTAATAATGCTGTGATCGGCAAGTTGCCAAAACGTGTACAAGCAGAGGCCCGTTTAGAGGATGCCTATTAGTATTACGGTCCATAGCAGCTGACATAGGCCACCTATAATAAAAGTGTGCATATGCATGTACAGCATGTTTAATTTATTAATTACACGTGCATCTACATAAACACAGACCCTTGATCTATGCAATCTTATGTGTACCTTACTTTTGTGAATCGTAAAATACCTAAAATATTTTACTAGTAGATCTTCTAACTCAAAATTGTTGCAGGTACATAATTTTATATAAATGGTCAAATGTCTCCAACAGTTGTTTACTTGTTGTTGACCTACTTAGCATTACTTATATAGGCATCTTGTAAACAATACATTATTTTCATTATATATTACTTAGTATTCAATAAATACTATATATAATATAATACTTAGGCTCACAACTATTGTATATATTCAAAGGTATTTCATCACATAAACATGCATCACGCACTGTGTGTGTACATTTTATTTCCTATGTAACCATTCATGATACAACTTCATCTTCGTCATCATCATCATCATAATAATGTGGTGCCATCCCCTCTCGGAAGGTCAGCTATCACAGACAGCTACTCTGACCAGATCTTCATACTTCATGTTCTTCATCCATGCATTGCAGTTGTCTCTCCATGTCGCTCTTTGCAGGCCTGTGGTAATAGCAATTTGTAATAGTAATAGTAACAATTGCCATTGTTCAAGTAATAGTAATAGATGGAACAGAACACAATGTAATAGTAATAGTAATAGAAAGCAAAGTAATAGTAATTGAGCTATTACTTTGCTATTACAATTGAACATTTCAATCACACAAAAATTCTATTTCATTGAAAATAATTAGACCAAAAAAAATTTTTTTTGACATACTGGGACTTGGACAAACATCATGTTAAGTCTTTCACGTGCAGTTTTATTTATTTATTTATTTCCCGACAGTGTTGATAAAATGGTTTGGTATCCGAATCATGACAATCAATGAACTTTAGCACTATTAGCAGGAGACAGTCACAGTGTGATTGCTGCATGGCTAATTTGTCATTTGAAGCTAGGTCCACCAGCCATCTATTCTTTCCGCACAAGCTTATTCATTCATTCATTGAAGCAGGATAAGGGTTCCAGGCTTCCAGCACTAAACAGACTGTAACATCTGAATCAATCAATCAATCAATCAATTAATAAATCAATCAATAAATCAATCAACCAATCAATCATTCAATCAGTCATTGCCATCTCCCAATCCTAGCTACCAGCCTGCCATGCTGGGTAATGTTTGAACAAAATCCAGGGGCTTATACACTGTACCAACTTTTCTGAGTTTTTCTCAGTTGGTAGTTAGCTTGCACATTATTGACCAAAAGTGTGAAAAACATCCTATCCTTGAGCCAATAATTAACTGTCCACCAAGCAGCAGCGGAGCAGTATGGGTGGACTATGGGATAATCAAACTGTGTTATGTGACAGTGACATTGCTTTACTGTTTCATTCCAATGAATATATGAAACTTCTACATCCGACTGGAGTTGTGTGAGGTTAATTTAATTGGGAAATTTATGAGTTAATTGTAATTTAATTAATTATACACCCATCAGTTAATTTGAATCTATGTAAGTGATTAAGTAAGTTACATGTTTAATCGAAAGAAAATAGTTCCGATGAAAAATGTAATAGTAATAGCTTGAATGTAATAGTAATAGTAATATATTACATTCACGTCAGCATGTTATAAGTATTAGTAATAGTAATAGAAAGGAAACTAAGTAATAGTAATCTATTACATTGCCATGTAATAAACCCCAGGCCTGGCACTTGATCTTTGTCTGCCTGTTACTGTCAACCATTTTCTCCAATATTTCCCTTTAATTTCCTTCTTATCTGACGATGTTACCAAAACCACTTCAGTTACAGCTATTAAAGACACAGCAGCACAAACAATATACATATGTGTATAGCATATGAACAAGTCATTATTCAGTGCATATAGGGTATCATATTTAAGTCTATAGCACGGTCACGTATAATGTGGCCAAATTTGTCAAATTGTTCAATGTTTGCAACTCTGGTGCAGACAAAATAATGAAGCTACAGTTGTATGTTGACCACCAGTAGGTTGACAAAATGTATTAGTTCCAGTACAGTGTATGTGCAAAAAAAGTACATTAAAATTAATATTAGAACACCAAACAAGTAGAACAGAAGAGAATAATTTTGAAATCTCTGGTGAAATGCTTAGAATTATGTGGGCGACAAGGCATCACTCTGAGGAGGCATAGAGATGATGACACCTCTAGCAGTTTCAACAAGAACTTCAAATATCTGCTTGATTTTCGGGTTGATGCTGGAGACACGACACTGCAATACCACACGAAAAACTGCAAGAAAAATGCAAGCTATGCACCAAAGACTGCCCAGAATGATCTGCTACTCTGCATTAAGGAAATGATCCAGAATGTAATCATCCAGGTGGTGAAAAGTCAGCGAATAGGTGCTTATTATGGGTTTCAATGTGATGAAATAAGTGACATCTAGCAACTGGGAGCAACTGGGACTGGTGTTATTCTACACAGTAAATAATAAACCAGTGGAACGTTTACTAGAATTTATTCCTTGTGAAAGTATCACTGGTGAAGCATTGTGTCAACACATTGTTGAGTCATTAACTGGGGCTGGCCTTGATGTTCATCTTTGCCGGTGTAACAGTATATCTCCCCCCTGGATAGCTTACCCCAGGGGGAAGATGTCCTAGGATATCTCCCCCCACCCTGGATGTCTTGCCCCCCTCCCATTACCCAAGTTGTCTTGACTCAAAACTATTTCCCCCCACAACTAAAATCAAGCAAATGGTGCAATTAAATCAATATTTATTGTAAATTTCATCATGTAATAACTTACAATTATCACAAGAGCTCACGTGTGATAAGTCACAAAATCAGCCTTTCATTACTTCCAATTACATTAATATTGTTTCATGGTAATTACAGTCAAGGGGTATCTGCTATCACTTTCATCATGTAATAACTTGTGATTACCAGAAAAAGTCACATTTAAATAAGTCACAAACTTGAGTATTTTAATGTATTAAATGTCTACTCTTATCACACAATTTCCGTTTTCTTTCTGCGATGTCTGTGATGACTCGAACATCTTTACCTGCAACACAGTTACAGCTGCATTGTATGTTTCATCTTCTTGATAGCTAGCTGCATTAAATAGTTTTTAAAGTCAAACTTTTTGGTGCATACTAGTTCATAAGTAAATTTAAGTGGCGTTTATATAACATATTTACAACACACATACATGTTCTGATTAATGTGCAATAATGTGATAAAAAGCAACATTTATTTAAAAAGTCACTTGAAAAGTTTGTGATCAAACGATAATTTTTTCCGTGAAGTGGATGAAAGGATTTAATGATTGTGTATTGTGCGTGGTTACCCAACAAAATAAATAAATAATAAACTATACTGCGAGGACATATTGGTAACATGTCAAAGCCATTAAACAAAGACGGGTCCTTGAAACTTGTATTGATACCTCAGTTCCATGAGAAGAGAGCTATGTGTCATTGAGGCAGCTGACCATGATTAACCCCGTGCCATGAGAAAAGAGCTGTGTTTTGTTGTTGAGGTGGCCAATCATGATTAACCCAGTGCCTCGATGAGAGACTTATCATGATTAACTCGGGAATCACTTCATATTATTCAGTCATTTGTAAATTTATAATGAAATAAATATAAAGACACAAAATATTCTTGCAGAATAACATATAGTAGATATTACTCTGACTCATTTTTGCTAATTATGAACTTTCTTGCATAAGAACAGACATACACACACATTTATAAAGGGGGGGTAAGATATCCAGGGTGGGGGGAAGATGTCCCAGGGGGAAGATACCCTGCCACATCGGTCCCAAAACATGGATGCTGCTGGTAGCATGGCAGGGAGGCAAAAAGGTTGTGCAGCACTTTTTGCTAAGCATGCGCCACGAGCAGTCCACCACTACTGTTCTAGTCATGATCTCAACCTGGTGTTAGGTCAAAGTTGTAAGCTGAAAGAGGTCCATGAGATGTTAGAAACTTCGAAAGAACTGGACAAGTAAACAGAGACAGGGTTCAGTCAGATTGTGATACATGTATCAACAAAACTAAATTCAATGTTTTCTGTGCAACAAAATGGGTTGAGAAGCACACTACACTACAGGACTTTCAGGGCATTTATGAACCTCTACTTATTTGTCTTGAGGCAATAGGCTGCCTGGAAACCAACTGGGATGGCAAAGCAGTTAATGAAGCATTTGGATTAATGAAGAAAATGACAGATTCCACCTTCATAGCATCTTTCAAATAGTGCGCCATTTATTTGGCTACAACAAAGGACTGTCTCAAACTCCAGGGCTCACCACTGGACATTGTCCAAGGATTCCAAATGGTGACTCATGTGAAGTCTATCCTTCTTGCCGCCAGGGAAGATGAAGAATTTGACATAGTTTTTTTGTGTACAGCTAAAACGGCTGAGATGGCAAAAATTTATTTCGAGATCCCTAGACGATGTAGGTGCCAAACACAGAGGAACAACATGCCTGCAGAGTGCAGACACACCTACACAATATGCCTGCAGACACACCTACACAATATGCCTGCAGACACACCTACACAATATGCCTTCAGACACACCTACACAATATTTCAAAAGGACCATTTTCCTTCCATTTTTGGATTCAATTATTATGGAGCTTAATTAATTCACGATTTGGAGACTTAGCAAGCCAATCAATCCAAGGTTTGAAATGTATTCCTTCACATGCTACTGGCCTGATAGAACAAGAAACAGTTGAAGAGATGCTAAAGTATTATAAGGAAGATTTGCCTTCCCTGAATTCATTTCACCAGGAGGTCAAACTTCGGCAACACAAGTGGAGTTGCTAGGACAGTAGGCCAGAATCTTTGTCTGACACCATGGTAGATAGCAGGGCATGCCCAACTATATTTCCCAACATCACCAAAATCATCAACCTTCTCCTTCTTACTTCGGTAACATCATGTGGAGTTGAAAGGGCAAATTCCTCTTTGAAATTAATAAAGAACTCCTTACGCAGTATCATGGGAAAGGATGGCTTCAGTGCCCTTGTTCTGTTATTTGTCCATAAGAACATAGAACTAAACACAGATAAAATCATTGACATGTATGCCAGGAAACATCCCAGAAGGATGTTTCTACTCAATCCCCTGTCTTCCAATAAACTGCACTAATTGTTTATGCTACTTGTTCAAGCATGATCCAAGTGTACATCTACCAGTAGCCCACCATGGTTCATGTGCCTGGAGTTCATATGATATGTTCCTTTATCAGTGTTAACAGCAATAAAAAGTATATCAATACTATTTGTTGTTTCCTGATACATTTAATGTATGAGTTTTAATATTTAGTACTTTTATTCATATTGCCATTTACTCTTTTGGGGTCAAATAAGTAATAGTTTTTAGAATTGAAATTTTGAATAGGAGAGGCTAATTAATATTCAGTGGTATAATCTGCTCAAGTTGATCGCAGAAAGTGAGCCCCCCCACCCCCAGTTCGTAAACATCTAGGAGTGCGGGCGTCTTCCTCGGTCACGATGATCGTCGGGGTTCAGGGGTCGTCTCAACAGGAGATGAGTTGCTGCGTATCGCCACATTTCGTGTGATGTTTCGATCGTTTCGTTTCGCTGTATTCTAATCATGGTTCCTTTCCTGTTCATCACTGTGTATGAACGATGGGCGAATGGTTATGTGCGCTTGTCTTTCTTTGGATCAAAGCATGACACAATGTCTCAGCCGTTAAAGCTGATTTCAGTCGTTCAAACGCTCTCTGGTGAATTGTGTCCCAAGACCACTTGATAGATTTCTTCGTCAGGTCACGAAGTGGTTCAGTGATTGTGGCAAATTCCGGGATGAAACGTTGACAGTAATTTGCCAAATTGAGCAGTGATCGTACCTCACTTGCGTTTCTCGGTGTCGTTGCTTCGTGTACGGGATCAATACGATTTTCAACAAATCACGTTTAATGCGTATCCGATTCTATACATTAGCATGGCGTCGCTATATAACCATTAGTTACATTTGGGGTGTACATATCGTTGCAAGCCAGGGGCATACCCTGGCGCCGTCAAAAGGTGATACGTATAAGCACACTACATCACACACCCGCAACACTTCAAATGCGTGCGTGTCTCCTCTTCTCAATCAAACGAAAGTAGGGTAAAATGGGATAAGGTAGACTAAGCGCGGCTGCCGAGGTGGACATAAACAACACCGTATCCCCACTGTGATCGGTCATCGACCAATCCCTAAGCACGCAGCAAACGAAATGCACACATCCTCACAAATGACAACATTGACAGCAGCGTGGATAGAAACTACAACAACACCAGCATCAGTGGTCGCAACATCACCGACAGCAGCGACAGCAGCGTTGATAGAAACTGCAACAACATCACCAGCAGTGGTGGCAACATCACTGACAGCAGCGACAGCAGCATCGATAGCAAATGCAATAACATCAGCAGCAGTGGTCGCAACATCACTGACAGAAGCGTTGATAGAAACTGCAACAACACCAGCAGCAGTGGTTGTAACATCACCGACAACAGGGGTAGCACGCGTCTACCGTGGTCAAATTGGTACGAGTAGTTAAGAAGCATTTCTGACCGATCAAATCCGGTCGCCATGTGCACGATTGACTTCCGTTTCCGGTTTATTGCGCATGCACACAGCCTTCTGGGTAGCGAGAACGCCCCCTGGCGGCCGTGGAGCGCCCCTTGGTGAATGGAGCTAACCCTAACCCCTGGCGACTGGAGCTAACCCTAACCCTAACCCCAACCTGTTGACGGCTGTGTAACCCTAACTTTTTGTCGTCTGCGGTGAACCCTGACCCTGACCTCTACCCTGACCCTAAGTGATGAGCTAACCCTAACCCCAACCTGGCTGTGTAACCCAAACTTTCTATCCAGCTGTAAGCCGTACTGCGAGATCAAAGGATGCTAATCAGTAACAGTGTTGCAACTGCGCCGTCGTTATCAGTGAAAAAAGTTGTAAGCGCGGGCGGAATTAGTGACAATGTTGCAAGTGTGGTATTGACGTGGGACTAAGGCAATATAAGCAGTACATAGGCGCCGGACATAAGACGTCATAAAATAAAATGTTTTCAATATAATGTGATAATGTGATATGTATTGTATAGCCTACATGTATGCCTACATTTTGTTCACTGTATGTGTGAACATTCGACCGCTCGGTTATGATCTGGTAGGAGGGTGAAATGTAGCCTTTCTTTTGTTAGCGTAGTTAGAAACCAACAAAACAGTATATGTAATAACAATACAAGTGATCTTTATTATATATTAAAATAGTGACATAGCATAGCACATATTTTTTTTTAATGTTAATTTAAAACAGGTGAATATTATAAGAAAATATAAAATATCATCATTGTTCATCTGCCGACAGCATGAAACTGTTGATATTGTACATCAAGCAACGGAATTAAACCGTGGTAGCTGCCAACGTTGTCAACGCCCGCAGGAACTGAGATCCAGTGGTAACGGTGGCAGTGACCAACCGCGTCTGTCCAACAACATGGTCGGTCGTTGCCAGAGGCTCAATCGATGTACGAGGGCTTTGTTCGCCTGTAAGAGTGGTCGGGTGTGAGCGAGTTCGACCATCACCGACGCCCACATCCGTCGATGGTCAAGGAAGGCCGCGCATTCGTTACACACGTCATTCCAATCCTATAGTGGGGGAGGGCGGTCGTAGCCATCATCGTCCACGCACGACGTGATGGACATTAACCGGAGTGAGACACATAGAAGTCATTCCTTTGTTAAAGGTACAGTACACTATATATTTAATACATAACATATGTGTATTAATAGAGTATGAAACGAGAGAGCAGGAGCTACCAAGCAACGAGAGGCGTACTTTGATCCAGACCAGCAGTGACAACGGCTGACTGGTGTTTTTTATCGCTAAGCTGCTAGCAGTTGCCTAGTCGGTGTGCAGAAGTAGTCCGCGCACACGTCTCTATCTATGACCCAATGATCTCAGGCCGACAAGCAAGCGACGGTGTATGGTTTTAAACTAGAACTATCTATAGCCAAACGCTATGTACGAACACAGTCGTTTAACGATATGTGTTAAAGTTAAACTATGTGCTATATAGATGCATTTTAAAAGTGTTCGCTGTATAGGAGTATGTATAGTTAGCATTCGTACAAACAACGACATGCACTATATATATATATATATATATATATATATATATATATATATATATATATATATATATATATATATATATATATATATATATATATATATATATATATATATATATATATATATATATATATATATATATATATATATGTCATAGATACTTACAAACGATGCAACACTATGGTCAACGTAGTCCCGATCGCGTTATATGCAGCCAGTAAATCGGTGAATAACGCAACGGCAGACGACATCGTGATCGCGATGGTATCAGCAACAGCAGGATGACGTATGTAGCAATGACGGTAGGTGTAAAGAAATGACTAGTCTCAGCAGTCTTATATAGCAAGCGTTAAACAATGCATAAAGCTGACGTAGCTATATAGAACAAAATAAATGCTATAAACGTGTTAGGACATGTAGCTGACGTAAGCCGCACACAGAACAATACCAAATTCCTCATAATCGAAGGAAATGCGAAAAGAAATCCCAGACAGTCGACGTACAACTGACGTAAGCCACTAGAGCAATAACATATTCATCATAACCAAAAAAGAAATGCGATAAACGTGTCATAGAACTGTCAGTTAACCGACGCTGAAACCAAAACCCATTTATCATGCGTAAAAAAACGAACCCACTGCGTCCTCGGCGAACGTTGTATAACAGTCGTATTTAAATACAGTGCATGTAATTTTGAACAACATGAAGTCAGAATAAATCATCCTATATACTTCATAGGAGGAAACAGTTTCTTGTCTAATTTCTACGTATGCAGTACACATGATTGGAGCCGTCGTTTTACGACAATCGAAGCCGCGTACATGTATAGGAAACGCGTCTTCTATGACGATATGGAAACAGCAGAAAAATGGTAGCCACACGAACTGGACTACATGCGAAATACCTTAGCAAGACCATCTGAGAGAAGGCACATTTATGCGCACAATGGAAAGAAGAGAGATGAGCGATACTGTATTTAAATTTCGCAAAGCAAGACTACGCAAGTGGCTGTTAGACATGCAGCAATCACCGTTAAAGGAATGCGTAAGAAGTAAAGAAGGTTTCTGGAGTCTGTTGACCTACACTGGACAGCCAGGACAGAACGTACTTGGTCAGATACTCATGGAACGACGTGATTTCATTCGGAAAAAAACAGACTCCCCACGAAAAGTGCCCAGACGCGTCGCGAGCTGATAACGACCATACGCAGCGGTGTACATAGGAATGTGCGCTATCAGCACGAAACGCGTGCCAACAGTCGCAGCTGGAGAGATAAGAAAAACGCGCCAGCATGAGCGACCACCTATATAAGGCGAGTCACCACTCCAACGGTCATAACTCTCTCTCTCTCTCTCTCTCTCTCTCTCTCTCTCTCTCTCTCTCTCTCTCGATCAACTGGCTTCCTGACTTGAATGAATTACAACGATTATTACACCCGACAGGCGGGAGGGGCTCTACCCTACTTTGTCGGTGCCAGAGTGCAACGAGGACACGGGTTGGGTAGTCTGTTCGGAGGTCTGATTCGGAGCGCCATGCCACTTATCAAGCGAGGAGCCGTGGCTTTGGGAAAGGGGGCGTTGAAGACCGGCTTGCGCATAGCCGACGACGTCATGTCTGGTCAGAACATAAAAACGGCGGCCAAACGACGCGCCACCGATACCGGTAAAGATTTGATACGCGGTCTGTTGACGACTAATGGCGTGCGACCGCAAAAACGTATAAAACACGCGACGGCACCGCGACGGGCCAGTGCAGTGAAAAGACGTCGTAAAGCGCAGACGATTCGTGAACGTGACGTGTTCGACGATGGCTTTCGTGCATAGACAATCTTGCGAGGGGGTCAAGAGCGAACTCGATCTCTTCGGCGTGCCGCCGACTCAGACCAGCATCGAAGACGCACAATGGGTGGAACACCAACCGATGGCCTCCCTCGAGTCGGATGGTCCCATAGAATTCTTGCTACCTGGATCTGGAGACACTTACCTGGATCTCGCCAGCAGCTACCTGCACGTGTAAGCGAAGGTAACCAAAGGCAACGGGACGCCTCTCGACCCCGACAACGCTGTGGCTCCGGCGAATAATTGGTTGCATTCGTTATTCAGTCAAGTCGACATCTACCTAAACGGCACGACTCCTTCGACAAACATGTACCCGTATCACGCCTATATCGAAACGCTGTTGAGTTACGGCAGCGAGGCCAAAGAGACTCAACTGACGAGTCAACTGTGGTACAAAGACACCGGCGGTCGCAAGGATGCCGTCAACATTGTTGACGAGGACGTAATGAACCGAGGGTTGGTGTCTCGGCGAGCGCACGTCACGCAGAGTCGTGTCGTTGACATGATGGGACGACTACACGTGGACCTGTTCCTACAAGATCGTTACCTGCTCAACGGCGTCGACGACTTCCGTGATGGGTACACCTTCTTTGGTTTCGACCTGACCCCGGACGCGTGTGATGGATCGTGCTTCCTTCTGGTACAAAAGGGCAACCTGCCCATCGAGATGCATTTCGCTGCAGCGCTCCAACAGACCATCAACGTCGTCGTGTACGCAGAATTCGAATCGGTGCTTGAAAACGACAAGAGCAGGAACGTCATCTACGATTTCTGATGGAGACAAGCCAGATTGCGCGTCTCCTGGCGAGAGACGCACGAACTCGTTCGATCGTTCGCGACGTCGTACCCAAAGACGGATGGATTGCCTACGTTGATCGATGCTTTCCCGTTCGCTTTCGTATGCAATACTCACGACGGCGATAAACCCGGTCAACATTGCATCGCTATCTACGTGGATGCCGACAGACGCGGTGAATACTTCTGCTCGTACGGACTACCGCCGCTACACGACGCATTTCGCGTGTTCCTGAACGAACATTGTTCCGAGTGGAGTCACAATGCCAAGAGACTTCAGAGTCCTCTATCTAACGTGTGCGGACAATACTGCATAGCTTATTTGCTGCTTCGATGTAACGGCATACCGATGAACGCTTTCGTCAATTCATTTAGTAGCGATTTAGTCGCTAACGATTGTCGCGTGTTTGATTGGGTTAAGACCCTGAGATAGGGTAAACTGTAATACAGCATAGCTTATTTATTGCTTCGATGTAGTGTTAATACTTACCAGATGATAGTATCTGTATTGTGATGTAATTAAAAGATGATTGTATGTGTGCACACGACCGACTGCGTTTGTTCCTTTTTTAAGATGCAATCGTTTCGGCGGCAAGTATGTCCACATCGGAGGGTAATTATTCGCATACCGAAATGCGAGCATATACCCATCTCTCTCGAGATGGACACACGAGCCATTCATCCTCCTTACCTCATTAATCATCCATGATTTTTATGAAACTCATACGCATAACCTTTATGAAACTATAACCGACGAATCACAGCTCTTTATACTATTCACCGATAACGTACTGAACCCTAGTAGTATGTAGGGGTTTTATAGACCCCTATTGCGCCGCAAATCACGTGACCGAAACATCAAAGGAAAACCACCCTAATATCGCCCACCGCTAATGAGTGCGCGCAGCCAATCAGAAAGCAGCACTAGACCTTGGAGCGCCCCCTGGCGGTGGTATCCGAGCGTGCGTGACGTAAGCGCCCCCTAGCGACTGGAGGAGGAACGAGCTTTGTACGAATCTCATATCTATACAACATTGACGATTTGCATATAACCATAGCGAAATCGTTGCAGTCGAATATGTGGTTTCGATAAGTTCTACGCGTGTTTGTTTACTGGTATAAAAGACGAACACATATTTTATTGTTCCCGTGTACTAGAATCACGTCCATTTACAAGTGAATGAGTGTTCTAACGCGTGTTTAGGAGGATGTTACGGTTACATAAGTTTTATTTGTTTTCTGAATCAATCCGTATGAAAATTAGCATCGTGACGCATCTTGTCCATACCACGGTAAATCATGCTGCGAGATCAAAGGATATTATTCATAACAACGTTGCAATCGCGTCAATCAGCGACAATGTTACAAGTACGCGCTCCGTTCTTCTTTGAATGCGGCTTTTCACAACAACAAGACCACTTTGACATTGGTCAGTCGCTGTTGGTGAACTTTGGCTTGTGCGCTCCCACTCACATTGGTCAGTCGCTGTTGGTGGACTTTGGCTTGTGCGTTTCCGCTCGTCTTGTCTTTTTCACACTGGTCAGTCGCTGCTAGTGGACTTTGGCTTGTGCGTTTCCACTCGTCTTGTCTTTTTCACACTGGTCAGCCGCTATTGGTGGACTTTGACTTGTACGCTCCCACTCGTCTTGTCTTTTTGGAGGAGGAACGAACATTGACCTAGTTACGTGTATGTGTCGAAGGGTCGTTAACCTAGTAAGGAGACGAACATATGCACACACGCAATGGGAACGAGAACTCGATACAAGACGGGAATATCAGTTCAAGCAAAATTTAATATATATGAAAACGAAGTACAACACTGCTTCCGGGACCAAAGTAAGTCGTATTCGCGTGCCGCCCAACTTTTTAACTGCGCGATGGCTATACGCTAGCCGCGTAATGTTTTCGCGCGAGTATCCGTGGTAACAGTAACCGCGATAGTGGACATAGGAACGACTGTCCGTTAACAGCGGTCATTAATAGTATCATTAATAACTGAGATGAAAGAGTAAGTCAACAGTGGTCATTAACAGGGTAATTAATAACTGAGATCAAAGGACCTAACGAGGAGACGAAAAATGAACAAAACACGATATCGTACTATATTTTCTTTATATGTAAATATTTAAAAATAATGCGCTTTTACATTGTATCCATAACTCCTACAGTTTACCCATAATTCCTACAATTTACCCATAAGTCTCCTATTGAATAAGAGTACAAGGACATTTTATTAAATATTTGAAAATAATGACACAATATCGTCCACAAACGTTAGACAGAGGACTGTAAAGTCTCTTGCCATACCGACGTAAAGCTGACGTAAGCTATAAACGTGTCAGGACATGCAGCTGACGTATGCTGCACACACAACAATACCAAATAAGGACATGCAGCTGACGTAAACGGCATCAGACGCGTCACGGAAAGTGTACCATCAACATATTGTCGTTATATGTCAATATTTTAAAATAATGCGCCTGTACACTTTACCCATAACTCCTACAGTTTACCCATAATTCCTTCAATTTACCCATAATTCCTACAATTTACCCAGCACACATATATAGTGTAGTAACATTGTCCACAAACGTTAGACAGAGGACTCTAAATTTTCTTGTCATACCGACGTACAGCTGACGAAAGCTATAAACGTGTCAGGACATGCTGCTGACGTAATCCGCATACAGAACAATAACAAATAAGGTAGTGCACGCTATGTATGCCAATATCAAAAGCCAGCAGGAGAACAACATTGTGGCAGCGATGACGGGAGTATGACGAGAAGCTGTGTGATATGTATGGAGACATTTGACACCATGTGACATGCATGGAGACATTTACCACTGTGTGATATGCGTGGAGACATTGACAACCATGTGACATGCATGGAGAAATTGACCGCCATTTTTGAAAGTTTATGTTATGAAAGTTTGTAAGTTGGAAGTTTTGGAAGTTTGCTTCACCGCACACACGTTTTGAAAGTTTGTGTTGTGAAAAATGTGTAAGTTGGAAGTTTGCTTCACGTCACACACACACGTTTTGAAAGTTTATGTTATGAAAGTTTGTAAGTTGGAAGTTTGCTTCACCGCACACACATTTTGTGTGAAGTTTGCGAGTTGGAAGTCTGCAAGTTGGAAGTTTTAGCTTTGGAAGTTTGCATATTGGAAGTTCTCCACTCCACTCCACGCCTGCGAAGTTGTGTAAAGTTGTGTGAAGTTGTGCAAAGTTGTACGAAGTTGTGTGAAGTTTGCGAGTTGGAAGTCTGCCAGTTGGAAGTTTGTGCTTTGGAAGTTTGTTTCACCGCACACACACGTTTTGAAAGTTTATGTTATGAAAGTTTGTAAGTTGGAAGTTTGCTTCACCGCACACACATGTTTTGAAAGTTTGTGTCATGAAAATTTGTTTGGAGACATTGACTGCCATGTAACGTGCATGGAGACATTGACCGCAATGTGACATGCATGGAGACATTGACTATCATGTGACATGCATGGATACATTGACAACCATGTGACATGCATGGAGAAATTGACCGCCATTTTTGAAAGTTTATGTTATGAAAGTTTGTAAGTTGGAAGTTTTGGAAGTTTGCTTCACCGCACACACGTTTTGAAAGTTTGTGTTGTGAAAAATGTGTAAGTTGGAAGTTTGCTTCACGTCACACACACACGTTTTGAAAGTTTATGTTATGAAAGTTTGTAAGTTGGAAGTTTGCTTCACCGCACACACATTTTGTGTGAAGTTTGCGAGTTGGAAGTCTGCAAGTTGGAAGTTTTAGCTTTGGAAGTTTGCATATTGGAAGTTCTCCACTCCACTCCACGCCTGCGAAGTTGTGTAAAGTTGTGTGAAGTTGTGCAAAGTTGTACGAAGTTGTGTGAAGTTTGCGAGTTGGAAGTCTGCCAGTTGGAAGTTTGTGCTTTGGAAGTTTGTTTCACCGCACACACACGTTTTGAAAGTTTATGTTATGAAAGTTTGTAAGTTGGAAGTTTGCTTCACCGCACACACATGTTTTGAAAGTTTGTGTCATGAAAATTTGTTTGGAGACATTGACTGCCATGTAACGTGCATGGAGACATTGACCGCAATGTGACATGCATGGAGACATTGACTATCATGTGACATGCATGGATACATTGACAACCATGTGACATGCATGGAGAAATTGACCGCCATTTTTTGAAAGTTTATGTTATGAAAGTTTGTAAGTTGGAAGTTTTGGAAGTTTGCTTCACCGCACACACGTTTTGAAAGTTTGTGTTGTGAAAAATGTGTAAGTTGGAAGTTTGCTTCACGTCACACACACACGTTTTGAAAGTTTATGTTATGAAAGTTTGTAAGTTGGAAGTTTGCTTCACCGCACACACATTTTGTGTGAAGTTTGCGAGTTGGAAGTCTGCAAGTTGGAAGTTTTAGCTTTGGAAGTTTGCATATTGGAAGTTCTCCACTCCACTCCACGCCTGCGAAGTTGTGTAAAGTTGTGTGAAGTTGTGCAAAGTTGTACGAAGTTGTGTGAAGTTTGCGAGTTGGAAGTCTGCCAGTTGGAAGTTTGTGCTTTGGAAGTTTGCAAATTGGAAGTTTGCTTCACCGCACACACATGTTTTGAAAGTTTATGTTATGAAAGTTTGTAAGTTGTAAGTTTTGGAAGTTTGCTTCACCGCACACACATGTTTTGAAAGTTTGTGTTGTGAAAAATGTGTAAGTTGGAAGTTTGCTTCACGTCACACACATACACGTTTTGAAAGTTTATGTTATGAAAGTTTGTAAGTTGGAAGTTTGCTTCACCGCACACACATTTTGTGTGAAGTTTGCGAGTTGGAAGTCTGCAAGTTGGAAGTTTTAGCTTTGGAAGTTTGCATATTGGAAGTTCTCCACTCCACTCCACGCCTGCGAAGTTGTGTAAAGTTGTGTGAAGTTGTGCAAAGTTGTACGAAGTTGTGTAAAGTTTGCGAGTTGGAAGTCTGCCAGTTGGAAGTTTGTGCTTTGGAAGTTTGCAAATTGGAAGTTTGCTTCACCGCACACACATGTTTTGAAAGTTTATGTTATGAAAGTTTGTAAGTTGTAAGTTTTGGAAGTTTGCTTCACCGCACACACATGTTTTGAAAGTTTGTGTTGTGAAAAATGTGTAAGTTGGAAGTTTGCTTCACGTCACACACATACACGTTTTGAAAGTTTATGTTATGAAAGTTTGTAAGTTGGAAGTTTGCTTCACCGCACACACATTTTGTGTGAAGTTTGCGAGTTGGAAGTCTGCAAGTTGGAAGTTTTAGCTTTGGAAGTTTGCATATTGGAAGTTCTTCACTCCACTCCACGCCTGCGAAGTTGTGTAAAGTTGTGTGAAGTTGTGCAAAGTTGTACGAAGTTGTGTGAAGTTTGCGAGTTGGAAGTCTGCCAGTTGGAAGTTTGTGCTTTGGAAGTTTGCAAATTGGAAGTTTGCTTCACCGCACACACATGTTTTGAAAGTTTATGTTATGAAAGTTTGTAAGTTGGAAGTTTGCTTCACCGCACACACACATGTTTTGACCGCCATTTTTGAAAGTTTGTAAGTTGTAAGTTTTGGAAGTTTGCTTCACCGCACACACATGTTTTGAAAGTTTGTGTTGTGAAAAATGTGTAAGTTGGAAGTTTGCTTCACGTCACACACATACACGTTTTGAAAGTTTATGTTATGAAAGTTTGTAAGTTGGAAGTTTGCTTCACCGCACACACATTTTGTGTGAAGTTTGCGAGTTGGAAGTCTGCAAGTTGGAAGTTTTAGCTTTGGAAGTTTGCATATTGGAAGTTCTCCACTCCACTCCACGCCTGCGAAGTTGTGTAAAGTTGTGTGAAGTTGTGCAAAGTTGTACGAAGTTGTGTAAAGTTTGCGAGTTGGAAGTCTGCCAGTTGGAAGTTTGTGCTTTGGAAGTTTGCAAATTGGAAGTTTGCTTCACAGCACACACATGTTTTGAAAGTTTATGTTATGAAAGTTTGTAAGTTGTAAGTTTTGGAAGTTTGCTTCACCGCACACACATGTTTTGAAAGTTTGTGTTGTGAAAAATGTGTAAGTTGGAAGTTTGCTTCACGTCACACACATACACGTTTTGAAAGTTTATGTTATGAAAGTTTGTAAGTTGGAAGTTTGCTTCACCGCACACACATTTTGTGTGAAGTTTGCGAGTTGGAAGTCTGCAAGTTGGAAGTTTTAGCTTTGGAAGTTTGCATATTGGAAGTTGTCCACTCCACTCCACGCCTGCGAAGTTGTGTAAAGTTGTGTGAAGTTGTGCAAAGTTGTACGAAGTTGTGTAAAGTTTGCGAGTTGGAAGTCTGCCAGTTGGAAGTTTGTGCTTTGGAAGTTTGCAAATTGGAAGTTTGCTTCACCGCACACACATGTTTTGAAAGTTTATGTTATGAAAGTTTGTAAGTTGGAAGTTTGCTTCACCGCACACACACACACACACATGTTTTGACCGCCATTTTTGAAAGTTTGTAAGTTGTAAGTTTTGGAAGTTTGCTTCACCGCACACACATGTTTTGAAAGTTTGTGTTGTGAAAAATGTGTAAGTTGGAAGTTTGCTTCACGTCACACACATACACGTTTTGAAAGTTTATGTTATGAAAGTTTGTAAGTTGGAAGTTTGCTTCACCGCACACACATTTTGTGTGAAGTTTGCGAGTTGGAAGTCTGCAAGTTGGAAGTTTTAGCTTTGGAAGTTTGCATATTGGAAGTTCTCCACTCCACTCCACGCCTGCGAAGTTGTGTAAAGTTGTGTGAAGTTGTGCAAAGTTGTACGAAGTTGTGTAAAGTTTGCGAGTTGGAAGTCTGCCAGTTGGAAGTTTGTGCTTTGGAAGTTTGCAAATTGGAAGTTTGCTTCACCGCACACACATGTTTTGAAAGTTTATGTTATGAAAGTTTGTAAGTTGTAAGTTTTGGAAGTTTGCTTCACCGCACACACGTTTTGAAAGTTTGTGTTGTGAAAAATGTGTAAGTTGGAAGTTTGCTTCACGTCACACACACACGTTTTGAAAGTTTATGTTATGAAAGTTTGTAAGTTGGAAGTTTGCTTCACCGCACACACATTTTGTGTGAAGTTTGCGAGTTGGAAGTCTGCAAGTTGGAAGTTTTAGCTTTGGAAGTTTGCATATTGGAAGTTCTCCACTCCACTCCACGCCTGCGAAGTTGTGTAAAGTTGTGTGAAGTTGTGCAAAGTTGTACGAAGTTGTGTGAAGTTTGCGAGTTGGAAGTCTGCCAGTTGGAAGTTTGTGCTTTGGAAGTTTGCAAATTGGAAGTTTGCTTCACCGCACACACATGTTTTGAAAGTTTATGTTATGAAAGTTTGTAAGTTGTAAGTTTTGGAAGTTTGCTTCACCGCACACACATGTTTTGAAAGTTTGTGTTGTGAAAAATGTGTAAGTTGGAAGTTTGCTTCACGTCACACACATACACGTTTTGAAAGTTTATGTTATGAAAATTTGTAAGTTGGAAGTTTGCTTCACCGCACACACATTTTGTGTGAAGTTTGCGAGTTGGAAGTCTGCAAGTTGGAAGTTTTAGCTTTGGAAGTTTGCATATTGGAAGTTCTTCACTCCACTCCACGCCTGCGAAGTTGTGTAAAGTTGTGTGAAGTTGTGCAAAGTTGTACGAAGTTGTGTGAAGTTTGCGAGTTGGAAGTCTGCCAGTTGGAAGTTTGTGCTTTGGAAGTTTGCAAATTGGAAGTTTGCTTCACCGCACACACATGTTTTGAAAGTTTATGTTATGAAAGTTTGTAAGTTGGAAGTTTGCTTCACCGCACACACATGTTTTGACCGCCATTTTTGAAAGTTTGTAAGTTGTAAGTTTTGGAAGTTTGCTTCACCGCACACACATGTTTTGAAAGTTTGTGTTGTGAAAAATGTGTAAGTTGGAAGTTTGCTTCACGTCACACACATACACGTTTTGAAAGTTTATGTTATGAAAGTTTGTAAGTTGGAAGTTTGCTTCACCGCACACACACATTTTGTGTGAAGTTTGCGAGTTGGAAGTCTGCAAGTTGGAAGTTTTAGCTTTGGAAGTTTGCATATTGGAAGTTCTCCACTCCACTCCACGCCTGCGAAGTTGTGTAAAGTTGTGTGAAGTTGTGCAAAGTTGTACGAAGTTGTGTAAAGTTTGCGAGTTGGAAGTCTGCCAGTTGGAAGTTTGTGCTTTGGAAGTTTGCAAATTGGAAGTTTGCTTCACCGCACACACATGTTTTGAAAGTTTATGTTATGAAAGTTTGTAAGTTGTAAGTTTTGGAAGTTTGCTTCACCGCACACACATGTTTTGAAAGTTTGTGTTGTGAAAAATGTGTAAGTTGGAAGTTTGCTTCACGTCACACACATACACGTTTTGAAAGTTTATGTTATGAAAATTTGTAAGTTGGAAGTTTGCTTCACCGCACACACATTTTGTGTGAAGTTTGCGAGTTGGAAGTCTGCAAGTTGGAAGTTTTAGCTTTGGAAGTTTGCATATTGGAAGTTCTTCACTCCACTCCACGCCTGCGAAGTTGTGTAAAGTTGTGTGAAGTTGTGCAAAGTTGTACGAAGTTGTGTGAAGTTTGCGAGTTGGAAGTCTGCCAGTTGGAAGTTTGTGCTTTGGAAGTTTGCAAATTGGAAGTTTGCTTCACCGCACACACATGTTTTGAAAGTTTATGTTATGAAAGTTTGTAAGTTGGAAGTTTGCTTCACCGCACACACATGTTTTTGAAAGTTTGTGTAATGAGAGGAGTATAGCCATCTGACCACACCCACGCACGCTTGGTGTTGTATTCTCGCTAGTGACTCCCCTCTACATATGGACAAGCTCCATAGAGTAGTAGTGAGTCGAGTGTAGCCATTATCTTCTGGTTCCCACACCTCACCACCCCACCATAGAGTAATGGTACAGTCGCCAGGGGGGCGCAGGGGCGCGCGATTACAGGAAAAAGGTGTATTACGCGGAAAAGGTGTGTAATCGCGCGCCCCTGCGCCCCCCTGGCGACTGTACCATTACTCTATGGTGGGGTGGTGAGGTGTGGGAACCAGAAGATAATGGCTACACTCGACTCACTACTACTCTATGGAGCTTGTCCATATGTAGAGGGGAGTCACTAGCGAGAATACAACACCAAGCGTGCGTGGGTGTGGTCAGATGGCTATACTCCTCTCATTACACAAACTTTCAAAAACATGTGTGTGCGGTGAAGCAAACTTCCAACTTACAAACTTTCATAACATAAACTTTCAAAACATGTGTGTGCGGTGAAGCAAACTTCCAATTTGCAAACTTCCAAAGCACAAACTTCCAACTGGCAGACTTCCAACTCGCAAACTTCACACAACTTCGTACAACTTTGCACAACTTCACACAACTTTACACAACTTCGCAGGCGTGGAGTGGAGTGAAGAACTTCCAATATGCAAACTTCCAAAGCTAAAACTTCCAACTTGCAGACTTCCAACTCGCAAACTTCACACAAAATGTGTGTGCGGTGAAGCAAACTTCCAACTTACAAATTTTCATAACATAAACTTTCAAAACGTGTATGTGTGTGACGTGAAGCAAACTTCCAACTTACACATTTTTCACAACACAAACTTTCAAAACATGTGTGTGCGGTGAAGCAAACTTCCAAAACTTACAACTTACAAACTTTCATAACATAAACTTTCAAAACATGTGTGTGCGGTGAAGCAAACTTCCAATTTGCAAACTTCCAAAGCACAAACTTCCAACTGGCAGACTTCCAACTCGCAAACTTCACACAACTTCGTACAACTTTGCACAACTTCACACAACTTTACACAACTTCGCAGGCGTGGAGTGGAGTGGAGAACTTCCAATATGCAAACTTCCAAAGCTAAAACTTCCAACTTGCAGACTTCCAACTCGCAAACTTCACACAAAATGTGTGTGCGGTGAAGCAAACTTCCAACTTACAAACTTTCATAACATAAACTTTCAAAACGTGTATGTGTGTGACGTGAAGCAAACTTCCAACTTACACATTTTTCACAACACAAACTTTCAAAACATGTGTGTGCGGTGAAGCAAACTTCCAAAACTTACAACTTACAAACTTTCATAACATAAACTTTCAAAACATGTGTGTGCTGTGAAGCAAACTTCCAATTTGCAAACTTCCAAAGCACAAACTTCCAACTGGCAGACTTCCAACTCGCAAACTTTACACAACTTCGTACAACTTTGCACAACTTCACACAACTTTACACAACTTCGCAGGCGTGGAGTGGAGTGGAGAACTTCCAATATGCAAACTTCCAAAGCTAAAACTTCCAACTTGCAGACTTCCAACTCGCAAACTTCACACAAAATGTGTGTGCGGTGAAGCAAACTTCCAACTTACAAACTTTCATAACATAAACTTTCAAAACGTGTATGTGTGTGACGTGAAGCAAACTTCCAACTTACACATTTTTCACAACACAAACTTTCAAAACATGTGTGTGCGGTGAAGCAAACTTCCAAAACTTACAACTTACAAACTTTCAAAAATGGCGGTCAAAACATGTGTGTGTGCGGTGAAGCAAACTTCCAACTTACAAACTTTCATAACATAAACTTTCAAAACATGTGTGTGCGGTGAAGCAAACTTCCAATTTGCAAACTTCCAAAGCACAAACTTCCAACTGGCAGACTTCCAACTCGCAAACTTCACACAACTTCGTACAACTTTGCACAACTTCACACAACTTTACACAACTTCGCAGGCGTGGAGTGGAGTGAAGAACTTCCAATATGCAAACTTCCAAAGCTAAAACTTCCAACTTGCAGACTTCCAACTCGCAAACTTCACACAAAATGTGTGTGCGGTGAAGCAAACTTCCAACTTACAAACTTTCATAACATAAACTTTCAAAACGTGTATGTGTGTGACGTGAAGCAAACTTCCAACTTACACATTTTTCACAACACAAACTTTCAAAACATGTGTGTGCGGTGAAGCAAACTTCCAAAACTTACAACTTACAAACTTTCATAACATAAACTTTCAAAACATGTGTGTGCGGTGAAGCAAACTTCCAATTTGCAAACTTCCAAAGCACAAACTTCCAACTGGCAGACTTCCAACTCGCAAACTTTACACAACTTCGTACAACTTTGCACAACTTCACACAACTTTACACAACTTCGCAGGCGTGGAGTGGAGTGGAGAACTTCCAATATGCAAACTTCCAAAGCTAAAACTTCCAACTTGCAGACTTCCAACTCGCAAACTTCACACAAAATGTGTGTGCGGTGAAGCAAACTTCCAACTTACAAACTTTCATAACATAAACTTTCAAAACGTGTATGTGTGTGACGTGAAGCAAACTTCCAACTTACACATTTTTCACAACACAAACTTTCAAAACATGTGTGTGCGGTGAAGCAAACTTCCAAAACTTACAACTTACAAACTTTCATAACATAAACTTTCAAAACATGTGTGTGCGGTGAAGCAAACTTCCAATTTGCAAACTTCCAAAGCACAAACTTCCAACTGGCAGACTTCCAACTCGCAAACTTCACACAACTTCGTACAACTTTGCACAACTTCACACAACTTTACACAACTTCGCAGGCGTGGAGTGGAGTGGAGAACTTCCAATATGCAAACTTCCAAAGCTAAAACTTCCAACTTGCAGACTTCCAACTCGCAAACTTCACACAAAATGTGTGTGCGGTGAAGCAAACTTCCAACTTACAAACTTTCATAACATAAACTTTCAAAACGTGTGTGTGTGACGTGAAGCAAACTTCCAACTTACACATTTTTCACAACACAAACTTTCAAAACGTGTGTGCGGTGAAGCAAACTTCCAAAACTTCCAACTTACAAACTTTCATAACATAAACTTTCAAAAAATGGCGGTCAATTTCTCCATGCATGTCACATGGTTGTCAATGTATCCATGCATGTCACATGATAGTCAATGTCTCCATGCATGTCACATTGCGGTCAATGTCTCCATGCACGTTACATGGCAGTCAATGTCTCCAAACAAATTTTCATGACACAAACTTTCAAAACATGTGTGTGCGGTGAAGCAAACTTCCAACTTACAAACTTTCATAACATAAACTTTCAAAACGTGTGTGTGCGGTGAAACAAACTTCCAAAGCACAAACTTCCAACTGGCAGACTTCCAACTCGCAAACTTCACACAACTTCGTACAACTTTGCACAACTTCACACAACTTTACACAACTTCGCAGGCGTGGAGTGGAGTGGAGAACTTCCAATATGCAAACTTCCAAAGCTAAAACTTCCAACTTGCAGACTTCCAACTCGCAAACTTCACACAAAATGTGTGTGCGGTGAAGCAAACTTCCAACTTACAAACTTTCATAACATAAACTTTCAAAACGTGTGTGTGTGACGTGAAGCAAACTTCCAACTTACACATTTTTCACAACACAAACTTTCAAAACGTGTGTGCGGTGAAGCAAACTTCCAAAACTTCCAACTTACAAACTTTCATAACATAAACTTTCAAAAATGGCGGTCAATTTCTCCATGCATGTCACATGGTTGTCAATGTATCCATGCATGTCACATGATAGTCAATGTCTCCATGCATGTCACATTGCGGTCAATGTCTCCATGCACGTTACATGGCAGTCAATGTCTCCAAACAAATTTTCATGACACAAACTTTCAAAACATGTGTGTGCGGTGAAGCAAACTTCCAACTTACAAACTTTCATAACATAAACTTTCAAAACGTGTGTGTGCGGTGAAACAAACTTCCAAAGCACAAACTTCCAACTGGCAGACTTCCAACTCGCAAACTTCACACAACTTCGTACAACTTTGCACAACTTCACACAACTTTACACAACTTCGCAGGCGTGGAGTGGAGTGGAGAACTTCCAATATGCAAACTTCCAAAGCTAAAACTTCCAACTTGCAGACTTCCAACTCGCAAACTTCACACAAAATGTGTGTGCGGTGAAGCAAACTTCCAACTTACAAACTTTCATAACATAAACTTTCAAAACGTGTGTGTGTGACGTGAAGCAAACTTCCAACTTACACATTTTTCACAACACAAACTTTCAAAACGTGTGTGCGGTGAAGCAAACTTCCAAAACTTCCAACTTACAAACTTTCATAACATAAACTTTCAAAAATGGCGGTCAATTTCTCCATGCATGTCACATGGTTGTCAATGTCTCCACGCATATCACACAGTGGTAAATGTCTCCATGCATGTCACATGGTGTCAAATGTCTCCATACATATCACACAGCTTCTCGTCATACTCCCGTCATCGCTGCCACAATGTTGTTCTCCTGCTGGCTTTTGATATTGGCATACATAGCGTGCACTACCTTATTTGTTATTGTTCTGTATGCGGATTACGTCAGCAGCATGTCCTGACACGTTTATAGCTTTCGTCAGCTGTACGTCGGTATGACAAGAAAATTTAGAGTCCTCTGTCTAACGTTTGTGGACAATGTTACTACACTATATATGTGTGCTGGGTAAATTGTAGGAATTATGGGTAAATTGAAGGAATTATGGGTAAACTGTAGGAGTTATGGGTAAAGTGTACAGGCGCATTATTTTAAAATATTGACATATAACGACAATATGTTGATGGTACACTTTCCGTGACGCGTCTGATGCCGTTTACGTCAGCTGCATGTCCTTATTTGGTATTGTTGTGTGTGCAGCATACGTCAGCTGCATGTCCTGACACGTTTATAGCTTACGTCAGCTTTACGTCGGTATGGCAAGAGACTTTACAGTCCTCTGTCTAACGTTTGTGGACGATATTGTGTCATTATTTTCAAATATTTAATAAAATGTCCTTGTACTCTTATTCAATAGGAGACTTATGGGTAAATTGTAGGAATTATGGGTAAACTGTAGGAGTTATGGATACAATGTAAAAGCGCATTATTTTTAAATATTTACATATAAAGAAAATATAGTACGATATCGTGTTTTGTTCATTTTTCGTCTCCTCGTTAGGTCCTTTGATCTCAGTTATTAATTACCCTGTTAATGACCACTGTTGACTTACTCTTTCATCTCAGTTATTAATGATACTATTAATGACCGCTGTTAACGGACAGTCGTTCCTATGTCCACTATCGCGGTTACTGTTACCACGGATACTCGCGCGAAAACATTACGCGGCTAGCGTATAGCCATCGCGCAGTTAAAAAGTTGGGCGGCACGCGAATACGACTTACTTTGGTCCCGGAAGCAGTGTTGTACTTCGTTTTCATATATATTAAATTTTGCTTGAACTGATATTCCCGTCTTGTATCGAGTTCTCGTTCCCATTGCGTGTGTGCATATGTTCGTCTCCTTACTAGGTTAACGACCCTTCGACACATACACGTAACTAGGTCAATGTTCGTTCCTCCTCCAAAAAGACAAGACGAGTGGGAGCGTACAAGTCAAAGTCCACCAATAGCGGCTGACCAGTGTGAAAAAGACAAGACGAGTGGAAACGCACAAGCCAAAGTCCACTAGCAGCGACTGACCAGTGTGAAAAAGACAAGACGAGCGGAAACGCACAAGCCAAAGTCCACCAACAGCGACTGACCAATGTGAGTGGGAGCGCACAAGCCAAAGTTCACCAACAGCGACTGACCAATGTCAAAGTGGTCTTGTTGTTGTGAAAAGCCGCATTCAAAGAAGAACGGAGCGCGTACTTGTAACATTGTCGCTGATTGACGCGATTGCAACGTTGTTATGAATAATATCCTTTGATCTCGCAGCATGATTTACCGTGGTATGGACAAGATGCGTCACGATGCTAATTTTCATACGGATTGATTCAGAAAACAAATAAAACTTATGTAACCGTAACATCCTCCTAAACACGCGTTAGAACACTCATTCACTTGTAAATGGACGTGATTCTAGTACACGGGAACAATAAAATATGTGTTCGTCTTTTATACCAATAAACAAACACGCGTAGAACTTATCGAAACCACATATTCGACTGCAACGATTTCGCTATGGTTATATGCAAATCGTCAATGTTGTATAGATATGAGATTCGTACAAAGCTCGTTCCTCCTCCAGTCGCTAGGGGGCGCTTACGTCACGCACGCTCGGATACCACCGCCAGGGGGCGCTCCAAGGTCTAGTGCTGCTTTCTGATTGGCTGCGCGCACTCATTAGCGGTGGGCGATATTAGGGTGGTTTTCCTTTGATGTTTCGGTCACGTGATTTGCGGCGCAATAGGGGTCTATAAAACCCCTACATACTACTAACCCTGATTGATTAGCTCTCTCATTCATTGATACCGTACTCAATAACCGCCACGTCAGCGATATGTGGGTTTTCCCCAACTAACCGTCACGTTAGCGACAGGTGGGTTTTCCCCAATTAACCGCTAAGTCAGCGATATGTGGGTTTTTCCCAGTGTCTATTTTTAGTTGCCACCGCTGTTGCTCATTGAAAACAACTTAACCACTACTTATATATATATATATATATATATATATATATATATATATATATATATATATATATATATATATATATATATATATAATAACGACATGGGATATAATAGTAAAGCATTGTAATATAATTAAATATGGGTACGTTATTTTTAAATATTGACATATAACAAAAATATAAAATGGTAGAATAGGTCAAGGAACAAAAAACAAAAACAAACAAAAAACTCCGGCAGCGGGCATTGCATTACACACAATGTGCAGCGTGCTTTCTTATTTCGACCGTGTTTTGTATTGCTCTGAATCTATTAACTTGCCGCTGACGTAAGCCGCACACAGAACAATACCCAATAAGGACATACAGCCGCACCAGACGCGTCACGGAAAGTGCACCATCAGCATATTTTCGTTATATATCAATATTTAAAAAGAATGAGTAGTAAGAGTAAGTTTCTGAAGAAGCAAATCCGGGCCCCATGTGTCTGAACGACTTCCGGTTGTAGGAACACCAAAAACCGTGCGCAGCGCCCCCTAGCGACTGTAGGAGTACCGAAAGATAACCAGTAGCCATCGATAGTGGACATAGGAACGACTGTCTGTTAACAACGGTCATTAATAGGATCATTAATAACTTAGATGAAAGAGTAAGTTAACAGTGGTCATTAACAGGGTCATTAATAACTGCGATCAAAGGACCTAACGAGGAGACGAGAAACGAACAGAACACGGTATCGTACGAGTGCACACGTATTTTATTGAACAACACAAGCAGCATGGCGATACAACATGGGTAGCGTGTAATATCACGACAACTATGACGATGAAGATGAGGCGACTTGCGGATGTTGACCATCACGCCAGAGGTCGCGAGCTTAGGGGTGTCTCCACCTCGCCAGAGGCTCGAGGGTGACGATGAGGCGACTTGCGGATGTTGACCATCACGCCATGTACGAAGTGTGATAGTACAGTCTACCTTGTCGCATCTGTTTAAGCCAATCAAACACGCGGCAATCGTTAGCAACTAGATCGGTGCCGAATACGTTGATAAAAGTTCTCATTGGCAAGCCGTTACAACGAAGCAATACAAAAGCTACGCAATATTGTCCACAAACATTAGACAGAGGACTCTGAAGTATCTTGCTATTATGAGTCCACTCGGAACAATGTTCGTTCATGAAGGAGCGGAAGGCCGCGTGACGTGGCGGCAGGCCGTACGAGCAGAAGTAATCGCCGCGTCCGGCGGCAGCCAGGTACAGCGCTATCCAATGTTCGCCCGGTTCGTCGCCGTCGTTGGTGTTGCACACGAAGGCCGCAGGTAGAACGCCGTCTATCGTCGCAGGCAGTCCGTCTTTGGGTACGACACCGCGAAATATCGATCTGGTGCACGGGTCCATCTCCAGTAGTCGGGCGATCTGCAGGGTGTCCATCTCAGTAGTCGAAGATGACGTTGCGGCTCTTGTCGATTTCCAGCACGGACTCGAATTCGGCGTAGGCTATGACGTTCACGGTGGTCTGCAGCGCATTGCGGAAATTAAGTTCTATGCGCAGGTTGCCCTTTTATACCAGATGGAAGCAGGGGCCGTCGCACTGGTCGGGGGTCAGGTCAAAACCGAAGAAGGTGTAACCGTGTCGGTAGTCGCTGCGAGTCAGACCGTTCCCCTCGTCCTGTCAGATCTTACCGGTCGAGGTGAACAGGCTCATGTAGCTCCTGACGAAGAGGTCGTCTTGGAAATTGGGCTGAAAGGGTTTGGAGGGTATATGTCCACGTACACCGCGTGGAAGCTGATGGTGTTGTTCTTGGCGTGAAACGGATTCTTGGCGTACGCACCGTTGTAGGCATCGTTATCGATGCAGCACAGCACCAGACGTTTCGGCAGAGTACCGAGGAACAGGTTCTCGTGCGTGTGCGACCGAGCACCCGCGGGAATGGAGTACACCTTGCAGTCGACGGACCGCATCGGATACTTGACCGTGCTCTTCTCGAGAGCCTTGATGTGTGCCATTTGCACGGTGGGATTGAGGGTGGCCTTCTTGACAAACAAGGTGGCATTGACGATTTTGATCCTGTAATCGGGGTCGGGTCCACCAGCCATGAGCGCAAACGCAGCCTTATTGCGCACCAGTCGGATCTTGACATCGACACCGTTGATCAGGAATTTATCTTGCAGAAACAGGTCCACGTGTAGACGACCACTTATGTCGACCACTCGACTCCGTACGATGTGGTCTCGTCGAGCCACGAACCCTGCGTTAGCCGCGGCTCCGTCGACTATCTCGACGGCATCCATGTGAGTGGCCGTGTCCTCGTACCACAGCTGACCCGTCAGCTGCGTGCCCTTGGCATCGGTACCGTAACTCAGCAGCGTCTCAATGAAGGCACGATACGCGTACGTGTTGGTCGATTGGGTCACGAGCGTGCCGTTCAGGTAGACGTCGACCTGACCGAACAGCGAATGCAGCCAGTTATTCACCGGTCCCACGGGGTCGGCCAAGTCCAGATCGTCCCCGTTGGCTCGCGTCACCTTCACCTACACGTGTAGCATCGTGTTGGCGAGATCCAGGTAATCGTCTCCCGATCCAGGGATCAGGAATTCTATCGGTCCACCAGAGTCCAGAGAGGCCATGGGTTGATGTTCCACCACGTGACTGTCGACGATGTTGTTCTGAGTGGGGGGTACGGTAAAGAGATCCAGCTCGCTCTTGACCCATTCGCACGACTGTTTATGCACGAACGCCATCGTTGTCGTCGAATATGTCGGCCTCACGTTTCTTGGGCGTCTGTCTCGTGCGCCGTCTCTTCGCTGTAGTGACTCCTGTCTTCGCGGGTGCTCGTTTTATACGTTTACGAGATCGCACGCCAGGGATCTCAAGGTTACGCAGCATGCCCCTACCAGCGTCCGTGATGCGTCGTTTGGCTGCCGTTTTTATGTTCTGACCAGATAAGACGTCGTCAGCTATACGAATGCCGGTCTTCAACGCTCCCTTACCCAACGCCACGGCACCTCTCTTGATGAGTGGCATGGCGCTGCGCAGCAGACCACCGAACAGACTGCCCAGTCCGTGACCTCGCTGGTATTGTGCACCGGCGAAGTAGGGCAGCGCACCACCCGCTTGACGCGCGTAATAGTCGTTGTAATTCATCGTCAGAACAGCCCGGTCCTATGTCGTCGAAAATGAAGCGTCACCGTCACTCTACCGTACTCGAATGGCACGCGCCATCCGGTGTCGTCTCTTATATCCACCTCTATGGTCCCGAACTCCTTGCGCAACAGAGGCACGTAGTGAACGTTAGTGAAACGATCGGACACCGTAGTGCCGTGACCTCCGCGAACCGGGAGGCATCGCAACAACGGCACGAGACTGTCGCCGACGATGCGAGACTCCACGACGTCCGTGTAGACGTAGATGGTTTCGAACCCTTGATTCATGTTCACCACGGTAGTGGCCTCTTTGCGGAAAGAGTACGGGCTACCGGCAGTCTTTGGTTGTGCGGGTGGCAAAGTAACGGTGGCCGATGGCGTGAGACCTAGCTCCGGTGGATAGGTTCGATTTGTTTCCTCTCCTACTCTCGGGTGGGTGTACACGCGTGTATCCCTATCTCTCGCTGGACTGGTGACAAGCGACGGGGAGAATCCCAAAATGGTACCCATCGCACTCTGGTACGGCATGCTGAAGTCGGTGCCCGGTAACATGTGCAAAGTCATTTTCTGAGTGATGGAACTGTAGCTCATTTTAGCCCGCGTCTTATCCGTCGACATGCGTTTCAGCGCCTTGTTGACGTGGTCCAACAATACGTCAGGACTGCGATAATACCCAGCAGCGATCTTCGTACTCGGGGTAAGACCCACAGGAATGCGCTCGTTGAGATAGAACAAGGTGTCGTCCTCTCGAACGTTGTACCAATTATGCGGGTACTGGATCTCTGCCAGTCCGCACTCCCATTCGCCAGACACCGATATGCGTTGAGGCAAGTCCGTGATGTAATGGGCCAAGGTGTTATCGGGGTGCACCTTCATGGAAGCATTGCTATGTAGCGTCAGATAGAAATCAGTCGCCATTGCGTCTCAAAGTAGGATTGGGCAGCAGGTAACCCAAGGAACTGTTCAACAGAGCCGTCCACAGATTAGAATTATCGTGACCTTTCGTCAGGTTGTAGATGCTGATCAGGATGACCGTGTACAAGACGACGACCTGACACAGAAAAACTCTCCTCTTTGGGACACACGGTACCGAACAGGTGCCAGGGAGTGCTGTCTTTCTCGCTCGATGCAGCGTCAGTACAATCCTCTTGTTCTTCCTGCTCCACCTCCTCGTCTATGATGGTGGTGGTGGTGGTGGTGGTGCAGGTCTGTGGTGTCGTGTCTTGTGTCATTTCTCGAATGAAGTGTCGCCATACGCGCGGCTAGTCTTTATAGTGGAGTGGACGAGTGCCCTGGCATCGATCCAGCTGTTGAATTTGGAGGGATAGCCGAACCATTTCACCAAAGCCTCCTTTCGTCTACCAACCTTACGGCGTTGCAGTACCGACTCCACGCGGTACACTCTATCGACGGGTACCGACACCTTCTGCAGCTCCAGTTCGTAGAAGGTGCCGTCCAGCACTTCGCCGAGATCGTCTCGCAAGCGGTACACGGGTTGATCGGAGGGGTGAACCTCGTGTATCGTGAACAGCTCTTCGCTCCAGTTCGTCTCGTAGCCCTTTTCGAACGTGCCTTTGTACTTGCTGACGCGCACGCGATCCGACACGCGCAACTTGGGCACGCCCTTACCGTCGTGACCGTACAGACGTTGCCACACCTTTTCTTGATTCTTTCCATTCACATTTGACGGAGCCATACCGATGCTGCGGTGGTGGGTGTTATTATACGATCGCACCAAGTCCTGAAGGACGTCGATGTAACGCCACGTCTGGTGTTTCGTGAAGTATCACCACATGCGCGTCTTCAACGTTCTGTTGAATCGTTCCACGACGCTCGCCTTCGTCTCCGCGTTGTGCGTGGAGAAGTGATGGATGCCGTACTTCTTCAATAGAACCTGAACGGATTTATTCAGAAATTCTTTGCCTTGATCTGTCTGCAACGTCGTTGGCCACTTGTCGACGAACGTGGCTTGCAGCGCTGCTACCAACGACGCCGCGGACTTGTTCTTCATAGGAACACACCAGGCCACTTTCGAAAAGACGTCGATCACCGTGAGGAGAAAGGTCATACCTTCGTTGTCTTTTTTCAACTTCGTCAAGTCTACGAGATCGGCCTGCCACTGCTGATGTATACCACCCACGATGACGCGGCGTCTCCTGAAATGACGTCTCGCTGGTTTGTGTAAGGTGTAGGCGTCCTGTTCCGACAACCATTCTGCGACGATTTTCCGCGGTACGCGCGTGACGCGTCGCAAGGCACCGACTCCGCCATAACTGCCTACCATTTTTGGATCAAAGTAGACATCCCTCATTGGTTGTTCTCTCCTCCGCGCCATTAAAAGAGGAGGAGGACCGATGCGTTGACGGGGGCGGTGACGTTGACTCCGGAGTACGAATGCTGACGAATGACGAGAAGCACGCCGACGTATAGTAGGACACACGCTATCGCACCCACAACGCTAGTGGCAGAGCAACAACAGTCTAGTAGCGAAACCATAGTATGAATAACGCCTGTTGCATAAGAAGTTGGGCTATACCGTGAGCAATCAAGTAAAGTCCACTGCAAAATATCGCAGCAACGATGGAACGGTACGCGTCCTGTGGATCGGTTGGCATGACGAACAATGTGCTACGGACACACATCGTACCACCTTATAAGTCGTCCCAACCAGTCAATGACGACAAAGCCTTGCGTGATTCGGGGGGTGGGGTGGGCATGGAATGTTCCATTCGACGGCGCTGACGAGCGAGGGGTGTCCAACTTAGCGATCTTCGTGCACTTCCAGCGGCACGAGGAGTAGTAGTAGCTGACCGCCGAGAGGGAGTGGCCGTCGTCGCCTGTCGTATGTAGGCTCTCCTGGTGACGTTACCGACCAACGCCATGGGCAGGTTGATGGCACGGAGTTGTCGTGCGAATGGCTGCCAACCCGTCGGATCGGTCTTTCTCTTACGCAACAGATCATTAACGAGATCCACCACGTTACTTCCGACAACCGGCACGCCCTCGTGTATAAGTTCACCACGAGCGGTCCACGCGATATCTCTCTTGAGATGCTCCATCAAACGTCTGGCTTTGGCCTGCATGGTCTTGGGAACGGTGTCCAAGACGGTGGCCTCCAGTCCGCTACTAGGAGCTCGTACTGCACCCTCCGACCCCGGCCCCGGCTCCACCTCCGACCCCGGCCCCGCCATCGACTCGTTCACCGTGACCACGCGTATCGGTTCCTTGACGTGTTTATCGGCCAAGACGTTATACCGCTGCAACACCTGATTATACAGTGTCACCTTGGTCCCGTCGTCTAGGTCCTTTCTATGGAGGATGGTCTTCATATCGTCATCGAGGGCTCGCACCTTCTTACCCAAGGTGTCGGTTGCGGGTGGTGGGGGTGAACGAAGCGTGTCCAACAGTCGCGGGTCCACCAAGGCCATCTTGCGTGCGTGTTCCATGTATCTACCTCTTGAGCAGCACCTCTCGGAGCAAGGGTAGAAAGACCGAACTTGCCAACGGTGCTAGGAAGGCCGATAGGAAACCTCCGCTCTGTCCCTCGCCGACCTGCGGTTGCAGCAAGATGCGTCTTCTCCTGGCAGCTGGCGTTCGTCTCTGGGCCAACTCGCGTAACTTCGTCCTGTATTTACTCAAACGTCGCCTCTGTAATTCGGTCAATGGAATGTTCTTTTTTAGTATGTTGTAGGCACACCCGGCCAGTGCACACAGCAGATCGGCGTCGGCGTTGGCGATGATGGCCCTTTTCACTTTGTTGCTCTTGATTCTGTTCAGAGCCTGTATGCACACAATGTGTCTCTTCACCAGGGCAGACATGGTGCGAATGAAGAGACTATCCACGTACTCGGTCGTTTTATACCTTCGGCAGGTACACGTACTGAACACCGTCGTCTGGAAAGATGGCCGTGCGCAGACGCATGTCCTCGGGCGTGTCCTGTTTGAGATCGACCAATAGATAACCGTACGGTACCGCCGTGGCGTCTTTAAAAGCCTCCTGCACGAATTTCACGCGTCCCGGATACATCTGCCGAGCCAAGTGCGACATCTGCGATGCATCACGAGGATTCTTGAACACCACCATGTACTGAGAATTCAGACTGATGGTACGACTCTCTTTGTTTTTAGGGAACAGGTTCTGTACGAGATACAGCACGGACGTGTTCCTATGGTGACTTTTTTTAGTGAACAAGGTCGTGACCCGTTCGTCCGTTTCTGCCATGAGATCGTCTATGACGATGAGGTTCCTCGTTGTCGATTCGAACATGGCCGCCGTCGGTAACCCTTCCTCGAACCGCACGTGGACGAAGTCCGTCGTTGCGTAAGCCTCTTGCCATTCTCCGTAACACCACGTGATTTTTTCGGGAGGTGGATCGATCATTGCAGCAGCGTGACGCAACATACGCGTCACGAAAGTACTCTTGCCGCACCCCGTCGATCCGGCGACGATGCACGTGAAGGGATGTTTCCATCGTGCATCCATGATCGTGTATGAAACAAGTGCAGTGAGCATCGCCTTATATACACGTCCTCCGGACCCGTGGTCACCCCGTCCTCGTGCACCACGCGTTTGGCGTAAAAGTAGGTGAGGGCCGCCCGTTCCTGCACGTACGTCAACACGGTCGATTTATGCACCCGGAATCCACGGTTCTTTCCACTTCCGCTCCGACGGTTGTTGAGCACCTCCAGGAACGCGTCCTTGTCGATGGTGTTGTGACGTTTGCTCAGTCCTTTGGTGCTGTACTTGTCGGTGGCTCCGAAACAATAGTACGTCTTGCTACACAACCCCACGAACCCGTCACCGGACCACTCGACCTTGAACAGTCCCGGTGTCCTCTTGTCGAACACTCTGCGCGCCTTACAGCACGCCTCGTCTCCGATCCAAGATCGATCGGCGAGTCGACAGCGCACGTACTCGTTTCGATGTTCGTCGCAACATTCGGACGGGAGCCATTCGGAGCGATGTCGGAAATAATGATCTCGTAGTGCTGGGGTCACGAGGTCATCGACGGACTCACCGGCCAAGGCCAAATAGGCACTATCTGTATCCATCTCGCAGTACTGGAACAGAGGGCGCTCCACGTATTTGTTGATGAAGTCGTAATAGAACTGCAACATGCGCATCTTGGGGTACTGCAGAACGAAGAATCCCACGTGTACGGGTAGGGTGTACTTGGACGATTTTCTTGTTCATCTCTCTCTCGTACGCATCGTCGACGACGATGTCGAGTTGTCGGAACCGTTTATCGTTGACCATGAGCGATGCCGCCTTCTCCGTGCAGTAACTGACGTCGCGATGTCGGTCCACGTTGGTGATGGTCTTTCCGTAGCCCGAGTTCCCCAGCAACTTCATGGTGTCCGCGATGATGGTCTTGTGTGAGTGGACGTCTCCATCGCGTCGGGCCGTGGACACTGCATCGCCGAACCGTCGGAAACACGGAATAGGAACGTATTCGATGATCTGGTAAACGTGCAGCACCTCGAGACCGTGGTCCAGATACCATCGCAGCAGGGGCGTTGCGAGCAGTATCTTATCGCCACTATAACTACCCACGAGCATGCGCCTTGGAGTCGACATGATGTTGTGCTCTTCGGCGTATCGGCGCATGAACGGACCGAGATCCTCGCGTATCAGACGGATGTTGTTGAACACGGGCTGCATCTCGGCAAAGTGCGCGCGCAATTCTTCCGGTACGCAAATGTCGCACTCGATCATACCGAACACGGTTCCTGCACGCACGCCGTTCAGGATCTGTTGCGACGTCATCGCCCATCGCACGTGTCGACGTCGAGGAAATGTAGCATCCAGACACTTTCGTACGGCCGGGGCTCGCCTCATCTCTTTCCACTCGCATTCCCACAGCTCGACGACCTTGACAAAGTGACGTAGGTAGGCGGTGATCTTTCGGGCAAGCAGTTGCGCCATGGGTTTCCCGTTGACGGCGTTCACCTCTTCTCGAGTGCACGGGCAACCATGGAAGAAACAACCTTGGAACTAATAAGCCGTCTTCGTCTCACTGCACCATCTATCCACCCGATGTTTGCTATTCTCTTCTCTCGTCCGTTGATCTGATGTCGTATGGGACGTCCCGTGCGTTCAGATTCCCACGTCAACCATTCTGCAGCCATCTGTCCGTACAGCTGCGCCGATTCGGGGCGGAAGTCGTTCTCTGCCCGTCGTCGCGTGCACCATCCCATAGGCATGTCTTGCATGAGTGACCACAGGTACAGTGCGTTCGCATCGTATCCGACGATCGACCGACACGGACGAGCAGCCTCTCCGTACTCGTTCTGACGTAGCGTGGTGACCCCTTTCTCGTGATAGCGGTGAAAAATGATCGAACACCGCCGACAATGTTATCTTTGACGAGGTCATGCAGATCTTTATTCTTCTCGTTGAAGATGGTAAAGTAGGTCTTCTCTGGAAGGTCGTTGAACAGGTACAGCAGGGTCAGACCAGGTATGCTGATGCCTTGCTTGAACATATCTATTCCACGTTGTTGATAGAAGGCAAACTGTCTATCGATTGCCTGAAGAAAGGGAACCACGTCCCTGTTGTTGTACCAGACGAGAAAGTCGCGCAACGTCGTCATGCCATTGTCGCACCACGCCTCATGACAACTGGCGTAATCCTCGTCTGAAATACCTTCGTTCTTCAGTCGACTGAAGAAGGCCTCTTTCGGTGGAAGAACGGTGTCGTCGAGCCTCTCCAGACGGTCCATATACTCGTACGGGAAATGACCTTTCGTCACCTCGCATACGTACGCTTTCAGATACTTGTCGTAGCTGAACCCAGGGGCTATGTAGTTGGTCATGTCTAGGAATTTCAGCTGATCCGTCGAAAGACACATGAAAGTGTTGTTTCGTTTGATGACGAAAAATGACCCGATGCCATCGTTCTCTTCTTCTTTCTTTTTGTCCTCTTGCTCCCTCTCTTCGTCTTCTTCTTCTTCTTCCTCCTCTTCTTGTTCCTCTGTCTTTGCAGTCGACAGGAAGTACGGTATGAGGAACTGTTTGATGGCATTGAGATCATACTTACCCGAATTGAACCCGATGACAGGTAACTGATGCATCCATCCATACAGTTGTCCCATCAGCGTTTTGTACGGATTGGTTGCCGTTCGAGCTTCCTTGTCGGTGGCTGACCGTGCAGTCTCCTCCTGTTCGTCCCAGTTCGTCAGCGCTTCTGCGAGTTGTTCCAACGCATACTCGTATGAGTCTTTGATCTTGTCGTACGCGGCGTCACTCATCGATCGCAGGATATCCATCATGGCGCTCACCAACTTGTTGGTGTCTCCATCCGTGACGAGACATTTCACTTGCTCGTATCCGGGTACGTTGGATGCCACGCTGACGCTCAGCGGGACGTGACGCGCAACCCAGTGAACCTGGTCACTGTCCGACGGAAGTTGTTCGGTGTCGAACAAACACTCAAAGTCAAAGGTGGCTCGGTACGGATAGTACCGTAACGATTCGGCCACTTGGATGTTCTCGTCGTCCAGCCGTTCGAACACCGATGGAGTCGAATGGTACACGCCACCAGGATAGACTCGACGCACACCCCCCGTACACGTGCTCTCATGTTTGCGTATCTTCCATGCGTCTTTCCACAACGAGTCACCGCACTTCCGACATCTGTACGAATGACACTACATGCGTACATCCTGGATGAAGGAAAAATTTGTCTCGTGAAGATTGAGGTAGAGTGTGTCAGGGTACTTACATACCGATCGACGGACGAGTTCGGCAGTTGTCTTTCCATCCTCTCCATCCTCTCCATCCGGTTTTACGAGACTGTACACGCACACGTTCGTTTGGAACGTGGTCTCTACACGATAGAGGTCATCCATCGTGACCCCGGCAAATTCTTCCATGGGTACATCGTCTTGGGCGTAAGCCTCGTACAGCGTCTTCACCGCTGGTTCCAATCGATATCGATCACATCCTCGATGCAGGGCCAGACACCGGAAGAGACAAAGGTTATCATTGTACCTCTTATTATGATTGCGTTCCGTTTCCAATCCGATGACTTTGTTCTTCTTGATGTAGACTGGAAGGGAGATCATTCCTACACATCCTACCGGGTGATCGATGATGCGGTCGACGAAATATTTTACATTGGTCACGAGTTCGCACACCCACGCAGAATCCGGTCTTTGATTGATGGCCCATTGCAAGACGTCGGTTTCTCGGATGCGTTCGAGAAAGTCATCAAAGTCCTTGCTGTTGGTTATGAGACTTGGCTCGTCCAGGTAGCGTCCACAGCAGTTGCACGAGGAATGGTAGTACTTGTATCGACCCTTGTTCTTGTTCCTCTGAATGAACCCGTAACTGAGGTTAATCTTGAAGGCGTTGGTCTGTTCCTGGAACATGATCTTCAAAGGCGTCTCTAGTACGGTCGTGTCTAGCGTCGTTAATCTGTAATCGTACCTGCACTGGAGGGGTCCTCTCGTTACACGTGTCCGTACTGTCGACCAGTGCGCTCGAACGACATCTAGCAGTTCCGTCGACAGGTTGTCGGCGAAGGGAATTCGAGCAGGTGGATCGATGGGGTCTTCGTCGGTAACGAGTGGGTGGTGGGGTGTGGTGTCTTCCCTGTTTGATCCCTTCGGTGATGGTGGCTCCTTGACGTCGGTACATGTTGATCGTGCATGTCTGGTCAGGTTGCAACGACTAACGAACTTCTTTCCACATTTCGTACAAGTGTAGAATGTGGTCTTTTTTCTAATACTGATACTACTAAGCCGACATACGGAAGTTACGTGATGCTGCAGATCGTCCCATCTCCCAAACGTTGCATCGCATTTACACGCATATTTCGTTCTCTTGGCGTGGTCGCTAGGTGGCACCGCTGCTGGTTGCGCCACCCAATACGAGTGTTCATTCACCGACGGTGTCGAATGACTCTCTACGTGTCGTCGTAGCTCTGCATACATGTCGAGTGTCAGTCCACAGTGCCGACATAGATGACGTTTCATGGTGCTGTACGCTTCTACAACTGAGAGACAGCGTCCCTTAGTACATCTATATAGTGCGTGTGGTGGTGGTGATGGTGGTGGTGGTGGTGATGTTGGTGGTGGTGGTGGTGGTGGTGGTGAATGATGCATTAACTAAGTTGTGTTCCTATGGTAATGGCTACTGTGTCCACTATCGATGGCTACGGGTTCCCTTTCAACTATGTAGGACGAGGGAACACCACTGACAACACGTATCAATCATTGTATGACTTTTTTTATTAATTATAATGTGGTATGTCATATATATATATATATATATATATATATATATATATATATATATACATACACGGTTAGACTTATATAAATACGATGACGACATGATGGTTTGTGGGATTGTTACATCCTCGACAGTGACCACTAGCTTACGATCGGTTATCGACACGCCAGTGGCTAGTATCATGGTTATTAACTTGTGGGCTGTTATACCGCGACAGAGGTTACATCAATTGATGATGATGATAATGTACTATATAAGTCGTTATGTGTATATATATATATATATACATATATAAATTAATGGTTATGTTTGACTAATAATAGTATTCTGTTGACGACGTCATATACGTGGTGATAACCGACAATACTTCAGCACGATCCCGAATGTTGGCTGGGAGTACGGGCGCCTCGTCGTAGTACACTTCATTCTACATAACAGCAATAATACTCCTGTTCAACTACTAATACTAATATTCATCTACAGTTCATCTACAGTGGTTATGATGTTCATCTACATGGTTATACTCATACTACTATTCTACAGTGGTTATAATGTTCATCTACATGGTTATACTCATTACATTCTATACTACTTTCGACAGCCCCGGAATGGTGGCCCTAATCTGCTCTTTCAGCGAGTTTTCCCATTCTGACGATAGCATCATTGCCGTAATGTCTTGACATGTTCTCTTTGTTACTTCGTCCAGTGAGAGCTGCGATCGTTGTAAATTGTAGACAATCAGATTGCCTACTCCCTCCTTTAGGAGAATGTCACACACCTCAGGTGTCTCCTCATCGATGCGACTTGCGGAGGGTTCCGGACTCTCCGGCTGGTCTGCCGACCGGTCCGGTATCCGAACGGAACCCCCGTCCGGCGTCAGTACAACAGTTGAATCTGGAAAGACGTACAGCGTCGGTGGTGGTGTCGTCTCCTCCTCTCGCTCGGTCGTCTGAGTTAGCGGAGGTGACGCGGGGCTGTATTCGAAATCATCATCATCATCATCATCAACATCATCGTACATATCCCACGGTATCGACTGCGCTGCTGGCGGCGACTCGTAGCCTGGGGATGATGATGCTGATGAGTGTGTCGGTGATGATGGTGGTGACACCTGCGATGGTGGTGGTGGTGATGTGGACGTGTCTCTACGTTTATTCATCACCACCACCTGTCTGGTGTCACCATCCTCCATCTCCGATGCATCGCGTTTCAATACCGCCATTGCCTCCTCCTCCTCCTCCTCCTCCTCGTATGACCTACGCAGTTGACGTAGGCCGTTGCTTATCTATTGAACAGAAATACTAGTTACATTGCTAGACAGTATAACCAAACATATCTGCGCATCGTTCTGCATAATCGTCCATATCACCCTGCATATTTACGTGTCGTTCGGCTAGACTCTTTCTAACCAACTCTTTCACATCGTGTTGCCACTGCATGTTCCCACACTTTGCGATGACCTCTATCGATAGCCACCGCAAGATGTGCATGACCACGTTGGACGATGGTAAGCAACACTCCTTGTCAGTTCAATTCATTATGTGAGTCACCTCATCACAGGCATACTGGACACTGGCGACTTCTAGCGCTTTATAGAAGTTATTTGCGTTGCTCATGGCTTCGGATCGATCGCGTATCCTATCTAGACCACTCACCGTTGCCTCCATCTCGTCGCTACTACTTATTGATATAACATCGGGCTGTGACGTATCCTCCCCCTCGTCATCTGTTATTATAATGAGTGGTGGCGGTGAACAACTTTCCACCGAGGAGGAGAATAGTATTTCAGAACTATTATTACGTAACCATTCCATTACCTTCTCTTTTCCACTCATGTTCTCATCCCTGACGTCACTGCTTGCAGTAGCAGCAGCGGCGTCATCCTGTCAACAGATTTACACGGTCACTACTTCCAGTTCTGACACGGTGTAATTGACATACTGTCCCGCTACACGTTTCCTAATGGTCGCCATGACACGGGCCCCCCGCAACATATCCAGTGCCGCATACCGCTCGGCGTCTGACGTCATGCTCATGTAGGCGTTACCAGTGAACCCCAATACCTGAACTGCCTGTTCATTAAACAACGTGACCCAAAATTCACTTCCAATCGCATCCTGTAGGAGGACACGCAGAGCGAACCGGTACATGGGAACCCGCTGCCATCGATGAATCGGACACACATACCCATTTATATTAATAACGTAACATGTGTAGAACTTACTGAAACCACATTATCGACTGCTACGACTTGGCCATGGTTATATACAAATCGTCGATGTTGTACAGTTGCGAGGTCCGGAGTAGGTGGGTTAGGGGGTGCTCGCGCAATCGGAAACGGAAATGAATGCAACATGGTCATTGATTGGTTGAAGAAACCGGAACCTGAAGTGAATGCAACATGGTCACTTATTTGGGGTTAGGGAGAAACCGGAAACGGAAATCCATCGTGCACGTGGTCACCTGAAACCCCGTGAGCGCCCTCTGGCGATTATATCAGTGCAAACCCCGGGGAATCACAATCACCAGAAGTTACGAAAAAAAAAATATAGTTTTAACTCGCAGTTTCTGACCGTTGTGACAAATGGCACTTGTTTACGTCAATCGTGTTCTAATAACATGTTCAATCACTGGGTGGTACCATGTAACTGTCACTGCTATGGTTTCCTGGGTAACATGGGTGGCTCTACTAACACTGCCTTCCCCTTCTTGAATGATATTTAAAATTACTTGATTACCAAGACATTGTTAACAAGCACCCGTTGTTTTGATTTATCAGCCCACAACTGCCGAACATATTTGACTTAATAATTGATAATTAATAATTAGTCATCCCGCCACACCTCGGCAAATATATCTTCAACTATGCCTACTATACCACCTGCCCTCCCTGTATCTGTTGAAAATGAAACTCGGCCATATGCACACGCACTTAAGGTTTGGCATTACCTTAAAAATCAAGTAGCGATATTAAATGCTCATGCAATAAGACCGTCAGACTTTGCTGCGCAACATATAAACAATTTGTATTTTGAAAGATTGGTTCTGCTACTAAAGGCAATATCGACAATAATCGGTGTAACCTGTTTATATAATATATAAAATATTAATAACTAATACTATCTCATCTACTTAATCCCTAGAATGGTACATGCAGTTGTTTGTAATGACTACTTTCGATAAGCTAATGCTGCCGTTGACGATTACGCAAGTCATGTCGGCAATTTTTTGGCAATGAGCGGAAATCCGCGTCGTACTCTAAAAGTCACGGTAAGTTGTCAGTGACACTTTACACAGTTGTTTACGTGGTTTTGCACCTGGCTTGAGTATGGTGGTTTTGCAAGAGGTATTCGTAATAAACATTTGTTCACACAATGCAGAGCGCGCTAAACGAAAGATGGGAAATCAAAACTACAAAATTACGTCTTCAATAATGGGTTTGAATGTAATTATAATATACCACATGAGAAGTATATGGGGGGTTTTGAATACGCAAATGAGGCGGAGGTAACTGTAAATAGATTTCGGTCCCGGTGACGTCAAACCCCCTGACGACAGCGGCGCCCCCTGGCGACTGTTACCGGGGTTTTCCCTTGGTTTGCGCTGATACAGTCGCCAGGGGCTCTCACGTGGTTTCCCCTTTAGGGTTTTTCTATGGTTTGCGCCGATACAATCACCATGGGGCGCACACGGGGTTTCAGGTGACCAGGTGGACGATGGACTTCCGTTTCCGGTTTCTTGCGCATGCACAGTGTGTGCTTCGAACCAGCCAGCTAACCCTAACCCCAAATCCGGTGACCACGTGCACGATGGACTTCCGTT
>OY759267.1:10765895-11038395 GCA_963662155.1 Lamellibrachia columna
CATTTGATAGGCAAGGCACATCACGATGCTAATTTTCATAAAGAAGGTTTCAAAATACAAATATGTAACCGTAACGTCTTCCTAAACACGCGTTAGAACAACTATTTACCCGTAAATTAGCGTAATTCTAATGCACGGGAATTGCAAAATATGTGTTCACCTTTTATATTAATAACGTAACATGTGTAGAACTTACTGAAACCACATTATCGACTGCGACGACTTGGCCATGGTTATATACAAATCGTCGATGTTGCACGGTTGTGAGGTCGTCAGGGGGTGCTGATACAGCCGCCGGGGGTGCTCAGGCTACCCAGAAGGCTGTATGCATGCGCAAGAAACCGGAAACGGGAGTCCATCGTGAACGTGGTCACCGGATTTGGGGTTAGGGTTAGCTGGCTGGATAGAAGCACACACTGTGCATGCGCAAGAAACCGGAAACGGAAGTCCATCGTCCACGTGGTCACCTGAAACCCCTTGAGCGCTCCCTGGCGATTGTATCAGTGCAAACCCTAGGGAAATCCTAAAGGGGAAACCCCGTGTGCGCCACTTGGCGACTGTATCAGCGCAAACCCCGGGGAAACCCCGGAATCATTGGCCAGGGGCGCCGCTGTCGTCAGGGGGTGTGACGTCACCGGGAACGAAATCTATTTATAGTTACCCCCGCCTCATTTACGTATTCAACCCCCCCATACTACTCATATGTACTTATATATTTGCAGATACACATGTATATTTGCAGATACACATATACGTTCTTATTCAGACTGCACACGAAAACTAGAACATTATTTGAGCCATCTCAGTTGGAACGCTATTTTAATGAAAACGCTAGATAATCGCAGAACGAATAACGTTTTGCGTTTTTACGCTGTTTTGGAACTTCAAGATGGTCGCGGCATTTGCACGTTTACGCGATTACGTAAAGATAGACATTAGCTTCTTTAGCCTATATCTATCTTGATGGTACATACTTTCTACTATAATTATTATAAACTGCCCAGATGGCACTACGTACTCTCAAACGGTTTACGTACCTAAGTATTCGCCGCGCGCGCGCGTGGTTTCTGCGAGTGTTAGAAGTTAACGTTTTACGCAATGTTGGAAGTTAACGTTTTACGTAATATAAACCGCCATCTTTTGACGCGCGCGAGTGGCTTCTGCGATTGTTGGAAGTTAACGTTTTAAGTAGCGAACATTTGATTTACCACAAAAACCACTAAGAACCCTTGATATACGGGGTATTTCGAAAAAAATAAAGGCGTTACGTTTCATTCGTGGGGTCGTAGATTAATCCCTGACAGTTTGGCGCCCGGGGTGTAAGCCGCCTAGGACGAAAACGTGAACAAACATAATCTACAAATATACAAACATACGCTAGCTCGATTATAGTTTCATACCATCATTGCTCTCTTAGTTGTGGGGCGGCAGTTTTACTCTTGCCCCCGGCCCCACCGACACTTTCCTCGTTACGCCACTGCCATTGGCGTGACTACCTACGAAAGTGATCGACAGGAGAAGATGCCCCAGCGGCATTTTTGGGCGGCACTTTGGGAAAACAGTGACTGTATTAAACTTTGGACATTTTGTTCCACACGGACCAGTCACCTGGCCAGCGCTGTATCTGGCCATTTGCGCCAGTTTCTAAGCATGGCGTCGCATTTGGATGCACAAAAATAACCCGTTTTAGCCATTTTGGCTATCATCATTTTCGTTGAAAACCATGCAGAATAAACCTACATGTGCGCTTGTTATTGTCTTCATGCACGTTAAACGTTGAATAAAAGCCCATGCAGCCCATTGTTCAAATCAGAAGTCAGATGTGCATGCATACATTTCGATTCTCAAAGATCACGGCGTTCTATCTGCGTAGAAATTGGGATCACCACGGAAAGGAGGGTGCGGCGCGAACACGAATGAAGGAGGACAACGCCGAGGATGCCGAATGGTCACTGGAAGTGAAATGAGATGTTTCTGAAAAAAAAAAAAAAAAAACAATGGAGCGCGCCTGCTGGGGTCGGCTGGACTCGACCAAGGATGAGGACATTGACTCCGCCATCGATCGACTCACCCACACTACGTCGACATTCCCTCAAAAGGAATCAGTAGCGTATCTAGGATCTCGCCAAGAGGGAGGCCAGAGTGAGAGGGAAGCACCCATTTGTTTACCATGCTACCACGTCACACCAAGAGATACGACACTGAAGCAGGAAAGACTGTTGGCAGTTAAAATGTGGTGGTGAAGTGGGGACACGAGACATTCCCGAACTTTCTCGTGTCGCCCATGACATTCCTCACCATGTGAGTAAGTGTGGCCTCCTGTGAGAGAAGCTTCTCCAAGCTCATCAAGACATAATATAGGACCAGAGCATCGAGTAGTTTTGTGTTCCTGTCGACTCCATATACGTGACTCAAAGCCCGAAAGATTAGGTCAACATAGGTCTTGTTTGATATTTATTCTTGGATATTTTCCTTGATTTTGTTTGACGTGTTATGTAAATCGGGTTGAACTGGGGCTGCGTTTAATCATTATCAATAATGATTTTTTTTAGCAACTTAAATGAATTGCTACTGCGATGTTGGATCAATGATAAAACATTATACATAGGCATAAACCCTACATGTTCCATTATTGCGCTTTTTATTAGGGGTGTGGGCGTGGCATTTATTAGTTCACCTTCAGGGGCACTTTGTCTCGTTATTTAAGCCACAAGGGAAGGTCGGGCATGTCCACACACCTAAGAAATAATGTGTCATGACCAATGAACTGTTTATGCCAGAAGGGTAAACGTTCGCCTTGTTAATCTGTATATTCCAATAGACCACCCTTGAGATAAATTCCACGTTTTATATGTATGTTTTCTGTGTACAACGCACGTTGACACACATAACGCATTTAGGGTATCTGCTCACAGTTATTGGGTTATTTTGACATCTCAGTACGCGGTTTTACGATAAAGGGTATATACATCAAGAGGTCTCATTGATATGTGAATCAAATATGTTAGTGAAATAATATATATAACGGAACAGTGCATATTTTCTACGTTCAATGGTATATATTTCAATGCACTCAACGTAAAAATGGTATCTTTTTGACAGAAATCTAAAATGTGCTTCGTTAGAGACATTTTAAAAGAATGTATACTATGTTTTGAGTAACCTACACCTGGATTCCTGTCACACCCCTCCCCAAGGAAACATGGATTAGCTGATGACTAAGGCGTAAGGCGTATGTCATATATCACATAATGACCAAATCAAATATATATTTTAATAACACATATGCCCCAAACGACCGGAGGGGGAGATTATAAATTTTCCCGCACGCGGGATCTATGGCGGTAAAGTTTATTTGTGCAACGACAACACTAATACATACATTCCAAAAATGCATAAACACATCAATAGTCATATATTATTGAGGAGAGTGTGAGTTACGTATCAACACATGTAGTTACGTGACATTCTGCAAAAAACACCTTAGTGTTCTTACCGACGTAAAAGAGTTCAATTCTCGGGTTTAAATGCTCGATATATGAGTTAAATGCTACCGTAGAACACAGTTTAGAACACAGCAAATAGTCCCTATACTGCGTGGTTTTGTCAATATAACGATCGAGGCGTGCGGATATGCCTCAGTGTGCGGATATGCCCCACCTTCCCCTATGGACTGAATCGGGCAAATGTAAGTTATAGCCTAGATGGCGTGCTATCGACAGCGAAACACATTTCGAGTGTGAACTATACTCTTAAAAATTATGGCAACCAACAAAATGCGAACTTCTGTGCACCGTGCGTTATAGTTCACAACCACGTTGATCATAGGGCGTGCAAAACTTAAACCAGTCGAGCAAAAAGAGGCACCGGCTAACTTGCATTTAAAATTATTCCATAAAAAAATAAAACCACTGGATGCACCCAAAAACCCAACCTGGCCCATAGTTAATACATAGAACAGAATAAATGTAATTGTCCGGCATCTGTGTGGATCGAGGCGTTAGGTTGTAAATTTATATCACTGTAAATGCCCGTTTTGTTCACCTTTCCCCTTTTGGGAAAGCTTTTTTGCAAAGATATTTAAACTAAACATCTATACGTTTGTCGGCATTAGAAACATTAACTATGCAATACAAAGCGTATCCATGCAAGTCACTATTTTTTATAGCAAACATTTTCGCGCGAAAATACTGCTAAATTTCAAAACTAACGTTCAGTTTAAAAGCATAGTACCCACTAACGTTCAGCATATTAGCATATACTTTATTGTTGAATGGTTTATTGCACATATATAAAGTCTGTATCGCTTACTCAAACGTGTTGTATACACTGAAACAGCTAGTTGCCATTCAATAAGATAACACTTTATGACAAGAAGAGAAAAACGTCAAATGTTCGTTTTCGTCCGTAACTTGTTTCTTGGGAACTGATCATCGTATACAACTGATAATAACGGTTACCTTTAAAACAAAAACGTCTCGTTGTAACATGTGATGGATTGTTTTTCGTCTTAAAACTGTTGCTGCTATTTTGGAAACAAACAAAAACGTCTCGTTGTAACATGTGATGGATTGTTTTTCGTCTTAAAACTGTTGCTGCTATTTTGGAAACGCGCTCTTTCAATAAGATTGAGTATATAGAAAACTCCTAGAAACTTATATCATTTCGAAAAAGGGTTTAGTCATTTGCTGCACGCGTAGCCAATCAAATTGTGGAATGTGTGACGTCAGACAATATAAACCAATCAGGATTAGAGACGGCAGCGTTCTTAGGGCGGTGTCAGGAGGCCATCTTTGGCAGTCAGAACAAAAGCAAGCTGCTGCGAGGAGTCCAGTGACCAGAAGGACACCGTGTAACACCTTTTTACCATCCAAAAGCCATGTCCGACTCCGAAAAACCAGAGGAGGAGAAAACGGCCGACATCGAGAAAAAAGTGATCGGTAAATATATTTGCAGTTCGGCAAAATATTCGATTTGTTGGTACTTGACAGCGAACCCTCGTGTCTTCGACTAGTTGAGACGCGAGCGTCGCTCACGGCTGAGACCGGCTAACAGCGGAACCATGCTGGGAATGTAGCTTCATTGTTGAATTGTCTAACAAACTGAAAGTTACTTCAGTGCATTATCCGAGTCTACCGTATTATTTATAAATTAATATATTCCACACCCATATATATATATATATATGTATGTATGTTTGTGTGTGTGTGTGTGTGTGTGTAAACAACCAACTGCATTAGTTGTTTTATTTTAGCCACCAAGGTCACCGGTACCGTGAAATGGTTCAACGTGAAAAGCGGATATGGCTTCATAAATAGGTTAGTTGTACATTCTACCTCGTGTTATGTCTTGGGACATCCGATTGGCAGTCAAGTTGTCCAACATGTCAAAGTGTTTGTACGACACGAACAGGTGCAGGTGCCAGTCACCCTGAACTAAAACATAAATTTAAACAATGTCAATGAAGAAACATTTTCAAGCGTAAAAGTTTGACTTTGTAAAAAACTGTAATAACAATTTTTTTTTACACCATTTGATTCAAAACATGCCATTCCAGTTACTTAAGTATTTACTTAATACTCCTTGTACCTACCACGGGCAACTGAATCAACTTGGGCCTTTATAACTAATATATATACTAAAGGGTATGCAACATGGAATGACACCACTCACCTTTCAACATCCGTTTCTGAGCTTTGCAATGCATAATCCAATTACTACGATCATACACACGTCCAAATGAATAAACTTTCACTATACCTACTTTTGATTACACATGTCTGTATTTCTTAACGAAAAGATATATTTTAACGACTGCACGCACAAAAGTACATACTGCCGAAGATTCATCCCTAAAATCGCGCAAACTTCATCTGCAGTGAATGCATCTGTTCTACGAGAAACGACCATTTTTAAAGCCCACCAGTGCTCGACTTCAAACGTGATTATCTTCTAAACTTTCGATACAACCATATGTTAATTTTACCCATGATTCATAGCTATGATATGTAGAATTCCGCTAGTTTTAGTGTCATATCAATCCACCCGATGACACCACCTCCACAGCCTTTTTCCCCAGCGTGGGGAGAACAAGGTCGGACGCTTTCGGACGTGCATGGTCTAATGGGTTAAGAGGTTTCGGATCTTCATTGCCGCTGTTAGATTTGTCCCACTGAGGTTCGTGTCTTTCTCTATTATGTTTTGTATAGTAGTTGTTGGTTGACCTCTTCTCCGAAGGCCACCAAGCTTCCAGATCAGGACTTTGTTGGCTGCTTCGTCATGGCATCACATGACCTGCCAGATGAAGACTCTGTTGACTCACGATGGTGGAGATCCGTGGGAGGGAGCCGTACAGTTCTTGGTTGGTGGCGCCATGACACATTTTGAGTTTTCTGCAGCATTCTTGTGTAGGTGCCATCCAGTGCATTTTCTACTGGTTGTGTGTTGTGTGTCGCATCCATAAATCAGGATTGGTTCAACCGTTGTCCTGGAATTCTTCAGTTTGGTGAGTCTGCAGATGGGCGCTCTCCAAACTTTGTCAAAGGCGTGAACTGCTGCCCATGCCTGTGTTTTTCTGCACTGGATATCCTGCTGTGAGTTTGTGTAGGAACCGAGATATTTAAAATCCTCTACTTTCTCAGGGCATCACGTTTGAGGCGAGCAATCGCTCTTGCTCCCTGTCGCTCGCGCAAATCAATAATCTAGTGATTGATTTATCGCTCGCGTCAACTGTTAAAATCGCTCGCTGCCTGTGTTTGGGCTCAAATACACGGAGTTCACATATCATCCGTCAATGGCGATCGCAGCCAGCTGCACCAAGTTTGCAAGAACGCCATCGAAGCGATGCTGGCTGCGTGGTTTATAAAAAGTTATCAAATGAGTCGACTAACTTCGGTGTGTATTATGTTTAAATGTCACATAATAAAATACGTGTATACATGTACGGTTACGGAATAGTTAAGGGATCAACAATATTTCGTTACGATCTGATTGACCGACTACGCTGTAATGGCAATCGAAAATAATAACCTGGATCTGAACTACCGAAAATGTATACAAGTTGACATGGAGTGTAAAAGTTGATTAGACATTGAAAACGATAATTTTTTTAATTGTTCCACTTCGTCATTCAACCGCTCTGAACACATAAATTCACAAAGCACATCTCCGGTACCACTTAACATTGATTCACTGTTTCATGTGCGGATGATAAATTCATATTTTTGCGCACCGAGTTTGAGTTGTGCGTTTGGCATTTTGATGCAAAGGAAGCATGCCATTTCACCCCAGTTTATATTGGTGTTGCATGCTAAGCTGCATTTATGAGTTATGACTATACATCTAATTCTTATACGTGACGTATTTGTGAATCTCAATTACAATTTTCAAACCGCCTAAGCGAAGTCACACATGAAACCAGTACCTTGTCGTGGGCACGGCCCGGGCACAGGGCATGGCCCTTGCCTAGGCTACGCCTACGGTAATCAGTGACAAGTTGCAATTCAAAACCGTTTCACCAATTGTAATGTATGGGGTTAACTAAAGTAACATTTATTTATTTGTACAAAAGTCAGCGCCAACAAGCACCAATTAAAATTTTATGGCGACGACAGAATCCGAATGGGAAATGGTGGTGCCACCACACAGTAAAAAAAAAAAATCGTTCACGTAAATTAATTTGGCATAAATTATTTAGGTGAGAGATTTATCGCTCGCTTGTTGTTTTCAAACGTGAAGCCCTGCTTTCTCAATTTGAGTCCTATGTGATGAGTGAATGCTTTCATTAGCAGACGGGTTGATATGCATGTACTTTGTTTTGCTTGAGTTTAGAAATAGTCCAGTAGATTTGGAAGCACTTTCCACTTTATGAAGTAAAAGTTCTGCTTCTTGTATCGTGTCAGCGAACAGAACTATGTCATCGGCATAATCTAGGTCAGAGAGGTGTGAGGCAGGATGTCTGCAGCTTCTGTGTCTGGTTAGGGTTAGTCCTTCTCTGTCATCAATCACAGTTCTTAATGCGTAGTCCAAGACTGATGAATATGTATGGGACAAGAGGGTCTCCTTCATGTATTAATGTTGAAATTAGTAGTTTCCCTTTCGGGAGTCAATACAACTGCAGATGTGTTTACATACATTATCTGTATTGCTTTTATGATCTTCTCTGGGATGCCATATGCATGGGGAATCTGGAATAGTGTTTCTATCTACAGAGTCAAAAGCTTTCTTGAAGTCGATGAAAGTAATGGCAGCTTCTTTCTGGTGGTTTCTCATTTTTTCTATGTTATGGAAATATTTTTCCAGGGCAAGAATCTGCGAAGATGTGGATTGTAGAGGTCTAAATCCGTTCTGGTTTGGGCGTAAGATCTTTTCTTGCTCAGGGCGAATTCTGTTAAGCAGGAGTCGTTTGTAGACCTTTAAGGCCACGCGCGACGCTCAGAATATTTTTTTAAATTAATTTTCATGTTTTGTCATATTCATGAGCTGCTATTATCTAACTATCGATCTGTGTGTTTTATATGTATAAATAAAGTCAATAAATGCAATAAAAACAACATTTTCTAAGACCCTATTGTCTTGAGTAATTATATTACATCACCGTGTTACGGAAAAATACAACATTTTCAGCGGTCCCGTACAGGACCGTGTTTGTAAACAACCCCGCCATGTTTGGTATGGATTTGAAGCGTCACTTTCGCTGCGCATGCTGGTAGTTATGATTCCGCATAGTCCATGGTAGATTTTGACTATTTCAAGCTGGAAGAATACCACCCGGAAAAGGTTTCATTGGTCGGCATTGGTCACGCCCACGAGTGCTCAACGCTGATTGGCTATAGGCCGCCACAAATCAGCTTTCTTAGAGCCGCCATTTTTTCCTCGCTTCGATTCGCTTGCGCTTGCTTTTCATAAAATGTCTGGAGTAAATAAGAAAGTAATGCAGCAGTTCGGTACAAGACCTATGTCTCGTCGTCGACAGCTGCAATTAGCTAGAGCTACGATCGGAAAACGACCAAAAAGGAGCGCTGAAGGCGAAGTTGAACTGCCGTGCGCTCAGTCGCGAGGGGATTCCCCGACTCCGATTCCCAGCGTGAGTGGGGAACAGAGACAGTTGCCAACTGCGCTTGATGTAAGTATTTGTTAGTCCTTTTTGCGCCATGTTATTTTTATATTTGTGTAATAAATGTTTTAGTCACCAGTGATGTGTATATTCATGAATTTCAACTTGAAACATGACCTTAATTGCTGGAATTTCTTCATTGTTTATGTTACTATTTTTAGGCTTCCCTTAGCGTAGGCCTAGCCCATTTCACCTTATCCTAGGCTCCCTTACTGCCCTTGGCTTAGCCTTAGACCATACTATTAGAAATAATTAGTATTAATAACTGAAACCAATTATTGCGTACATTATGCATATGACTTGTGATGATATGTCCATATGATATAACTTTATTTTTGACAGTCCTGTGTATGACATGTATAATGTTTTCTTGTTTTGACAGACTTTATTGTCTAACATGATAAAACTGCTATACTTGGAGAAATATGAAATCCCACACATTTATGTAGCTAATGACAAATTGTCTTGTATTACAGGTTGATATGGATGCACCCCAGCCATCAACTTCAGTCGTAACTCCAACATCAGCTACCAAGCGGAAGTTTAGCTATCGGCGTGGTCTTCGTCCGCGAATAATGGCTCAGCGTGCCAACATTGAGACGTCCTTCGTCAGTTGCAAGATGATGACAAGGCTTGTGAAGGGTCTGCTGTGTCTCAATCCCGAGTGTGGTGCATCAACGCTGAAGATTCGTGCCGTAGATCGTCGCCTCGGCCTCATCTGTCAGTACCAGACGCACAACATGTGGGACTGTGCTGAACAAGGCATGGTCATCTGATCGCCTAGACGGTTCAACAAAAGGGAACGTTCCATTTTCTGTGAATCGCCAAGTTGTCGCAGCTACCATGGACATGGGTGTGGGACACAGCGGGTTAGTGAAGATGTGTCGTTTCATGAACATGCCGGAGATGCATCACAAGACGTATGCGAAACACGTCCGTGCCATCACTGAAGCGAACATGGTGGTGGTGAACATTGTGTTAGATGAGGCAGCTGTCACAGTGCGCAAGGCTTGCCAGGACCTTGATCCGACGATCACAGAAGACTCCATCCTTGACCTGACAGTGAGTTTTGACGGGTCATGGATGACTCGAGGACACAAGTCACTGTATGGCGTTGGTTGTGTCGTGGAAGTGACAACTGGACTTGTGTTGGACTTGGCTGTACTCTCTCTGTACTGTCAGCGTTGCACGTACGCAGAGAAGTTGTTAGAGACGCACACTGAATGCAACAAGAACTACAACAGCACTTCTGGGGGGATGGAAGCCACTGCTGCAGAAATCCTGTGGAATCGTTCTCTCGAGCGTGGCTACAGGTACACGACAATAGTGTCAGATGGTGACGCCAAGACCTTCAGTCACCTTACCGACTTGCAGGTCTATGGAAACGTGGTACTCCGGAAGGAAGAGTGCATTAACCACGTCTCCAAACGGCTTGGAACAGCACTACGCAAGTTATCAGCATCTGGAAAGAAGTCTGGCGTCACCCTCGGAGGCCGGGGCTTTGGTCGACTCACAGCACGCACCATTGAGAAGCTGACACGCTACTATGGAGATGCAGTGCGTTCTCACCTGAATGACCTCAGTGGGATGCAAGCAGCCGTGATGGCCAGCTTTGATCACGCCATCTCAACTGATGACAAGCCACAACACGATCGTTGTCCAGTGGGAGTCAACAGCTGGTGTTTTTACCAGAGGGCACTTGCCACCGGACAGCAGCCAGGGCCACATCTCACTAAAGTCCACACACCTCTGTCTGCAGAGGTTGGTGAACGGGTGAAGGAAGTTTATGCCCGCCTTGCCCACAAGGATTTGCTGCAGTGCTGCCTGAAGCAGAAAACGCAGAACGCAAACGAAAGCCTCCATTCCGTGATCTGGTCGAAGTGCCGGAAAACCAGATTTGTCGGGCTGCAGCGGGTCCTCTCTGCCACCTGTACTGCAGTGTCACAGTTCAACTCTGGTGTGCAGTTGACCATGCAGCACCTGTGTGATGTCATGGGTATTGTCCCTGGTGTGCACATGACAGCATCAGCTGAGAAGGCTGACACTATGCGGCTTTGGGGAGCCGAGCGACAAGCCAAAGAATCGACCAAGACGGCTCGTCTGGCCCGCAAGCGAGCTCGTTTGGCACAGGCCAAATCATCACAAAGTGACTATGCCGCAGGCGAATTTTAGTGTGGTTGAAATTATGGACACAATTTTGTGTGGTTCTGTTTGTAGTATTTTTCTCAAACCTAATGACATCTTGCATCATTACAGAGAACATTCTTGGGAGAGAGATCTGTGTAATTTTAGTACTGCAGCTGTATTATTTTTGCAATTACTACTGAAAATGTGTTTTTATTTTGTCTTTTTCAGTGTTGACATATTTTATATATGCTATACAGCCAAATGATGAATATCATTAGAAAGATCAGTATTTGTAGGAAGTGTTTGTAATATCAGTACTGTACCTATATTATTTCTATAGGTATTACTAAAATGCATTTATTTGTCTGGGCGTTTTTCCATGACTGCGCCGTTTCTCTTATATGATTGTGTGTATTTTTTTATATACATTTACATGATGAATAGCATGCACCATTAGAAAGAGCATTGTTTGAGGAATCTGTCTGTATAATCTGATCACTTTGGCTGCATTTTTGCATGTACTATTCTGTATCGAATTGTTTGAAATGTTTGAGGCCAGTTTTCTCAATAAAATGTTTTTGCCCGACTAAACACTTCTCATTTTATGTAACTCGCTTATTTTTCAATGAAATTACTTGAAATTTTCAGTATTGCATCCCAACATAATGTGCAAACTTATGACAGTTTTGGATTGGAGAAAAACATCTAAATTGAACCCCTATGTTGACTTTTGTAACAATGTTGAACTTTCGATTTGCTCAATATTGAAAAAATTCATAAATTTATGTATTTGTTTTTTAAAATATTCCATCTGTCATAAGTTGCATAAGTATGTAGGCTATCAGTGTGCCAAAATACAATGCATTTGATTAAGCCATTCTCCAGATACACTAATCACGGTGCATCTAAGAAATCCAAAATGGATACCACCCACAGTGCCACCTGGTGGACAATATTTTAAAAATAATTTTATAAAATATTTATTAACACTGTCCTAAAATTTCAGTAGGCTACAATAAATAATAACAAAGCTAGAGAGAATAATAAAAAAATGGTTTTGACCATAGCGCATGGCCTTAAATAATTTGAACTTGCCATGAATACATAGCAAGTTCAAATACAAAAGACATATCATATCTACATCTTGCACCAAGAATTATCCCTATATGACAATTGTGAGGAAAGTTATGAGCTATTTTCACCATGTACATAAATCCAGAAATTCAAAAATAGCAAATTGATGTATCATCTTCCTACAATGGATATTATCTCTGCTACTGGGATAATGTGTCACATAAACAAACCCAAAGGTGTACTATGTGTTGTAACACTACAGTAAATTTTATTACAAGAAAAACAAGATCAAAATCTAACACACTTCCTTGTAGCACTCAAGGCTAGCCAGTCACATGACACTGCCAGACAGTGTTTGCCCTGTTGGTGTGTGCTCCCAGACACTTTTGGTAAAGGGGCACGTTGCACTCTCTGCAACCAAAGTTGGTTGTCTGAACTCTGCTACCAGTTTTCCTTGAGAACGAGCACTCCCTGCAAGCAACGTGCTATGGAAATATTTTTCCAGGGTGCGTTTGCAGTGGATGTTCTGGTGCTCTGAAGAGCTCGGAGTACCTGTCTGTCCTGGTTTCCCCAATCAGATCGCTAGAGAGATCCTCCAGGAAGTAAAGGAAGGTTGGCCATTGCCTTCCTTGGTAGCTGTGACCCTGGTCAATGGCCACGATGTAGGCATTGTGCGCCGACAGCATCATGCTGTAAAAGAACAGGCGCCACCACTTCTTCCATTGGTGGTTCATCATGTACATAGTAGCTGATGACCTGGTCCATCAAGTCTACACCGCGCATGTTTCGTTGGCAGTTCACCATCTTGAGCACTTGCACCTGTGCCCAACCCTGCTCTCTGCGTTGCAGAACTGTACCTTGTTCTGTCGGGTCGTGGAAATTCGACGGTGGGAACAGGGCCCGAGGTTATAAACCGTACTCAAGCTCAAATGAGCACGGTTTCATGCTCAAGCCTCGCCTTCACATTATGCTCAAACTCAGGCGAGGTTATAAAACATCTTGAGCACGAAATCATGCTTAGTGTTGAGCACGAAATGCAGAAATCCTGAGTATGCTCAGGACCGTGCTCAAGCATAAATAAAAATGGCAGCTCACGCATAAATTTTAAATTTCGAGAAGATACACCGTCTGATTTGAGCGTCCAGGTCACCTACTGCCGAGTTTTATCCGTATGAAGAACTGATGGAATACAACATTTTGCTCAAACAGCAGTATTTAACAAACATTTGCCAAATGTAACCGCAGCAGTGACAGGCACCGCAGAACAAGTGATAGTTTTCTTTTAATGGCGGCTTTTCGACGATGGGGGACCATTCATTTACAGCTACAGTAGAACGACACAATTCTATTTCAACTACAGAGTCGCGATTCACATGAAATGTATCTACAGAAATTAAAACTGGATTAGCTGGACGATTTATAACATGCCATACTGGACATTAGCCATACCAATATGATATATGCAAAGTGCATGTGTGCTGCCAAATAAATTATTCCGTGAACTGTCAAGACAATACAGCATCGTCGTTTTGTTACTGTAAATAATAGGCATTAGTTTTTATTTTATTTTAAAGCATTTCGCCAGTTTTCAGTTGGGGTATTGGAATATAATAAATAATATATAGTAGGTACCGGCAGCCAAAATGCAATGAGGATTTATGACAGTGAAAGTTATTGCAATAAACAGAAAATCATAAAACATGATCAATAAAAAAATTAATGTTCTATCTTAAAAATTAAGGAAATTATGGCCATTTTTGTCTGTGTAAAATGTCTCGATTTAGCAACCTTTACGACGGACGATGTTTGACAGTGTGTCACACATCCATTTAAACAGCAACATATCTCCTAAATCACTCAACATAGAGACCGTATCCAATTTTTTTAGAGCATTCCTTCAAAAATGGCAAAATGTGCAATGTTCATACTCGAACTAGTGTTGGTGTCATTTCGACCAGAAAGTGCTCTAAATACATATGTTAATGTAAGCCTATGCATGAAATTTTTCCCTGTAGTTATATAGTTAATGCATCACTTATAAGGAAGAATGGCTAAACTGTGTGGAAAAATTACATAGTTCGGCTAAAACATCGCTCGGTATCGAGCCGGCAAAGGAGGCCGTCATTCTGCTTTGTGGGCTTAGTTTTCGACCGGAAGCGGAAGTTCTACCAGAAGTGGAAGGCCGAATGCCTTCACAAAGGCAGGATTACCGACTACGGTCATTAACAGACGATGGTTTGGCGGTTCCAAAAATATCAAACAATATGGTGTAAGTCGAAGGAAGGACCGCATTGTCAAGGTGTAAACATCTTTCAGTGTATTTTGCGTCTTCCTAATAAAATGGATAAAATTATCATTGTTATAGGGGTGGACTTATAGTAAACGTACAAATATACTATCTGGCGCTGAAAAGTGGAAAAAAAAATTTACCGTAAATTAGCATCCGCACCAGGCCTTAAATGTTCTTGAATTCTTTAATGTTCTCAAAAACATATTTTTCTGTGTAGCTACATGAATGCACCAACTATCAATGATTGCACGTTTTAGTAAGTTTTTTATTTGCCATCGAGACTCCTGGAGAAGACCACTGCAGAGCTATAATTAATTAAACAAATAGTTTGGCCGTAATCACCAGATGTCGCCATGTGTGAACATAAACCAACCAACTGAACTCTTTCTCCGATGGTCTCGAAGGCAGCTGCCAGCACACATGCTGTTTATTTAATTTAATTTTTGTCACAAATTTGATTTATGATTGATAATCGCCATGTCGATAGCTTAGAGCTACAGTGATGTCAGACATGAGTGATTATTGCATGATAATTGGGTTGCGAAGGATTGCTGTGGCGGTAAAAAAAAAATGCAATTGAAGGTGTGTACTGATTGCGACAAAAGTCAATATCTGTAATGCGTTTTGTATTTTAATTTTTTTTTCTAAAGAAACAATGTATCGATAATTACCTAAATAACTACTAACTTGTTATTTCATCGATTGAGAGCAATCAAATTGTTAGAAAAGTGAAATATTTACAAAGCAAAACACGCTTTGCGGAAAGCCTCCTGGGTTCAAAATTTTTATGATGTTTGCATTTTTTGGTTCTGTATATATGAAACATTTTGCTAAAGCTCCTTAGTCTTTCAACATGAAAACAGCACAAACTCTACTCTATCCAGATGGTTCCACATGACATCTTTGTGAATTATATCGGGTTCTGGTTGCCTTTAATCATACAAATCGTATTAATCCAAAGCCATATATACCAGCAGAGTCCCAACCTGGCACTTGAATAATAATAATTCACATTATATTAGGTACCGGCAGCCTATGTAACGCCCTGTCTCAGCAGTCAGGTCATGGAAAATTTTGCGTTTTCAAGTCGTGACATCTGTGTTTTCTCATGAAATAAAATGTGTGTGCTTGTTGATTGACTTCTTATCTTTCATTTGGGTGCTATTGTGTGGGTGTGTGCATGCTTGGAAACACAAGAAAAACAACGATCAACCACAGTATCATGAACGCATTTCGCCACGGGAAGCAGTTGCCATCACAGCAGAAAAACACAGTCAGTAGTTTTTTTTTTTAGTTTAGCCATTCTTCCTTATAAGTGATGCATTATCTATAACTACAGGGAATAATTTCATGCATATGCTGACATTAACATGTGTATTTAGAGCAAGATGGCGCTAGATGATGCCGCCTGTGCAGCGATAAATGAAGGATGAACTTTTATTTACAAACATGAATACTGCCAGTACCTAATTATGTTCAACATCATTGTTTCTCACCATTGTGAGTAAACTAGTCTAGCGCTGCCGATCGCCAATTGGTTCGTACGTTTTGTGTGGAAGATCGACGTTACTGTCGAAGCGCCAGAGACAGATGGCCTTTGTCACTGCGAACGATCATGCGAAGTCGGCGATTATCGCCCATATGCGGACCACATAGACGCAAGCAAAGCACCGTCTCCCGACAGTTAAGACCGCTTTCATATGAGGAAGCCTTCAAGATCTGTACGGTGAAGGAGCCGTGTCCCGGATTCACTGGTTTAGTGAAACGGGTTTTCACTGTCGCAGAGACCAGAGTATTGGTCATGGACATTTGGGGCGACACTTGTATCATGGTGACAGTGTTGGATATTTGCAGTGTGTGCTCTATTTTCTTGTATTAAATTTATAATTAAACGTTGTTATGTTAATTTATATTGGCGTTATGTTTTCTTGTGATTATATTTAATATACGTATATTATGTTTATATAATACATCGTATATTAGGCCTAGCAAAAAAGAAACTAGTTTCTCGTCCTGACTTTTTTTTTGTTAGAGGCCCTTATTATTTACTATTTTTTGGTATTAGTTTCGACGATGGCCACCATGTCTTAGATGCTATCTTTCAGTAGTAAATAAAAAAGGAGATGGAGACAAAAAAGGAAATGGGCGGGGACAGGAAACTATTTTCTTTTTTTTACTAGGCCTTAACACATTATGTAGTGTTTTGCATTTTGACGTTTTGTGATCTTAAAAAAAATGGCTAAAAAATTGAACCTTTAGCCATATTGGTAAAATTATTTAAACATAAAATATAACTAATTAAAAGTGCAAGCAAATTCATTTATACTGGTTGGGGCAATTTTTGCTATGCTGAAGAGAATATGCCATTTTTAAAAAAATTAAGAAACCAAGAGATTAGTATGATAACAATAATTTAATAAGTTGAGTGCTAAGAAATTTTTTTGATCGTTGTTTTGTCGTATTTTCGACCAGAACCTTTTCGACGTGACCACTTTCCGGTGGTCACACCTAGCGAATCGGACTGTCGTGGAATCGGCCAATAATGGCGGAGATACATCGGCTGGAATTATGATGTTTTGTTTACTGTCTGGCTATTCTGCAAAAAAATTACAGGATAGCTCCAAAACAGTAGAACATTTTGTTAGGGTGCATCAACTAATTTTTTACGTGCCAAATGCCACATTTACACGCCCTTTGGGCACACTTTAGCAATTTGGTTGCGCCAGTTTTTAAAATATTGCATCAGTGGCACAAAAGCTCGTCCTAGATTGAACCCTGAGCTAAATTAAGGTACCCTAATTCTAATTTATGGCCAACCATTGCTTATTAATGTTACCAAAACTGTAAATATGCTGTAGCTTCAGCAACTGCAAACATTGTGTACACACACCTATTTGAGTACAGATGAGAAATGCTCTCGTTTCTACAATATTTAAAATAAACTCATTATTATAAGTAAAACAAAAAGCCAAGGGGTCAGTGACTCCAATTAACCCATTAGGCCCCAGGATTTTATTAAAACATGCCACCATGTTCCCAGGATTTCTGGCAAATTTTGAGCGATTTTACCTCCTTGTGTTAAAAAATCTGTAGAAAAAAACTATTCAATGTTGACAATTATAAGTTGTGTTTATTTTGAAGAGTAGTAATTTCTCCACATGCATGTATACATAGAAATTGGATATATTAATAAAATGTTGACATTTGATCATAATTTGCAAAGACAAAATAGTACATTTGTTAAAACTTTGAAAGTTGCGACTGACATTTGAAAATGATCCCATGCCATAACCCTATGCAACTCAGTGAAGAAAATGTAGCTATATGTGTTAGCTTTGCACCACTGAAAACATCAAATTCTGACGGTTATATTTCAGGTTACACCATATTTTATCATGACATATTTAGAAATAAAAAATTTTGAGATAGCGTGAACAAAACTGATGAAAATAAAGATTTCCGAAAGGGCAACACATGCACGTAACGAGCTGTTGTTGTTGCAAAATGTATCCGCTAGGGTGTGGCAAAATTTAGTAGCGTTTAGTTCAATAGTTATTCGCCAGGATTTTTTTTAATAGAGGGTCCTGTATGCGGCCGGCGGCGGCCGTTCAAGGACTGCACAGAGCGGCCAGCCACGGCCGTTGTGGGGTCTAATGGGTTAAGACAAATTTGTCACTTAATTAGTTTTTAGTCTATTGGAAATAAACGTTTGATTTGACATACAATTTTAAAGGTATTTCTAAAATAACGTTCAGACGCTTCGGAAAATGTTCTTGCTGCTGTTTTACCCACCAAATGTTCTTGAGTTTTACTTTATGCTTTCTGTATGAAACCTGTGTATACTTATAATTTATACATTTTGTGGGACCAGTTCAAACTCACCTGGGCCGGTTCAAAATAGAACTGATGGATACGTCATTAGAGAAGTTCAAGGCTGTTTCATATTGCACACAACATTGCGACTCACTTCAAAATAGGATCAGTTGTTTCATGCATGGTTGCCATGATGTCTAGCGATGATGTACCGTATACGTTGGACAGTCATACAGCAATCTCTGGTTCTGTGTGACAGCATCAGCTCGTCGCAACAATATCACCTCAAGTAAACCCAGCTTGTGTTGTTGAATGCTTCCCAGAGAAGTCAAGTTTGTGTTGGAAGGAGCATATCTGCCAGCAGGTGAAGTGTAAAGTGCTTTGAGCATAGAACTTATCCTTTTGTTAAAAAGCTAAGATATGATTTCTTAACTGTTTTGTGTTTGATTGATAAAGCATGATTGATGTTATTTGTTTGTGTTTTCAGAGATGATACGAAAGAAGACGTCTTTGTCCACCAGGTAGGTAATAATTTCAGTACTTGGGAAAATGGTTACCACACATGCACAATTTAGCCTAGTCTGTTATCTGACCATGCTCAAGTAGCACTAACATTAGTGGGCTACGGTTCAATGGTCAGAGTACATTAAGCTTTTGATTTGTCCCAGCTGCTTTGCCTGTCTGCAAAATGTTCACACATGTATAAGATTGGTAGAACTACTTCAGTATTCAGCAAGTACTTGTTTTGTTAAATATTACTGAACACACAATTATTGGTAATAAAGTAACTGTGTAATCACATTATTCTTACTCAAGAACTTAGTTGCCTGCAGAAAACAATTGGAAATTGGTTGCATTTCTCCTTGGAATGCACCTGCCATATATGTCCATAAATTAGTGACCCACTGCATATGCAGCTAAGTAGTAATTTTTCTCAGTAATCAGAATACAAGTGAGAGCATTTTGGGGTGATATGCAATTTTTCAAGTATTTACAAAGAAATCCAAATTACATTGTTGACTATGGTTTACACTCAAGTGTATTTTAGCATATCTGGACCCCTTTTTTCAGACCCATGGGGTCCTGGGATTTTTTGAAACCATAACACAAACACTGTATTTGTTACTTGTGTGTATCCTTTGGGAAGTGTCAGATGTTTTGTTTGGCTACCATGGCGTGATTATTTAGAATTTTAATTAATTTACTGCTACCTCTTGGTAGTGACAATATCAAATGTGTATTAATTCATATTTCTTGTGTGCTTTCAGACAGCCATCATAAAAAATAATCCGCGAAAATACCTGCGAAGTGTTGGCGATGGTGAAAAAGTAGAATTTGATGTAGTTGAGGGTGAGAAAGGAAATGAGGCTGCCTGTGTCACTGGACCAGAAGGCAACTCTGTGCAGGGTAGCAAATATGCTGCTGACCGCAGGCGTTATCGACCTTGGTATCCACGGCGCCGTGGTGGTGGCCCCCGTCGCCCGACATCCCAAGTAAGTTACAGCTAGACAGTTTTTAAGAGTGACACAATTATATTATAGTTTACCCCCCATCCATAATCCAAGTAATCATAGCTGACACACCATTTCAGACAGTTTTCACCAATATAATTCACACTACATAGGTTGTGATCAAGATAAAACATGCATATCATGATTGCATGTAACACTTTACAGGATATCATGTGTAGGAACATATTTATTACACCATGAGGGCTATTTACCCTAAATTTTTACAAACGCAGTGTGTGTGTCCATATACAATCATATTTGACATGACAGTCAGTCATCACTAACTCTGAAATGCATGCAGGCTAGATATGGAATAGCATCAATTTAAATTTGGTAAAGATTGGGTAGTTGGTTTGAGAGTTCTAATAATCCCTCCCAAAAAATTACAGAACGTCTATATCTAAACGTTGTTCAAAATTAAAAGGGAAAACTTATTTAGGTTTTACCATGTCGAGAAATATACGTAGACATTCACGGCATGCTCACCGGACCCAGCCAATTCAATGGCAGTGGCACTGCGTTGAGCAGGTTCGCGCCCAGTTTTGTTTTTTCAACCGTTCTATGCCACCTCACGAACTGCCGATGGGAATCGAGGAAATGACTTTAAATGTTTTCTGCCAGTTGTGTAATAAAGGATATGCTGTAGATGATTGAAATGAAAACAGTGGGGGGGTCTGGCAAAAAAGTCAATATTTGTTTACTCAATTTACAGAAAACTTGCACTAGGCAAATAAAAAAATTCTATCAACCTACTGTGGCTCACCTTAAATACTTGGGGTAGTGGTAGATAATAATAAATAAGCTATTTGAAAAATTATTAAAATTACATCATGACATTAAACTTAAACAGTGATATTATTAATTGTTTACTGAACTGTTAAAAGGAAACAGTTTGTTGCATAAATCAGTGCTTGACGGCTTAGCTGATGCCAGAAACGGGAGCATGATAACAGAACATGTTAATAACTATTGTGGCTATTAGCAGGCACTATTTTTGTTGTCGTATGTAATCAGATACCAGATGTAGATAAAATATAGTGTTTCAGATATGCATACAAGACACATTAGTAATAAACTTATTTGCATTATAATTGCCAGACTAGAGAGGGGCAAAGTGGTGATGAGAGCAGTGGTGAAGGAGGCCAGGGTTCCCAAAGGGGAGGAAACCAATACAACCGAGGTGGCCCACCACACCGCAGGCCATACTGGAGGCGCTACTACTGGGGACCACCACGTCGTCCATACCGTGGTCCACCACGCAATCAGCAAGATGGAGATGGTGAGGAACAGCCGAATGCTGAGGAGGTTGACCAGAACAGCGACCAGCGATCAGGGCGCCGTGGTCCCCAACGATACTACCGTCGATTCTACCGACCAAGGCGTTCTTACAACACACCGCAGGGGGAACAAGGTGGTGACGAGGATGGACAAGCCCAGCAACAGGGCGACAAGGAACGGCGTCCGTATCGTCCACGTCGTCGTGGTCGCAAACCCAACCGAGAAGGTGGCGATAGTGACAAGCAGGGTGACCAGCAAGCACAGGGCGATGGTGATAAGGTGAGGGTCGTTTGCTTTTAAATGTCACATGCAGTATAGTAAGTACAGTTTCTGTGAGTGTATTATGTTTGACAATGAATACAGTATTTAATATCCCTGGTACTTTTAGACTGGGGAGTTGTTGCCATGTAGTTGATAATATTATACTAAATTACTGTGTAGAGATTGTCCGACTGCTGGATAACATGCACAATGTGACATGAAATTATATTAGCAACTTTGAGATGGATATTAAGGTAAATTGTATGCATATGTATAAAGTGCTAATAATAGCTAAATTGTTGTATAATGACTATCAGTTGAACATGAAATAATAAATTGTGAATATATTAACTTTGACTCAGAGCAGGATGAATATTTAAATTAAAAATATTAATTAAAATAAAAAAAATTATAACGTTAATCACAATTTTTTTAAAAGTTTCTGACGTCAGAAACATTTCAGTCAGAAACCCAATCCTGATCACAATACATTATTCATTCTGGCAATTACTTTTGAAGATACTATTTCAGAGCACCTTAGGTCTAAATATATTCATGATTAGAGTTTACGATTGTACATCTCACAAAATGCAGGTGTGATATGTCATGTATAACTTTTTGTGTGAAAAAATCGCTCAATGCAATGTGCACGTACAGTGGTGACGCATAGTGAAGCAAAACGAACTAGTAGTGACAGGCACAGGCTTCTTTGACCACAGAGGCTGATAGCGTTACATTTTTACGTTGGCAGCTAAATGTTTCTTTTGAATGATTTGCGCAGCCTATGCAAAGTTGCAACTTTGGAGGTGTGACATGAACCAGTTTTTGAAGTAATACCACTTACGAAATGCATTCGCCAGCTGGCCCCCACTATTAAATAACACTCACTGCGACGATATTTGGGCACCATTGATCACATCATCTAATCATGGGGATATTACTGCCTGAAATTCACCAAAACAGAAAAATAATGTTCTATACCCAATGAGACAAATGTAACCACACATGTAATATAAAGCAAATAGGAATCAAATATGTTGAAAACTTTTTCTTCCCAGCATTGGACTAAGCCATTTCCGACAGGCTAAATATCCTGCGTTGTTTACCCTGGCAGATTTGATTTGCCGTCGAGAGCACAAATCGCACCGGCAACTTGCTGATTATTCATCTCGAAGATGCCCGCAAAGTCATTCTAACTGTCTGAACTAATATAAAAACATGATTCACTAATACTGTCAGGCATTTTGTCAAAATATTAATGAAAGCTTTTATTTGATCTAATTTGTGCTCGATATATCTTACCATCATTTGTATTTATTAACAGCAGTCGGCCGCACCAAAGGAAACTACTGTCAAAGTGGAGCCAGCTGAGAACAGCCAACCACCAGCACCCGCTCCGGCCGCTGATGGCCAGACAACCGCATAGACAATAATCACTATCAGAAACCTGGCGGTGGTGGCAGCTTGCTACAGTCACGTGCGATTGCTGCTACCACACTCGATAGCTGTGGTTTACCTAAAGTGCTAACAGCAACAGTTTCAGAACTATACAGAAAAACATTTGAAAATAACTGTGCAATTAAAATATCAAAATATCCAAAATGCGTTCCTGCATCATGTGCATGTTTCTGTCCAGGATGTAAACTGACCAGAACTTTAAAAAGCAGAATAGACTGCTACCATGTCAATCAACTGGTGATAGTATTAACAGCTCAAGACATTTGGTTGGCTTCTCACCAATTGTTCAGTTATCCTCTCTAATGGATTGATGATTAATTTTTCACGTTTTTGTACAATGAAGTTTACCTGTTTTGCAGTTGATTGATTTGGTGTATTCAGGGGCATTTTACGAAAAATGCGAGTTATCTGTTTTCTTCTAGTAAAACTCATGTTTTGTTAAATTGATATTTGCATCGCTAGCTGCAAAAAATATTCCTCAGACCATTTTGTTCAGTTGCTGCATGTATTCCATCGGCAGGGGAGAAATAAAGGCTATCATATATAAACACCAGTGTTACAGCGTTTGAATATTCTTATATTGGTGATATTCTCCACACAATATTCAAACAATCAAGTTTGGGCTTTTTAAAAAGAATCAATTAGTGTACAGATGGGATCACGCAACAATATTAAAAAATTGTATCGTACAACTGCCATAAATAATATCTTGTTCTCTTGAAATTGCGATGCAATGCTAGCAATTATCTCAACGGCTAGCGACATTGCCCTGTACATAACTAAAAGGTAGTTCAATTGCTCATAGAAAGCATAATAGTGTGGGTGAAGTTAAAAAGTTACACTAGGAGCATTTGGATAAACCCACACAAAAATTTGGATTCCTAGTGTAAAAAGGCAAGCCATCGAAAGAATTTGAATGAACTACCAATTTATCCCTTATTGGAAGATGGGCATTTTTTTGCCAAATGAATATTTTTCAGGCAATACATTTCTGAATTCATCCCCATGATCTGATTGTTGTGTTTGAAGCATAGCTAGGAACACTTTTGAAATGTGCCCCATTTAAATTGGTCACAAAATAGTTTGTTGTTTGAAGCAATGTGCTGCAGTAGACTTGGTATTCATAATGTACTATTTCTGTGGCATTTATATCGTACATAAACAGTTGCCTTTTTAATTTTATTAGACCTTGCCCCCCAAAATTGCCCTTTTATGGAACATTGTTGTAATGCCATCTCACCGAAAGTTTTTAAACTTTGCCTCCAAAAAAACTACACTTGTTAAACCATTGCCTCTGGGTCCTAGTCCCATCAAAGTGAAATTGTCTTTCTGAAAGTGCACCTTTGGGCGCCATCAACAAATTGTAATTTTATAGACAACCCCATTTTATTGTTAAAAGTTCCCCATTGTTATTGTGGACTCCACGTAATAGAATCCAGTCAGAGCAATTTGTTTCAATCAAGTGGCCAATTCTACTAAATGACCGATTCTGTTTAGCAGAGTTCAATATCTTTTATGGACAATATTGCACTCTTATTCCAGCGAGTTTACTAAAAAATACCCTGACAAAAAGACGAGATGGTTGAGGGAGGAAATGAAAAGGTATGAATGATGGATGCACCAGATTACACCACAAGCCAACTCCTTGGAACCATCCATAGTTTGGCAATTCCGCCTATACACATACAGTTGTCAGCATCACTGTAAGGACTCTAAATATAAGGTAGTAACATCCCCATTGTGTACCCATGAATATAAGGAACAACGGATGTATGAAACATGTTCTCAACAGCAAGAGTACTGTATATGGCATTGATTACAATATTCACATTGATCGATGATGTCAATAATTAAGTAGTAATAACAATATTGGCTATGATGTTAACATTTTATTTACAGTCGCTTCCTAAATCCAGTCTTCAAAGTTTTACTCAAATAAAATAGCCCCGACTCAATGTCAACGCCTGTACATATAAATAATGCCGACTTGTGAAGACTGTGTTTTGATATCAGAGTTAATCTCTTCAGATTGCCAACGTTGTCCAACAAGTTGATACTAAAACTGAAGAATGGTATACTATTACGCATGTCAGCTGATGAAATTGCTACCAGTATTGTTCAATGAGGATATTATCCATTTGGACATCAGTGGTGATGCATGTCATTCAGATAATGAACCTGTGTCAACAAGCCTGGAGAATAACTTCCACAGAAATATCAACAGTGCAAAGCAACTTTTAACAACACGTTTGTTGTCTACAATAGAAAATTACTGTTTGGAGTCTTCATAAGTTACTAAAGTATCCAACTGTAAATTGACCCTTTTGCCAGCACGAACCTAACTTCTAAACAAAAATAGACTTGCATAGCAGTTGATACTTTCAAGTTACAAGATCCTGAACATTATCTGTGTGAAATATATATTGTCCAGTGTAAGCATAACAGTGAGAATGACCTTCAAAAACATCCAACTAAAGTTGGCCAGCAAGAATACAACACAGAATATTCACCATTTCCAGCCAATTACAATACAAAAGCAAGCATTTATTGTTACGACCAAGCAAATTCAATAACGCAGTGTGGCTTGTAGTATTTTACTCATATTACTGCACAAAATAATACATTTCTCACTGCCGGTTTATTGGCAATCTGTTTCACCACTTCAAGCCGGCAACAGACATTTTCATTTAACCACATTTCAATTAGTATATTGCAGCATGTTCAAAAGGCAACACTTCTTATGCATGACTTTACGCTGCTGTCAACTTTGCAATTAATATGCAGATCTTGACATTACAATTTGTTGGAAGCATATTCAATAATATATACATAGCCCCCATAAAAATCTCCAAGTGCATCAGTATGATAGTAGCTATTAGCCTGCACCAACAAATGGTACTATAGTTGAATATAGTCCAACCACTGTAAACCAAGTTGTATGTAGATGCAGAACATGAAAAGAAATCTGTTTCATCGCATACACAGGTGCTTCATAACATCATCCAGGTTTAATAAAACAGGTTGACATTCCTAGATACTGGGGCAACTGCTGCAAAATATACAGAAAACAATTGGTATGCCAGAGATGGACACAAGTCAACTAAAACATGTCAACCTCACTTGACTAGACACATTCGTCAGCCACATTAGTCCAGAATTGACACTTAGATAGCTTTGCTCCAATATTTGTTGTCACTGCTTTGCATTCTCATGATTCAGGGAAAGTGGGCAATCTTAGGATAATTCCGACCATTGTTACCATACATCAAAAATGATACAACTACAATGTCAAAATGGTATTATAGTGTTGGCACAGCGACTAGTGTCCACCTAAGTCCATTAACCAAGTAGGCAATTCATACATAGATTATCAAGCCATTGCCTTTCACTGATAACATTGGAAATGGTGGTTAAGGTTGCAAACATTGTCGATTTACAATAATCTGATTTGGCTGATTACCATTCATCATACAATTCAAATCCTGTGCCAATGTCCACCTGGCAGAAACACAACATGTTGTGGCAGCAACACGATGCAAATATAAGATCACAGCAGAGTTCATTGTGTTTGTCAAGGAGCATTTTCATTAATTTCCTATGTGCCTATCTGCTGGTTTTAGCTGTCTTCCTGCGACTCCTCCTCGGCCTCATGCAGCCAGGTGAAGAACTGGACGACAGACGTCTTAGCGACCCCCTTGCCTGCCTGCTCCGCCGGGTCCGTGCTCTCTTCCCACTGGTTGAAGGCATCCTCGGAAATAATGTCCTCATCATAGAATGTGTCGAAGAACGTTCTCAGAACACCTGCAGCGCGCACACACACACACATTTACTGTTTCCATTTCGTTAAAAAGCACAAACCTAGCTTTGGTAACGGAGAGTAACAAATACATATAGCAGATAATTACAGATGGAAAAATATCTTGTCAAAGTTTAGAACTTCAGCACCTGAAATTAATTAGATGTCTCTAAAAGTACCACTGATTGTTGCTATAGTTAATAAAATACAGTAATTCCAGAAAACACCTACAATTTTACTAACCCAAATTACTGTATGTCAAGTAATATCCATGATAAATGCTTACTTGGTGGATGTTCAAGTTGGTGTACTAATGTTTGCAGGGCATACAGCGCCTGTAGCTCTAATGTCTCTTTGTGATCGAGGTACTTCAGTAGTAGGACGAGGCGTTTCTTAACTTTCTCCTCATCCACGCGGCACTGTGTCCCTTCGCCTGAACACAAACACCATATTGACATCAACTATGGTTACATGGGTTGACAGACCATCTGGGTAAACCAACTGTACGCAAATATTGATAGGGCATATAAACAACGTTCTAAAGGGTATGAGAGACATTTTATTATGGGGCACGGTAGCCTAGCGATTACAGCGCCGGACTGTCAATTGAAAGAACCAGGCTTCGAGTCCACCTCCTGCTGTTTTGAAACTTCGGCAATTTCATTCACCCCACTTTGCCTGTGTGTTTTGGAAAAGATACTAAAGAGGAAGTAAAAGATAACCTGTTGTGGACTTACAGAGACAATGGTCTCAATCTACAAATGGCCAATTGTCAACTATACCTGTAATAGCACTGGTGCATATGGCTGTCATGAGAGCCCGGATGAAGGCTGGCTCCTTGACGTGTGCCTCTCCAACGTTGGCCTGCAATACACACAAGAGATGATTAGCTGCTCAAAGGCTCAAGTGACTTGTGAAGAGAGCAAACTACAGATTACAACATATGCAATGTCTTCTTTTTCTATCTCAAAAGTAAACCAAGTTATGGTAATAGCGACAGTGACGGATATAACAGCATTTAGGGTTTTCCCCAAATTAACCACTATGACACAGATGTTTAAAATCTGTTGTCAAACAGACAAAGGCTTATTTCCAGCAAACACAATATTTGGGTGCCTCCCTTAATTAAAACCTATGATGGTGTGGCAATGTATTTTATTATATATTATTTCAAAGTTACATGTATCACTGTACTTCTTGACTATCTTAAATTAAGTTCAAGGTTTTAGATCTTGAAAATAGCAAAACCAAGCAAACCAAACGATAATGCATGCTTTGTTGTCGTCAATCATTACACATCAAAGATCATGAGCCTGGTTTTCTCTAGTTCAACTAACCTCAATCCAATCAATGACTTCTTCATTGGCCACATTCTGCACGACAATGAGCCGGTTGAGTTCATCCCATATTTTGCCAGCAGGAAGTGACTTTCCGTCAGGAGACCGGGGCTCTTCCTCAGACTGGGTGAATTCCAATTTCTGAAAATATACATATGTACAATGTGACATTCTTCTAAACCCACAACAGAACGAATATGACATTAGCTCCTACTGGAGACTAACATCTTCCTTTAACTCCAGGAATCAACAAATTGACATTGTTCACTGGTTTATCGACACGGAAAGTGGGCATCCTGCACACAACTTGTTAGAGAAAGAATAGATGCTTGATTGTAGCAACTTTGATAATGTTTCAGGATAAAAAAAATTACAATGTACTTGATATTAGTGACACTGAAGAGGTAGATGACCCAATTTACTGTATTTTGTGCCACGACATGCTGGTCAATGTGAAATCTGATTTCAGGTTGACTGTTGGCATTATAGAATAATTAGTTTGTGTCTTAACCATTCAAAGAGGCACCAGAGTATTCAAATTCACTGGAATAAAAACGACATCAATGCAACTCGTGCTGAAACATTATACCAACTGAATGACGTTAATTCTTAGTTGGATTGATGGCACTACCAATTTTACAACCAACTAATCAATTACAAAATAATTTTTCCAATTCTGTAACCATACATACATGCCCATTCACATTTGTTTTTCCAAGTACTTACATGCTTCACTAGGAACTCATCCACATTCTCGCCAGGCTTGACAAAGTCGGACCACTGTAATCTTGAACTCCGCCACAGTTCACCAACTTTGAGATGCCCCTGTAATATTCAATGGATTCGGTATGAACAGTAATAGCAATATTTTTTATAACCAGATAAGCTATCTTTTGGATATCTATAGGCTCAATGCTTTTAAATATGATATTGAATGGTGACATGTAAACCCAATGTGCTATCCAAGCTGGTCACATTCAATATCAAATCAGATCATGTGACAAGCTTCTTCAAAGTGGCATATACAATGCAACATCAGAAAAACCCTTTCCCCAAAATCAATGTTGCATTTGATAGAGAAATGTGTGCGTCACTTTGATGACTTACTAGTGTGCGTGCCATGTCATGAAGAATCTCTGCAACAAGTACTCCAGCCATACTGGATAGAGGCTCACAGACGCGCCGCAGGGAGGTGAGAGGGAGACAGCCGTCCTGCACCATCGGTCCTATCAGCTCACCCAGGTACTGCCAGATCTTTGGGATGTCAATCTGCATGTCCTCAGCAAACTCAAGTGTCTCCTGCAGTCTACCAAGCACCACACAAATCAATGTGGTAAATCACACAGAAATGCCAACCACAATCAAAAGCATGTCAGCAACACAAAAACTCTTTTCAAAGTGCATGTTTCTAACACATACTATGCACTGTTAGCATCATATACACAGTATTTATTAACAGTTGTATAAATCTTTACACAATTATTTTGATATAGATTACAACCAGTAGCAACCTACCCCTTCATATAGGCCTCAGCAGAGACAAGGTTATGTTTGACTAAATGATTCAGGAATGTGCCCGTTGCTGTTCTGGCTTTAGATGATCGCTCCAGCACATGGTTCAGAGCGGTTGACACAAACAGATGTATACTCTTGGGTGATTCCAATTCTTTCACACATTGAACTGCTTCCTGTTAAACAAAATATATACAAGCATTCATTCACAATGAAGGGGAGCCAATATGGCTGAAGGAGACAGACACCCCAGGGCAAAATTACTCAAAATGTGTTTCTACTGTATTCTGATAGCTTTGTATATTTATTATCCGTAAAGTTCACTTTAATAGCAATTATATACATCTAAATAACTTTTGTTCATGGATAAAGCATGCCTCTTGCAAGTAATAAATCTATTTTTCAATGTTTGATGGGCGTTTGCAAAAAACTGTGTTATTCCAATTTGGAAACATCATATCTCTAGTAATAATACTACACCAATTATGTTTTGATTGTTGTGCTCCTTATTATCTTCTCTGTGCAACTACAAAGATATATTTTTGTGTAATGTATAGTTTTAGTGTGATTTTAGTAGTCATAATGGAAAATGTGGGTTTAAAAAAAATGTCATTAAAAAATAAATCCTATCCATTTATTTTCATGTGGGATTATCCCCTTAAGAATATCACCTAAATGAATGAGTTTTAGACAATTGTGGGGTGCGGAAGCTTGGCGGTTAGAGCACCGGCCTGTCAATTGAGAGGACTAGGTTTCAAGTTCACCTGATGTTTCAAAACATGGGTAATTTTGTTCACCACAGTGAGTACCAGTGGTGTATATATATATGGTATGAAAGAATAGTTTTCGTGCAGTAATTGCAACGTGGTTGAAATCATGTTGGTGATGTAATAAACAGGTCTGCCAGAGTGGAGTGTAAAGCGCTTTGAGTGGTCCCATGAACCGGTTACAGCCCATTATTAAGTTACCTTTACATTATGGATATTTTGTTTGCTAGCAAAAAAGTGACCAATACACAACCAAAGAACACACAATAAATGAGAGCCAGAGTCTCAGAGCAAGGAAGTCTTACTTTTAAGTCATGTATTTGTAGGTACTCATCAACAAGTGATTTTGTCTTCTTCTCGATGTACTCAGTGGCATGTTCTGTGGGAGCAGCCACAGCAGTCATCCGCTTCTCAGTCTCGCCATCTGCTGCTGGTGCGTCGCGATTACGACTTGAGTCACGGTTCCTGCTCGGTTCACGACTCTGGTTACGTGAACCAACTGGTGTAGTACGGTTGCTACCATATCCAGACGTCAAATGTCTACAAATAAAACCGACGAAGTAGCATAACACACATACAGATGACTTGTCATGCAGTGTCTGAACAAAATATTAACTGGATCAAATTTTTTTTAACTGGCCCAGTTCTATTTTGAACCAGTCCAGGTGAGTGTGAACTGGCACCATGTATTAATTATAAGTATACGTTTTTGTGCATACAACTAAACAGACACTGCTTCAAATTAGAATATATAATAATTTAATAAATATATACAATACCAAATATCGTCGTTCATTTCTTATAATTAGCAGACCAATACAATGAAGTAATGAATTTAATAAACATTTCAATGTGAATTTTATTTGCGAAACGGTTAAAATTGTTGAAAGTAACATTATGTTTAACGCCGACGTTTCATACGCACTGCACTGCAACAGCGTTGGGTCTGGCAAGGGCAAAAATCTATGGCTATGCTGTTCTCAATTCACTCCAAAGTCCATTTTCACAGCCAAATATCACATCAATCAGATTGTCTGCCTCCTTAGTATCACCAGAAAGTCTTCGAAATTAATGGTAGCCATGGGTCGAAAACATATTTCTGTTGTTTTGGGATTTAATAAATTTCCGATAGCTTATCATGTTGTGCATTCTCAACGAGTTGGTGTTTTATAAAATTCTTATTACAAATACCTATATTCGGATGATGTATAACACGCCCCTACTGCTTGTGAAACAAAGAACAACAAGTAATCCATGTTTAAATGTCCAAATAGGCACTCCAAAGATCGTTTTATTCCATCAGCAATCAACACGTGTTTCCGCCATGTTTTATATCACATTGTCTGGAAATGTGTATGCTTTCCGGATGTACCAACGTCATTCATGTATGTCATCGTCAACCAATAAATGTAAAGGAGACATAGCCCCCTATAGCCAGTTACACGTGTCTGTTGCTACTTTACATGTCACCTTTTCAAGCATCAGCAAATGACCACGCAATCTTTTTTACAGTGCCTCAGCCAATCAGACGGCTTCTTTCTAATATAAACAGTATAGCGTCTGTCAAAGCAATGAAGTATAGACGTACCAGTAACCATGGATATGAAGTTCGAAAAGGAGTAAAAACAGGAAAGGAGCAGGAAGACCTTGAGAGAAAGGTGGGTGAATATATATGGCAGATATTAGAAGTAAAATTAACTTGTATTTCTATACCATTTTATTTAAGATAATTTGGATGTCATAGTCATCTTTGGTGTTTGTAGGCAAGGGTAAACCAACTAAGGAATAATAAAAAAATCTTCACCTGATCAACGCAACTCAATATGGTCATAAAACACTTTAAATAAGAGTTCAAAAACATCTTAGGGCAATAAGTAACATTCCCACAGGCAATTTATGGCAATTGCAGGATGGTACTTGCTATCACATACCCAAAATTTTTTACTCGGTAGGCATACTTCCATAGAAACAAATCACTGTTGCCATGGCAACAATTATGCAAATTAGCCCAATTTCAAAATGTACAACAATCTTCACATAACTAATATAATCCCCAAATTTTATGAAGATATGTTGAGTTTTAGCCCATAGTTACTTTTCGACCAGTGGCTACCCTTAAGGCCTTTTATCAAACTTCAACAAAAAGTAGGTTACCACTGCTACAGTTATGCAAATTAGATAAAATTACAAAACAATCTTTCCACCCCAGAAACATATATGCTGAAAATTTGGTAAAGATCGCTTGTTTGGTTGCCGAGATATCAGCTCCCCCATTTGTCGACCAGTGTGATTCCATGTTTAGATATTGTTCATATTACTTAGGCCTTTGCTACTGGTAACAAATGCATGTGGCACAGTACAAAATGTGCTTAGAAAAACAACATACCTAGCCGCAGCTAGTGCTGACTCTCTTTCTTGGTCTCGAGATGATCGAACCCCAGACTTGCCTCTCGAAGGCATCTGCCCATAGTGCCCCTTGCCATCGCGACTGGGAGTCATGCCACGACTACCAAGTGAACTGCGTGGTCTGTCATAGCCATCAGCACCACTAGCTCCACCGCTAAGTGCTGAGAACCTGTCAACACAAGCATCATGCAACAACCCACTCCAGTGAAAACAATCCAATCTTACATCGGCAAACTGCACACCCTTTATTTCAACAACTATCTTACAATCACAAGAATTATATCAACGGCTAAGAAATCCAACTTAATATCTAATAGTATTTACCAATGCTTAGTGATCTTACAAATCTGTTTAACGGTTATATGTAATTGTAAGTAATCAACATTACAAGCTTATAATACAGTTGTTGTTTTTGTAGAAAATTGGCAGAATACTCATGAAAGCACCTGCTAACTTGAGGAAGACAACTTTGTGGCACAACTTTACTGACCTATTTGAGGGGGTGCTAGGACGTTCACCCTCCTGTGAGGATGTTTTGCCCCCGCCGCTGCTACCATGCACCCAGCCACCATAGCCACTTCGGCCACCAGGACCCAGCTGGATATTGTCATCAACATTTTGCTGCAAGCAAACCGAACGTGCAATCAATCTCACACCTATTTGCTGATTACTAGTTTTCACAGGGTAGAAGAAACAAAATATGAAATACATGATTAACATCTGATATTATATTTTTTATATAGAAAATCCTTAAATTTAAGTACGACATGAATAATTAGGAATGGTACAAACAGAAGGAAATGTCTGACAACTACGTGGCAATGGTCACAGGCAGGTAACAAAATAAACAAAGCAAACCTTGGTTATTTTCATCCTTGAAGGATCAATGTTTCGGCTCATCCTGCCAACTGCTGTCCAGCCATCGTCCTGCTGGTTGCCACCACCCATCTGAGAGCTACCACGACCTGCAGATAAGCAAACAACAACATTTGCAGCACACACACTCATTCCCTTGAACATAGCACCAGTTGAAACGACACACACTGCCATCAGATCACATTAATGCAACCAACATCCTCACATCATCCATTCATGGAAATGAGTGAAGCCACCAACCTCCTCTGCTTCCACTGCCGCGGGTTGGCTTGGATTGGTCGGGTCTTTGGTCTTTCTGCTGCAGCTGCAGCTGCTTCTGTTGTTGCACCTGCTGTTGCGCCTCCTGGTGGATCTGGTCAATCGTCTTCGGGTTGTTGTCGTCTCGGCGCGGCACCCACTTGTTGCGTCGTGTCTCCACGACGTCCTGCAGCATGAAACGCACCCGGGCGGACGTCCGATGGGCCTTTATGAGTTTCTCAATCTGCTGGAAATATTGGTCGACCACTGGTTTCGCTTTCTCGTGGTCAATGTCCTTGCCAATTGTTGTGAGCAGGCGACATAAACATTCCATGTCCTCCTCATCATTTGATCGCAGTAACTTCATCAGGCAGTCATGCATAATCTTCTCAGTGAGCACCTTCAATTTGTACAGTTCACCTATAAACCTGCAACACAGACAACTATGGTTAGAAGGCAACCACCACCACGCATGCACGCAGTGTAACACACTAAGTCAACACGGCATGCATGTACAGACAAGCATGTTTGCGCACAACCGCAAAGCTCATCATTTGTCAGTTAAGGCCACAGATAGGAAAAAAAATTTATTTGTGCAAATCATGCCATTTTTTCTGCCAAAAGTATACAACGGGTCTTACTGAGAAAAAATATATTGAACTTTTTTCAGCCAGACCCCCGTTTCATGGTAACAAACAAAATGTCCACCATTTTGAGCAAATATTGGAAAATTTAGAAACACTGCCATTCTTTACTGAACGCATACATGATTATAATTCTTGTAAATCCATGTTCAGTACACATTCTACAGTACAATGACCAGAGCATTTCTTAAATAATTTTTTTTTAAAGTGCTAAAAAACAACAGGATCCATGAATAAAAGTTATTTAGAGGTATGTAATTGCTATAAAAGTGAACTTTTTGATAATAAATAAGCAAAGCTATCATAATACAGTGGAAACACATCTTGAAAAAAAAAGACATCTCACCTGGGGTGTCTCCCCTTAAGGGCAACCTCTCAGACACTTACCTAATATTCCCTAGGTACCGACGCTTGCTCTTGGCATAAGCGGACATTTTCTCATTTTCCAGTTCCTTCTTTTCTTCGGGCTAGGCAACACAGTACAATTGTATAAAAATAGAGCACTCACCAAATCAATACCAACACTAGAAACAGATCCACACACCCACAGTTAATTTTAGCTTGCCGTTGAAATCATTAGCACAAACTGCACAACATATCTAATCTAGCAGATTTTCTAATTATTGTGCATTAAAGATGCATATGATGGTCACATCAAATACCTACACGGAGCACGTATTAAAATATTGTCATTATGTTTAAAATGTATATTGAACATTATCTTTGTGATTATTTCTTGCATGAATTCCACTGTCATGGGAAGTTTTTTCTAGTGTGGTGATGTCAGATTACAACTTGAGTACACTGCAATCACATCAACACTTACCGTCTTTGCTTCAGCAATCGCCTTGACAATCTTCTCCAGCCGTTGATCATCAGCCTTACTCCGTTCGAACTCCATTTGACACCGGTTTAGCAGCAGAGCACGAAACGTCACATGCTCATTTGGCTTATCCTTTACAGGAACCTTCAGCTAAAAGTCAACATTTGAACATGATCAGCCTACCATTTGTTTAAGGACAACAATCTAGCAAAACAAATGTACAAAGTAAAACACTCCATATGTGTGTTACTCTAACTAAAATGATGAGAGTATCAAATAGTGTAAACAAATTACCCACATGTGTATGTAAATTACTAAGCACTTGACTATATCCGGTGGGCGTAAATAATAGATGAACATGTTTGTATTAATCAGTCACTGAACATTGATTAGATCTTGGGTCAAACCATTGCAGCTCATCTTTGTACTCGAAAATAGTGAATGAAGTTAAGGTAGCTGGGGCAGCTATTATATGCTTGTCATAGTTTCAGTAGAAGTTTTTAATATAAATTAACCATTTCTTCACAGATTGTAGTTGAAATACTATATAATATTCCAGATTATAATAATTTTTTTTTAGTTTTTCATTTACTTAAGATTTTTGTAAATGTGAAAAAATAGCCATAAAATTGTATCGTTTTGAGAAAGGCCAAATTGCTGATATTTGCTGGTTTATGGACATGATTTAGTTAGGTAGATATAGTACTGGAATCACAGTAACCAGACGATATGTTCGGCATTCACTACAAACGAATAAAGCTGGTTCCAAGATCTAAGCACACGTGGTCGTTTCTACGGAAACATGATCAGCGCTTCTAAGTCAGGGATTTCCAAAAGGACTGTTTTTTAAAGGATGGGTTGGCGAAATACGACGTTAGTGCCAGGTGATTATTTGTGGTGTCAACGTTCAGTTCAATATTTCCTAGCACATTATAAGGGAAAAAAATCAACTCAGATGTTAACCATCCCAGCTACCTTAACAAAGAAAGTTCAGATCAAGTTAGAGTTAGCTGTTTCACAGTTGCTTTTATACAGATGAAACCTGTTCCTGCCCAGATGTTTTTTTAAAACTAGAACAGCCATTAGAGATTCATGATTAACCATTAGAGTTAATAATAAACACAAAATATTTACCTGGAGCATATATTTACACATGCTTGCATAGGCCACACTAAAGCTTGGCTCATCTAGTGCCTGAAACAGAACATTCACGATAAAATAATTAGCTACACCCCATGGTTTACCATCTCCACTGCACTTCACCATTTTTGAAATATGCATTGGAAGAAAAAAGGAAGAGGATGTGCAAAGTTCAGATGATGATTGGCAGGTTCCAAGAAGTCAGGGGGATTTCCCAAAGGACTGGTTTTTTAAAGGATGGATTGGTGAAACACGACGTTAGTACCTGGTGATTATTTGTGGTGTTGACGTTCAGATCAATATTTCCTAGCATGTTATGAAGACAAAAATGAACAAATTAACTGATACGCTAGCCCCGCCCCAGCTACCTTAAATACTAGTATTGACATGAAATAAATAATATGCTGTAAAGACAATGGAAGTGGAAAAATCAAATGCCAGGTATCCATAACTATTTATTCTGACTGTGTACCCTATGCTGCAGGCATCTTACATTTAATACGGTGTGCAATTACGTCGACATTCACCCTCCAAAATAAATTGGACGCATTGCCCATTTTCAACCTACATAGTAGTCAAGTTTTTTCCACACAAACTTAGAAAGGGTTGCACACCCCCGTTATTAACCAAATACACTGGGGATTCATGAGTAATGGAACTGCTTAGGCACACGAAATATGGATACCAAGGAAAATGGAATGAATAACAAGAACAGAATATGTGTAGCAGCTCAACATGGTGCAAAAAAAGAAAAAGCGATGACGCAAAAGAAAAGATAACGAAAAAATGAAATGCAGAAGATCTGGCTGAATGGAAAGACCTGCCACATGACAGAAAACTCCGAAGAGAATACAAACTTTCATTAGCAAAATATGTCTTACATTTCTCCTCACATTATGAATGAACTGTATTTGTTTGGTTACATCAAAGCAAAGTTAGTACAAGAAATAAGGGAAAAAATGTCTTTATAATGGAGATTTTCTAGAAACCTAACAGTGCTTATTCTGAGAACCACCTATAATACCGAGCAATAGTAATCATTTAAACAGGCTAATACATCATATTTCAGGTTGTGTTGTGGTAGTTTAAACCCCAAGCGTTAGAATCAAACTATAAAATGTAGTAGCAGGTTAATGCGAGGCACACAGTAAAATGAAAGTACCATTTGTTTATAAAAACATAATACAGTTAGAATGAGTTAATAAATTACCATATAAAACAAATGCTAACAAAAATACTTTTACATAGACACATATCATAATATATTAATGTATGCATCTTTTCTGGCATGACTATTTAATATCGGAAATAAAATTAAACTAATATTGTCATAGGAAAACTAAACTAATATTGCCATTGATACAGCACTGTGGACTACATGAACTGTAGCATGCCTAGGGATCCCAGGTCTTGGAAGACAGACAAAGGAGGATATACATGCTAGTTTGTACTGTAGGCACAGTTGCTTTGCCACAGTTAGTTCAACTGTAGCAATTAAGGAACTGTGCCAATGTCCTTTTGATTTACAGCTTGATAAGCATTACTAATAAAAGGTTGATTACTTCAAAAACCAAACATACCTTTTCAAATATAATGTCTATACTGCCTTTGAGTCGTTCTTCTGTATTTATTTCTAAACTCGTACACTGCTTGACAAGCGTCTGAAACTTCTGTGGCGTGAGCTTGTTGAGAATTGCTCGTACACGGCGGTACAGTTCCTGGAACAAAAATACAAAATACTTTTGAAGCTACTGAAAATATGCCAGATTAAAAACAGCAGCAAATTCAGTGAACATTCTTCGCATCCTGCTGTGTTCAGCATCAGAATTAGAATGGATCCAAGCATCACCCACACAACACATGCAAATGAAAGCACAGGTAAGGGTGATGATGTAACTAAAATCTGGGGCAGGACAATAAAATAAACACTGATCATCATATCAGCAGTAGTGGCAACCAAGAATCCAGTCTAATCTAAGGGGGAGAACAGTAAATAGAAAACCCCTAAATGCATGAGCTAGTATTTTCCATTCATCCATACAAAACTTACCTTAAGGATGGCAAACACTACAATACGACAAAATAAACCCTACTTGTGTTTAAAAGTTTCTTTATATATGTATGACATGTTAAGAGGCAGTAATACCAACCTCGATGTTCTGCTCTTCAACGCCTTCGTTTCCTCCCTTGTGCGACGGCGGCTTCCATGCGTTAGCTGTGTGGTGCAACTGTACGTCACGCTCCAACGATATTTGCAGCACCTTGGGTTGGTTACCCATGCCACCGCCGCCACCGCCACCACCTCCACCACCACGCTTCTGCTGACTGCTACGTTTATTGAGGGGCTGCAACACACAACAACACAAGGCAATAAGTCCCAAGTTATTTCTAGTTTAGATGTACAAGTGGCGAGAAGAATGAGAGATAGGGTCAGCTGCAATGATGGTCAGATCAACCACATGGAATGATTGTGACCATGTACACCTTTTTGCTTCCCAGACAAGTTGAGGTCAGGGCTGGGGTGAATAAAAAATTAATTGGAATTATTCAATTCCTGAATTTGAATAGAAAGATTTTCACCAAGCAGAATTTTAATTGAAAGATTTTTAGTAAGTTGAATTGGAACTGAAAGAAAATTAATCGATCCTCATTTTCTAGTGCTGGTGCGATCTGGTTTTATTTCCAATGCGATCCTCAATCCAACTCTAGAATTGCATGACCTCAAAGTTTTTGTAGCCGCTAAACATACATTTGTACATCATTTGAAGATCTGAGGCGAGAACAATTGTCCAAATTTGAAAAAACAAGTTCTGTTCAAATCAAACTATGGTGGGATGTAATGAGCTCACTTTGAATTAAATAAGAGGTTGCAGCTCCTGCTCTAAGATAACATTTGTTGGTCTACTGGCACATATCTGAAACCATGCCCTTGGTGTGTGTGTGCTAGGAATGTGTGAAGCCATAGCCACCCCAATTAGGCATCAGGACAATTAGTAATTGGCTTGCTACTCCTGCATTGTTTCACTGAGCAGGCATTTCTGAAACCATAAAATGATCAGTCTTTTCATGTGCCATTGTCTGTACATTGTTTACAATTACTAGCAGTTGGAATAACATGCAAACAAACCTGACATTTTTGTAAATTTGCAGCAACTTTTCTAATACTACTTTAAGATCTATTACTACTTCTGAAAAAAAGTTCCTTTATTACTATCACAGAAAAAACGTCTATTACCTATAACAATTACTATTATCCCATGCGTTTGTATCGGAAAAATCATAGAATTAATTCGGAATTTGAATTGAAAGATTTGAACTGGAATTTGAAAAATGAATTGAAAAAAAAGAATTGAATTTGAATTGAGTAACCTTTCATGGCCAAATTAATACCAATTTATACCTGCTGTTGAGTTGTATTGTTTCAATGCATTGTTTCCTAAAGAATCCTATTAAATCATGAAATGACGTTGTGAACAAATCCTATAATTGGCTTGGGTTGTATAATGCAAATAAATGTTAAATTTTTCATACGATAAAAAAAAATTGCACAGTAGTTGAAGAACTAACTGCTGAAAAATTGCAAACAAATTAGTGAGTTATGTGCATTTACTTACAAAATATGCTTTGCTAGTTGTTGTAAAATATGTATGTAATAAATATGTTGTAAAATGCAAAAAGAATTTCATTTCTACTGTAAACAAAACTGAAAATATTTTTTCTGAATGCACGTCTTTTCATGATTTCCGTGCACGAAACATCGTTCTCATCATGATCAGTGCTGTTAGAAATATCTTCGTCAAGGCCGACGTTGCTGTCATTGTCGACAGTGTTGTGTTGCTTCTTGATGATGTCGACGTCAAAACTACCTTCCAAAAATCCCTCAAAATCTTAATCACTTGAGTCTGACATAACGACAACGTTCAGAATTACAATCAAGCTATGGAAAATTGCATCTCTATCCCACTGCACAATAATACTGTTGTACAAAAATAGAACGTTCAAAACTTTCATTTAATCGTAGACGTCCCCAATGTTTTCGTGTTTTGAAACTATGCAGACATTCTCCATGATACTAGCTTGCAGCAAATGACAAGCTTTCATTTGATTGGCCGAAAATTACGTAACCAAAACCGTAGTTTAAAAGTGGTTCCGTTTTCGGTATTTGAAGTCAAACCCAGAACAAGTTTGCCAATAAAACTTGTATTTAGCCAAAGAAATCGTTAACATTTCAAATATTTTTACATTGGAAAGGCCCTTATTGGCCAACACTGTTTACAACTATGACAGGGCATCATTTTTGAGGCGAGTGATCGCTCTCGCAAATCTAGGGAGCGATTTATCGCTCGTGTGAATTGCTAAAATCGCTCGCTGCCTGCAAGTGTTCGTCTTGATAAGGAGTTTCTTTAGTATTAGATTCACTAGGAAAGACTACTCTCTTTATCACGAAGTGTTCGGACTCCAATAGTCAGAGTTCACATATCATCTGTCACCGGGGATGGCGATCGCAGCCCGCTGCACCAAGATTGCAAAAACGCCATCGAAGCCACGATGTGCTGGCCACGCGGTTTATAAAGAAGTTATCAAATGAGTGGACCAGCGTCAATGTGTATTATCTTTAAATGTCACATACTGTTGTATGTCAAACTGAATAAAATACATATATACATGTACAGTTTTGGAATAGATAAGGAATCAACATTTCATTACGATCTGATTATAATGGGAATCGAAAATAATAACCTGGATCCGAGCTACCGAACACGCATATGAGTTGACAAGGAGTGTAAAAGTTGATTAAACATTGAAAACGACAATTTTAATAATTGTTCGTCTTGACAAGGAGTTTCTTGAGTATTAGATTCACTAGTCTCTTTATCACGAAGCATTTGGACTCCAATAGTCAGAGTTCACGTATCATTATAAAGAAGTTATCAAATGAGTGCATCAGCGTCAATGTGTATTATCTTTAAATGTCACATACTGTTGTATGTCGAACTGAATAAAATACATATATACATGTACAGTTTTGGAATAGATAAGGAATCAACAATATTTCGTTACGATCTGATTGTAATGGGAATCGAAAATAATAACCTGGATCCGAGCTAACGAACACGCATATGAGTTGACAAGGAGTGTAAAAGTTGATTAAACATTGAAAACGACAATTTTAATAATTGTTCCACTCATCTTTCAACCGCTCTGAACATATACATTCACGACGCACATCTCTGGTACCACTTAACATCGATTCACTGTTTCATGTGCGGATGACGAATTCATATTTTTGTGCACCGAGTTTGAGTTGTGCGTTTGGCATTATGATGCAATGGAAGTATGCCATTTCACCCCAGTTTATATTGGTACTAAGCTGCATTTATGACTATACATTTGATTCTTAAATGTGGCGTATTTGTGAATCTCAATTAAAATTTTCAAACCACCAAAGCGAAGTCGCGCGCCAGTGGCAGTGTCGCATCGTGGTCACTGCCATGGGGCATGGACACAGCACACTGCTACTGCACTGGCCTTGCCTAGGCTACGCCATTGTGATCGATGACATGTTGCAATTCAAAACCATTTCACCAATTGCAATGAATGTGGTTATTAAAGCAAGCATTTATTTCATTGTAAAAAAATCATAGCGCCAGCAAGTACCAATAAAAATTTCATGGCGACAACGACAGAATCCGAATGGGAAATGGTGGTGCCACCACTAACAAATCGCTCGCCTAAATTGATTTGGCATATTTATTATTGATTTGGCATATTTAAGCGCGCGATAAATCGCTCGCCTAAATATGCCAAATCTGTTGTTTTCAAACGTGAAGCCCTGTATGCCGTTTAAAAGTGGCTCATGTTGCCGGCGATTTGAGGAGTTCTGGCCAAAAGATGTAGTCGAGTTGATTCGGGCGTTCTGGCCACGAGGGTTGTTTGAACTGAAAGGAATTTGAATTAATTAAATGGAATTTACCTCAGCCAATTGACCTGTGTGGGAACAAACAGGTGTGCCCGGGGGGTGATGTGTAAAGCGCTTTTAACAGTTCAGTGGACTTGATACCGCACAGTATTGTTACCTTTACCTTTTATTTTTGGACATATTTCAGCAGTCAATTCAGAACAGTAGACTTCCAAATGCACAGGACAGTTCAAATCGATGTAGAACCCACCTTATCTCTGGAAGGTTGTCTGAAGAAGGATGGTGTGAAATCTGGACTGCTGGAGGAGCCACCCCTGTAATCTCCACTGCGTCCTGTGTAAGGCTGCAAATAAGCCTTATTTATTGACACCGTCTTGTCAACCATCACACAAACAACACAACACAAGCTGAAGCCTAATGGAAATGTAGCTAATATATGCATGGCACCAGCATCTTGGCCAACATAAATGTAATTTCCAATAATAACCTGCTGAAACAGATCAGAAAGATTGTATTTATCCTGAATCATAACATTTCCCATGATAATCGCAGACACTAAGTCATGTAAAATCATGCCAAATACAAAGACATTACTTACTGCATCAAGTATGACGTCAGGTAGTTTAGGCAAGCCAGCAGGCTTTACCACCGACTCCGCAACATATTGCAACTGCAGTAGGAAGTTCCTGTCATACAGCATCTTACCCTCTGGGTTGAGAGGGCTCCATTGATCTGTCATACAAAGATCATTTGACACATTCATCTAATAAGAGCCACCTTTCACTAAATCATTTAATATTCTTTATGTTCGGCTGACAGAACATCAAGATCAAATGTAAACATTTTTGAATGATGATAATTTTAAAACTACGGCACTACGGATGTACGTTGAAGGGAATTAATATGTTGTAAAATGCAAAAAGAATTTCATGTCTAGAGCAAACAATACTGAAATCACAGTATTTTTTTTAATGCACATCTTCATGATTTCCGTTAAACTATACATGAAACATATCTTTCTCATCATGATCAGCGCCGTTAGAAACATCTTCATCAAGGCTGATGCCGCTGTCATTGTCAACAGTGTCGTGTCGCCTCTCGATGACGTCGACGTTAAAACTACCTTCCAAAATTCCCTCAAAATCCAAATCACTTGAGTCTGACATAACGACAATGTTCAAAAATTACAATCAAGCTACGGAAAAACACCGCTCTATCCCGGTGCACAATACCATTGTAAAAAAAATAGAAAGCTAAAAACTGATCATTTAATCATAGACATCACTGATGTTTTCATGTTTTGAAACTATGCAGACATTCTCCATGATACTAGCTCGCAGCAAAAGAGCTTTTATTTGATTAGCTGAACCCAGAACAAGTTTGCCAATAAAACTTTAGTCATGGAAATCGATAGTCAAGCTTCACTATGCCGACTGCCGGAAGGAAATGCCCTTATTGGCCGACACCTTTTACAACTACGGAGTATAAAAATGGCTCCTGTTGATGGCCGATTTGAGGTGTTCTGGCTACACGGTATAGTCTGGTCGATTCGGGCATTCTGGCCGTGAGGCGTAGTCGGGTTGATGTGGGCGTTTTGGCCACGAGAGGGTTAATGAACAAAATACCCTTTGAATTACTTCCGCTGTTCTACGAATAATGTTCAGTCTGTTCTTATTCTTTTCAAAAACAAATATTTCTTGGGTTTTTCAAGAAGCCATTGCATCCAGGTTTAGCCAACATAATAGAGAGAAACAGGAGAACTGTTTGGCCGAGATGTAAAATTAAGAACAGTGAAATGCAATATTCAATAAAACATGGATGCATAACATATCTCATAGTCAATAAATTAGGTTATGCAATTCATATTGAATTGGTGTTTAAAATAGTGAATGGTTATGAGGATGTTGACAGGAATATGTTCTTCAAACATAAAGAAGGCAGTAGAACCAGAGGACACAAAGCAGCATTAGTTAAGGAGCAGTGTAGGTTGGACATGAGAAAGTACTCTTTCTGACAGAGGGTGATAAATGAATGGAACAAACTGCCAAATGATTGTGTTAATGCTAGTAGTGTGAATATGTTTAAAAATAGAATCGACATATATTTGATAAGGGCGGGCTACACAGAAATGAGAAAATTGGACTCTCGATAAGCCAACGGCTTCCTTGTCCACTTGCTATCTGGAACTTGTTGTTTGGGATGGCAATCTTGTTAAAATAATAAAAATAGTTTTATCAGAACTGACTTTAATGTTACCGGAGAACAAAATGATGATCATATACTCGAGTATTTATGTTCTTCCCCTTATTGTTGTTTTTTTTTATAAAGAACTTTGCTCTGTTTATGTTTACTTCTTGAAAACTATCATAATTTAATTTGTTATCCGAAATGACAAAGCCTCTTGAGGATAAACTGACTTAGGAGTTGGGACATACTCTATTTCACATATCCTTGGTTAATCAAATTCCTTTGTTAGGATGTTGATTTATACATGCTTCTTGAAATGTCCATACTGATGTCCCAGTTGATGTAGAATTCCAATGCTGGGCCTTGTGATTTTCCTTGTGATAGAACTGGCATTAAGTGAAAACAATAGCTTTAGAGCCACATGACGAGTTATTGTGTGGTATGCAGGGCATCACGTTAGAGGTGAGCGATCGCTCTCGCTCCCTATCGCTCTCGCTCCCTATCGCTCGTGCAAATCAATAATCTAGGGAGCTATTTATCACTAGCGTCAATTGCTAAAATCGCTCGCTGCCTGCAAGTGTTCGTCTTGACAGTTGTCAAATGAGTGGACTAGCATCGATGTGTATTATGTTTAAATGTATGTCGATCTTGGATATGAGTTGACACGGAGTGTAACAGTTGATTAAACATTAAAAACGACAAATTTAATACTTGTTCCACTTCGTCTTTCAACCGCTCTGAACACAAATTCACGACGATCATCTCTGGTACCATATAACACTGATTCATTGTTTCATGTGCGGATGACGAATTCATATTTTTGTGGACCAAGTTTGAGTTGTATGTCTTGTATTATGATGGAATGGAAGCATGCCATTTTACCCCAGTTTATATTGGTGTCACCTACTAAGCTGCATTTATGACTATACATCTGATTCTTATACAAAACGTATTTGTGGACCTCAATTGCAATTTTCAAACCGCCTAAGTGAAGTTGCACACGAAGTCATCACTGCCACAGCATGGGCACAGCACACTGCCAACAGCACTGGGCTTGCCTAGGCTACGCCTATGGTGATCGATGACATGTTGCAATTTCACCAATTACAACGTATTTATTTCACTGCACAAAAGTCATAGCGCCAAAAAGTACCAATTAAAATTTCATGGCAACGACAGAATCCAAATGGGAAATGGTGGCGCCACCACATGGACAAATCGCTCGCCTCAATTAATTTGGCATATTTAGGCGAGCGATTTGTCGCTCGCCTGTTCTTTTTAAACGTGAACCCAAATATTTGACAAAATGTGGTAGCTCTATCGACATTGCACTGTTGAGAATTGTGTTATGGATGTATAGATTTATGGACTTACATAAACCATAAACTATGATGACAAAAATAAAGTAAAGTACTTGTGCATACTCAGGACTAAAAATGTACGTTGCCTAATTGTTTTTTACTAAGCATTTATTCTAACAGTGATTTCGGTTTTAGTAATTTAAGCCTGCATGGGAAAAAGGCAAAAAAAAATATTATCAAGACAATTACTTAAGACATTTGGCTGCAGCCTGTAGAGTTTTGATCAACAAACTTGCTAAGCTTACACTAAAATCTCTAGGAAACTGACAACATAAGCAGCAGACATACAGCAAAATGTTGGATTAAAATCAAACAAAAGCAATTAAAATTTGAGTATAAATGGAGAAAATAAATGATTTCACAACACACCTTCTTTGTACGTGTATTTTAGTTCTACTTTGTTTTCTTTCTTTGGCACTGGTTCCTCTTCTTTTGGTTCCTCCTTTTCATTACTTGTTGCTGTGTTCATGTTGCCCTCTTTCTTCTGTTCACTGTTAAGTTCGTTCGCCTCGTCCACTTTCTCATCTTCCACGACAATCTCCACTGTGCGTGACATGTCAACGGGAGGAGCTGGTGTCTTGTCTGCAGTTTGAGCTGGTGTTATCTCCACAGCAGGCATTGTTGCTTTCTCCACAGCAGGCATTGTTGCTTTCTCCACAGCAGGCATTGTTGCTTTCTCCACAGCAGGCATTGTTGCTTTCTCCACAGCAGGCATTGTTGCTTTCTCCACAGCAGGCATTGTTGCTTTCTCCACAGCAGGCATTGTTGCTTTTTCCACCAGTGGCACTTGTTTTCTCTCCACCAGTGGCACTTGTGTTCTCTCCACCTGTGGCGCTGGTATTCTGTCCACCTGTGGCACTGGTGCTCTGTCCACCTGTGGCACTGGTGCTCTGTCCACCTGTGGTACTGGTGCTCTGTCCACCTGTGGTACTGGTGCTCTCTCCACCTGTGGTACTGGTGCTCTGTCCACCTGTGGTACTGGTGCTCTCTCCACCTGTGGTACTGGTGCTCTCTCCACCTGAGCAACTGGTGTTTGTTTCTTCGGTTCAGGGGCCTTAGGAGGTTTCTGTTCGGACACTGGTTCGATGACTGGTGTCACCACAGCTGTCTCTTTCTTTGTTGGTTCATCTTGCTTCTCCACTTTCACATTGTTACTTTCAACAGGGGGCAAAATAGTGGGTGTTGCCATTGACTGCAGTTCCTGTAACAGCAAGGGGAACATATCAGTTGAAGAAAGGTTGGTCCAGATTGTTTTAAAATCATAATTCATACTGATAGCTATGCTCTGCTTTTTGGATAACACTTTAAGGACCAACTCATGAAAATACCTCTATTGGCCAAAATCTGTTTAACCAGTTGTGATTTGTTTGCTTGTAATGTCTGCCTACTACTTAAGAGTAGACATATAGCACTGAATATAAGTCAATTGTGCACCATTCTCATTTATTATGACTGGTGGTAGTTCTACACTGGTTGACCTGATCTTTACAGACAACGAAAAAAAAAACAGGGCTAACAACTTGATGGTGGGCAATATTAAAGCTGCCTCCTCAAATGGTTCAGCCCATCGCGAATCCGGTTCACTTATGTCCAGACGTGTGTGATTAGTAATGTGCGCACGCAGTCTGTTTAATAAAAAAACTAGTGGATATCCAAATGGTAAACACTGTGTTGATCAATGCTGATCATGGGCGTGATCTCCATCCTCTTGCTGATCACATGACAAAGTTATGAAATTTCATCAAGAAAGAAAATTGTGATTTTTTAGCATTTCGATTTTCACTTCAGTTAATGCTTGAACAAGCATTAACTAATTTAATAGTTTATCTGATGATTTTACAAAAACTACATACAAAAGTTGCACAAATGTTGCAGTGGATACTAGGTAGGTTTGTGTTTTCAACAAATTTGAAATGAGACAAAAAAATATTCAAATTGATTAAGCACCTTTAATTTAGTGGTGTGCCCTATGCCTGAGAAAATTCAGGTACCAGCTCCACCTCAATAAGAAAGATATTCAACACTATGTGTGAAGTGTGGCCCATGGAACACTGCAGCACAGACGTAGTGTTGTTGCTAGACCCACCTTCTGGTCTGTGAAGGCATCCATGTCACTGCCTACTTTCTTCATGCCCTTCTCATTCAAGTCACGCACCTTCTTACGACCCTTTTTCTTTATGTCCTTTTCTTTTCCTGTAAACAATGCATACAATGTTATGAAAGTAACTGTGTACAGTGAATCCAACATTTGCAAGCATCCTTCACCCATGCATGATTAATGGTGCTTTACGCCATTTAAGTTGAATGCAACTTAGCTGATGTAACTTAAATAATAGTAGTGAACAGTGTTGGGAATTGTTAAAATTTCTATGATTGATCATTGGTTTATCTAACCAATCAATAATCGATTATTAATCAAGTTAATCAGTATATTTGATAAGTATGGCTGTTTCTATTTGCATATATAATTTTAAAAATTCTGTAATATTTTTAATATCTATAAGAGAAACAAAATATTTTTTTATATTTTATTTACGGTTTCACCATGTCGATATATATATATATATATATATATATACGTAGACATGCATGGCCCGCTTGATCGACCCAGCTAATTCAATGGCAGTAGTGCCACGTTAGGCAGACTGCATTCCTTCCTTTCCATGCCCGACTTTGTTGATGCCATTATCAACATAATTAATAATATAAAGGTTTTCACTGGCTAGTAAATGGGAGGAGGCAGGATGTTTGCACTCTTTTCATGTCACGATGTCGGACAGATAAGTCATGGAATGACAATGAACGAAATTCAGAATCTAATTCTATCAAGCTAGCGTATGTATGTGGGTATGTTCACATTTTTTTTCTAGACGCCATGCACCCGGGCACCAAACTTTCAGGGATTAATCTACGACCCCACGAATTAAACATAACGCCTTTATTTTGTCGAAATACCCCATATATCAAGGGTTCTTAGTGGTTTATGGCAAATCAAATGTTCGCTACATAAAACGTTAACTTCCAACAAATGCATAAACCACGAGTGCGCCTGGCGAATATTTCAGTACGTAAACCGTTTGAGAGTCGTAGAGCCATCTGGGCAGGTTATATTAATTATAGTAGACAGCATGCATCCACGTATTGGCCCGAATTCGCAAAAAAAAGATAGTAGAAAGCACGCACCCACGTATTGGCCTGAGGTGGCCAATACACACACAAAATATTCTACTATTGTACAACCAACACAGGTATCCATGGGTCTAAATTCATGTTACCTTCAACATTTTGAACAGCACTGAGTATTCCATCATGTGCATGACATGGTTGTTTCTGGTAATGTGTTTGACGTTCCCTTAAAACTGCTCCCTCAACTTATTCAGCCATATCGCAAATCCAGTTCATTGGTGTCCAAATATGTAGCATGTGAATAGTTTATGTAACATTTGCAGTCGATTTAATAAAATATGCCTATTTTTGTTCAAACCATCGAAAAACATTTACTTTAGTCGTTAGATCTGGTAAGGATCAAAATAGTGAATATCCAAAACTGTAAACACTGTGTGGGTCACTGCTGGTCAAGGGCGTGACCTCCATCCTCTTGCCGATCATATGACGAAGTTTTAAAATTTCACCAAGGAAGAAAATTGTGATTTTTCAGCAATTTTATTTTCACTTCAGTTAATGTTTGAACAAGCATTAACTAATTTAACCCATTAGATCCTAGAACAGCCGCTCTACAGAATCTTAGACCGGTCGCCACTGGCCGCTCTACAGAATCCTAGAACGGCCGCCACCGGCCGGAGACAGGGCATTGTATTAAAAAATTCCTGGCAATTAACCAGTGAACTAAACGCTATGAAATTTTGATGGTGTGTAGCGAACATGTCTTGCAACCTCCGCTGGTCACATGTATAGGTCGTAATATTTAAAAAAATTATTTTCGTCTGTTTACTTCCAATGTTTCGAGGTTCAGTGACAGCGATGCTGGTGAAATGGAGAATGGATCAAACATGGAAATCAGCAACCATGTAAGCTGTTTTTCTGTACTTTGATTATTTTTTTGTGTTTGCTTCCCGCTAAATTAATCCACGTAGTTGCCCAGGTCATCCCATGGCCCGTATGTGGCACTATGTGCTATGAAGCGTACCTTGCTGACAGCTGGTCTGTCCTGCTGATGATGGTTGGCTATCTAAACACCCAGCTGATTTCACAAAAACTACATACAAAAGTTGCACAAACAAGCTAGCATGATGCAGTGGATACTAGGTAGGTTTTTTTGCAAAATGAATTTGAAATAAGACTAGCAAAAAAACCGAATTAAGCACCTCTAAACAATCTTGAGCATATTGATTGCATATTGGCCTGAGGCATTTATTTGGTAAACACTGCTATCTTGACTGTCACGTAGAACTACAAAGTTATCCCGCCCCCAAGGACAGGCATTTTTGCTAGTGAATATAATAATAAATAATCGACCACACAAGACTGTGATGATTCCTTGATCAGAAGCATGAACCAATCAATCTTTGACAAATCAATTTATCGGAACAGCATTAGTACTGAATATATATGCTTACTAGGGCTAATCAATCTCCTACAACAAAGTTCTGGAGGAGTTTTTAACATAACTGTTATGGTTTTCAAAGTCAAAATTAAATGTCACAACATCAAAACTTCTTCCAAATATAGAGTAAGGTCAGTTGTAGACAATCTGTTAAATTTGAACGATGAAGACACTATGCAGCACTGGCATAACTCCAACAGAAAATTGTTGCATTACTGGTTGGTAAACTTGGCAAATGACAAACTGTATATCAAGTTATCAACTCACTGAGAGTACTGGTTAGAACAATGCAACATCACTAATAGTTAACACACACTACAAATACACTGACACCTGCAGTAGTTGCCATAAATTATGTAACACTGGCCCATTCCTTGTACCAGCCAAATACAGCACACACTGGACATTTATTAGCACTCAACACTGATGTGAAGTAACAAGGAAACAGCCCATCTGCCCTGACACAAGGTGCCTACTAAGACAACACACAGCATAGACAATGAAAGCTACAACACTTTAACCAATGGTCAACTGATAAACACCAGACTACTACTGCATTACCCATGTATGCTGTTGCAGTGCTGTTGTATACATAGACTGTAGGTAGACTGACGCCTGCGCTGTAGTAGGGTCCACAGAGGGCAGGCAGACTGGGCCTACGATGACGGCCATGTCCACCAGAGTACATAGGTGGCAGACTAGGTCGACGTGACCGCCGAAATACCTGTGTGTGCACAGTCGTTGACATACTATTACAATTGAAGTAATGTTCAACTCTGCTGTGATGCTTCCCTCCGTGTTAAGTTATCATTACAAAACACCGAGTTGATAAGTATTCAGTAACTTCTTGTCACAAAGCCAGTGAATACACCAGTAAAAATCACAGATGGTTCCACAAAATGACCTTCCACTGTTTATCAACATCTTCAACTTGGGTTTGTTAATCCACAATGAAAGAGAAGTGGTTACATACATACGTTATAGTGTCCATCAACTAATGGACTATGTTCATGAGACAAACCCTTCCTAGAAGAACACCTGACAAAAATGGCTTTATCTAGCTTGGCTGGGCAATCCCACCAATGATGTAGCTAGCAACAGCAGCAGCAGCCGCCACAGGCCCACCTGATTAGTCACAGAGCAGACAGGCAACAGAAATAGCACAGCCTCAACACCAGGTTCCCGTTAGTGGCAGTAGGCTGCAAACTTCACTCATAAGACAGCTCCTTCCAGAAAGATGCTTGAAACAACCTTTTCATAGCAGTGCCCTTGGACTCCACACATAAACAAGACTGGTCCATGTTAGACTGGAGTTTCACAGGCATTCCAACTTCAGATAAGTCCCCTAGGCAGCAGCAACTTAATTCCAACTGGCTAAGATATCCAATGTTTTACTACTGTCCCAGTTTGATCTGAGCAGCACAGTGTTTCACACATGTCTGTCTGCCTGTGTAGCTGTGCCCTGTCAGTAGGTCAACCCTGTGGCTAAGGCAATAAATCAAGCACTGAATTACTATCACATAAATTAACCCAGGAATGTGTATCTTCACTTCAGAGAGCTTGGTAGCAAACTGTTAGGTAGCTTTCACTGAGAAAACAACCACCCAACACAAGTCAAAAACTGCAGAGGTAAATGCAGCACTACATAAGCTACACCATTTTGGCTTGTGTTCACAAATCTCGGCCAGTTTCAGAGTCAGTAAGTTGCAAGAGAGCAGTGAAAACAAGTTATGTAGTAACTACATATGCAGTAACAGTTGTGCAGAGCTGCTAATTATACAAGATGCCAATCAGACAGTGGTGGGGAGACAGGTATTCTCCAGTGCGCCTGCATGAGGCCATGGTTATTCACTCCTCCCACACACAACTCCCAGTGGTTGCTGCCTACAGCAGAGTTCTGCTTACTCACAGCACTGGAATTTAACACTCGCCAATATGTTGATTGTCCCAATAAACAGTAATGCTGATTGTAAGACATGCTTAAAGAAGATTGGCTTAGATGAATACTACCAATAAAATATATGAATTAAACATGCTGTCACCAAAATTCAGTACACCTGGTAATTAATTAAATGTATCTAACTAGCTATAACTTATACAAACATATATATCAATTAGTGAATAATCATATTTGTATACATGCTGAGAGATGTTGGCTAACAATCATGTACTATCACATACACAGTACTAGAACTTTCAAACCAGGGATAAAATAATGATGCAAAGAAGAACGTTGTTAGAAAGTGGAGAGCAAGCAGCCAAACTGAAGAAATGTGCATACAACCTTAAAGCGAAACTATGGTTTGCGGCCTATGCACCAATAAGAGTTACTAAAACATAACCACTTGTAACAATTAAGAATATCACACCAGTGATTTATCTGCACTTATCGGTTGAGCATGTTAACATGTTAGCCCTTGGTCATTTGGAGAAATGGCCGGAATCTCCAGCTTTTAGAACATATTCTGAGCAAACCACTTAAGTTGCATGTGGTTACTATTTATTGTCTTAGTTTTAGATGCATAGCCCCAAAACCATTACTTGTTTCGCTTTAACATGTCCTAGCTTGTCTGTTTCAGGTAGTCAAACTAATTAAAATGCTTAATTTAGCTTCTTTATGAAAAGAAGGTTGATCAAGCCTTTCTGACGAGGTGTGATCAACATTCAAATAGTTAATGACCTGCCATTAAACAAGGATCACTTGCTCTTTAATTCTCAATCTGTGCATGTAAATATAAATACTATACTGTTATTAAATAGGCTAAAGTAATTTAATTTTCTGCAGTAATTTCATTGCTATTAGCAAGAAATTATTACGTTGGAAAAAGTTTTGATGATACTCTTCAGAACTATCACTTCAATAAAAAAAAATTCATATTTGAACAACGAAATAACAATTAATTCAAAAATCTCATAATACAAGTTTATGGACAGTTCTAATTCTATAATCACTTCACTCACATTGTATACATCTGTACGTTGCTTGGGTCTGGATGAACTGCACAGAATAACATTACTTCCTGTTTGCTTCAGCAGTCCTCTTGTTTTTTTTCCTTTTGGGACAGCACTTGCACAAAGCACTACTCATCTGGGTTTACACTAGAGAGAGCATTCATGAGGCTGGTGTCAAGACACTGGTGGCCACAGCATGCAGCAGAAGTCAAGCCCAAATGAGTGTGTGAAGTAAACAGGCCAGTGGACTTCAGACTAGACAGTTGACAGTACAGGCCTGCTGTCTGTCAGAGTACACAAACAGCTGGTTGACCTGGGCCAACCTCCAGTAGACAGAAACTTCTCAGTTTGTGGCCAGAGTTCACAATCAGGTGGCAGTAGCTGCTGCAGAATAGTAACCTCATTTACCCTACCCACCTTTGTTTGTTAGCAAGTTCACTGCTGTACAGGACCTCAGTGTCATTACCTGCTGTACAGGTAATGACACTGGTCCTAATAACATATAAATCTGTCAGACAACAGATCCTGCAGGAAAAATTTAAAAACTCATTTGCATAATTATATATATATATATATATATATATATATATATATAGTTGACAATTGATTATGCAAGTGAGTTTCTAAATTAAATTAAAAAAAATATATATATATATTACATATATAGTTGGCAATTGATTATGCAAGTTTCTAAATTTGTCCTGCATGTGACATATCAGTTATTAAAATTGATAATATGTTACAAGACCAGGAATAACAGGTGAAATAACACACAACTTAAGCATTATTCAAGGGCAGAGATATCATTAACAATAATTTCAATTATTTTTTAAGGACTGTGATGTGTGAACAAGCTGCTTCCATCAATTCAATCACCATCACCAATCCTTATAGCGTACTATTATGCATAATAGTTCTAACATGTAATGTATTAAAACTGTACAGTTGCTTTTTCAGAATCAGGTTAAACCGGTTCACTTTGAGTTCACCAGATGGTCACACCACAATTCACCTTGGTCATGTATATGTCATGCAAGAATGAATGGGAATGCTTAAAATTGTATTTATTATTGGGTTAATGACACCCATTTGTGATTAACTGCTTGATTTCATATAGGAAAATTAGAACTCCCAAACTAAAAGCAAGTTGCCATTTCACAGGGTAGAAATAATTATTTTACAACTACAAACCAGAAAAATATTTTTTTTTTATATGCTTTACCGAATGATGTCCACCCAGTAGTTAAATGTCAATGATATAGTGCCTTTCTGTCACAGTCATAGGTAGACTGGCTCTCGCGAATTGTGACAAACAACAAAACATATGCTAGCAATTTCACATGTGGGTACGACATGATTAATAGCCTGAATAAAGTCATACAAACAAATACATTTTGTAAAGCAGCACTTTACTCCTGTAAGCAAATGTGAATACTCACTGTTGCCCATTGTCACAGGCACGAATGTTGACTGAAAGTTGAAGTATAGAGTATTCACCGTGTTGCCGGTAGACTGTGTCTATATGGTGTACTTTTTTAAGTCATGTCAAACAGCACACCTGATCAGACAAATGTAACTCTTCCACCAATGTAATCCATCACTGTAGCTAGAATACCAGATTGGTAGGATTCAATTGCTTACAGTGTCCACCAGAGATACAGAGAACTTGATGAAAGCAGGAGCTTATACACCAGCTGTAATGGCAGCCGCCCAGCCACTACTGTCTGCACTGCACTACATACTTGATCATGTGACCTGCATGTTAGCATGCCAGCAGCACACATAATGGGCTATCACTTACAATGGGACAAGGGGCATCAATGGCCTGCATTGACTGCAGTGTAAAACAAAGGCCACTCCTCACCAGGAGGTTAATTACATCCATTATCTGGCTAAAGACACCTGGCCAGTAGGACAGACCAGTTTAAGGTGGCTCTGACTTTTCTATGCTTGTTTTAAACCGAGTAGTTCAGTAGCAGTTCACAGATGGTAGTTGACATATAAGTCATATTCCAGTTCAATAAATCTTTGAGTTTAAGATTTCTTTGGTCATGCTTCATGATTTACCATTTTTTTGGTAAATATGAAATACCAACACGATGGCAATTTATATAATTTGTTTACACTTCAAGAAAAAATGACATAAGTATGTTAGTATCACTGATAGTTTTTTGGTTAACATTAATGTATTGCAGTTGCTACTAGCACCTAGACCTCATCCCCCAACTTGTACCTGCCAGCCAATGCAGCTACAGCACCAAGTTTGGAGATCTTCAGGCAGAGGATCTCCAGCTTGCAACATTAATTCATATTGCAACTTTCATGCTATCAACTTTTCCTCTCCTCAAATTGCAGTTCTACACGCACGCTATCATCTTTTCTCTTTCTTCCAAATATTTTATTACTTTCTCTTACAGCACTTTGTATGTGGCAAGTGTTGTGCACACAGTGCCACACACACAGAGTTTATAAGCTTTGGAGAGAGGCATCAAAAAGTAGTTACAATAAAGTTGAATGACAGCCAAAAGCGACAATTGATTTTTTTAGACAAACCATGTACAAATAATTATGTCCTCATATGGGGTTACCATGGAAATTCCTTGTTGCCATTTCCAAGAATCCGACAGATATTTCCACAACTTTTTAAGGGTGGATTTGCAAAATGGGATTTTTGTGCCACGGACATCCAGCTGAATAATTTTTTGCATGTTATGAAGAAACACGGGCAGATTCAACTTATGTGTAAACCACTCCAGTCACCTTAATGAGGATGTCTTCAGCTAGGCATTATTGAAGTTAGTGATATTTAGTCCACTTTGTTAAAACATCTAAAAGCCCAGACTAACAAATATTTCACTTGTCTGACAAAAGTAATCGAGTCAACAAATCAGTGATTACATTTTAGTCACAACTGCAGCAAGAATGGAAAAGTGTCAGTTCCCACTACTGAGTGATAGACATTTCAGTATTTTACAGGAGCATTTATATATAAGTAGTTCATAAATTCTAAACTCAGTAATTAATCTGAACTGGACGTCGTCGTCTTAATGGAAACTTGGTTGGGAGAAGACGAAATGACTCTGCCTGAGTTGTGTGGCAAGAACTTCACCTTTGTCCACCAGCCACGTGGTAGCGCTCGTCGTGGTGGAGGCATAGGAGTTCTCTTTTGAAAGACATTACAACTCATTTCAAGTTGACACCCATGCGTAATTTTGCGTAACGTCTGCATCGGTTGTACAACGCGAGTGATCGTTGTCTACTGACTGCCAATGTCTGATTTTTGCTCTTTCCTGGATGACGTTGGGAAGGTGTTGTTCATCGCCGTGGCCCTCCCTACTGAGACTGTCGTGTGTGGGGACTTGCACTGATGCAACGAATTTGGTTGATCTGCTGGAAACATATGGTTTTGTACAACATGCCAGAGGCGCAACTCACGAGCGTGGCAACTTGCTTGATCTTGTCATCACGTCGGAAACGTCATGTTATCGTCACCGCTATTACACTGATGATGCTGATCACTGACCGTCAAGAAAGAAGTCTTGGAGAGCAATTTCATCAGGACTGTTCCGCAAGGGTCGGTCCTCGGACCAATACTCTTCAACATCTACATTGCGTCACTAGCAAAGCATCTCCAATAACACGGAATACAACACCATCTGTATGCTGACAACATGCAGTTTTACACTGCGCGTTGACTTCCCACCAACGAAGCATGCAGATGCACTTGCGCATATGGAGGCCCGTGTCCGAGATGTGAACATTTGGCTCTGTGACAATGGGGTAATCCTCAACAGGACAAAATCGCAGGCCATCGTCATATGATCATCCAGCCTCTGCGCGCTAATAACAACATCTGCGGTCAGCTTGTAGCGACATCTGCCATCATCAGAGATCTTGGATTCGACACTGATGCTGATCTCTCGATTGCGGCACAAGTAGCAAATGCATGCCGGAATGCAGAAACAGATTTCAGGAGCGTTTATGCACGTCCTACGATGTAATAATCTAACTATAATCAAGCTGGTGTATGTTTGTTTGTATGTATGTTTGTATGTGGTTATATTCACGTTTTCCTCCTAGACAGCTTGCACCTCGAGCGCCAAACATTCATAATCTACGACCCCACGAATGAAACGTATGCTAGCTCGATTATAGTTAGATTATTACATTATATGATTTTGTGCATAAATTCTGCTGCAATCCCAAAATATTTCGCAAAGGCTGACTGTATTTACCAACTTGTGTTCAAAATTGTGTACATAGACAAAAAGGAGTTTTATTTTGAAATAGATTTATCTCTTTTGAAAATTAATAATAATTAATGTGTCTGTATGTAAAAAAATTTATTTGGTCATGATTTTTTACACTATAAAAACATTGGCAAAGACAATATAGACAATTTTAAACAAAGATGACAGTTTGCCAGACATAATGGAAATAAGACAAATTCTTTTTAAGTAACACACATTTTTGTTAACATGCATGAAAACATAAAAATAATTCTCAAGATGGCTACCAATAGTGTTGCATGAATTGTGATTTGAAATGTTTTTGTTTCAATTTCAACTTATATAAAACCAACACCCGAAAGATGACAAAACTCTTCTACAAATATGTGCTTAGCAGTATGATCATACAAATAAACTCCATCTGAAATAATAGGTAAGCAGGTTTAATAGTCGGTGTCACTCTCAGTGTCAATTTAATAAACGGTACAAAAGCATTTGTGCCATTGTTTGATTCTCGTCAGATATTTTATCAATAATTCAAAACACCACTCTACTCACATATACGATGCCTAAAAGATTCCTACAGTTCAAATTCAAATAATTTAGACTATTTTATGTATAAAATGAATTGGAATAACTGAATAAAGTTGCAACAAATAGCAGGTGAAACACATAGAAATATATAATGTGGGCATGTGCGGAACACGCACCAACAAATCATCTCTAATACAGCATTGAGATGCAATGGATGGAAACAACTATTTATTTACACACGTATCTGTCTTTCCTGTTTTTTAAAGTAAATCAACAGTGTTTATTAGTTCACAATGGAACATTAGCAATGGGCACATTGATAATATTTTGGAAGAGTACATTTTTCAAACGGTTTCACTGATTGGTAGTTACATCATACTATTTAGTCAATCACAGTAAAAATAACAACTTCACTGAATCAGGCCTTTTTATCAGCGTCCGCCGATTCAAAATGCTTCCCAAGATTCAGTTAGTCAAAATGCTTCACTCCGCCAATTCATCCAGGCAGCCACGGCTAGGTCGGACTGTATTAGTAATGCACATTACAGATACTTACTGATCCATGTTAATTCGGTACAAAATACAATTGTGACAAAACGTACTTTTCCTTGCCAGCGACATGAGAATGCAAACAGTGTCTGCCTATCACGCCCTCCTTGCCAGGAGGGCGTTAGAGGCAGACACTGTTTGCCTAGCTGTGTAAACAAACCTGGCTTGTTGCTATCATGTGATCCGTAAAAATTATTTGATTGGCACAACCATGAAGTCATCTAAATAATGTCCATTGACGCATGCGCACCACGCATTTCTGTGTTTCTAAAGCCGTGTTTCTTTGTTGTTACGGCTCCTATGACGTCTTGGCTGTCCTGTCTGAGTGGTTGCGTTGTTGTCTGCTGCCAAATAATGTTGGGCAGCCGCTGATGTCAGTGGCTGGCTCAACCATTAGCAGAGCCATGTCCGCAGCCAAAGATGTTTTTTAAGTGTTGATAAATTGTACCAATTGAGTGATACATTTCTTTATCCGTAATGGTAGGCATCCTTGAATACCTAACAATCAAGTCCTCCACAATAATACCAAAGAAACCTAATTTTTTTTTAATTCTGTCAACTTTCTATATTGCCTGCCAATGTTCCAATTACTAATGTTGTTCCGATTAATCGATTTTGGCAACGATTGATGTTTCTGATCAAGGAATTGATCACAATCCCGTGTGATAAATTATTTTCAATTTTATTCATTCTTCATTCTGAATTTCGTTCTGTTGCCCGAGATCGTGACAGGTAAAGAGAAGACTTCTGAGTGGTTATTCTGCCCCTTTCTCCTAGTTACCGGCCAGTGATACCATTCATATTTTTAACTCTGTTGATAATGGTGTCAACGAAGTCGGATGTGGAAAGGAAAAATTGAAGTTACTTTCTTGAATACTGTCGCCAGTTCGCGAGGTGGCAGAACAAACGAAATAACAAATAAGAAAGAATTGGACGAGAATTGCTCGACACAATGCCACTGCCAATCTGCTAGGTCTGGTGAGCAAGCATATATCAACATTTCGGTGTCATCTAAAAACCTACCTATCTGACCTGGCCTATCCCCTTAGCTCCTCAGCGCACCACCATCACTGTTGATGATTCAGAATTAATTTTGGATTAAGATTTGCCTAACACTTTGGTATTGGTGTGCTGTTGAGCTCGGTTTTCTGAGGATTTTGGCGCTATAGAAGTCTTCTTTATTGTATTGCATGCATGTCAACTAACAGACCTCACCATGATGAAAGCACAAATAAAGCAAAAACCAAACATATTGTTTCTCTTTCATAGATATATATATATATTATTACAAAAATACAAATAGAAACACTGATATTTATCAAATATATTAATTACCTTCTATGACCGATCATCGATTGGTTAGATAAACCAACAATTGATCCTGAAACTTTAACCTATTCCCACCACTAACAATTACACTTGCAACTGGAAGATATACTTACCATGGTGAAAACATTAAAAACACACACAATGTGACCATGTAGATTCACATTAGGGTAGCATGACATCTCTTCATGTACATGCTACATAAGCCAGTGTGAACAAAAGCAGCTGCAGCAACACCACCTACCTTCCATATCTTTTACTTTGTGTTCCGCTTCACTTGTGACAGGTATTTTGGCCCTGCTCTCTTCAGCAGCTGCAACGACATCAGGCATTTTCTTTTCTACCAACACTTCAGACTTCGACTCCACAGGGACGACATCTTGACTGCTCAACGCAGGTTTGCTTTCGTTCTCCAAATTTTTTTTTGTTTCTGTTCTTGTTTTTGTGCTAACTGCAGTCGACAATGCATCAGTGTTTTCACAAACTGTCTTGGTATATACAGCCGAGTGCTCTACAGTCGTGTCCTTTGCAGGACTGGGTTCTCTGATCTGTGCAACCGTCAAACTTGCCACAGCGACCTTTGGTGTCGTCTCCTCCAGGACAGACTTCGTTGTTGGTGCATCCTTCTCTGGGGAAGGCGTCTTTTTTGTTACAGCAACTGGTTGGCGTTCTTCAGCTTCTGGAGTCAACTGTCTTGCTGCTGGCTCTGGCTTGAAATCTGCCTGATCTGGTTCGACTTGCTTTGGTGCAGCCAATTCGGAGGCAGATTGGCCAACGTTAACAACAGCTTCTGGAACTTCCATTGCTTTCGGGTCTTCGGCAGTAGTTGCAGGCACTTCTGTTGATTCATCTGCTGTCGACTGCTGTATGGGAACTGGTGTGGCCGATTGTTCTGCTTCAGGCATATCTGCATTCGTACTGCCAACCTGTGGAGGCACACCCTGAGCTTGGCGTTGGGTCGGTTGCACTTTACTACTTAACGTTGCAGCAACTTGAGCAGCAAACTGTGCCGCTATGTCATTGTTGCTGCTCGGGGGTGGAGTCACCTTAACAGAAACATAAGCAGCACGTGAATCACAACTCTGAAAACAATATTAACATATGGATGAAATGTTTCGAAACCTCCAACAGTACCATTTATAAATGGGTGTTGGAGGTTTTTTATAACGGGTATGTTGCTGCTATGCTTTGGGGTAAACAATGTTCTTAATCTTTCCTTTTGGTGCCAAGATGTGGAGGTTCTTGCTATTTCCAACTCTTGAACATTCCACACAGAGCTGGCCATGGGAAAAGCATGGTGACTTAAGATGCAAACCAGATCGTAGACTTTACAGTAGGTGATACAAGATTTTGATATAAATTTTAAACATTTAGACATTGAACGTCTCAAAAATTAAATTGTATTTGTACTAATGTTGTGGAAGTTATCCGTAGAACTTCACTGAATACAATAATTTGAAACTAACAAAAGCTCAATGACACGTCGCTCGAAATGTAGGAAACCTTTTCAGTTGCTAACGTAGGAATAACCTACAAGGACTACAAATATGATACACTTGCTACACAGAGGTGGCGAGCACAGATATAATTTTATTTATTGTACTAATTCTACTTTATTGATTACAGCGATTCCACATCCCATCCACATGTTCTTCGATAGGGCCACCATGGGTCATTGGCCAGTTTCGTCCGGATCGGCCCACCTTACTTTATGTCACCTCACTTTTGACAATATGATCATCTTACCGGTCGTGGTGTCGCTCTTGCACTGGATGTCTCTGACTGGGGCGGGGTATTACTTTTACTGCTGCCCTGTCGTAGATCCTCTGTTATATCACGACCTGTGTTGGGGTCAACAATTGCCAGGCCTCTTTTCTCACGCTTCTGGTAAGGCAATTGCACACCAGTTCCTGTGGATACTGGCCGTGGCTGCTGGGTTGGCTGCTGCTGTGGGGGCTGTTGCGGCTGTATTGGCTGTTGCTGTGATGCCTGCTGCGGTTGCTGGGGCTGTTGAACTGTAGTTACCATTGTAGCTGGTTGCTGTAGCTGCTGTTGTTGTGACGGGTAGTAGACTGGGGTAGGAGTTGCTACAACACAACATGGAGGACAGTTGGTAAGTAACAAAGCATCAGACAGAAGACCAGGGTTCCTACCCTTTCAATATAACATTATTTCAATACTTCCACACATACCAGAGGCAGAACAGCAGGCTCGAGATTTACCTGCTACATCCTGAGATGCCAATTTCACCTGTGAATATACCATTGTGACCACCACTGCCACCAAAGAGACACAATGCACCCAGATGAAACGTGTGTACTTAAGAGCGAGAGTGGGTACATTTGACAATGTTGAAACTTTAAGATATCAAAATTAAAGTAATGCCCTCGTCTTTTGGTGTTTGATCTCTGACCCCATCCCATCTAAAAATGGTTTAAGTTACATTCAGCCTACCATTAATATTCATGAATGCTGTATTTCACAGAAAGCCAAACTGATCAGTTGATGATGGCAGATGCAGCCACGCAGTACTACATAAGTGACTCCTGTGCGACAAACTGAACTCCAGTCAAGGGAGTGGCTCTACCACTTGCACTCACTGAGGATAATTATGAAATTCAAGTCAACTTGCCATATCCATCATCACCCACCCTTTCCTTCGCCACATAAAGGAAGCGAGTACAAGTTATCCGATGTGTCATGCTTGGTGGCAGCAGAAGATGAGGATGTGTCCACTGATGAGGAGTGAGTTAGGTACATTTTTAAACAAGACATTCTAAAACTAAAATATATTGTTGTCTCATATCCAGTTTTATTGCCTGATTTGCCTCTCACATTGTCGTATATTGCCAACAAGACATATTAAGGGTAGCCACTGGTCCTAAAGTAACTACGGGCCATATCTTGGTGAAAACTCATCATATCTTCATAAAATTTTAGGATTATATTAGTTTGGCGAAGGTTGTTAAACACGTGAAAAATTAGCTAATTTGCATAACTGTTGCCATGGCAACAGCGGTTTATGTGCCTATGGACGAATGCCCCCACGGAAAAAATTATTCAGAGTAAGTGATAGCAAATACCATCATGCAATTGCAATAAGTTGTTTGTTGGAATGTTACTTTGCGCAATAAGGTGGTTTTGGGCTCTGACTTCAAGTGTTTTATGACTATAGTGAGTTGCACCGTTCAGGTGAAGATTTTTTTTAAAATTCCCTAATTGGTTGTCCCTTGTTTACAAACCCTTAAAATAAAGCATCCAAATGACATCCAAAATAGCTCATTGCACCTGGAACATTCCACAGAATAACTGGTGAAAATTTCAGTTCTCTATCTTGTATAGTTTTTCCAAAATAATTTTTGTTGGCGTCACAAATGTCGTTTTGAGAAAACAGCAAAAACAAAATGGGATAAGAAAAAACGTCATGCATCAAGCAGACTACTTGTCAAAATATACTCTAATCTTAATAATAAGTCTATGCCAATGTCTAGTAATGAATAAAAACAGTTTATAACAAATCTTTATTAATGAAACATAACTAGTGTCAACCAACATGTCGACCACCGGCATCCACTACCAGGCACCGGGGTCATACAGACGACCCTCCTCCTCGGTCTTCTTGGCCTCTGCCTGCACTGCTTCTTGCTGGTCTTCGTTTCCTGGTACACAGTTGCAGCAATGCATACAGCTACATGATGTGCACCAGGAAGAAGCAGCTGTTGACTGATGCTCCATCAAACGTCGAGACAGCAGGCGGAGACCATGGCAGAGAGAGCCGTGTCAGTTTTCTCCGATTTACCGACACTGACTGTAAATCAGTGAAGACCTTCCTGTTGTCATCAGCTGAAACAATGGAACCATTCCTTATTAAATGCATAACTATGTGTATAATTCACAAATGTGACTAGTACACTTTTAAAAATTATACTGGTAGTGTGTACTCTATCATGAGATGTGGATCTACTATTATTACTACATTAGTTATTACTAGCAAGCTGTAAGAAAGTTGATCAACACCCACCTCATTAGTAATCACCAGCCCCAAAACTAGTAAACGTTGTGAAATATAACTAACGTCTTTGCACAGTATATACAACCCATCTAAATGACTGCATTTCATGAATGTTTACAATTGGAAATTGGATGCACAAGTTTGACAGCCATCTGACAGTTACCCGGAAGCACCTGTCACTGTTGACAACATTGTCTGATTTAACTGGAATACTAAAGAAATACAAATTATTTTTACTACTAAAATCTGCCATATATATTTACCCACCTTTCTGGCTAGGTCTGCCTGCTCCTTTCTTGTTTTTCCTCCTCTTTCGAACTCCAAAGTCAAGTGTATTCCTAAACTTCACTGTTTTGCTAGACTCCATGTTTATAGCAGAGAGGAGGCGTCTCATTAGCTGAGGCACGATAAACAAATCCGGTAAACAAATTTGCACGTACTCATTGGCTGATGCCTGCCATGTGATATGCAAAATAGCAACAGACACGTGTAACTGGCCAAAGGGGGCTCTGTCTCCTTTGCATTTATTTGTTAACAATGACATCATACATGAATAGGGTTGGTACATCTGGAAAACAGACATCCTTCCAGACAAGGAGATACAAAACATGGCGGGAATACATGTTGGATTAGTGGTGGAATAAAACGATCTTTGGAGTGCACAATTGGACATTTAAACATGGATTACTTGTTGTTTTTTGTTTCACTAGCAGTAGGGGCATGTTATATATCATCGGATTATAGGTATTTGTAATAAGAATTTTATAAAACGTTACTTCTTGTGAATGCATAACATGTTAAGCTATCGGAAAATAAAAAAATTATTTTAGGACCCGTGGCTACCCTTAAGCCCACCGACCCACAACATTGCTACAAAGCCTTTAAGGATAGCCACTGGTCAAAAACAACCATAGGCCATATCTCAGTTAATACCGAACATATCTTAACCAAATTTGGGGTACTAATTACTGATGTGAATTATACGATTGGTAAAATTTTGGCTCACTTGCTCATACCCTCAAAACATTTTCTGAGCTAACAATCATATGTGTGATGATGCAATTGTCAGAAATCATTAGCTAGAATGTTCCTTTGCTAATAATGTGGTTTAGAGCCTAGATAACTGACTTTCTTGACTGTTGTGAGATGTGAATTTAGATTATCGCATTTTTTAAAGATGCCTTGGTCTACTGGATCTTGGCTGCCAACTCTCAATGTTAAGCTATCATGCTCAAAACTGTCTTAGTTGACAGGAGATATATGTGGGTCTGTAAGGTGTGGCTCACGTCTGGCACTGCAGCAGTGTTGGGGACAGTGACCACACAAGCCAACCCCACCCCTCATGTTGCAGACTGGGCAACTGATTCCATAAGGACTGAGGCGATGGGCTCTGCCAGGTCAGGACCTCGCCCTAGACACACCATATGATGACGAACAATACAGAGCATCCGGATCAGTTGCAGCCCGGGTTAACAATGACCAGGCCATCTGCCCATCACCAGGACGGATGCGATAAATATAATACTGGAAACCAAACAAGTAATATCCGTGGAAGAGACAACGCCCCAACAACTGACTACAGCGATGAACAAATAGAAGATTTCTACAGCCAAGTGCAGAGAATCATCGACCAGGCTCTCAAGGACATCCTAATTGTGCACGGAGATTAGAATGCAAAGGTTGGCAAGGATACACAAAAGAACTGGCAAGACATATGCCACTGCAACTACCAATGAAAGGGGCCTTAAGCTCCAGGAATTTGCTACTTACAACAAATTAGGTCTGGCCAGCATTACAACCAGTTCGATTACATTTTGCTGCAACAGTAATTCCACAGACATAGGAAGTGATCATGACTTGGTGATGAAGAACTTCCGTCTCCGTCTGAAAAAGATCATCAAACCAAAACAAACAAGTATGAATTTCAACTACAAAAAGCTGAAAGACCCTAAAATTACAGAAGCATTCCAAGCATTGATAGGTGGAAAATTTACACCTCTTACCATCCTAGAGGAAGAAAACACCGACATAGAGACATTGACCAACAACTTCAACAATGTAGTGACTGATACAGCCAGTGTGATGATCCTCAGCAAACATAGTCATAAGAAACACTGGATCACCACCAAACTACTTGACATGTGTGACAAAATGAAGAGCATTGAAAAGGGGGAAGAACAGCCCCAGAGGAGCCGATATATATAGGGAAATCAACAAAAAAATCAGGCCTGAATGAAGCCAAAAAACAAATGGATAGGAGAGCAGTGCAGCGAAACAGAAGACCAAGATCAAGAACAAAAGAGCATTCCAAATCGTAAAAAAGATCTGACGAGGGAGAAGAAAAAATAAACACCATTCAAAACAAGTCAGGAAGATGCCTCACAGAAGAAAGAGAGATTATCAATGACGTGCAGATTGTGATATCGACCGGACGGTCTTGTGAAGTTCAACCTCTGGATGGACAACTTGAGTGGCGCTTGGCGTAGCGTTCGGCTTACCGACCGCACGCATACGGCAGCGACAACTGGACGCAATCTAACACTATATCAGGAGTGAGATTTAGCACATTATGGAAGGTAGCCAGTCGGGCTACCAACATTGCAAAGTGAAGCAGCCCAACAGCTTCTCAGGTAGCCCACATGCTAATCAATACTTGATGATAAAAAGTAACTACTTTGTCTTTGAAGATAGAATGTATGAACGACATAAACAACAAATACAAAAATAAAAAACAAACCGCTTTGAAACATTTATTTTCAAGACAGGATCAATACAATGTAATACATAATACTGAATAAAATACAGTATACAATTGTACACGTGACAGAATGTTTTGTTTTCATAACATGGTACATCAACAGTCTACGCGTCACATGACACCAGGTCCTGTCTCCCAACTTAGGCAAAGTCAATCACCATACATTTTTTATACCTGCCTGTTGCTGTTGTATAGCTCAATAGAAACTTTAACCAGGTTTCCGATTAAGGCCACACACGGCAGGTAAATAGGATAAATTTTGTATGTGCAAATCTTGCAATTTTTTTTGCCAAAAGTATAGAATGGGTCTTACTGAGTAAAAAATATATTGAACATTTGTCAGCCAGACCCCTATTTCCATGGTAACAAACAAAATGTCCGCCATTTTGAGCTATTATTGGCAAATTTGGAAACACTGCCATTCTTTATTGAACACATGATTATAATTCTTGCAAATCCATGTTCAGTTACATATTCTACTATACAATGACCAGAGCATTTGTTAAAATGTTGTTTTTATTTTTTAAATAATTTTTTTATGAAGTGTGAAAAAAATACTTCATTTTTGGCAACAAATACGTGTTTATCTTTCAAACTATTGATGATTTTTAAAATGTCTCTGGTCATTGTACAGAGTAAAGTATGCTGAATGCAACATTCAAAACCTTATTACGGAGATATCCTTTTTCCAAATGCAGAAAACACTTTTTTGAGAAAACGGCCGTCAAAGATTTGTTTACCATCAATACTTCTGATACTTTCAAACTATGTGTCACATAGATATTTCCTTTGGCATGCTTATAGAAATTATTATACTGAATATAACAATGTAAACATTATGTTGCTGGCATAAGTACTTCCAGAGATATGCTTCCTGCAAATGTGATATATGAACCAAACAAAATGGCCGCCATTTTGAATTTTTTTTTGTCATTATTAATATACAACAGGAGTTTCTTATCAGTATTCTTACCAGTATGGTTGATGGGACAGGAGGCCATCTGGTCTGTATAAGCTCCTTTATTAGCAGTTTTCTATAATGTCTGTTGATTTGAGTACTTGATTTTAGCAAATTTCTTTGGTAGGTATTTGATAGGGTTGTGTATTTACTCAAATAATGACTTGATGCACGACTTGAAGGTGTTGAAGGAGTTGAAGTGTCATGTATCTGATAACATCAATCAGGGTTAATTCAACAAATAGAAAGCTGTTTCCAAATGTGTGTAACTTGTTCTCAGGTCACCCACGGACAGGCTATAACGCCTATATACATAAACAAATATTAAAATTTTTTTTTAACCTCAGGAACAACTAAGAAACAACTAGACAGTAACAGAGTCCACAAGACAAACAAGGTTCCACAACATTCAGTCAAATCCGCCAGCCTTGTACGCTGCCCTTCTTCCTCCTAGGCGCTTGACCTGTGCCACTGTTCTACTCCCAACTCCGCCGTCAGTCCCGGGAACCGTTGCCGGCGTCCACGGTGTCGCTAACTCGGCGTCTGCAGTGATAACGCATGGCTGCATTTCTGCCGTATCCGGCTGTTTCGCCGCCGAAAATGTCCTATTTGCACGTGCATCCCGCAGTTGCTGCGTTCTCCCTTTCTTTCTCTGCCCAAAAGCATGCTTTGTGGTAAACTTATTCGTTCTGACTCGATGATTACTTTCGTTAGACGCCATCGCTGTGTACACTCGGAAATAGCAACATCGTGCATTGTGGGAGATCACACGTCATATATGCAAATGTCCGCGCCATGTATGGAAATATCCGGGTCATCGCGGGTCGCAAGTACAGCGGAGCGTCCCGATGGTGACGTAGCATGATGCCGAATACCAAATAAGGAGATAGTCGGTAGAATACTGCTTGCATATATGACGATGTCCAGCAAATACGGGTCAAAGGGTGGGGATGCCGTCTAGACAGGCGGTTAGAGAACGGAAAGGGGAATCTATCCGTACCAAACAAGATGGCATACGGTGAATTTACGGCAGCGTTGCTAAGGTCTAAACATTGCATATTTTCAAACTTTTGAGAATCAAAACTGGATTATTACTTGATAGGGGTACACTTTATTCACGAATAAAGGTGATTTAGAGGTATGTGATCATTATAAAAATTACCGTTATTGATAATTAACATACAAAGCTATCGGAAAAAGGACGAAGCACATTTTGAGCATATTTTTTCAAAATACGTAATTTCACCTGCCGTGTGTGGCCTTAATTCACCAGAAGCGCTCCTCGCACCATGTGGATATATTATATAAAAGTCTATTAACATGACCGGTTATTATTTCAGTGTAGAATGACCGTTCAGTTACATGTTGAACGTCGATGTTGTTGATTAAAAATACAATGAATGCTCCCTATTGATATTGCTTCGGATACGGTTTGGCAACGTTTCTTGCAATTGTCACAAACACACGATTTATGGTTAACATAAATGCGAAATAGCCAGGACAACACTTCTGAGATGTTTATTAACATTCCGTTTATTTTTGCTGCGTCTAAAATATTGCTGCTCCGTAAATATTTCGAGTCGCCGTGCGGGCCACTGTAGTCAAAAATTGAAGTCGCCCGAAGCCATTTTTGGGCGCCATTGGCGACCACTATATCTCACCCCTGCTATATGCTTGTCTGAAAGAGGTGATCAACGATTGAGAAAAAAACGACCGAATAAAAATTATTGAGCGGAATTTTTAAGAAATTGATCAGTAGTTGCAGATTTCCATACTTAGACTTAGAAAGCAGAACAAATATTGGAAAAATGGAAGGGTTGGCAGCTATGTATAAGTTAACGACCAAAAATCACAAACTGTGTCACCATTTTTTCTTCACTTTTGAAAAATATCAGTTTTAAAAGAATAACTACACAAAAAGTCGTAGTTGGGATAGAAATGTATTTAGCTTCAGCTTGGTAGTCAACTTGATCTGCTCTGCCTTCCAAATTTTCCTCAAAGTGAGGAAAGCAGCAGCATTACTTTCAATCCCACAAGGCATCACTTCACTTGGACACCCAATGCTAAGATGGTGTTGGTCGTGTGGCATTTTGAAATGAAGTCCTTTGACAATATTAAAATTTACAACATTTAAAAGTTAAGTTAGTTTATACCCTGCGGAAGGTACAGTTTAATAACTCGCTGTTGTAACAAACACTACCTGATACCATTGCCAGTCTCAAGTAAGAGATATAGTAGTTCATGTAAACAATCCACAACTTTAGTTCAATTTCCGTTTCTCTTTTTCCAGGGCAATGAAAATTTCCAGTGATGCTGCCCATGCTTTTTCATGTGAGCAACTTGAGAGCGTGAGGATTCTGAGGAACAAGAGTAGTGCTGATACATACGTGTATTGTTAGCTGTTGGCTGCTGCTGGTAGTACGTTGCAGCGTTGTACTGTGCTGACTGGGGGGCCCTTTGGATAGTGTAAGGCGGCATCTGGGCTTGATACTAAAAAACAACAAAATATAAAATATATATTTCCATTACAGCAGCTCTAACAGATGTAACGTATTATAAATGCAGTGTTTTCTAACCTTTAAAGACCGGTTGCGCAATATATTGTGCGACTGCATAGGGGTGGTCATATACGGTCAGGTGCAACTTTGCTATTGCTCCATAGAAGGGGGTATGGGCATTGATCTATAGAGGCATAGCATTGCCTGGTTGTAATGGCGTTGCAAAATGTTTAGTTTGAGACCTGTAATTGTAATTTGAAAGACACTGCTGAAAACCTGTCCATCTGGATAAAGCAACCATGATGCTACGAGTCTACGACTACAGTTGATCACAAATCCAAATGAAGTACTCAGGATTACCAACAATTTGACATTTTGATGAGCGACAGTGAAGTGACTTTTTCTGACAATGATAGTACAGAAATCATCTGGATTTACACACTTGTCAATGGTGTCTGTCCAAAATGTCAAATAATGTACTGACTACCTTCATAGTTTGCCACTTTGTGAAAATATTACTTTTCTTTCTAAATATACAATCATCATTCATATGATATGTGAATAGTACTAAGTAGTTTTATTTTAGTAGATAGGCTGTTAAGTGTGTACATATAGAAATCATCTGGCTTTTACACTTGCCAATGTCTGTATAAAATGTCAAATAATGTACTGATTGCCTTCATACTTTGCAACTTTGTGTAAATATAAGTGTTCTTTCTAAATTGGCAAACATGTATTTAGCTGAGAAGTAAATTTTTATTTTCATTAACAGTGTGCAAAGTGACAGTGTGGAAAGTTATGCAATTTATTTACTATGAATATTTATATGAACACTACAAAATGTTGCTCTTGTTCTGTATAATTAACTGGAGGCAATGCATAGATATGTGTATTTAGCTGGGAAGACAATAAATGAATGAATTAATAAAGTTTTAGTTATATGCTTAAATAAATAAACAATTTATGTTTCATGTTACAAAATTCATATAAATGATGGTTGTGACATTCAAGTTACAATCTACAAACAGCATTATATTATCTGAAAATTTGTGTACCTTTTTTAATGGGGGGTCCAAATTTTATAATAGAATATTGACCCCTGGGTCCATTTTCTATGGGAGGTCCATATTCTATCTGACACCGGCACTCTTTGCAGTGGCCCATGCGTGATCACGGTTGACTTTGATGTCAAAATCAAGTTGGATTCGGGCTTCAATTCACAGAAACAATTGGCACGTACTGTTGGCAGCAGTTTCCCGGTTATTGAATGGAAACCCAAATGGCCATTTAACAATTAGGCTGTGTTCAGTCTATATTTATATTGCTTTTGTCCAATAGGCAATACTAGATCTGGATAATTGCTATTTTGTTATCAAAGAAGTAATAATTTTTTAAGTTTCAATGTATTACTTTCAAAACCTTCATGTGTTGGGCTCTCCATTTATTATGTAGTTTTAATTATAAAATCATTTTCGTATTTTTCATTATCATGTAACGTTTTGTTGGCCTGACAAGATTTCATTGGGCCAATAATGGCTTTTTAGAAAGTTCAAGACTGCCAACATTTTATTTCTGGCTAAGGGCCAGCTTGTAGCCGACACAAATGAGGCCGCAGAATGTCATACCCACACGGCTGATGCATTGTCATAAACAAATGCTATACAACCAAACTAGTCATTAAACAAATAAAATAAAACATGGCATTGGCACACAAACCAACATAATGTTAATGAACATCTCATTGAAACGCTGCGTGATCTGTCATTGTAGCATGAGGTATGTAGGCGAAATAATGTGCCTATGACTGCTCATTTGTACATCCCTGGTGATGATGTAGTACTTTTACTACACCAGACTATAGCAGTGAAGTCAACATACCAAACAAACAGGGACACAGGAAGAGGACTAATTATTAAACAATATCATGGCAATAGACCATAAAGAACAAAAATGTTCAGCTCAATTGCAAACATGTCTAATCAAATCACCAGACAAATTCTCACCTGCATCTGCATCTGGCCACCAGGACCAGTCATGTAGTTCAACACCTGTGGTTGTCCAGTCATGAACTGTGTCTGTTGTTGGATCGACGGTGGCAAGTAGACCGCAGTAGTCATCTGCTGCGGGTTGTACACAGTGTTTGATGTAGTCATCATGGCAACCGGCACTGGAGGTCGCTGACCCATGCCCTGCATGTTCTGCCGCTGCTGAACGTAGCCCTGAAACATGACCTGAGAAATGACCTTTACTACAAAACAAGTAAACCTGTTGTATGTTATGAAACGACATGGACACTAAACAAAACAACCCAGCCTACAAGAAAAGCTTGTCTGATGTTTGGTCAATTTAATAATAATTAACTTTTAGGGTGCCTATATCCTCAGAATTTGAGGTCAGAGGCGCAACAAAACATAATCATTATGCATAATCGTGAATAGGGACGTACAAAACTCATTATCAGAATGAGGGACCACTGAAGATTTATGGCGGAAATGCAATCTGGAATAAATGTCTTGAGTTTTTTCAAAAGGTAGCTGTAGCTTCAGATCAGGGTTCATACAGAAAACAAAGTAAAATTCAAAAAAGTCTACTCTGAACGTTATTTCTGAAACAACTTTAAAATATTTCATGTCAAATCAAATGTTTATTCCCAATAGACTGTGTGCCACTTGTACATCTATCACCACATGCAGTTGTACACGTAAAAAAGCTAATTGCCAGCGACAAATTTATCTTAATAGGAGTCACTGACCCCTTTTTGTTTTACTTATAATAATTTGTTTATTTTAAATATTGTAGAAACTAGGGCATTTCTAATATGTACACAAATAGATCTTGTTTGGACTCCCAGTGGCTGAAGTTACAGCATATTTACAGTTTTGTTCATATTAATAACCAAAGCCTGGCAATGAATTAGGACTATGATACCTTAATTTACCCTGAATGCTAAGCCTAAAACTGCAGCAATGCCCTAAGTTTATCAACGGGCTGTGATTTTCGAAGCATTGAAACAAAGGGATGAGTCATTGGCTGACATCCTTCGGCAGAGGCACGTCGTGCTTGACAGCAGCATGCCTCACTCCTGCATTGACACCTTCCCTTTCTGCCTGCTTCCAGAAGCACCAGCTGTCGCAACAGAACGTATGGTGTGGGTCATCTAGGGTTGAGACATTGAAAGAAGATGGCCTACACAGCATAGCATGACGGGCAGCCTCCACATGACGGGCAGCCTCCACATGACGGGCAGCCTCCATACTGGCCTTCCTGTAGTAGGAGGACCATTTCTTTATGCGGACGTTGGTCATACAACCCCTGCCCCCCACTGAAGTGGTCAGAAAGTTCATGGAAGTTTGGCGACATCAGCATTCTTCTTTTGTGCTGCACAAACTGCTTTGTTCTGCATTACCATCTTTCACTATCTTCTCCAGCCCCTTGTACATCCTCTTGGCCACGTGATTAATACATTCTTCCTTTGCTACTGTCACGCTAGAGTATGGTTCTACGGCATTTAAAGAATCCATCACTGCAGCATCACCATCACCCAGAAGTGCAGTGTAAGGAAAGAGCCAACGGCCACCGAACGCTTCCACAGTATCTTGGCTCCTTCCGAGCCAGTGTGGTTGCAGTCACACACATCTCTGTGTGCCTCCATCCACAGCTGCCTCTCCCCTCCCATAAGCTTCGCACCAACCAGCTGACACTCTGCACAGTACTTACTTAGTCCACCACCAAGACAGAGTGTCGATGACAAAGCATGCACCCACTGTGGATGAGCGCCCTTGATATGAAAGGTGCTGTCAAAGCTCACTGTGATGAGATGAGACATCAAAGACCATCACACGGACCGTAGATGCTGTCATACTGGTTATGGACAATCGAGTGGGCTTGCTTCAGGTTGTTTGCTGCAGGACCATGAAACAATTTGTCCTAGATCCTGGCCCAGACCTATTTCCCTTGCTGCCAGCACAGAGCGATGGTTGACTCGGTTGACATATGGCTGTCGGGATGGAGCACTGGTTGAGGAGATCTAGGGGCTGCTGTAGTTGGCGTGGCGGTATTTGCAGTGGGAGCACACAATCTCCATATTGTGGGCATATCCACGCTTTGGTATCTCAGCAGTGATGAGCGACAGCATGCTGCAACGACATCCTGGACATAGAAGAGCTGCTGCTTGTGAAACAATCATCTCGGCAATCATCATAACTGGCATATCTGAAAGAAAAAAAAATATATACAACTATTTAATAACATGGTTGCACACAGTGTGCATGCACGCACACATGCACCCAACATGCGAGCGCGTGCGCCCGCACACACAAACTATTCTACAGTACATGAGATAATTGACTACTATTAAATTGTAGTAGTTGTTGGTGGATAGGTAGTACCGTAAGTTTCCGTGTATGATACGCATTTTCCCCCTTCATTTTTTACGTAAAAGTCCGGATGTGTATTATACATGGCGATAGAGCGGAAATTTTTTTTCTCCGACCGGATATGGATAGCGCTACTGGAACACTAGTATTATGACATCAATGTGCGGGAAGCGTAAGGGACCGGGAGCGTCGCCAACTGGGAATAACGCAGACATGTGTGGACGGTGTCGGGTTAATACGCTCAAATATGTGTTGCTCCCTGAGCGCCATGGCATCGTGATTGGCGTTCTTGAATCACGTGAGCGACCTGAATATTCAGCCAATGTGACTCGAAGTTGTGAATATAAATAAAGATAATTGTACCGGATGTATGCTTCGCTGTAGAAACTGTGCGTGCAACATATCAGAATAGAGCTTGGTATTAATTAAAAATTGAGATCAAAACAACGCAAAGTAAGTTCTAACAAGCCCATATTTAATCAGTTCCGCAATGGTCAAGCTAAAATGCAAGTTACGTAGGGCTTACACGACTAACGAGGTAATATATCGTCGCGTGCGATGAGCCGGCGGCATTGTTGTAACTTCCGTGACATGTTTACGATTCTGAGATGGATTCAAGGATCATCACACAAACGAACTTTGATGAAATGACAGTGGCCAACCGTGAGTCGCGCTTCAAGCAAACTATCAGAAGCTGGAAAATCAGGGGTCAATGCCAAAAGTTGGGGTGCGTATTATACATGGTAATATAGAAATTCTATCAGAATTTAGCAAAAGTCAGGGTGCGTATTATACATGGGGGCGTATTATACACGGAAACTTACGGTAATAAACAAACATACATGATAAAAATAAACAAATGTCTGAAAAGTTCAACCCGTTATAATAATACATTTTCCTTTTTGCATTAATACAACATTGGAAAATAACTGATAAAATAAATGATGATAATTAAACACACATATGATAAAACAAAACAAATGCCTGAAAAGTCAATTGTTTTCAGTAATACATTCTCCCCTTTTATAATTTGTTCAACATTGGAAAATTACTAATAAAACAAATTCAATCAAACATTTTTCCAAAATAAATACATACCTGTAAATGAAGCCAACTAGTTGATGTATGAGTGCTGGCGCTGGCGCCGGCGCCATTGCTGTCATGGACACTGTCGCTGGCTGTTATCGCTACAGTGTCGCTGCATTGTGCAACCGCGCAAACCTGGTTGGTCACTTCCACCAAGGCTTGGCCCGGCGCACTGATTGCCTGTTTACGTTTATTATTACGCTTCTTTCTTCCAAAACTGGTGGAGTGTACGAAACTTTCTTTGATTGGCTAACTGTTTGACAGATGAGGGTCAACGTACTATTTACTGCTTTGTGATTGGCTGGAAGTTTTCATAAGTCAATATTTTAATGAGCGACATCACGGCAATGTCCATATATGGTTTGCGTAAGGTCACGCTGCCTACCAACTGGCTGAGGCGGTTCCTGATTGGATAATTTCACGGCTCTTATTGTCACTGAATACTAATTTATGTACGGAGATATTCGATTATTGACTTCGCCATCATACAGCCACGTTCATTTCCAGCAAGCAGATACTAAATATGGCCGACTTGCATAGCGTAATGCTTATGTTCGTGATAGCTAAAGTTGGCCTATTTTTGTCGATTTAAATGTCCATCCACCAGAACGATGTTAGCAGCTACAAGGGTAGTGATATATTTAATAATTTTATTGGCACTTTTAGGACAATTTCAGTGAAATAAAGCTAGCAAACATGTGTCGAAGACATCATACGTTGTGAAAATCGACTTAGTTCAAAATCGATAAATTTCCGGCATTTCCCGACCAGCAAGATGCCTTAACTCACTATATTAGCGCTAATTTAGAAATGTGAAAATCCAATAGAGATTTGAATCAATGAAACATGCTTCTTCTTCGCTATTTGTCGGTTATTTCGGTAATCCCGCCTCTTTTGGCCAAAGTTGAATTTTCTTGTCTTGAAAACGGGTACCAATTTCCGATGATCTCCATATTTACCATTGACTGTATGCAAATAAGCGCCGGAACTGGCTGAAAGCGAGTTCAGGGGTTATTCAGCCTCCATTTGGAGCTTCAATGATGCATCTGTTTGCAAAACGAGGCAGATCAATCCCATCGTCAATCCCACAATCCTGTTTATATTTTCGAAGTTGTTGCTAAAGAGAATTGTTTCGATACCCAATAAACGAATGATATTGCAGTCAAATACAGTGTTTAATCGAGATTCCGCCAAATAAAACGAACATGTTATGCAAATGTCTTAGACAGTGTAATGCTGAACGTCGATGGTCGGGCCAAAATGTGGACTTAGCAGCTGTAATCGACGGTGGAAGTAGCTTGTCAAAGCAGACGACACTAGTCACTACTGTCTACGTCTACGACCGGCACTGATGGCCAACACCAAGAGTGATAGCACAGCTGTCGATAGTAGCCCATGCAACACTGCATCATCCTACAGTCGCTTCTGAAAATTTAACTATTAATGCCGTAAAATCCTATGGCGTAGTTGGGTTAAGGACACAGGCTCCTCGTGAAATGGGTTTATGTCATATCTCAAAAACTACTCATTGTATCTTGACCAAATTTACAGGGTATTGTGTTTATATAAAAAGAAGGTTACCCATGAGTTAATATGCAAATTGCATAACCGTAACCATGGTAACCGGAAAATCTTAGAATTGCTGATAGATGTGGTTTTGTGGAAGGTCCCATGAAAAATTTTAATAATCTATGTCTCATTTTCTGATTTATTCTAGTAAGTAATATATCAAGTTGTGCAATGAAGTAGTTTGAATGAATAAAAAGTTGTACTTTTGTAAAAAAAAAAAAAATTGTTTAATAATTTTTTTTTTTTTTTAAAGTTACCCTCCCCATGTAGTCTCCTACACTTATGATTTGTTTCAAAATCACTCATTGCACAGAACTATGATGCAGCATTGTACATGACAAATTTTGGCGTTTTATCTGTGTAACTTTTTTCGGGGGACTTTCCACAAATCTGAAAAACCGTGAAAATGTCGTTTTGAGAAAAAAGGCCAAAAACGGAATACTAAGATACAACTATCAATACTGTACATAATACTGCATTGTTGTGGCCCTATTTCAACAAGGTATTATATATAGAATCAATATAGAGACTGCAAGTGCATTTTTAATATGCATCAGTGATAAAATGTGAAATCATAATACCATAACATGGAAAATGCGACAGTTGCCAAAATTCTCAGAAGGAACAAAAACATACAAAATCCAGTTCAAACAGTCTCATTCAGTGTCCTCCTGTCACTCAATGTCCTCCTGCGTCATAGAGGACTCCCTCGGATGCAACCAGCTTCACGTTGTGTTGGAGCTTCTGCATGGCCCTTCTCTTCCGTGATGTTTTGGTTTCAGCCAGTGCGGCCTTATCGGCAAAGCGGAGTCGGATTGCATCGAGTTGAGCAGCAACATGCAGCAACGTCTTGCCAGGCGACACTCCGAGACTACTGACAGCATCAGACAGTGCACCAGCTCCCTTGTTGTAGGACATAACTGCCAGTGCCACAGCAATTTCTGTTGTCTTCTTGCCGCAATACTTCGACTTCGGTGCCCTCCTCCAAATGGTCGAGTGTAGGCTTTCGTTTGCATTGGAAGTCTGCAGCTTCATGCAGCGAGAAAGCAGGTCAGGATTGGCCAGGCGCTCGAACAGCGGAATCAGGCGCTCACTGACATCTCGTGGCAGAGGCATGTCATGCTTCACCTGCTTGAGCTTGACAGCAGGGTCGACACCTTCGAGTTGTGCTTGCCGCCAGTAGCACCAGGTGTCGGAGCAGAAGGAGTGGTGAGGGTCGTCAAGGGTGGAGAGAGAGTGAAAGAAAATGGCCCAAACAGCGTGGTGGGCAGCATCTGCGTCTGGGGCATTCTCTACAATCGCCTTTCTGTAGTACGATGACCACTTCTTCATGCGAACTTGCGTCAGACGGCCCTTCCCACTCAGCGTCGTTGTCAGCAGTGTCGCAGCGGCATGACTGCTGGTATCTACCCGCTTCTTCGATGGACCCACCTTTACAGCAGCTGTTGCAGCATTCGCCTTTACTCTGTTTCCTTTCACCTCAGCATTCACATCCTTCACAACCTTGTCCAGGCCGTTGTACATTCGTTTTGCTATGTGGTTGATGCATTCTTCTTTCGTAACAGGGTATGGCGAGGCAGTCAACAGAGCATCCATGACTGCCGCATCTCCATCACCCACCAGGCAAGTGTAGCGGAATCCCCCAACTTCTTCTGATCGGCTCCACAAAATCTTGGCGCCTTCAGTCTCCATGGCCCCACTGGATCCAGTGTGGTTGCATTGACAGACCTGACGGTGGGCCCCGAGCCACACCTCTCGCTCCTCCCCTGTCAGCTTGTCCCCGACCAATGTGCACTCAGCACAGTACTTGCTAAGTACGACATAGTCCAGGACAAGTCCACTTAGTTGGTCAATCACAAAGCATGCGCCGACAGATGAGGTGTGTCCTTTAATGTGCCATGTCCCATCATAGCTGACAGTAATGTCACATGGTCCGGAAGTATGACCATGGATGCCTTCATACATCTCGTGCACAATGGAGTGTGACGTAGTAAGTATATCTGCTGCTGGGCCATGGAGCAGCTTGCTAAGAATCTGGCGGTTGATCCTGTGGTACGTTCGATGGTGAAGGCCACCTTTGATGTTTAGCATGGCAAACATGCGTACCATTTCGCGCTGGCCAATACCCACCTCACGTGCTGCCAACACTGCACGGTGGTTAATGTCAAATGGCTTCCTTGACTGGCGCTCAGTGGTGTTGATCTGTGGGCTGCTGTAATCGATATGCCCGTACATGCATCTCGAACACACAACTTCAATTTTCTGGGCATACCCACGGCGTAGGTCATCATGGGTGTTGATCGATAGCGTGCTGTGTTTGCATTTTGGGCAGAGTAATGGTGAAAGCAGGGCATCCAACTTCTTCTTGTGGAGGACAATGTAAAAATCGTCGTTGTCCTCATCTTCAGCTAGCCGTGTGTCAGCTGAAAAAGAGAAAATGTAACATTACAATACTGTACGTGAATACACAGATGCAAACATACACGCACACGTACACACACATGTACAGACACACACAAACACAGTGAGCACTCACTCGCACGCAGTCACGCACGCACGCACACACACACAATTAAGTTTGTTGTGTGAATTTGAGTGACAGACCAGAGCAATCTGTTCTAACGAAAGTCTACAGGCTCGTATAATACTGAGAGATTGTTACAACAGCAGTAATCAAAACTCATAACATTTAGCTTATATTAGATAGTTTACATTTATAATATTATACTCACAAGTAAACAGTGCTAGCTTGCGCTTGCTGGCAGACATCGCAGGTGTTGCTGCTACTACGACGGAATCTGGCTCCGCCGCTACTCCTGGGCATTGCCGCGTACCCGTAGACACGGACGCAGAAGCAATCGCCGGCGCCGACGCTGCCGGTACATCGGCCGTTCCCGTTGCCATTCCGGTGGCAACATCATTTTTGCTGCCCACAATGGTAGCATCATTTATCAATGTGTCTAATTCAGTCAATTGTCGTCCTCTTTTCCGGGATAATTTACGCGTTTTCTTTCCAAATTGGTGACGGGTGCGAAACTTGCGACTGGCGTCCGACATTGTTGTTGACTTGGCTACGGAAAATGCATCACGCTGATTGGTTGGGCTGAGCACGTGGCTCATGCAAATGACGGGATGACGCGCACATCTCTCATATCGCGTAGCAACAGGGGATTTCTCGATTTTGATTGGATAAGGCCTGGTATTTTCCAACAGTTGTAGTTATTTTAGTATTAACACGTGCTGAATGACGTCTTCTTCGTCGGAAAGGCCGTTCAATTCGCAGCAAAACGATATCAAAGATGGCGTATGTCGTCGTGTAGTTTGTGTCGTCCCGTAGCTTTTAAATGAGGCCTATTCACGCGGATTTAAATGACTTGTCATGCGACATGGCGATTTTTATTGTTAGGGTGGGTGCTTATTAGAAGGTTTTATGAACGTTTATAATACAAATTCAGTAAAATTAACTTAGGAAAGTGTGTATTAGATATTGGACATGCCAAAACATGTGTTTTTTGAAAATCGACAAATTTCACCATTGTTGTTATTTCACGAGGCGCGTGATGCCTTAAAGGAACTGAGCAGTGTCTAGATTGACAAAGTCATTGACATTGATCTCATAACAAGTGTTTCTATAGGCATAGCAAGTTTGATACAAACGTCTAATTCTATGGCATTGTGGATGTTAGGGGTAGGGTAAACTATAATATAATTGTATCACTGTTAATGAAATATTACTCTTAAAACATTCAAATATTATACATAGATGCTAAGACTATAATGATGTTGCTAATTTGCAACATTTAGTATGTGAAAAAAATAACTTGTTCAAACTTTGAACAATGTTTTCTCAGTTTTCCCTTTTAACTATGAACAACTTTTAGACATGGACACTGTTTACCCAATTTAAATTGATGCTATTCCATATCTAGCCAGCAATTCATAGTTAGTGATGACTGACTGTCATGACAAACCTGATGATTCTATATGGACACACGCTGCATTTGTAAAAGTGATGTGGTGATGTGGTACTTAGGGTAAATAGCCCCCTGATCTAGGAAGACATTTTCCCGCACACGATATCCTGTAAAGTGTTACAACATGCAATCATGATATGCATGCTTTATCTTGGTCACAAACCATATAGTGTGAATTATATAAGTGAAAACGGCCTGAGTTTGTGCATCAGCTATGACTGCTTGTATTATGGATTATGGGGGCGAGGTAAACTACAATATAATTGTGTCACTGTTAACCCTGGGTGTGACCATTGGGCCTGCTTGGTCAGTGCGAAAAGAATTCTGGCCGATTTTGGTATCTCTGCAGGAAAAAAAAATTTCCGTCACCAGTAAATCACATAGGAACCAGGGTTTTTGTTAAGAGCCGGGACCCAGGTAATCTACCTGGCCTACTTATCACTGACAAAAGTTATGTTGGCGAAATGATATTTCAAAACGGTGACAGCCACAATCACAACATCTGAACTGTAAATACTGATATAGCATGTTGTCTTTTTGCAATGCTCAACTGTACGCACAATACAGTACTTCCCCTCCCAGCATATTATCATTTAAATATATATATATATATATATATACACATATATAAAAACACATCAGCATGGTTATAAATAAGGATGCGTGTCAGTCTTATAAAAAATCTCAACTTTCAAATTGAGATCATTCAGTTTTGTGTAGTAAAAATTATAATACTGGACCGTGCAACCAACTCACTACTTACAGCATTGCGTGGCACTTGCTGCGTAACATTGGAGTACATCATCTGTACGCCAGTCGCTTGTGGTGGGGTTTGTCCGGGAGGAGGTGGCACTTGGGCGCTCATAGACTGCTTGCTCATGTCATGGGGAGGCACTCCCGACTGGTGGAAACCCTGCAGATACTGTTGCGGGGGTGGCTGAGGTCTGTAGATCTGTCGCCCGGACTGGTTCTCAAAGCCCTCTGGTTGGCCTAATGTAGACACACAGTACATTGTTTGCTCATTACTGTTCATGTGGGTTACATGACAAGTTTACACAACAAAGGGTATTGGTGCTTGCCCTGCCCAGTAAACAAAAATGCGTGTCAGCTTACCATGACAAAATGCACATGCATTTTAACCAACCACGGTTGACATCAGGTCTAAGTACATAAATTGAAGGATGTCCTTCAATCAAGGCACTTAAATCAAAGTAAGCTTCAACTTTTTTAATAAAGCATGAATATCAGACTAAATGTTGTTTTTCATAATTAACGTGGTTGATCTCTGTGCCATGAAACCATGTTGGTATTCATAATACGACATTGAAATGCACATAAGCAGTTCCTTTTTTATTACACCACAAAAATCCACTAAACATATTTACATATGGTCAAATATTAGCATAGCAAAGCATTCAATTGATACCGATTCCCAGTCCTCTCGATTGACAGTGCAATGATCTAACTGACGAACGACCGTGCGCCATGATCGAAGCAAATGAGATGACGCAACTCCTTGCAGAGAAGAATGACAAGTGCAGATCATCACCATATTAGCATGGCCTTCTTACAACAAAACATTCTAAACAAATCCGTCAGCCAAGTACAATGGGCCTTCAGCATCCTCGGTGAGTGTTCGCTCCAACTTCCTAGCATTGGCCCTCCCTTTTCTGCATGCCTTGGCACTGTCGCTTTAGCAATTCACAGGTTATCGTTTTTCTCTGCAAATAGTTGAATGATCTCGTTCGCCTCGATTGCCAGCAAGTCTATCACCTCCGCAAGATGAGACGCACCAGCGTTGAACAAGCCAACTGCACGAGCGACTGCACCCATTACCCTGCGGTGGCCAAAGTGGCGTCTTGGAGCACCTACTCCAAATGACCGAATGCAGGCACCCATTATAGTTTTGATGTTTGCCTTTCAGCATATGACTGAGGAGGTTTGGATCACTCATCCGCTGGTAGATGGGGACCATTGCCTCAACGACATCATGGGCCAGTAGATGTTTCTGGTGATCCGCATGTGGTGGTGGGTCCTGGTTGTTTGCAAGTGCACGCTGATAGAAGCACCAGGACATCTTGCTACTCGGGGATCTCCTGTGATATGGATCGTCATCTGTGCTGACACAGTGGAAGAGGGTCGCCCACACTCGGTTGCGCATGTCGTCCACATTGCCAGCAACCGCATTTAGTGCATACCTGTAGTACTGCTGCATGCGTAGTGCCTTCTCCTTCGTCAGACGACCTTCTCCACGACCACCAAGCTTTTGGCCTTTTGCTAGTTCCAGCAGCGCAGTGCCCATGCACTTGTGTGTGTGGTTCAGACACTCCTTGACAATCTCGACATCAGGGTCGTACAGCTGCATATCGACAACTGCCTTGTGGGCTTTGGAATCTCCATCACCGAGCATCCCTGTATACATGAGGCCGTGGCAGTCAACAGACCGGGACCAGAGCTGCTTGGCGGCCGTCACCTCCATGGAGTTGGTGCTGCTGTGAAAGTTGATGCTGCAGTCTTCCTTGTGGTCTCTGTACCAGGCATCAAAGGCTGCATGGTCATTGGTGAACTTACATCGCTTCAGACTGCAGCTGTGGCAATACGTTGACAGGACCTCATAGTCCACGACCAGTCCAGTCACCACCTCAATCACTGCCGCCACACCATGCATAGATGTATGGCTGCGCTTGTGCCAATTACCACCGAAGTCTGGCTGCAAGTCGTAATGCATGGCATGCACAACGGCTACACTCCAGTAGAGGACATACCCGTTTGCCTCCAATATGCGGTGGACAAACTGCCACTCCTTCTGGAAGGTCATCAGCGTCATTGTTGGTATCCCAAGGATACCGCAGAACTCCTTCATGGCATTGTGGCCAAGCCCAAGACGATTAAACATAAGCGTCATCACGTCATTTATTAGAAATGGTGATGGCTTTTGGTTGGTTGGTAACTCTGGCGAGGAGTACACGTTGCCGAACTGTGTGCCACACTGACATGTCAGCTCGAGGCTCAGCGGAAACCCCTTCCAACAACTCCAACAACGTATCTAACTTGTTCAGGTCAAGCAGACACCAGTGAGCCAAGCATGCTGAGAAACAAACAAACAAATGTTGTACATACCAAATATATGCTTGTTGTCATACATATATGCTTATACAGTAGGCATGTCATTGGTTAAAAAAAAAATTTCCCACCATACAATGTAGGAATAGTATAGTTAATGTGTTTAAACTAAATATTATTTTAAATAAACATATGCCTATGGACATATGGTTAGGATAACGCTAAACCTGTATATGTACTATCTGTCAACAGTACAACTAAGCCAGGATAGATTGTTAATAGTAGCAAATATTTACAGGACCAATCAAACTCGATTTTTTTTTAAAGTTTACTTCATATTTATATATTCATATTTGAAGTCGCATAAATTGGTATAAAACTTAGTATCTCAATACATTACCCAACATACAATATAAGATTAATATAATTAATTTATTGTTAAAATTAAATTATTATAAATAAACATATGGTTATGGATAAAGTTAAAAATAATCTGTATAATGATAGAATATTGGTATTCCCAGTTAAACTTTATTTTTTAAAGTCCCCTTATACTCTCTTGCTTACCACGGAGTCGTCAGAAGGCACAAGGTTTTCGTCCTCACTAGCAGCCTCCAGCAGAGCTAGTTTGCTGCTTCTGGCACTCTGCTCTCACCGCCCGTAGCTTCGTCACGTTCCCAAGTTGCCTGGCCCGGCCAAACCAATAACGCGTAGCATGTTTTGGTCGTTTTGCTTTATTGGGACTGTCGTTTTCAATAATTTTTTCGGTGACAAGTTGCTCAGTGGATCCGACAGACGCCATTATTGTTGATAGTCGGAAGTAGCAACATATTGCATCATGGGGAAACTGTTCCCGTGGAAACTCACGAAGTTCGACCAGAATGTCACAAAGTGTGACGATGCTATTTGTATACGACGCAGACAAATCCGAATACCATATTAGGAAATTCTCTGCAGTTTGAGGCTGTGATTAAGACATTCTGTGTCTAATATGGTAAAAAGGGCAGGGTTAAAACCTAGCCTGATGGATAGATGACATGTCAACGAATCCGTTCATACCAAACAAGATGGATAGATGACATGTCAATGAATCCGTTCATACCAAACAAGATGGACAGGTGACATGTCAATGAATCCGTTCATACCAAACAAGATGGCGAATAGCGAAAAGACGGACATGTTGCTAAGGTGTAAAGATAATTTATTTTCAAGTTGACCAACAATCGTTATGACAAAAGTTAGATTTCAGTTACTGATAGGGTAACTATATTCACACAAAAAACTGTTGTTTATATGCGTGCAAATGTGTTATAAGTGAACTTGATCGATGGTTGACATAATAAATGATATGAGCATGGCAAAATACGATTTTCACTTTTCCAAAAATCGTAATTTTAGCTGCCATGTCTCACCTTAATCGAAACAAATGACTTGAATAACAAAGACTTACATTTCCTTTTAAATTTGAAGCATTATTTGATCTAAGAACACATGTACCCTGATCAAAGGTTGTCCTTCAGTCTAAGTGTGTACTTTAATATGTTGTCAGCCAACTGAGCAACTTATGTGGAAATACAAACACCAGAAATATGTTGCACAGAGTAACCAACCGTCATTTGAAAATCCAAAGAATGTTTCTTAAACATACTAGGAAACTGGTTAGTATCAGATGCATTAAAAGCAATCATTATCAATTAAGACACAACTGGAAAATCTTCTGGTTTATATATGGTGTGGTACTGAAAGTATGCCAGATTTATTGAGTCCCAACTGTGTGGTTGAACAAGTAACACATGTCAGGTGCAGTGTAACTCTTACCTGTTCTATTGTAGTTTACAGGTGGAGTTGGTCCCTGTGGATAGCCGCTACATTCTAGGTAAAGGAAAATACATGTGCACACATTCCCAACATAACAATAATAACAAAGCTTAATAACACAAAGTATAACAAATACAACATGAACAAGGAACGTTCTGACAAAAGCATGAAATTGGTGCGAAAGCAAATTTGCTTGGGAACTAGGAGGCTTATTTTGGATGGGCCTCTGGGATAAAGAGTTAAGATATGAATACCATTCAGATATTTATATTGTTTTAACACAATACATCCTTGATAAGTCAAATGACCACAACTGTGCGGTTGCATCAACGTTTGGCGAACTGTGCTTAGCGATTATCAGAAGAGAAATTTGTTGGCGCCGAATTACATTTTAATAATTATTACAATCATCAGAAAGACACCACTCAAATGCCAATGTAACTATGATCTGTATCAAGGCACATCATTTAACAAGATTGCCAGCCAAGGCAAAGGTCCAGATGGCAAGGGGACAAGGAAGCCATTGGCTTATTAAGTCCAACATTTGTTCATCTATGTGAAACCCGCCCTCCTGAGATGTGTCAACCTTGTTTTTAAAAATATTCACGTTGCTAGCAGTTACACAATCTGTAGAATTTTTTTTACATTAATTTATTGTCCTCTGTGAGAACGAGTACTTCCTGATATCCAATCTACACTGAACCTTTACTAATGTTACCTCGTGTCCTCTAGTGCTACTATCGTTCCTGAGTGAACAAATATTTCTATCAATATTTTCATACCCATTCATTCAATATCTTAAAAACTTCAATTTGATCTCTTCTTAACCTCCTTGTCTCTATGGTTGTTAAACCACATTCTTTTAGGCGTTCTTCATAACTAAGGTCTCTCAGTTCTGGTATCCAAGCTTGTATACAGTATTCTAAATCAGGCCTAACTATTGCCTTATACACAAGTATAATTAGCTTTTTTTTATGTTATATTTCTCCTAATCAACCCAAGGATTTGATTACCCCCTGAAGCTGCAATACCACACTGCTCTGAAACTTTCATATCAGCACTTTTTGTTACTTCTAAGTCCTTTTCTTTTATGATAGTACCCAAAACAGTATCTCCCATTTTATAGTTTACATCCAAGTTCATGCGTGTAAGCATTTACATTTCCCAAAATTTAAGAACATCTGCCATTTTTCAGAACATTGAACTAATTTGTCTAGATCGATTTGTAAAGGTTGTTTATCACCATCATTGTTAACCTTTCTAAAAATGTTTGTGTAATTCGCAAAATTCAGTATGTTACTTGTTATATAATAGTCCAAGTCATATATATGTCCAAGTAATATATATATATATATATATAACCCTGGGAGTTACCACTGGGCCAAATTCGGCCTGCACGATCAGTGCGAAAAGCGTTCCAGCCGATCTAGGCCAATTTTGTTATCACTCTGTAGGAATTTTTTTTATTTCTGTCACCAGTACCTCACACAGGAAAAATGGTATCATTGTAAAGCCAAATCACTCGTTCTGATACACATTTATTCATGAGCATAGTCAATGATAGCTAATGGCTGCTTTTACTATGCTCCACAGAATAAATTTACGTTTCCATTCATAGTATCTAAATACGTAACACGTTATACCTTTGGAAAGCTCTATGATTGGCCTATTCGAATACATGTGAATGAGCGAGTGGGCTACATGCAGCGAATGAGCATCGTTGTTACCAACATGTTGTCTGGGCCGTCTGAGCTTTTTATTTACTAATCCGCCATTTTGTTTTCTCACTTCGTTCTGTGTCAGTACACTTTAGGGACGGATTATTTCAAGTTTCCACGACCATATTTCGGCAAATTGAATTACAGCATTAGTTAATCACGTTATTATACTACTTCAGACAGTTAGAATGATGTTGTGGGCTTTTTTTGAGGTAAATATCAGCAAGTTGCCATCGCGATTTCTGCTGGCTTCGACAGCCCGCACTGCCATGGTAAATGACACGGGAAGGACCAATGGGCTTTTCTGAATCGGCAGACCAGTGTTGGAAAAAAATCATAAAAATAAACAATTTGATTCATTTTTGCTTTATTTTGCAGCTAATATATGTATGGCTACATTTTTCCAATTGGACAGAGACATACATCCCAGGCCTGGGGTAATAGTAACAACTAAAGTTGTTCAAGTAATAGTAATAGATGGAACAGAATGCAATGTAATAGTAATTGTAATAGGAATCAAAGTAATAGTAATTGAGCTATTACTTTGCTATTACAATATTTCAATCACACCAAAATTAAATTTCATTTAAAATAATCAGTCCAAAAAATTCTGTATTTTTACATAAAATGACTTAACATTTCTAATTTGGAACCTTTTTTTGTGGTAATAAAATGGTTTAGTATCAGAATCATGAGTCATTGAACTTTAGCACTATTAGCAGGAGACAATGCCACTGCTGCATGGCTAATTGGTCATTTGAAGCCAGGTCCACCAGTCATCTATCCTTTTCACACAAGCCTATTCATTCACTGAAGCAGGATAAGGGTTCCAGGCTTCCAGGACTAAATAGACTGTCTTTAACATCTGAATCAATCAATCATTGTCATCTCCTAACCCTAGCTGCCAGCATGCCATGCTGGGTAATGTTTGAACAAAATCCAGAGGCTTATACCAACTTTTCTGACTTTTTCTCAGTTGGTAGCTTGCACACTATTGACCAAGTGCGAAAAACATCCTATCCTTCAGCCAATAATTAACTGTCCACCAAGCAGTATGGGTCTACTATGTGATAATAAGACTGTTATGTTAGTGACATTGCTTTTCTGCTTCATTGCAATGAATATATGAAACTTCTAAATCTGACTGGAATTGTGTGAGGTTAATTTAATTGGGAAATTTATGAGTTAATTGTAATTTTAATTGCCAGCAAGATCTATCGCCCAGATCGTTGCAATTTTCCATTGTCAGTTAAATGCAACAGCCATCTTTTAAAGTAAAGCGATCTTATTCTGTTAGATATGTGATGTGATATAAAAGACCTAGAGATCGAGTACTCAGAGACTAGACACGACATCTTGCCACATCTCAGTATTGTTGTATGCAAGAGTTCTTGTGTTGACAACGATCAATTGACACTAAAGTAAACAGCTGTTTTGCCTCCAAAATTAAGTATAAACTGTCATCTAAGTATTTGTTGTTAGTTTTTCGTAAAATGTGCACTTACTATCGACGATACACACATCAGTTAATTTGAATCTATGTAAGTGATTAAGTATGTAAAATGTTTAATTGAAAGAAAATAGTTCCGATGGAAAATGTAATAGTAATAGCTTGAAATGTAATGGTAATAAAAAGGAAATTAAGTAAAAGTAATCTTTAACATTGCAATGTAATAGACCCCAGGCCTGATTACAGCCACTTAGTAATTATCTAGTAGCAGGATGGAAAAAAATTGCTTTCTTTTTTTGATGAAATTCAAGAAGTAATACCCTAATGATAAGATTATGGGCTGTATGTTTTTTTTTATTACAATAGCCTTTAGCAACAAAATGATACCTCAATCACATTTGTGTGATAATCATTAGTGATGTTGATTTTTTAAAAACACCCTTATGAATAACTCCGATTTTAGTACACTGTTAAGAATAATTATTTTTTAATTATCTTGTCCCCCTGACCTACCTGTGTGTAATTGGACACTGGTGCTCAGATTGTGTTGAAAGAGTTCACATCTAACAAACCGTGAGTTGTGAACAGTGTTGGCAGTTCCTGCTCTAGTGGAATGCAAGCTGTGAAAGCACAGTTGAAGTTGCCTTACTTACAACTGAACTATAATTCTTGTCAACTGATTAACTTGTCTAATTCTTTTGTAATACAACAAAATAAAAATGAATTCTAATTGCCTGGCCACCAGGGTGAAATCAGTTATACCGTTTTCAGAGTGTCAGTGCTTAGTTAGATGGAGCTTTCAAGCCTGTACGTCCAGCTTGACTGGTTACCCCTCCACTGTCACGTAACCCCCAGTCACACAGAAGACTCCTGTAGCATGTTTCTATTGATATTGAGCGTTTCAATGACATTCTGAATGGTAAGTGGTGCTTACTTCATTCAAAAACATGCAAGATAGACAGCACAGCATTATTACTGCTGGTATTCTGATGTTATCACAAACATCTTTGTAAATCACTTGTGAAAATTACAATTCTTTTTATTTCTGAAAGAATTGACATCTATAATAATGTCATCAATGCGTATATGATAGCAACAACTAAACACACATAACTCAATAATTGCTACATAGTCCATTGCTATATGCATATATTTGACTTTTATGAATGAAATAGAGTAAACTGTAATGGTATTTTTTCAAATCAATCAAATTTAATTAAGATTATAATTTGTTTACTGTGAAGATCTTATATTCTGAACAGCCAACTTCTCTGTTAGTTTCACTGTGGTATATCACGTATGTGTGCCTGGTGCATCTTGTTCTTTTTCCAATCAACCATAAAGGACTTTTGTAACTGTGTATTGCATGCCTCTTCAGGGTCTCCATATACAAAACACAGGATTTTAAGCCATCTATGATAGACTGCAGGCTTGGACAATTTTCTTATGCCCCTTCCCTTAACATGGGGAGCGGTGGTTTAATGGTTAAGAGCATCTGCCTGTCAATCGAGAAGCTTGGGGAATTTCGTTCAATCCAATTTGCCTGTATCTTTCGGAAGACACAAATAAACTGCTGTTCCCTTCTATCTGGTGTCTATGCCAGGGAAAGTAAAAAATCCCATGCAGGGAAATGAAAAAAAAAAGTCATGGACTAGATTCTAGAGCAAGAAAACTCTGAACACAAACACTCCGATGTTTAGGTAAAAATCATTAAGTCTAAATCATCACATAATTTTTCTTCAATTTAAATGTTGCATGCCATTAAATGAGCCAAATGAAATATGTTGTTGAGAGTAACTTGATGCCATAACTATTAACAATAAGTCTTCTAACGTGTTCAATGATAAAAAGGGAACAACCAATTACTGGCATAAAGCAGCCCAAGACACATCTATGCCACAACATGCTCAACAAAGCACTCTATGCAGGAATACCATTCCCACATGCCACAATCAATACATCTCACTGCCACTTTGTCCATTAAATCTAATTCAGATCACCACGGCTGCAAGCCCTATACACAACACATACCTAAACCAGGATTCTGCCGCCGCAAGGTACCAGTATTCATATTGAACTTGAAATCATAAGCCATATCCACATATCATGGCAATGAAAATGTCCACATGAACCCAGTGTGCATGCTGCAGTCAAAACACTATCCCAGCATGCAGTGTTGAGCATGAGCACAGTGTACTTCCTGCTAACATCAACTGTATTGACACAGCAATGCTACACAGGTATGCCACAGCAGCTCACTAAACAATGCATAGGTATGATGTAAGAGACTCAGACCTGCCAATAAAAACAAAAGGGGGTTAAACAACTGGTACTTCCCAATTTCATTTAGGCACTAGATTGCAACATAACTGATTATAGTGATTAGACTGGTCATGTAGCAAGTGGAACATGAGGGACCCAGAGGTGCCCTTGTAAGCTATTATATTATAAGCAATGTTTTCTAAAGAAAATAAAAATCACAACTCTGCTCCAGATTTTGCATGCTCATTTTTGTATGATAACAAACTGTTTATGAGAATTGTTTTAAACATACAACAGTGAAAATGTTTTTAATATGACAGAAGTAAAATAGCACAATTTGGGTAGCAAACTGGTTAGCCGTAACTGTTATCAGTAACATGGAAAGCTGCATCAACTGCCTGCAGCATGCACGTTTTGTTAACGAGTACGATCGTTTCATGTCATATTTTAACAAAACTCAACAGCTAATCCTAACATTGACATTTCCCTGCCACAGAGGCCCTTGAATCGCCATTATTATTTATGCAATAAGATAATTATTTCCTATTCAATATGAGGTTATACCCAAGTCATATGCCTGTTGCCGTGTGAGAAATACTACAGATTAATAAAACTTAGTTTTTCATTTATTTGGTGATGTTTCATGATTTTTTTTTTAAATTCTAAAAAAATAATACCCACAAAACATAATTTTATATCAATATGGGAAACCCCCAAACAAATAAATGACATACATATAAGTATGAGTGTCACTGAGGATCCCACAAGTTATTTTGGTTAACACTAACGAATCACAGCTACTTCAGGACTTGTAAGAATTTCGAATGAACAGCCAAAAGTTACACCACATGATACATTTAACCCTGGGAGTGACCACTGTCCCGATGTTCAATAAGTGAGAACGCATGATCAGTGCGAAAAGCATTCCAGTCTATTTTGGGCTGATTTTGGTATCCCTCTTTCGTTTCCGTCACCAGTACCTCACACCAAACAAATGGTATCATCGGAAAGCTGAATCACTCTTCTACCTTACTCTATTTATTCATGAGCATAAGTCGATGATAGCTAATGACGATCTAGCCTACCTAGGTACTTGTCACATAGTTGGTGCCCACATTTGGCAGCTTTTACTACGTTCCACAGAATAAATTTATGTTTCCATTCATAGTATCTAAATATGTAACATGTTATACCTTTGGAAAGCTCTATGATTGGCCTATTCCAATATGTGTGAATAAGCGAGCAGGCTATACGCAGTGAATGAGCAATCGTCGTTACAAATACGTGTTGTCTGGGCCGTCTGAGCTTTTTATTTACTAATCCATTTTGTTTTCTCACTTCTTTCTGTGTCAGTACACTTTAGGCCAGATTATTTCAAGTTTCCACGTCAATATTTCGGCAAACTGAATGACAGCATTAGTGAATCACGTTATTATACTAGTTCAGACAGAACGACATTGCATGCTTTTTTTGAGGTAAATATCAGCAAGTTGCCGTTGCGATTTCCACCAGCTTTGACAGCCCGCACTACCATGATAAACGATGTGGGACCGATGGGCCTGTCTGAATCAGCATAGCCGGTGTTGGAAAAAACCATAAAAATAAAAGTTCTCAATGTATTTGATTCATTTTTGTTTTTATTTTGTAGCTAATATGTACGACTACGTTTTTTTTATTGAACATCGGGACATAGTAATTAGCCACTCAGTAATTATCTAGTAGCAGGGTGAAAATAAAAAAAATTGCTTTCTTTTTTGATGAAATTCAAAAAAGTAACATCCCCATGATAAGATTACGTGCTGTAGTTTTCATCATTTTATTAGAACAAGGAGTCTTTTTAGCAACAAAATTATACCTCAATCACATTTGTGTGATAATTATTAGCGATGTTGCAATTTTTTTTAAAGTAATGTAGCCAGGTAGCTAGTCCTAGGCTATAGCGAATGCCAAGGTGCAGCAACAAGTATACAAGTAATTTTTTATAAATACACAGTCAAATAGTCCGTAGAATTGTGCATAATTACTGTGCCGTAATATATGCAAGAGAGCAAAGCAATACTACGTTTTGTCCGATATCTCAAAAACACCTCATCGTCTCTTGATCCCTTTTGTTATCTCATGACAGACTAAATCACTAGACTACTAGTAGGGGTTTGCCACGCGCCAGCAGCATACAGTTCCTTAAAACTCTGGCAATAATGGAATATTCAGACGCTATTTAAGGATAATGTTGGCCAAGTTCAGTGACTTTAACATTACGGGATATGCTTTAACAAATGTTACCGTTTCTTATAAGCTAGGCTAGCGCTGCCGATCGCCAATTGCGCCATAGGCGAAACGGTTTCCCATTTGGCGAAAGGAAAACAAAACTCTTCGCCAATTTGGCGAAACGCATTTACGATCGTGTTAACGCGCATTTTCGTGTAAGCGGCGGTGAACCCGTGAATCATAGCTGCCCGCCATCCGTGGAATTGTTTTTCGCACCCCCTAATCTATAATTGCCCGGCGATAAGCCATCATCATCATGGAATTGCTCTCAGCGAAAGTTTGCATCCTGCTGGGCAGCTACAAAATAATATTATAACCTTAACATATGGGAGCTCACTTCCTCGCAGTTTTTAAATTTGTTATCGGTTAAAATGATTCGTAAATGTACTTAGGCCGGCGAAGATCGCGGAAAGGAAAAAGGCGGACTGGTTCGTACGTTTTGCTTGGGTTATTCACGATAGCAAAAGCCACGTCTTTCGCTGCAAAGTTTGCGTGCACGCGAAAGCAAGAACGTGTTTGTCACCGGGAAGGACTGCGCCAAGCCCAAGAAGACTTGGCAAAACACGATATATGTGCAGACCACCGGAGATCGATGTTACTGCCGAAGCGCCAGAGACAGATAGACTTCGTCACTGCGAACGATCACGCGAACTCTGCGATTATCGCCCATAGGCGGACCGTGTTGACGCAAGCGATGCACCGTCTCCCGACAGCCAAGAACGCTTTCATGAGGAAGCCTTCAAGATCTGTACGGGTGGACACTGTCGCAGAGACCAGAATAGTGGTGGTGGACATTTGGGGCGACACTTGTATCATCATTCATGCCATGGTGACGTTCTCAGTGTTTGAGATTTGCAGTGTGTATGCTCGATTTTCTTGTATTATATATTTATAATTAAACGTTGTTATGTTAATTTATATTGGTGTTATGTTCTCTTGTGACTATCTATATGTTTAATATACGTATATTATGTTTATATAATATATCGTATATTAGGCCTAGTAAAAAAGAAACTAGTTTCTTTTTTAAGTTAGAGGGAGGCCTTTATTATTTATGAATTTTTTTGTATTAGTTTCGAAGATGGCCGCCATGTCTTAGATGTTCACTGTGGTTGATAAGCTGTAGTTTTTTTCGATGCAATATGGAACATGTCAATGATGTATATTACTATTATAGCCTGCCATTCCATTGTCAAATACATTACTTTTTAGTGGGAATGGCAGATGAATAGAAACATTTACGTAAATGTAATATGGCACATACCTGTTACACCGGAACACTACTTAAATTGACTAGAAAGAAACAAGAAGCAAACGGAATGTTGAATATATTTATAGAAACATTTACGTAAATGTAATATGGCACATACCTGTTACACCGGAACACTACTTAAATTGACCAGAAAGAAACAAGAAGCAAACGCAATGTTGAATATATTTATAAATGTCATGTGCAGGTTTGACCATGGTTTCATTAGGCATACACCTGAATGGTATTTATACTGATTGAGACCGGAATTTTGTAAATGAGTCTGCCAAGACTATTTAATGCAAGGCATCATCATTTGAATCTTATTTTAGACTCTGTAGAATGCACATACATCCCTACACCATGTATGATGAATAACGAGTGAACTGAAAGAGTATAACAGTACTTCGTACAGCAAATTTTGTTTCGACAAAGATTTCTTCACAGAACCGGAAAAACTTTTTAAAATAATCTTTTTCAATAGTAAATAAAACAGGAGGCGGAGACAAAAAAGGAAATGGGCGAGGACAAGAAACTAGTTTCTTTTTTTACGGGGCCATAACACATTTTTTTATGTCATGTTTTTTTTATTTTGACGTTTTGTCATCTTAGTGTCTGCTAAAAAAAATGGCTAAACAAAATCTCATTTGGCTAAAGTAAATTTGAACCTTTAGCCAAATTGGCTAAACAGATTTTAGGCCCAGCGCTAGCCTAGATAAGTTTACTTAAAAATGCACTATGGACATGGATTTTAATCATATGTCTCTTAGACATCTTATTTTGTTGAACTAGCACCGCTACGGCATTATTGCCGATCTGTCCGCTAGGCGCTTTGCAGGCTGTCTACTACCTACGAACCACAGGTAACTCTACGAATTGTGGAAAGTAAATATGCTTTGGAGACGCGTAAAATGTCAAATGATTTAAAAACTGCCATTTTCTTTTAAACAATAATGAACTGTCCACCTAGCAGCAGCCGCCCAGCAGTATGGGTTTACTATGGGATAATCAGACTACAGTTGTTACAGCGACATTGCTTTTCTGTTTCATTCCAACGAAATATGAAACTTCTACATTCCGCTGGAATTGTGTGAGGTTAATTTAATTAGGAAACTTGTGTGAGGTTAATTTAATTAGGAAACTTGCAGACTTGTTGTGAGGCTCGTTCATATTAAAACAAGATGCAACTATACAAAGCGACAACACGAAAGTAGACGAAATGAAGATTGTGTTTAATTGTAGCACCGGGGTGGATGGCAAGGACAAGCAATTGAAACGATGGCTTGTTGCTGTGACTAATCTTATAAAAACGATCTGAAACTATGATGTTATAATGAAATATGAAACTTTGTGGCCCGAAAGCCCCAAGGCCAAGTGGGTCGCCGGGTGTTTATGTCGAGGCCTGTAATATGTACTAATAATGTAACTAATATCAACAAACCTATGCAATACCATTTTAGAGGCAAAATATGAGTTATCCACTATGTTACCTGTCAATAGACCAGACCAGCACAGTAGTTGTCGCGACTCAAGACAAAGTCATGACGTGTATTATTTTACAATTACGTCGTAGTTTCGTTAAAATGATATTTATCTACATTTCTCAGTGTCGCCTAAAACTTTACTATGCCCTATATAAGTAGGCTTACGCACATCTTACATATGTAATCGTGAAGCAAACTAAACCCACAAACTAAACGTCCAGATGTCATGAACTGTTTGTTGGTCATGTGGCGGAAATACCGGTCAACGACCGTCATAACACGTTTTCGATTCCGCTTCGTTCGAGCAATTTAAACGAGACGGTTACACAGACGGAGGCAAAAAACAGATCGTTACGGCTTGAACCTCCTATATGCGTGTGAAAGGATACTGATATGAACCTCTTGGTTGAGGTTGGGGCTGTACTTGTACTTGTGACGGATGTTTTCTCTGACCCGGCACATTCATTGCAACGTGAGAGGAAGTAAAGAGTCCTTTTCATAAGGACTTCTTCCGAAGCTTGTTACCAAGCTTTATCTCCTATAAATACAGACATATTTATACGACCAAACAGAGTATGTAATATACTTTTGTACTCACAATGTAAATTCAGCTACGAATTGGCATAACGCCACGGATGGCAACAGATTTTAAAAACAAATTTTCAATATGGCTACCTTACTGGAGTCTGCAAGGAGACAGCTTCGGTTATGTTCGGTCAGAAGCTCGTGCGATTCCGTAAATAGAGTAAAGGTCACAAGAGGTCATTTTAATTTGAGCACTATGAGGTACTCTGCCTTTTACGTAAAATGACGATGTCGACAAGCAAGTAACGAACGCAAAAATAGATATAAAAATTGAGCTTTTGACGACACACCCTTTTACTACAAAACAAGTACAATTGCATTTATTTAAGATACAATGTTAATTGTCATGATTAATATTTTGTTTGATAAATACGATCGAATCCATGATTTCATAAAGTATTTATAATAACGAAAAAATCAACACACTATTTTTAAACGTCTAAAGCTTATTATAACGCAGTTAATGGTCATAATGTTCTGCAAGTCCTGGTAACATAAAATGTATGTAATGTAAATGGAAAGCGGAAGTAATTATTCAAACAAACTGCTGCAGATTTATTTAAGTAGCAAATAATAGGAAGACAACATTTTTTTTTATATTTAGAACCAGGTATTTTTATATATTTATATTAAATTGTTTTCTTGAATTGATTAAACTGTTTTCTTAAATAAAATAAATTATGATAGCGTATATATATATATATATATATATATATATATATATATATATATATATATATATATATTGCAAGAGAGAGTTTCCTGGTTGGCTAACTAACACTGCCTTCCCCTACGTGTTATGTGATAAGTACATTGTAACACTATATTATGAAGTATACATATATATATATATATAGATATATATATATATATATATATATATATATATATATATATATATATATATATATATATATATATATATATATATATATATATATATATATATATATATATATATATATATACATATATATATATATATTATATATATATTTACATATATATACATATATATACATATATATACATATATATACATATATATACATATATATACATATATATACATATATATACATATATATATATATATATATATATATATATATATATATATATATATATATATATATATATATATATATATATATATATATATATATATATGTATATATATGTATATATATATATATATATGTATATATATATATATATATATATGTGTATATATCGTCTACCAGAGACGAAGAGCGGGGCGAACATGTTTGCCTAAATATGGTCCATAGCAGCTGACATGGACTACCACAATTGTGCATAAGCCTATAAAGCTGAATAAACGTACTCTACTCTGATATACATCGTGTTTTATTTCTTTAAGTAAAAGTATTTTTTTATTCAAGGTGAAAATGTCATGATTCTCGCAAATCCGGGAATCATCTTGATTCACGGAAAAAAACGTTGTATGTCTTTCGTTGATCATCTATTAACATTACTAGACAATATCTGGGCTTGGCTAGCTCTGGCTAGTAACGTACATCACTCCCAAAAGTGACGCCCCCACGTGGGACGGTGTCAACAATTCATTGCATTTTGGGCTGCTAGATGGCGCCGCCCGTGCAGTAATACATTTCTACTACATAAATAATGATTTATGGCGCTCATTTTAAATATTTAGCGTCCGGTGAGGGGTGAATTTTTATTTACAAACATGAATACATGTAAATTCTGCATTTTATTGATATATTTTCAGTCTAGCAGGATGCTTAAAATCGAAAACGGCGCCACCTAGCGAGCATGTTGCAAACCGATACTTAAATTTTGTCATGTTGTCACAGTGAGCATTTCAAATTAGCTTCTTTAATTTAATAATTACACATGTGCATCTACATAAACACAGTCCCTTGATCTATGCAATCTGATATATGACCTGGTGGCAACATTCTGAAGATAAATTGTTTGGTTATACTCAACAATGTATACCTTTCTTTTGTGAATCGGAAAATACCCACAATATTTTACTAGTAGATCTTCTAACTCAAATCTGTTGCGTTGTACATAATGTTATATAAATTGTTAAATGTCTCCAACAGTTGTTTACTTGTTGTTGACCTACTTAGCATTACTTATATAGGCACTTTGTAAACAATATTTCATTTTCATAATATATTACTCAATCAGTGTTCGAGATATATATATAATATAATACATATAGGCTCACAACTATTGTATATATTCAAAGGTATTTCATTACATAAACATGCACCACACACTGTGTACATACATTTTATTTCCTATGTAACCATGCCTGATACTACTTCATCTTTGTCACCATCACCACCATCATCATCATCATCATCATCATGTGGTGCTGCCATCCTCTCTTGGAATGTCAGTTATCACAGCTACTCATATCTGCATTGTGCCATTCTGACCATGTTCTCCATCCATGCCATAAAATAATTGCTTTGGAACTCTGGTGTCTGGCATGCGCTTGGCATGCCCAGCCCAACATACCTGAGTTTTAACCAGGCGGGCCTCAGTGCTGGTGGTGCGTGCCTGTTCAAGAATGCTAGCATTGGTTGTACGGTCTTGCCAGCAGACACCCAGGATAGCTCTGAATGTGCGCTGTTGAAATTGTTCAAGAGCTTTGATGTGGCGATGGTACGTTACTCATGTTTCACTGCCATACAAAAGTGTGGGCAGCATGATAGCTTTGCCTTTATATACCAGGATCTTAGTAGATGTCCTATAAGCTCAAGTTCAGTGAAGACAAAGGTTTTTAGTCTAACTTAGGCAGCACAGGCACATTTTATTCTGTACTGAATTTCCGCATTGCTGGACAGGAAAGGTTGCTTCCTAAGTACGCAAAATGGTCAACATTATCAAAAGCAATGCCTTCTACTATGATAATGTTTGGTGGTGGTGTTGTAGCTGATGATTATGCCGGTTGATGTAGAATTTTTTTCTTTGTGGCATTGACTGAGTCTGAAGAGCTTATATGCATCTACAAGGGCTTCAAATGTGTTCTGGAGATCTTGTGCTGAGTGAGCAACAACTGCAGTCATCCATGTACTGAAGATCAACAATGGTTAGGCCTACTGTTTTCACTTTCGATTTAGCCCCGAAGTGGTTTAGCTTGAACACACCACCAGCTGTACGATATGTGATGTCCACTCCCTTAGCTAGATCGATCTTCGCTTGTGATAGAAAACTACAGCAGTGACAGTTAGGGGAAGGCAGTGTTAGTTGAGCCAAGTCAAAATTGTTTTTACTCACATAAACTATGATTATTAATATATCGTTTTATACCAAGATAATATATCTAGCATGCATAGATAATTATATATAGCTGATTCAAATAGGATTGGTAAGCTGGCTCAACTAACACTTCGTGTGGGGTAAGTTGAGCCACAGCGTAGCATAAGTTGCACAAATGCTTTATTTGTATAATTTATGTAGGTCTTGTACAAAAAAATTCATAACAACTCAGCAAACACATCTACCTAATGGGCATAACATGTCTCTGACAAGTCTACACACTTGATTAATAAGTGAACACAATTAATGTAGACTTATAGGTAAATCGCGCCCAGTGTAACTAACTGCTAATATGTTGCCTTGTAGCAATCCGATGTCCTAATTTGCTCGGAAAAATTAATTCATTGATGTATTTTGGGGTAAAGAACACTTGTCTTCGTTTTTTAACCACTGCTCAACTAACCTTCCCTTTGACATTGGGTGGTTCAACTAGCCCCGTTTCGACAATTAAGCTTTTTTTAATTAACTTTTTATTAATGCGTGGAGTGATGTAAATAATTTTCTTTCCTGTGCATTGTTAAACAATTTGTAAGAGCACAGACAATAAAATCTGGTCACATGCGTTGATAGTTTACACACTGGCAGACATTGTTATTAGTCTGGATTAATTAGGTGTGTTGACTTATTAATTAAGCCTGTAGACTTAATTTTAGTACAAGGCCTATCTAAAAAAATAAAAATAAAGCATTTACCCAAGCTACGCTACACTGTTGCTCAACTTACCCCACACCATGTGTTAGTTGAGCCAGCTTACAACCCTATTTGAATCAGCTATGTATAATTATCTATGCATACTAGATACATTATCTTGGTATAGAATGATCTACTAATAATCATAGTTTATGAGAGTAAAAACAATTTTGAATTATGAATATGATTGTGCCCTAGATATCAAAAAGAATTAATAATGGCTTAACAAACACTTCATTCCCCTGCCTATTGCCTACTTATAATTGGCTAGAACATTGTAATGTCTACAATAACATGTCTACATTACATAGCATTCTGGGTTAGCTTGCATTAAGTCTGAAACACTAGCATACATTTTACATCTTAAGTACAGTAATAATGTTTTTGTAATAACTTCTTTCTCAAAATCATATATTATTTTAATTCAGCTGGTAATTTCTCAAATGTATTCTTCAGTAAAATGGTTTGAAGATACATAAAATGCACCATTATATTCCTGCAGTTAGATTTTATCCTCTCTATATTTAACTTTTTCTTTATAAATCTAATATATTTAAAACAAAAACATATAATTTCTTTTATGAACATGCTTGATTTAGACTACAAACCATTATTTTCAAATAAAACTTATTTTCAAATTTATTCTCCATGTTCTATTTTTATTATAATTATTATTTTCTAGCCCACCAAAAAGAAATGGTACATCAGTAAGTTAGTTTTGTGAATTTATTTTACCATGGTCGTGTCATGAAAATAATTATAAAATGTAAAAATAGATGTTAAACAAAATATTGTTATACAGACTGTTTAATGTATATAAATGCCGATATGAAATAGTCACAAATATGATATTTATAAATGCATAGTATTCTTAGATCGTGGACTATTATATTGCTGTAACCTGATATTTCGTTCAGTCAGGTCTCCTCCTGTAGAACTAACTGATACAGTTTGACGTCTTCAGATAACACTGCAGTCATGAAAATATGTTAGCACAAAATTCATTATTCTTAGGCCTTTCTTTATGTGAATTTAGGAAATATTTATGCAGTTAGGTAGCTAATTCATATGGATTTAAAAATTGTTTTGTTTAGTTTGGTGGGCAGTTTTGGGGAAGTATTTGTCCCCCTTCTGTCTTAATTAATAAATGTTCCTGTAAGTTCAAACAGTTTTTTTTATCAATATTGGCATTATGTTAACTTAATATTGATTAATCTTTACCTTATGCGATCATCTTATACCTGTCGCAAGATGTTGAAATTGTCCACAAAGCTCCAGATCTGTCTCTGTCCACAGCTATTTGTTATCCACCCTTTAATTCTTTCCTCTAATGTCTGTTATCTTATCTCCCAATTTTGTTGTTGGTTGGTTGGTCTATCTCCATAGTTTTATACTCAAGCTTGTTCTGTTTCTCTCACAGTGTAGGCTTTTAGTTCCACCACTGTAGTCTTAGTGGCCTGTGATGCAGTTCAGGCTACTTCCTTGGCTGCTGAAAAGCTAAATATTGCACAATTGTTGCCCTTTAAACAAGCCAAAAAGCATGTCTAGTTCTTGAGAAAGTTGTTTATTGGGAAAATGCAACAATTAACTGTGTTTGTTACAACATAATCTATGTTACTTTAGAGGAATTTGCCTCCATGTTTCTTAACATGTCTGTAGGTTATCTGATTCTTTCGTTTATGTATGCTAAATCTGTCCCTGGGCAGGACATTTATGCTACAGGTACTATTAAACTATACAGCAGAGACCTGAAAGACATTGATAAGGTGTGTTGAAGATCGCAGCATGTAGGCCGTGGTATGTTATTGGTCATGAGCCCATGCAATACACCAGCATTCATAGGATTCAGCATGATTTAGATATGGCTTTTCAACTAAGTCGTTTACGTAGCAAATGCCTGGGTGCAAATCCTGATGCAGTACAAGGTGTTTATATATTTATTATCAGTGACAGTGGTCTACACATAGCATTTCTTACAGCTTATTGGTTGAATAAATGTGAAGAATCGTCACAAACATGTCTCTATGCACTTATGTGTAAACAATGTATATTTTGTCTTCTGCAATGGTACATTGTCTTCCATTTTGTGCAAGTTATTAAATCTCCATTTAATTTATTTTCAATTTCAGTATTGAAAATAAATATTTTACATTACCGTCCATGCCAGTTTTATAGCTCCCAGTGCTTAGGCTTTGCTTTGGAAAATATTCCGTGCATCACATTCTTTCTTTGATTTAATATATGTTGCATAATTACCAATTTCACGAGTACCATGCGATTACACTTAAAGTTCACAGCTGGAACCATAGAAATTTAAGTAATCTAAAGCCACTGGCCAGTGGTATTTAGAATAATGCTGGTTGTAATGATGGCAATCTATTTAAAGGTAGAAAATCTAATACGTTATCATAAAAATCATGTTATACAGTATATACTATATCTATTCAAACATCTTGACTGGTCAAACGTGTTTTAATGATTCACAACTGTTTTTTATATAGTTTGACTGTTATTTGTTTAATTTGAATGTTTTGATCTGAACATCATATATATAATAAATGTTTACATTGCATGCTGAGTGGAACTTAATTTATGACAGGAGTCACTGATATGTCCATCCTATGAATATCTGACCCTGATCAACTTTGTCCACATACATTGGACATTGTAGACAGCTGTTCTTGAATGCACTGAGTGGCAAGGTCTATATTCATACGCAGGTAACAGTCTAATTATATCTTATATCTTAAAACTTGCGGTTCATTAAAACACATTTGGGCAGTCAAGATGTTAGAACAGGCACAGTTACAACTACCACTGTATTGTATATAACATGATTTTATGATAAAAACAATTTTGTCCCATTAATATAAAATCATGTTACCCAATATCGTCACTTCTAGTTACATGACATCGGGTTGGGTCACTTGACCAACTGTACACAGCAACTGGAGGGATTCATGAAAGAATAACACAATTGACAAGTATTATGAAATCAGATATAGATCTTTTTACTGTTATGTACAACTGTTATACTACACTGTGTGCCTCATTGTTTTTTATATACGCATTAAATATTTTCTGACCAATACAACAACAAATAGTATGTTGGGAAACATTTTGTTTGGTCTGCAGAATGGCTTTTTGAGAATAAAATTCAGTGGAATTATAGTTACTATGTATCATAAAACCATAAATACATGCCAGAGTACTACACTGCAGCAACTATAACTGATCATTATGTACAAAACATAAATTTTATAAGAAAACAATATGCCCTCATACTATAGAAAATAACAATTGGTGCGTTTTCTAATAAGTCCAGTCAGACTACTTTCAGTGTTTAGTTTGTAAAAGGATGACAAGCTTGGCAGGAGTAGCGTGTCAATTTCATCGTCCTTGCAGTCCGGTGCCTTTAAATCCCTGTTCTACATGGGCTGCTGAAAAGAAAAAATTATCAATAAACTCTGACTTTCAGAATGAACATAAGTAAAAATCCCCTCAGAACGGTGCACAAATGTTTGTTAACCCATTAGGCCCCAGCATTTTATAAAAACATGTTCCCCTGTTCCCAGGATTTCTGGCAAATTTCGAGCGATTTTACTTCTTGTGTTCAGAAATCTGTAGAAAAAGACTATTCAAAATTGACATTTACAAGTTGTGTTTATTTTGAAGAGTAGTCATTTCTTCACATGCCTGTGCACATAGAAATAGGATATATTCATAAAATGTTGACACTTCATCACAATTTGCAAAGACAAAATAGTAAATTTAAAACTTTGAAAGTTATTCTACCTTGCAACTGACATTTGACAATGATCCCATGCTATAACCCTAGGCAAGCCAATGAAGAAAATGTAGCTATATGTGTTAGCTTTGCAACACTAAAAAAATTCTGACGATTATTTTTCAGGTTACACCATATTTTGTCATGAAAAATACAGAAATAAAAATTTTCGAGATGACGTGAACAAAACCGATGAAAATCAAGATTTCCAAAAGGGCAACCTATGCACGTAATGAGCTAATGTTGTTGCAAAATGTATCCACTAGGGTGTGGACAAATTTGGTAACATTTAGTTCAGTAGTTAATCGCCAGGTTTTTTTTAATAGAGGGTCCTGTATGCGGTCAGTGGCGGCCGTTCCAGGACTGGACAGAGTGGCTGGCCGCAGCTGTTGCAGGATCTAATGGGTTAATTAACATAAACCAATGCATGGCCAAGATGACATGATTTATTGCAATTATCACATCACATGGGTTTGTCTGGTTGCGTCAGAATCACCTCATTGTAATAAACATCATTCCAAATAAATATAATATTAATCCTCTTCAGTACAGATGCCTATGCTTTGGCTGGAAGCAGGTTACTTGATTGTCTGGTGAATGATATGTGATTAGTAACTTGATTCGATCAATCCATCTGGCTTTGAGATGTTCTCATCTTTTTACATTGGTTCTCCTCTACTAGAAAGTTTGCTTTGTTTATGTTACCATTTGTGAATTCCATCGCATGCACCTCCAGACAGAGATATATTTTATTTGAATCTTGCAGCACCACACAAGCATTACAGAGTATGGCCAGTTTTTGTATTAGGCAAGTTTTAGTTAAATATATGTAAGGCATGAGAGAAAAGTCAAAGAAATGGGGCATATTTAACATCACCTTTTGTAGCATCATCCAGGAACATTGGATCTTCAATAGGCTCATCCACCTGTGGAGTAATAACAACACAATCAATAGCAGCTGCTACAAGCATTTCATTAAGACGAAAATGCAGACAAAGTATATAAACACAGCTGCCACATAAAGGCAATCATATATGTGGGTTTACATGCATTCCCCATATGTAAGGCAGTGACTTCATAACATGTTACACATTAATCCAATGCATGAGGTCTTTTACATTCCATGGCAGACACCAAACAGAAGGGATGCACTTCTCACACGCCATATGCTATGTGAGTCACAGGTTGTATCCAATTGTTATGAAATGCTCAATCTGGGATTCGGAACCAGCGCTTGCTGGTCACAAGGACCATTCAGTGTGCCCATCCACTATTGATCTAAAAATTGTAGAAAACTTAGGAATTCAGAAGTAAAATTATAAGCATAATATAGAAATATTTGTGTTATTTCAGGTGGTGCCATCTCAAGTTAATGCAAATTTGCAACTGCTGACTTTCAACATCATGTCACAAAATTTGCAGATTTTGCCGATCTGATTGACACCATACCATAATCCATAGATCCTCACCCAAAGGTGGTCATTGACATGTACATTTCTACCGGCAAAAAAATTATTTTGTCAAGATTAATCGCAAGAAACCTCAAAATTTCCACAATTATTATGAAAATCTTGAATTTTTTTAATATATGAATTGCAATTAAAACATAGGAAATATAGGAATGCTGGGCACCCTGCAAGGTCAACACCAATCTGTGTCAATTCTGTCTGAACTAATGTTGTTAAAATCGTTGAATGTAGGTCACTGCATGCCACATCATTAACTGCTATACAGCTAGGAGCTGCATTTCAGAAAACCAGATCCAACAAGATCAGCGGCATCCGCAAGAATTTTTTCAGAGAGGGGCAAGAAAGAAGACAAATATAATATATATAAATATATATTTTTTCTTTCTTGCCCCTCCCTGGATGTAAGATGCAAAGTAAACATACTTTGAGCTCATGAATATACAGTACGTCCAAAAAAATTCCACATCCAGGGGAGCAAGTGCCCCCATTGCGGACGCCCATGAACAAGATTACCATCCAAGGTACAAGCCAAGAAATCTCCTCCACTAGTCATTGAACCCAACATGTTCCTCAACGTGCTCCTCAACGTGCTCCTCAACGTGCTCCTCAACATGCTCTTCAACGTTCTCTTCAACGTGCTCCTCAACATGCTCCTCAACGTGCTCATCACCGTGCTCCTCAACATGCTCCTCAACGTGCTCCTCAACGTGCTTCTCAAAATATGTAATGCCATAGAATGTGACAAAAACCAAACCCACCTTGAGGTAGATGAGACTGCCTGGCAGGATGTGGAGATCAGCTAGAGTTGCCTTGTCTTCCTGCAGACACTGTCCAGTCTCCAGGGTCAAGTTCTGGTCAAACGGGGCTACAGAGAACAGCCTCATTATCTGCACGAAACAACACTCGGTCAGCAAGAGGGCCTCAATGCTACTTGACATATCTATTCACAGTCTGACATGGCTTCACACAGTGCACAGGGTACTTCTGCATGTAAGTGATGATAAGCGGCTCCACACATTATTTCAAGGGACATATATAATTGTGATAGCAACACAGTCATGTCACTAAATGATCAATTATACATATTTTCAGAACTCGACAAGGGAAATTTTCAAAGTGGGGAAAATAATAGAGCATAGTGCCATGAAGAAATGTCATGTTTGATTCATAAGGCACACATCTAATTTATTTTAATTTACAACCAAGAATCATATTTAATTTCAGCTTCTTCTAAAATCTACATGACTTTCTGGTTAGAATATAGCATATGGCCATGTCTGCCTTTTTTGCAAAGTTTACTGGTACATGTACACTGGTACATGTACACTGGTACATGTACACTGGTACATGTACACTGGTACATGTACACTGGTACATGGCTATGTGTAGCCTGCCTCTGTATTCCATGATATCTATTCTATAACATACTATTCACACTTTCGCAAGTTATACCCGATCAAACAATCAAAGTCAATTCTTCCGATGATTTTTAAAAAAATGCACTCTCTCTTATTAAACCAACTGTGCACATTACTTGAAACTATTCACACACTATAGACTTGAACATCAACAAACCTGATTGCCGATGGGCTAAATGAATTGTGGAGGCAGCTTTAAATAGGACATAGACAATTCATGCACCTAAAATGTTCTGGAGAAAGAAAACAGAACAGAACAATGTTATCGTGTCCAAAAACCGGGCTTGTTGACAAAATGTCATCAGTGAACACTTTTCCTAATTCACAAATGTGGCATTACTGGTATTTGCAGTGGCAAACATGATGTCTAATTATACTGGATAGTGTCTATAAAATGACATCAGGCTATCTAGTAAATGAATTCCTCACTTCCAGTTTGAGTGCTCGCAGTGTCTGTGTCGAGCTCACTTGTACCTCCTTCTCGCCTCGTATTCGCCGATGTCTCGTGCTGCGTCGCGGCACCTGACCAGTGCCAGCTCCAGCTGGCTCCAACTTGGTCATCTTCTCCGGTACAATGTTGATGTGCTGCTTCTTTCGTTTGCCATTCTACAAGCAGTACCAATAGTGAAGAGACCAGCAAGAGACGTTCTTACATACAAAACAAATACTGTCAAATACACTCATCTGACTGAGACAGGCAGTAGCAATAATGTATGAGTTCAATTTGCTTTTACAACAAACATATAGTTTCTTACATTTGTTGCTGGTGGTATGTAATAGCTTACAGCACACTAACCATTTCAGTAGGCCTTGTAAAAAAAACATTTATCAATGTAGATCTAGTGTTGCTTGTTAGCCAGTATCCTGATGATGTATGTTGTGAACCACAGCTATCATACGTGTAACTAAAGATGGCTAATCCTTCTCACTTCACAAATAGCCGCGGACAATAGCGCCTGCTATATTAAGCCAGTTTTAGTTGGCTGGGCTGCATAGGTCTGTCTGCCTTTAATTTCATCTTTTGCCCATTTTTTGCTTTGTCTAAAAAGCTTAAAGTACTGGGACAGATAGACACTCATCAGTTCTTTATTATCGCCCAAAATTCACCATTGTAAACAAAGTTCATCTATCAATCAAGATATGGGCATCATGGTACCTGGACATAGGTACTGTACCTATGTGTGGGTACCTGGATATGGACATCAAGGTACTTGGGCATAGGTACTGCACCTACAAATGGGTATCTGGGTAAGGGCATCAGGGCATGGGTGCCGAACATGCATATGAGTACCTAACTACTGCACCTGGGTGTGTGTGCCACTGCCTGACTCCATGACACAGTTTTCGTCGCTGTCCAGCAGCTCGATTGGGTTACTTGTTGTGGTCTGGTCATGTAACTTCTGCAGATGGTTGGTCACCTTGCGCACGTAGATGGTGGCAGCACTGTAGGTGAGCCGTAACTCGAACTCCTCGGTCACTCGGGCCTGGCAGCACTGCTCACACACCTCTGGCAGAGGCATGTGATAATTACACCTCAGCACCGATCCATTCTAGTAATAGTCCACATTTTGTTAACTACAGGGTACTTCTACATGCTTGTCACAATCACCTACTTTGAAACACAGGATCATTTTGTGGTGTGGTTTTCTAAATTAAAGCAACATTTTGTTAACGAATAATATTAATACAAAGAATAGTGGTTCATCATACAACATCTGACAAGTGACATCATGATTTCTGTTATCATCTCAATAACAAGCCCAGTGATGACAATACAAAGTTGGTTTTCCAATTTGAAATCGATGTCAAGTCCTCCGTGTTTTCAAGTTGATTAATCAAGTAAGTTTTTTTAAACATCTTTAGCTTCCATGATTTGAATCCAGTGATTCACACATATGACATAGTTGAGTCCACTCAAAACATCTCACCTGGACTGGCAATGAAGGTGACATGGCCATTGCAGTCCTCAACGCGGGCCACCCACACCTCCTTGTCCACCGTCACATACTTCCTGAGGATGTCCCACTCGGTGGGCCAGATGTACACTGCCCTACGGTAGGGATACATGGGTATCAAGCTATGCTCCAAATAACATGTCTCAGTGACGCTGAAATAGCAACTGAGAGGTGTCCAGACGGATTACCAAAGTATTAAATTCTGTAATCTGTCCAAAAAAAATCAGGTGATTCACAATTACAACACTACGGAGACTACAACATGTATACTCTAGTTTAGAACATAAATAACCCCACTCTTGACGTTAAAAAGGAGTAGGTAGATCCAAAAATTAAATATCAAATATAGCAAAATTATATTGCTGACTACACAGGAATCAACAGGTGTTTCCTGCACTGATTGAATTGTCAATTTAGATGCTCAATGAATAAATACATTGGCAATTCAATTGTTGCACTCCCACAATGGTGCCTGGTGGTTCTGAGTGCATCCAGGCCAGCCACTTTGAAGTGGGTCATTGTGGCAACAAAGTATAGTGATGACATCAGCAAAATAAATTTTTTGTAGCAAGAAAGCATAGTTTTGCTGATGACATCAACAACACAACATCATTGTAGCGTGATGACATCAGCGACATCAACATAGTAGGTGATAAATTTTGGGAGGGGGCATTAATGAAATGTTGTTGGTGGACAAAATGATGTCAAGTAAAGTGGTAATCTGAATGGTTCCTGTACAGACAGGTCAAGTAATCCATTGCAAAATCTAGGGTGCTCGGAATAACAGATTACCATTTAAATCGGGCTCTGCATACACATGCATGCATGCATGCACACATAAAAGTATGACAAAGTTATCACAAGTAGCCCAGTTTACAAAACATTAGCACCACTTGCACTGACATGTAACCATTGTTACACTACTGACAACGCGGGAAATTACTGAATTTCAAAGGAATGTAACTTGACCAGACCTGTCCGATGCTTCATCTGCTCCTAATGTTTCTGGCCTGTACAGGAAGCCGCTGTGTTTACACAGGAGACTGCCATTTTCTACATGTGTAACTGGCTGTACCTTTTTCGGCTCTCTGAAACACGTTTCGTTCACACAATGCTAATTATTACAAAAAGTTTGCTACATCGTCATTGACTTCCAAAGATATGGAGGCAGAACGGGGGAATTATACAGTAAATACATACTACTTATACACAACTTAGTGTAAAAGAAAATATACTTGTCACAAAGTAGCCAAAATAAAGCCTATTGTCAACATGACAAAACTATAATTGACTTTGAACTACACTGTTCTCTTTCTGAAAAACACTCACAAAAAAGAATGAGACGAGGTGAAGAGATTAAAGAGAAGTTTTTAACTGAATGGTTATGAAATCATTAATCTGAGGCATTAGCAAATAACAACAAGAAATTCTGAAAGACACATATTTCAAATATCTAGATACCCCATTACAAACGTTAAAAAAAATTACTGCTGTACGGTGATGTTATCTAATGTTACTTTAAAGGGAATAGCAACAACGATTGCTTGAAATCATATTATTTCACGTTTTAATATATTTCCATTTCCACAACATCAAAAAATTTATTAGAATTCAATTAATTAATAATTCCAAATAATACTCTGTTCTACCAGCCTGTCTCGATTATGCATATTTTCCCCATGCTTATCGACAAGCTTCGATGTGACGTCACTTATGATAAGGAAGTGCTATGAGACTGGGACTTTCCTTTCATTCACCGTACCATTGACAGCGATAACAGTTGTTTAGAAGTGACAATGTCACAATGGTTTATTGGGCGGCATTCGACTGTAATGCAAACAGTAGTAAGAACATAGTAACATGTCGTTGGTTTAAGTTCCATATGGAGCCAACTTTATTTTAAAAAAAAGCAAATTTCAAGCCAATGAAGCACAACTGGTGGTAAAATCTCTTTCAAAGAGCACGATGTCACATTGATGTACCAAAATTATTCATAGTAATGGGAGCTATAGTGATGCCACCAGTCCATAGAACACAGGCAGTCCACCTAGGATCGAAGCGAGCTATCAACACAGATACAGGTGATGTCGGCTCACGGTGAATTCGGCCCGCTTAATTCAGACAATATTCTTTGGAGAGTTTGGCCCACAACTCTGGTAACTTCAGCCTCAGAACACAACGGGCACAGTGATCTCGGCCCAAATGATGGTGTAGTGAGCACATAAAGTTTAATGTTTGTCTTACTATGAATAAAACATATTTATTCTCTCATTGATTCAGTACCACATTAACCCAAAATTGTTATCTTGTAACCGCTTTTATAGCTTTCGCATAAAATACAGCACTATATTTTTTCCATTTTAACGCACAGTTAGCAAGATGATCATTAGAACTTATACAATTCGGTGTAGCCCTAAAATTCATATCATACAATATGTAATATATTATACCAAAAATTATAATATTATATACAATTGAATAATTTAAATAAATTAAATTACAATTATCATAATATCTTGTTTCTATATTTAAGATTTTCATGTGTTTCCCCTCACCAGGGAAAATTCTCCTCAGATTTTTTTATTACATCAAATACAGAACAATGACAGTGATAAGCGATTATTGTATTGTGAATACAACGGAGCCACCTGCATATGGTTTTTGATCTATACAGTGTTTTTCGTCAGATCATTTTGAATGTGAAGTGTGGTCTTTTATTCACACCTGTTCATTGTACGAAACAGACAAAGCGTTGTATTTCAACAGTATCTAGTTAAACTTGGCATCCCTTTGATGTACTGAAAGTACTTAAAGTGAAGGCTAATCCATTACTAGCTAGAACTGAGTAGATCTTGTGTGTCACCTCAGTCACCAAAGTGACTGGATTCATGCACATGGCAGTTGGGCCAATTTCACCTAGGGCCGAAATCACCACCACCCGTCAGTGCTACTCCTGCTATTACAATGTTTACTTTCTGACCTAACCATGAAAATGAACACTTAGAGCCACCAAACTTCATATATTTACTCTTACTTGCATGTAACGATAACAAATTACATAAACAAAAGATAGCTATATCTTCTACACCTAGTTCCGCAAAGCTAGGCATAGGAGATGGCAAGTGTTTGTCTATTTTTATCTTTATAAGGAAGTAAAAGTAATGTTTGACCACATCACATGTGTATGCATATGGTAAAAACATGAGAAGTTTGGCAGCTCTATGTGGTCGTCTTCATGGTTCGGTCAGAAAGTAAATAAGATTGACGTTCAAGGCTAATGGCACAGCTAAAATGCTCCGAAAGTTCCGAATTCAAAGTAAACCCATGTCACATGATGTCACAAAACCACATGATCATCCATCTTATTAACTTAGAATTTTATGTGTGCTTTGCAAGTTAGATGCATTAAAAATCTAATTTTACCTATAAATAAATTGTTCCTAAGATTATTAAACTAGTGCTTTGTTGCTATTTCCTTTAAAAAATGTAATATCATTTATAACATAACAGTCAGCAAGATGGTTTTTGATTTGTGTTCATCGTGGCAGATGCATAGAAAAACTGCAGAAAAAATAAATCACTATACTTGATGAAGTGGCGCCATCTGTCAAGAAAATCACGTGGTATGACGTTGAGTTGGTCAATGCCAGATGCCCAGGCAGGCCGGTGTTTGTTGAGATACAGATTGGACAGCTGCGTCTTCTGTTCTGTCCTCAGATTCTTGTACATATCTTTTATCTCCTGTTTTCGGATTGTCTCCTCCTGCAAGTGACAGACACATTACAAGACCCCAATGCCAAGCTTAGGATGCTAACTGACACAGACATACTAACCTTGTCATATTAGTTATAGCGATCCAGGTCTGATACAGAGTAATTAAAAAATGTGGTGCCTGATATCGTAATTCACTATGGATGCATGGGACACTAGTAACTAGCATTGGCTTCAGGTGGAGCGCATACCGAGTTACTGCTATTAATGCATCTGTATTCACTATGTGACACTACAAACATTACTTTGACACTAATTGGAGGAATTGCATATTTTTGTACGGCAGTTAATTTTACTGTTAACAGGTAGTTGGTAAATCAATAATGAATGCAACTTTTTGAGAAGTTAAACTCATCGAGTTTTACTTATTGGCAAAAACGCACATTTTACACAAGCGTAGTAATACACTGTTTGGTAGAGGCACGCAGCTTACGACACCAGCTTAATCATGGACATAACACAACCATGTAATAATAATACCATAGGTAAAAAACCAGCAATCTAATTGGAGATGAAATAAAAGTAGCTTCTGTGACGAAATGAGTAGAATCTGAACTGACATTTTAAACAACTATTACCAGACATTCGTGACAGAGTTCCGCCGAGCCGTTGAACTCTGGTGCCTCCGGGAAGTAGCCCTTGAGTCGATGCCAGATGTCAGCTGGCACGAGACGCCTGCAACCTTCATCTATGTTCAGGTTTCCTGCAACCACAAGCAGCTGTGCCATCAATATGAAGTGAGAAGTGGCTTTCAATCACAGTGTGATTTAAATGCCACAGGACAGAGCGACTGGCTTCCTCTCATCCAAAACACACACACTTGCTAACTATATTTTTTATATGCATGTTATCTGTATGACTACAAACCTGATAGGCAATCTTACATACAGACTATTCATTGAAGAAGACTTAGTCATTTGATATGGGCCAGGTTGGGAGTTCTCTTCTTCCACGTCTTACAATGCTTTTATTATGAAGTGAATTAGATGATTATGTAAATAAACCCTGAATTAATATATATACGTTAATATAACTGAATGCTTAGAGAAGACAGATAAAATACTAATGCATACTTTGTGCTTATTTTATCAACAACTGCATAAATGTATCAAGTTGGCAACACGAAAAATATATATTGCACGTAAATATAGCTGTTCATCACAATACTCACACTGATAATGCTAGTTGACAAGGTAATGTTCACGAATGAGGTGTAACTGGCATATGAACCTGTGACTAGATTAAATGTCCATAAGGTACTGTCGTGAATGTGTATTGTCGTGAAAATGGGCGTCCGGAGTGGGAGGCAAGGGGGGCATATGCCCCCTCTGGATCTGGATGTTTGTCAAATTTAGGTCTTTTATGGCGAGTAGATTGTTTACTATTTGTGTTAAGTAGATCATCTAGTATATTTGTTAATTAATTATATACAATTATATCATTATTGTTCATTGAAAGTAGACATTTTGGTAAGTGTAAAGATTTCTGGTCGAAATCGGACAGCCGAATTTTTTGCTCCACTCCAAAAAAAAGCCAACCCCTGGTTGTGAATGCATACTGTCGCGAATGTGTACTGTCGTTAATGCGTACTGTCATGAATGTGTACTGTTGTGAATGTGTACTGTCATTAACACGTAAGGTCGTACTATCATTAATGCATACTGTCACGAATGCGTACTGTCGTTAATGTGTACTGTCGTGAATGTGTACTGTTGTTAATGCGTACTGTCGCGAATGTGTACTGTCGCTAATGCCTAATGTCGCTAATGCGTACTGTTGCGAATGTGTACTGTTGTTAATGCGTACTGTTGCGAATGTGTACTGTTGTTAATGCGTACTGTCGCGAATGTGTACTGTCGTTAATGTGTACTGTCGCGAATGTCTACTGTCGTTAATGCATACTGTCGCGAATGTGTACTATTGTTAATGCGTACTGTCACGAATGTGTACTGTCGTTAATGCGTACTTCGCAAACGTGTACTGTCGTTAATGCATACTGTCGTTAATGCGTACTGTCGTTAATGCGTACCGTCGTTAATGCATACTGTCGAGAATGTGTACTGTCATTAATGTGCAGTTGTTAATGCGTACTGTCGCAAATGTGTACTGTCTTTAATGCGTACTGTCATTAATGTGTACTGTCGCGAATGTGTACTGTCGTTAATGCGTACTGTCACAAATGTGTACTGTGGTTAATGCGTACTGTCGTTAATGCGTACTGTCCTAAATGCGTACTGTCAAGAATGTGTACTGTCGTTAATGCGTACTGTCGTTAATGTGTACTGTCATGAATGCGTACTGTCATTAATGCGTACTGTCGTTAATGCGTACTGCTGTTAATGTGGACTGTCACGAATACGTACTGTTGATAATGCGTACTGTCGCTAATGCATACTGTCGTTAATGCGTATTTTCACGAATGTGTACTGTCGCAAATGTATACTGTCGCTAATGCATACTGTTGTTAATGCGTACTGTTGCGAATGTGTACTGTCGTGAATGTGAAACAAGTACAAAAGGGAAGACAGACAACACATTCCTTGGTGCCTTGTGTCAGCGCCAATGGAGAGGGACAGTTGCTAAGCCAGGGAAGAAACCAACATATTTTAATTAAAATAGACAGCCTGGCAGTGACCCCCAGTGCAGACATGTGACTGACCATGGAGGTCACAGAGGAGGTCTTCATTGAAGAAGACATTGTCCTCCAACTCAGACTCAGTGCCGCCATCTTCTGGCTTCCTCCCATCCAACTTGCCGGGGTCTTCCAGCTGCATGTCATCTTCTGCAACACATCATCAGGTCTGATCTGCATTGCATTGTGTCTGATCTGCATTGCACATATAACAAACAGTTGAGATTGTTACTGATCCAAGATGTGTGCAATCTCCCATTGTAATTGTAACCAAGATTCATAGACAACACATACAGTTTATGAAACATTCCATATGCCTACATTTATTCATATTCTTTTACCCAGCAAACCCTCCCATCAAGCAACTCTCTCCCTTTCTACCTACTTTCTCTCAACCTCTATCCATGACGACTCCACACACCTTCCCATACCTCACCTTATCATCCACTTGTTTTGCTATACAACCCTCACATCCTCCTACATCTGATCCCTCCTAGCACCCACCTCTCACAGCCTTTGATCCCTCCCAACACCCACCTCTCACAGACTCTGATCCCTCCCAGCATCCACCTGTCACATACTCTGATCCCTCCCAGCACCCACCTCTCACAGCCTCTGATCCCTCCCAACACCCACCTCTCACAGACTGATCCCTCCCAGCACCCACCTCTCACAGCCTCTGATCCCTCCCAGCACCCACCTCTCACAGCCTCTGATCCCTCCCAGCACCAACCTCTCACAGCCTCTGATCCCTCCCAGCACCCACCTCTCACAGCCTCTGATCCCTCCCAGCACCCACCTCTCACAGCCTCTGATCCCTCCCAGCACCCACCTCTTGCAGTCTCTGATCTCTCCCAGCCTCTGATCCCTCCCAGCACCAACCTCTCACAGCCTCTGATCCCTCCCAACACCCACCTCTCGCAGTCTCTGATTTCTCCCAGCCTCTGATCCCTCCCAGCACCAACCTCTCACAACCTCTGATGCCTCCCAACACCCACCTCTCGCAGTCTCTGATCTCTCCCAGCCTCTGATCCCTCCCAGCACCCACCTCTCGCAACCTCTGATCGCTCCCAGCACCCACCTCTCACAACCTCTGATCCCTCCCAGCACCCACCTCTCGCAACCTCTGATCCCACCCAGCACCCACCTCTCGCAACCTCTGATCCGTCTCTGCACCCACCTCTAACTGCGTCTGCCCGCAGTTGTTCCAACACGAGTCGCTTCCAGCTGCGAAGAGATGACTTCCCGACCCAGTAGCAGTCTGCACTACTGCACACAAGATAGATACAGCCACATAGCAGTACTGATGGCAACACAGATAAAACTCACCTAGCTACAAACAGACATGTCATTGAGGAATTCCAAAATAAGAAAATAAGTGAATTTTTTATAGAGCAAGCTGACTAGGGGGTCCCAGGAATGTTTTGCATAAATGATGCTTTCTGGTGCATTCCGATGGATTCTGGGAATCACATTCTTCAATTTGTTACCCTTTAAATAAGAACAAGTATTGGTAAAAAGTTGTAAAAACTTTATTACTAAAACATAAAACAGAATACTAATAATACTAAAAATACTAGGTAATACTGGCTTTGTCTTTGTGTTTGCTTTTAACCTAAAATAATCACCATTAATAATGCAATAGTGAAACACTGTATACTGTACAACATAATTTTATGTAATCAAAACATTCACAATAATCAAGTTACACAGCACAAGTAACTTCATGTGTTACCCTCTACATATGAATAAGTATGGGTGATTACTTTATTATTAAAACATAAAACAGAATACTAATAATGCTGAAATTACTAGATAACAAGATTTAAATCTTGTTAAATACTGGCTTTGTCTTTGTCTTTTCTTCGCTAGAGGCGCTCCGTGTATGCCATTCATGAAACATAAAGGTGGTGCCACATGGTGGAAAAAATGACGAACATCTGAGTTATTACTGCAGCGTAAATCAATCAATGCCAGTGATTGGATAAATATCTTGCGACGAATCAATCGTGGGGCTACACAAAACAATTTGCCACTTGACCTCCGTTATAGCCTCGATTACCCGTGATGTGGACACAGCTTAGCAAATTCACGAATGTGAGTAATACCCCCAATAGTAATACCCCCAATAGTAATACCCCCAATAGTCGGGCTAAGCAATACTGTAGTTACCAACCGCCAAGTCACAGCGTACCCTATCCCACCCACCCCAAACTCAACGGATTTACACAATTCACACAAGTGACCAATTTTGATCTGTGAATATTCACGGATCCGTGTACAGGCTGCAGTCGTCACTGCAGCCTGTACAAAAATTACCAAAATCTTAAACATCCGAGTTAACCATTTTAATTTGCGCATTTTTATTTTCTTAAAAATGTATTACTAGGTAATTATTATGAAACAGGAATAAAGTTGTAAGTGGGACTTCAAAATGTTGTGTTTGCATAAAAATTGTATGTGTACATACAGGATATATATCCACCTGCATATCTTACTGTGTTAGCATGGCAAGGCTTGATTAACATACAGGGTGTAGTGGAATTTATTGATGTTGTGTTCATATAAATTTGGAGAAATCCTAACACTAAAAAGCAACTTCTAAATAGCTTTTTAGAAATGTTATCATGACTGGGTCAACATTCTAAATGCACATAGACATATATATATATATATATATATATATATATATATATATATATATATATGTCTATGTGCATTTAGAATGTTGACCCAGTCATGATAACATTTCTAAAATATATATATATATATATATTACACATATTCACTTACTATGGTGTACTGCGTTTGTTCTTCAGCATGGCATTGATGAGCTTGCTGTCTTCTGCCACCTTAGCCCTGGTGCGCACCACTTTGCACCGCTCCCGCACACAGTGCAGACACAGGTCGTCACTGCAGGCATAACAGTGAAGACTTACTAAGGCATCTATGCTTAGCAGACACCAGCCAGACAGCAGTCGTTTGTACAGTGTTGTGATACCAGATAGTTCAGTTGAATAGGATGTAGTATGCTCTATTTGTTCATTTTGTTGCAGGATTTTAACAGATACATGAAGTTTTACAACTAATAGGAAATCAACACAAATACGTTATCAACACTACACAAAGAAAAATTGCATTTTTTATTACTGTTATAGATATGTGATCATGTTTTCTTACTTTGGTCATGTATACTGGAATTTGAAATTATCAACCATATGGTTGTCTTCAATTATAAAGATGGCATGTGCTGGAGAACTGCAAGATTTGCAGAAGCCAAAGAAAATAAACTCCTAGGAACAATTGTCAGATTCATTATGTGACTCTTTGCCTAGCAACCAGGTCTGTCAAGCTAACAAACATGGCCACCTCAAAGGCAAAGCTGTTGGACATTCATATTTTTTTTCATTTGTGGCCCAAACATTTGTATTTGTGACAAGAAGTTGTTTCAGCAAGAACAGTATGTAGGAAAGTATGATCTGTCATATGTGTGCCACTCTAGTAATGTTATGTATATAATAATTATGTAAACATTGTTGCTAAGATGAAGTTTGACTGAGGTTATGCTCATAATTAGGATTGTGACTCTGGATCTGACAATTCAGGGTAGGTATGAAAAATTGTGTGCTCTTGTTTGCATTAAAGATCATAAATTACAGGCATCTTAGATGGGCTGTACTCTGCCATATGTGACAGAAAAACTAGACTAACCTCAGAAGTCTTGGACCCCCGCCGTATGTCGCATAGATAATATCTGACTGAAACATAACATCAATGTTAGTTATCACTAGTGCAATACACTAATATGACACTGTGCAAAACAATGTTTTGTTACGTGTCTGTAAACATGTATTGCCAAGAGATAATATAACAATAAGGACATCTACATAGTGAAGCTGCATGCAAAAGAACTTGACATATCAGACATGACTGAACCACAAATGTGCCAAACTCATGCACGGATACAGCTGTCTGTTTGTACTGACTATATTTTATGCACAATGGCTGCAAGGTTAGCAACATTAATTATGAAACTTCCCAAATAATTATCTTTATATTATTATATGCACAGGTATAAATTGTGCAACATTAATTATTATGAAATAAAACAATAAGTTCAAAATAAGTGTAATACCCAAATATTGGGTTGGTTTACACCAGGCATGGGGCCATTAACTTCAAAAGTTAATTAATTAAATTACAATTAACTCAGAAATTCTCCAATTATATTAAATTAAATTAACCTAAAACATTTTATCAGGTCAATAAAATTAAATTAACCTGACATATTCTTCAATTAAAATAAATTAACAATTAATTTTTATTCAATTAACAATTAAATCATGTGTTGGTATAACTGGTTACACATTTAAGAGTTCTAAAAACAAGATTTGTAACAGAAATGAGGATATGCGACGTTGGCACAGCCAGGGTTGCATATGGGTTTTTATGCAATCAACAACACAACACAGATATAGAGATATGAAAAGGCCAAATGAATGACGTTTATTGTGGGGATTAAGGGTAAGCCCACTTTCAAAGAAATGTAAAACAAAGAAATGTGGGCTCCACAACCCAACGCCAGGCTGACTACGCCCCATGCGAGCCTCCTGGACGTCGGGTTCAATAGAGCCCATATTTCACCACAAAGCAGTAGCAGTATTCCTAGAACAAATAAAAGAAACAATGGTATTACTATTGTCATGGAACACCCTTAAACCAAATAGCATAATGCCCTACATGCTATCACGCAGTCTATGAATACAACTACCTGCTTAAAAATACACTAGCTCTAACTGGAATAACTACAAAGGTGGGGCCAATTCGCCACCGGTCACCGACACATGTGACCACCCCACCAACAAATACAAAATACAATTAATGATTGGTCCATTGCTAATTTATTCTATTATGCTAATTCCCGCAGAGCTCTGTGACCCGGTTTGCCTGCCTCTATGTAATGAACCAATCAGCGCGAACTAGCTGCGCGACACTACAGATTTCAAACTCAGACTAGCCACTTCGTTTTGTGAAAGCATACGAAATGGACGCGCTTTTTAAATTTGTCCCACCCTCCTCCCCACCTTTCTTCCTGTTGGGTGTTCACGTGTTAGCAACAATTGTACATCGTTGTTGGAAGTGGGGTGTTCATGTCTCAATGCTTTCCCATTTTTGATATTTGATAGTGGGCATGGGAATTTTGGCTTTCCCAGAAGTGTTCACGGGATTTAATGCGGGGGCACAGCTCACCTCCCTTCCACCTTTGATTTAGAACTGTTTTGAATTGTGTAACGGGGTGAATTGGCCCCACTTTTGTAGTTATTTGAGTTAGAGCTAGTGTATTTTTAAGCAGGTAACAATTTGTGATAGACTGTGTGATAGCATGTAGGGCATAGGCTATTTGGTTTAAGGGTGTTTTAGGTTAGTACGATATAGTACTTAACAGTTATAATATCAGCGGCACTCATGACAATAGTAATGCCATTGCTTCTTTTATTTGTTCTAGGAATACTGCTACTGCTTTGTGTGGTAACGTGGGCTCTATGAACCCGATGTCCAGGAGGCTTGCATTGGGTGTAGTCAGCCTGGCGTTGGGTTGTGGAGCCCACATTTCTTTGTTTAAAATTTCTTTAAAAGCGGGCTTACACTTAATCCCCACAATAAACGTCATTCGTTTGACCTTTTCATATATCTATATCTGTGTTGTGTTGTTTATTGCATAAATGTGTCTTGTAACTTTGTTGGAAAGAGATTTGCTTATACAATATCTACATGCAAAGAGATTTCTTCATGGGGCATTTGATCACATTTTAAAAGTTGTAGATAGTTGTTAAACAAAATTATTTTATCTGAAAGGATTGGAAAGAAGATTTGTTGGTGTGGGGTTTCCTCCTATATTCAAATACTAAATTAACAAAACCGGGCAACCATATACATAATTTCTATGCACCAAATTGTTACTTATGTAGTGTTTTCCACTAAATCATTAGGTTTCCCCTTTACCCACTTGCACTTAAATGTGTACACACTGTTTTTTATGCATCATTAGAACTGGCATGCTTTTAAGTTGGCACTATAAGATCCCACACTGATGTTATATTATTACCTTTCTCTACATCTCCCCAATAACGGTTATATGTACACATAAAAATTATAGATGCATAGGTCTAATGGCCCCATGGGTCCACTTGGCTGCAAGTTGCCAGCCCCAAATGTTTTCTTTAAAAAGAGATTTGCAGAAGCCAAGATTAGCCATCAACTTATCACCCAACCAGAGGATATTCTATTATCTAAGCCTTCCCTCCAATTCACAGGTGCCTGAATGACCAACCCACCCCAGTTGGTACAGTATCTATGTGTTCTGTGATGTTCTTTCTGTTTATGCCTGAACCTGATCTCTTTCAGGCTAGTGACTGGAATAGTGTATGCAGGCCTTCTGAAAACACTTGGATAATATGGCTGTGAACTATCCAGTAATATTGTTAACTGTTAAATGAGCACTTAATTGAGAGTTAATTGGGAATTTGTCAATTTAAATTAAATCAACCCATTTTGGTAAAGTTAATTAATAAAATAAAATAAAATTAGTCTTTCTGGAAAAATTTACTAATTAAATTATATTAACTTAATTGAGTTAATTTAATTAACAAATTAACAATTTAAATTAACCCATGCCTGGTTCACACATTGTTTGTCTAAATATGGGAAGTATGTGCTTGTCGTATAGTAATGCTTCCTGTTGGTGATGTTTAATTATTATATTTCGTTGAATGATGCCTTCCTAATGACATAAGAATGCCTCTAAAAAAACTTATAAATAGTGTCACCATATGTTGTCTAAATACTTATTTCTGTTGGCTTTATATCTTTTACATATTTACTATGTTGATATTTCATTATAGCTGTTATGTGGTATATTTTCACTTTAAGAGAATCAGCCTTAAGAGTACTGGCAGTTAATGAACCCCTGTTATAGAAGGTCAAAGAACTTTCAAACAGTTTCAATAGTTTAGTCATTGCCATTTGTATAAGAGATGATCTCAACAAGTCAATGTATGTACGACACTACACGAAAGAAAGCAACATCATTTAACCTCAGACCTCCTGCCCACCACAAGAAACCAACGTCATTTAACCTCAGACCTCCTGCCCCACTACAAGAAACCAACATCATTTAACTTCAGACCTCCTGCCCCCACTACATGAAACCAACATCATTTAACCTCAGACCTCCTGCTCCACTACGTGAAACATTACAGTGTCCTGTATGCAACGTCATGCAACACTAAAGAAAACAACTGCTAACCCCCCCCATGAAACCTATTTCATGTAGTGTCTTACACTGATGTTTTGAGATCATCTTTAAACAATTAGGAATTAAATACTCACAGCCTTTTTGGATATGCATTTGGCATTTGGCACTTTGTCTGGATGTAACCTAGGATATAAAAATACAACACACATCAAACAGTGGTAGTGGTGAAAAGAAACGTAGAAGTGCATAGCCTGCCGTTTTTTTCACATTCATCATGATATTAATTTTGTTAAAACTATCAATATATTACAATATGCATACTATATCAATAGTTACCAATACTGTAACTTAAATAACAAATACAACTTTAACAAATGTTAATCTATTGCCATAAAATGCCACAATAAGTTCCCAGCACAGAGAATACGAGCGATAAATCATCATCAGGAAGACATATTCCAGTTCACAACATTACAAAATGATTAACCCGACACTATAACTAAGACAGTCTCCAATAGGTCCCACCGCTGGCCGCTGGGTCTCTTTTGAGAATATTTAAATTTTACTATACTACATTATAACATAGTTTTAGCTGTAATGCATGGTTAGTGATCTTGTAACAATAGATGGTCCCTGCTGGGTCTGACCTGCTATGTGGACACAGCAGGGCTGAGTTGTCCACTACAGGGACGTCAGTGGAGTAGTCACAGTAGAACCACTTTGTGAGCCACTTGGTGTCGATCCACTGCCATGGCTCACCTGAAACAGACACACCAGGAGTGTCTCGGTGGTACTCTTGTATAGATAGCATCAGTGATAATATTAAATAGTCTCAGAGTTAATCTTATATAGTCTCAGTGATAATCTTATATAGTCTCAGTGATAATGTAGTCTCAATGATTATTTTATATAGTCTCAGTGATAAATATAAATAAATATAAATAGTCTCAGTAATAAACTTATATAGTCTCAGTGATAATATAAACAGTGAAACCGGTCACTGTCGGGACTGCACATTATGTCCGTTATGGAGAATTTATTGATGTGGATACTTAGTAAGTACAAAGTGGCGCCATGATATTATAAATGATTACGTTGACATTCGCTAGTTGGTACTGTCGCGATCGGCACAAATCACTGGGTGATAAAAAACACAGAAGCTATCATTAATTAATGTGTTTCTTTGTTTTCAGGAACAACGTGTGGTGTTAATATCACTAAACTTTTGGAAGAAACTTGTCATGTGTGCAGAAAGAGCTTGTCAGATGGGTGTGCACATGTATCAATACACTGCTGGTGGTGTACCGGTGCAGTGCATAATAAAATACCACGTTGCAAAAACAACAAAAATCTGTATAAATCTGTCCCGCTTGTATTGCAGCACATCAGAGTGGTCATACGTTCCTTTGGCCGTTTCCCTTTCCTACACTCTTGACCCTTGATTGCCAATGTCTTGTCAGGCAATGCACGGTAGAACAGTCCTGTCTCGTTGCAGATGTACACGTTATCGAGCTTGTAACCATCGATGATCGATGGAATTCGCTGCTTCCAATCATCGATGGTCATGGGGGAAACGTCGGCAGCTTCTCTGCAGATAACGTGGAAGACGATGTTATGTCGCTTGCGAAACTATTCCAGCTACCCATTCGACACTTTAGACTCGTTATTCCCCAGTTGCCTTGCATATTCGAAGACTTTCTCCTGAACCATCGGGCCACTGAGATGAATGTTCTGTGATCTGGAACGTTTTGCTTTTCTCTTGACGATCGAACTGGCCTGTGTTCAGCCACTATGAAAATCGTTGGCTAACTCATGGCAAGATTTGCTCGATTCAGCTGCCTTGATCAAGTCAACTTTGTGTCGCATAGTCAGCGTGTTCAAAAGGATAGACATGATAACTGTGGTATGGAGTAATCTCAACTAATACTGGATTACATAGCACAGTCAATTCATTGCTATTGTGACTACCAGTTGGATGTGGGCCATCAATTAAGTTGATGAAATCAATCACTGCCCCAGCAAAAAGCCAGCTAGAATTGCCTTGATAGCCAAAAGCCAAGGTGTGAATATTTCAACTGCTCAGGGGATTATCAATGACACAGGGGATTATCAAAGGACTTTGAACTGCCCGCAAGCGGTGGACCGACAATGAATGGTTGACCGATATGCTGCTGCTTTTATCAAGTTAACTTTGTGTCGCAAAGTTAGCACGTTGCTTTTCGCTAATATGGTAACTGTGGAATGGAGTAAACTCAACGAAAACTGGATGATATAGCGTAGTCAGTTCAATGCTACTGTGACTGCCAGTTGGATTTGGGCCAAAAACTTAAGTTGATGAAATTAATCTCTGCCCCAGGAAAAGGCAAGCTGGAATTGCTTTGATGGCCAAAAGAAGCCAAGGCGTGAGACTGCTCCCAGTGACTCTGACTCAGGGGATTGTCAATGCACTTTGAACTGCCTGCAAGTGGTGGGCCGACAATAAATGGTTGGCCGATATGTTGCTGCTTTTATTTAATTTTCACTAATATGGTAACTGTGGAATGGGAATGGAGTAAACTCAACTAATACTGGATTATATAGCGCAGTCAGTTCAATGTTGCTGTGACTGCCAGTTGGATGTGGGCCATAAATTAAGTTGACGACATAAATCACTGCCCCACTTTGAACTGGCTGCAAGCGGTGGGCCAACAATGAATAGTTGGCCGATATGCTGCTGTTTTTATCAAGTCAACCTCGAGTCGCAAAGTCAGCACGTTCGTCTTCGTAGATATGATAATTCTGGAATGACGTATTTCGTGAAACTCCAGGATCAGGCCGCAAAAAACGTTTCTGAGGATATTCGGAATCTTATTAAAATCCAATAAACACATATTTCATGTTTATAATCATTCTTATATGTATATTATTAAAGTTACTTGACACTAATCAGGCACACGTATAACAGTTTTACCTTTTTTGTTATAAAAACGGCAACATCATGTGAAATCAGTTACACAATATGGCGGTTGGTTTTCAACAACTTTCGTTGTAGCCCGAAGATAAATTTACTCACAATCAATTATTTGGACAAAATTTCTTTTATTTATTGACTACATTATACAGATGATAGTACATGGAATACATATGTAGTGAAGTTACTCGGTGGCTCAGTTAGCCTGACTCACAGGATTGTCAATACATTTTGAGCTGTCCGCAAGTGACAGGGTGGCCTCTATGGACAGTTATATGACCTACCTGTGACAACAGGCATGACGTGATAGAGCTGGAACACCTTTGTGTGTCATGCCTTGTGACATGACCTACCTTTGACAACAGGCATGACGTGGTAGAGCTGGAACACCTCTGTGTGTCGCGCCTTGCCTTGTGATATGCTGATTTCCTGTAATCAATTGACATTGAGAACATGCTCTAGTGCTATGCAAGGGTTGTACTACAAAAAACTGTGCATGGATCAAAAGCAATCCAGGTTAAATTATCTATCAATATTTCAGCTTGCAACCACTATGCAGAAATTACCAAACTTAATAAAAAAAACAGCACTATGATAGTAAGTCACTATGCAGAATGGTAGTATTAAAATACCTCATAGGTAGCATTGTCAGTAACATAAACATAGGTAGCATTGTCAGTAACATAAACATAGGTAGCATTGTCAGTAACATAAACATAGGTAGCATTGTCAGTAACATAAACATTCATGTTATTATTATTATTATTATTACTGGCCATCAAAATGTCATCTTCATTTTGTATGTACAGTTGAGCCTCGCTATGATGCGGTTGTTGGGGTCCACAATTTTGGACTGCGCTGTACACGAGGCACGTTAGGTGTTCCCATAACTGCCACCAGGGAGCTATTAAACAACAGCGATTACCGCCCGCTGCACAAAGTCCAAGAACACTGTTGAACACTGTGTGCTTCTAGCACTGTCTTACTACCATCAACATGTGTTATGTTTAAATGTCACACTGTTGAATCTTGAACTGAATAAAATACAGGTATGTATATCGTTATGGAATATATCTGCTACGATGATGATGTACGCGTACTGAACCAACAGGCCTACGAAATAATAACCTGCATCCGAGCAGCCGAAAACGCATATGATTTGACACACATAGTATGTAAGCTGATTAAACATAGAAAACGACAATAGGGAGAATTAATAATCGTTTCACTTCGTCTTTCAACCGATCTCGACCGAAGCATAAATTTATAATGCACCACTTCAATTCGATTCATCGTTTCATATGCGGATGACGAATTTGTATTTTCGGCACCGGTAGCACCTTGGGTTAGGCATTTGGCATGTTGGTTTTGCATCGCGAAAACTATTAGATTTACAGCGCAATGAAAGCAGGCCATTTCACCCCAGTGTTATATTGGTATTGCATGCTAAATTGCATTTAAGACTGTTTATCTGATTCTTACGCGAGGCATATTTGTGAATCTCGATTGCAGTCTACAAACAGTCAAAGCGAAGCCAGCGACAGTGATGTCAGCGGCAGCACAAAACAAACAACACGTTGACACTCATTCCTTGATATTGACACTCATTCCTTGATATTGCTCACGTAATATTTCTTGAGAATTGTCACAGCAATCCTAAGTGTGTTTAAGCAGGCCCGACCGCCTTATATCCGAATATGCGTAATAACGGGGTGCGCAATAATGAGGCGCGACTGTAATTATATATATATATATATGTGTATGTATATAGACATGCACACATGCACATAAACACACAGACATACATGTACATGTATTTGTACATGTACATGTATTTGCTGATACATTATAAGAAACAAATGTCACACAAGAGAAGCTAGTGTTGTGACTCACCCTCATATTCTTCATCTCATCGATCCACTGCTCAAACTTTGCATTGTCCATCTCAACGCTGCACTGGACCGGCTCTGGCAGAGAGCTCAGCTGTGGCTCCCCCATCACTCTCTCTAAAACACCAAACACTGCTACAACAGTGGCCACTGACACCACACAGCTACACAAACACCACAAATGGCCACCAACACTACACAGCTATACCAACACCACAAATGGCCACCAACACTACACAGCTACACCAATGGCCACCAACACTACACAGCTACACCAACACTACACAGCTGCACTAATGGCTACTAACACCACACAGCTAGATCAACACCACAAACGGCCACCAACACCATACAGCTATACCAACACCACAAATGGCCACCAACACTACACAGCTACACCAGTGACCACCAACATTACACAGTTACACTAATGGCCACCAACACTACACTCTACACCAATGGCCACCAACACCACTCAGCAACACCAATGGTCACAAACACCACACAGCTACACCAATGACCACCAACACCACACAGCTACACCAATGATCACCAACACTACACAGCTACACCAATCACCACCAACACTACACAGCTACACCAATGATCACCAACACTACACAGTTACACCAATGACCACCAACACTACACAGCTACACCAATGACCACCAGCACTACACAGCTACACCAATGACCACCAACACTACACAGTTACACCAATGACCACCAACACTACACAGCTGCACTAATGGCCACTAACACCACACAGCTAGACCAACACCACAAACGGCCACAAACACCATACAGCTACACCAGCACCACAAACGGCCACCAACACTACACAGCTACACCAATGACCACCAACACTATACAGCTACACCAATGACCACCAACACCACACAGCTACACCAATGACCACCAACACTACACAGCTACACCAATGACCACCAACACCACAAAGCTACAGCAATGACCACCAACACTACATAGTTACATCACTGGCCACCAAAACCGCACAGCTACACCAATGGCCACCAACACTACACAGCTACATCAAAGGCCACCAACATCACAAAGCTACACCAATGGCCATCAACATTATACAGTTACACAAATGGCCACCAAAACTGCACTGCTACACCAATGGCCAACAAAAACCAATACACCAATGGCCACCAACACTACACTGCTACACCAATGGTGAACACCAAACACCACTACACCAACACTACACATATACACCAATTGCCACAAACATATATATATATATATATATATATATATATATATACACACACATATATATATATATATATATATATATATATATATATATATATATATATATATATATATATATATATACACACACATATATATATATATGGTGATATTTTTATAAATATATATATATATATCAAAATATCAACATATATATATATATGTGGATATTTTTATAAGAACATAATGGCCATAGTCAAACAAAGTTTGAATTCACATTTTATTTCTTTACAGAGGAACAATTTTGATGGAGCAGTCACACACCTGATTCCCGAGAATGTCGCTGTCTGTACACCAACATATAGGCATTCCGTGATGCGTGGAATCCTTTACCGGTGCGGGGTTTCTTTGTGGCCTTACTGTTCCCATCTGAAATGCACAGTTCAATGTCTACCTCTGTGGCTGCAAATCAACCTAATAAACAATTATTTAATATCAATGATTAGATTTGTTACTAGAAACATATTTAGGCTATTCTTACTTAAGCCACATGCAGCAACTACATGCAACTACAATTTACAACGTTCTTGTAAAATCCAATAGGCAGCATTAAATAAGAACATAATTATAATTAATATAACTGTTCCACCACATATATTTTTGTTGTTTATTGTCACACTATAGCAAATAATTGTTGTATTTCAATATATTATACAATGTGGTGTCAACACTGCCCATTCAGCAGATCATCACAGAGATGGAGCAACAGAACGAACCAGAAGAGCCCAGTTACATGAAGCAGGTACCATTCAACGAAACTAATGTGAATCATTTGTGACCTGCTCCACCAAAATCAGGAATAAGTTGGAAAATTACATTTTGAGATAAAGGTACCATGTGAAAGACAACTGTATGGGCTTTCCGTTGGTGTCAAAGACAACTACCAACCTCTATTCATTGCTGGGTTATTGTTTGATAAAGAGAAGGTGCCCCGGATCATTTGACGAAAAACGATTCTGAGAAAAACAGCTTTGAAGTTTACTAAAGTATATTCATACATTTCAATAACAAAGGCACATTATATGATGTTAAAATGTTGCACTGTTGTAGTACACATCAACACGGATATTTTGTGGGAATTCCATTTCGATAGCTGTGAAAGTTCGCAATATATGGCATTCTCAGTGACGTTGCCGCCACGCTGTGCGTGCACTCGCTCGAAGTTGTCCGTGTCAAAATGTGGTTTAACAACCCTAGAGACAAGGCAGTTAAGTTGTCAGTGTCAAAATGTGGTTTAACAACCCTAGAGACAAGGCAGTTAAGTTGTCAGTGTCAAAATGTGGTTTAACAACCCTAGAGACAAGGCAGTTAAGGAGAGATCAAATTGAAGTTTTTAATATATTCAATGGGTATGAAAATATTGATAGAAATATTTTTTTATCACTCAAGAAAGATAATAGAACTAGAGGACATGAGATAACATTAGTAAAGGATCAGTGTAGATTGGAAATCAGGAAGTACTCGTTCTCACAGAGGACAATCAATGAATGGAATAAATCATCTACAGATTGTGTAACTGCTAGCAGCATGAATATGTTTAAAAACAAGGTTGACACATATCTCAGGAGGGCGGATTACACATAGATAAAAAATTTTGGACTCTTGATAAGCCAATGGCTTCTTTATCCACCTGCCATCTGGGCCTTTGCCTTGGATGGCAATCTTGTTAAATCTTGTGTCAACTATCGCTCGATCGTTATCTTCATCATCACTTTCGCTCTCAGAAATGATGTTCATTTCACTGTCGTTATTTGATCCATCTGACTCGACTAAGTTCTCCAGTCAATGGCAACTAAATAATTGATTAATAAACATAAATTTGATATAATAACAGTTTCCGTGCATCAAACTCAAACCAAAACAAACATGGCTTCGCGTGGGGGTAAAGGACGCATTCCAATGTTCAGAGCATGCGCATTTCTAGCTGAGTCAATCAGCCATTGCGATTCATATCACATGATTATGTCCTCATTATTATTCAATGAATAATGTGGTTTGTTTAAATTTGGTCTCCATTTTAAACCTCTCTGTCTGGTTATATAGTAACGTGTGACTGATTTTGCCCTAGTAAATGCATCCCATAATAGATCAGCTTTTCAACGATGCCAATATGGCGGGGGTGGACGCGATGTGCGGTGGACACAATACATTTGAATTGAGTGAAGTTTCCTTTGTCTTTGTTCATTAAGATATTCATAGTTCTACAAAACATCAAATTTTTTCAAAGTTATCAATCGTTTTAAGACCTTATAATAGCATGACAGCAATCTAGGATAGTTAGGCTAATTAAAAACATCAACACCTGAAAATCGGCCATCACAGCCAAATTCACCCCTTCGCACACCTTGAAGTGGAGTAGCCAGGCTCAGCGTTTCCGACTTATTCCTGATTTTGGTGGAGCAGGTCACATTTGGTGAAGCATATGTACTAGGAAATCATGGCTTTATGATTAATCATGTATATGTGCAAACTTCGTGGAATGACTTAGATATGAGTAACCTTCATAGGCTCACACAGTATGTAGCATGCATATTTTATTAAACTGAACTTTAAAATGGTAACACCAGGTGACTGTAGAGACGAGTCTTGAATGCTAGGTGACACATGCACGAACGCACGAACCTGACAAGTGTAATTCGTCCTCATTTCCCAGCTGCAAGTTCTTGCCTCCCATCTGCTCGATGTCCTCGTCATTGAACTTGTACCACAAGTTGGATGAGAAGTCACAGATGTAGGAGATGTAGTGTCCACTGTTGGCGCTTGGACCGCGGTGGATGAGCACCGCCTGCAGGTCGTACAGGACCTCCTCATCTAGGGCACAAACAGAACCATGTGTCATCGTCACTGTCACATGAATGTGAAGAAATTATCACTGCAATAACATCTGTCTGTGATATTGTGCTCATCTTCTGCTAATAAAGCAATTCTGTTTAATATTATTGAATTTACAGGTGGCAAGAACACTGCTCTAATTAGCTAGTTCCATAATCAGTTGCAGCTAATCAGTTGCAGTATCAACAGAATGTATCTCAATGGAAATATTTCAATGAACATTTAATCCAGTGTGTACTATTGGGGTACAGTAGCACGGCAGTTAGAATGCTGGACTGTCAATCGAGACAACCAGGATTCAAGTCCACCTGTTGCCATTTCAAAGCTTGGGCGATTTTGTTCACCCCACTTTCCCTGTCTTTCGAATGGGCCACTAAAAGCAGTTGTCCCTTCTACCTGGTGTCTGTGTCCAGGGAAATAAAAGATCTCACACAGGGGGTAAATGTCTCAAATCTCTCAACCATGATTCACGGCAGAAGCGTCAATGATGCACGTCAATCCATTCTGCCAACTACCTCGCATGAACATGACTGAATGAAGGCTAGTCCCACATTCAGTTAAAAAAAGCATCATCATTTTCCACCTACATTATTGTTTGAATGTACTAAATGTAATGAATGTGGAAAAGTTTCATTTAACATAATCCAGTGTTTAATATTTAAGATGTTGTGAGCAACAGAAAGGCAAGAGAATTAGGGTACTTGCCTGGTCGGCTGACATAGACACTCATGTCGAGTATTTCAGGGAACTGTATGTACGTGTTCAGCTTCCTCTTGCAGCCAGTTTTTCTACAAAAACACAGTTCAGTTTTCTAAAATGTCATGAGACCATTCCCAAAATGCACACAATAGGCAATATACAGACATTGTTTTAATTATCTCTGTAGGGTAGCACAGTGTGTATTTAAAGTAAAAGCTTAAAGTGAAAGGAGGTAGCTGGTTCACCTGTCAAAAACGAATCTGAGCAGTTGGAAGTTGAGGACGGGCGGCAGACTACACAGCTCTATCTGCCGTACAGCGTTCTGCTTGCCGTTACACACAGCACACATGTACTTATTGTCTCCATCCAACTTCTCCTCCTGGCAACACAATGTCTCTCAGGTTAACAAGTACAAAACATTAGTTATGTCAGTCAACTGATTTCACATTGTTTCATCACAAATAAACAACTATAACAAATATTATACATTACACTTATTTAGTGCATATGAATACCATCTACAGGAAGTAATGATATGGATATTGCATGAATTTCTGGAGGAAATTAAAAGTCCTGAATCCTTTATTAAAATGTTTGTGCTGATGCTTTAAAATAAAAAATGCAACTGTAAAAACAACAGTTCAAGTTGCTTTAGGTTGTTAATATATATTTAAGTTGTGAACATATATTTAGGTTGTGAACATATATTTAGGTTGTGAACATACATTCTTACAAATATACTGTAAAATAAACTTACAAAATTCCTTTAATAAAAAGTAAACTTCCTAAATTGTATAGGAGGTTTACTTTTACACACCATTTACAGTGCTATAACATCTAAGCAAATAAATACCCAAAGAAATGTATATGTGCAAAATTATGATTGTGTAATTTATTTGGTGCCTGGGAGAAACAGTCAAGAGCATCAGCACATTGCCACCCAGATAGACTGACACACCTTGAGGAACTCCTGGATGCAATCCTTCAGTGTGCTGTGTCCTTTGATGTTTAGGTCCAATTCGTAGAACTTGGAGCGTTGGTGTGACTCACTGTTGCATGCAGTGCACCTGTGATACAGAAGAGCTATTAGACACAAACATGCACACTGCAGCCTGCTAAACCAGCAGTCACTATTGCATTCTGTTATCATTTGTTGTGGGCACACAATTAAAAACGTTTTTGTCTCCACTTAACTGCTGCTAATACCTAAAGCCAGTTTTAATTCCAAAACCTTGGTGACACAAACATTTTCACTGCTGCCTTGGCATTCATATCATCACATTTTTTACTGTACATGCAATATCCTGATTATTTTCAAAGACAAACTTTTCTGCCCTCCAATTGTACATTGCAACTGTACACTAAAACTGTACACAACAACTGTGTCCTACACCTGTACACTACCGCTATACATACAACTGTGTGCTACACCTGTACACTACCGCTATACATACAACTGTGTGCTACACCTGTACACTACAGCTATACATACAACTGTGTGCTACACCTGTACACTACCGCTATACATACAACTGTGTGCTACACCTGTACACTCCTGCTATACATACAACTGTATGCTACACCTGTACACTACCGCTATACATACAACTGTGTGCTATACCTGTACACTATCACTATACATACAACTGTATGCTACACCTGTACACTCCCACTATACATACAACTGTATGCAGGATTACCGCACCGAGTGACGTAGTCGTAGTGCCCCAGGAACTGGGTTTGGATGACGTTGCGCAGTGCTGCGTCATGCTGTTGTCGGAAGGTGTCTTCCAACAGTGACATCAGCAGCTTTGAGAACTCCTGCGCATCCTACATAAAGACAGCGGTCATTAGAAACATGGCTCAAAACAAAGCCTTGTTGTATAGGACTATCTAAAATCATATAGAAAAAGTTAATATTTATTTATTGCTCATTCTATGCTTATTTGTGGGTCAACTGCATGGAGCTGTGATTTGCATAATTTTACTTCCAACAACTAACAGCAGTGGAATCATGCATTCAACATACAACAGTGCCATTTGTAACATCACTGTGAAAATTTCTTTCTGTAAACAAGTTAAATTTTTTTCAATTTGTTCAAAGGGGAAGATGGAAGTATCATTTAATCTTGAACGCTGTTGACCTTAGTTAGAAAAACAGCTGAACAAGATTGACCAACTAGTAAATATAACTGACTAGAGATATATAAACCCTGGTAAACAAGGGCAGGTGCAAGAACATTAATAGTGAGAAAGTTGATCCAGCAGATGTAGTCCACACTAACCTGCTGCTGGCCAGCGTCCAAGCCAAGGGCGTTTATGAACGGTGTAGGGTCAACAAACCTGCAACATAACCAATGTACATATTACATTTATGAATGGTGCAGGGTTAACAAACCCGCAACATAACCAATGTACATATTACATTTATGAATGGTACAGGGTTAACAAACCTGCCATGTAACCAATGTACATATTACATTTATGAATGGTGCAGGGTTAACAAACCTGCAACATAACCAATGTACATATTACATTTATGAATGGTACAGGGTTAACAAACCTGCAACATAATCAATGTACATATTACATTTATGAATGGTGCAGGGTTAACAAACCTGCAACATAACCAATGTACATATTACATTTATGAATGGTGCAGGGTTAACAAACCTGCCATGTAACCAATGTAAACATGACATATAAGTTTCCATGTATAATATGCCCCTCATGTATAATACGCACCCTGACTTTTGTTAAATTCTGATAGAATTTCTATATTACCATGTATAATACGCACCCCACCTTTTGGCATCGACCCCTAATTTCCCCACTTCTGATACTTTGCTTGAAGTGTGACTCAGGGTTGGTCACTGTCATTTCATCAAAGTTCGTTTGTGTGATGATCCTTGAATCCATATCAGAATTGTAAACATGTCACGCAAGTTTCGGCATTGCCACCAGCTCGTCGCACCTGACAATATATCGCCTCGTCAGTCGTGTAAACCCTACATAACTTGCATTTTAGCTTGACCGTTCAGCAACTGATTAAATCTGCACTTGCTAGAACTTACTTTGCGTCATTCTGCTCTCAATTTTAAATTAAAACCAAGCTCTACTCTGATGTTCTTTCTACTGAAAAACATACATACGGTACAATCATCTTTATTTGCATTCACAACTTTAAACATGGAGTCACACTGGCTGACCCGTGGGTGTGGCTATTCAGGTCGGTCATGTGATTCAAAAACGCCAATCATGATGGTTTGGCGCTCAGGGAGCAACACATACCTGACACACCTTATATAACACATCTTCACTGTTTGCTTTCAGACAAATAAATTTAGACTGTTATTCCGTTGTATTCATTATTGCTACGTGATCAACCTCCTAGCATGATATCTAGGGCAATGATTTCCCGTTTCAAGGCTCTGGTTCAACAGAATGCTTTCCTGGTCGACGATGCTCCCTGTTGTGTATGCTTCCCGCAATTCCATATCTGGTCTGAGAATTTTTGTTTAGCCCTGTATAATATGCACCAAGATTTTTAAGTAAAACATTAAGGCCAAAAATGCGTATTATACACGGAAACTTATGGTATATGAATGGTGTAGGGTTAACAAACCTGCAAAGTAACCAATATACACGATATTTATGAATGGTGTAGGGTCAACAAACCTGCAATGTTACCACTCTACACAGGACATTTATGAACAGTAAGGTCCAAGAGTCTTCAACATCATCCCTCTCTACCAGACATGGGGTTTTGTCAATTCCAATTCCAGTCAATTCCAAACAATCTATTCCAATTCCGCCTTGCAAAAAAAAAATTCCAATTCCAAATTATCAATTCCAATTCCAACTTTTTAGATCCTGGAAAAATCCTAGGAAAAATTCAAATCCAATTCGTTTTAACACAGTTTTATTTGTACTTGAAATCATGCATGCACAATCATATTTAATCAGATATGATTAACAAATTAACTATTGTTCATTCAATGCATATATATATATATATATATATAATATATATATTGCTATGTCGAAGTGTGGGCTCTGGGAGCATTGTGTCCAGGCGGCTTTGTATGAGGCTCAGCCACAGGCTTGGCGCATGTTACAGGGTCCACACTTCATGCTTTTAATCGGAATAATATGCCATTAGGCATAATCTTAATAAACGTCATTTATTTGGCCTTTTCATATCCTTACACCTGGCTTGCGTTGTTGGTTGCATAAATGAGAGTATGCGACCACGGTTGCATACATGATTTTATGCTGGCAGCGGCGCGGGCAGGGCACGTGAGGGTCAATAGGTTATTATGCTAATTTAAGCGTAGGCAAAGATACCAGGATGACTGATTAAGCGCTCCCGTGACACCGCTAAACCAATCAGAGCGCAGCAGTCATTCGAATGACGCAGTTTGAAAGTAAGCAGCTTCACTCCGAATGTTTGATACATGCGGAGCAGACCTGCTTTCTCGGTTTTACAAGTTTTCGACCCACCCTCCTCCCCATTTTCTGCTGCTGAAGGTTATATTAATGTGTTTAGTAGTGTTGTGCTTGATAACATTTTGTAAATTACCGGTGGAAGTGAAGTCACCACCTTCCCTATGACGCTTTCCCAGTGGACTTTGGGCTTTTCATTCGGCTATCTGCCCGTTCACATAGGGTTTTGGTGCGGAGTGGAAGATGACTTCCCTTCCATCCTCGATGTTGGGATGGTTTATTGCTAATCAGGCGTTATGGCCCCACCTTTTAGGTTACAAAAATATATAGAGTAGGAATTTTAGCAAGTAGTGTAGTCCAGTGATGCAGTATATGCAAATAGGTTTTGTGTCGAGTATTGTCGGTATTGGGTTAATGTTTTAATGTGCTGGTGATGATGCCATGAATTGTCTTGTGTTGTAGGAATATTACTGAATGAATGGTGTAGGGTTAACAAACCTGCAATGTAACCCCTCTAGACATGACATTTATAAACAGTGTAGGGTTAACAAACCTGCAATGTAACCCCTCTAGACATGACATTTATAAACAGTGTAGGGTTAACAAACCTGCAATGTAACCCCTCTAGACATGACATTTATAAACAGTGTAGGGTTAACAAACCTGCAATGTAACCCCTCTAGACATGACATTTACAAACAGTGTAGGGTTAACAAACCTGCAATGTAACCCCTCTAGACATGACATTTATGAATGGTGTAGGGTTAACAAACCTGCAATGTAACCCCTCTAGACATGACATTTATAAACAGTGTAGGGTTAACAAACCTGCAATGTAACCCCTCTAGACATGACATTTATAAACAGTGTAGGGTTAACAAACCTGCAATGTAACCCCTCTAGACATGACATTTATGAATAGTGTAGGGTTAACAAACCTGCAATGTCACCCCTCTAGACATGACATTTATAAGCAGTGTAGGGTTAACAAACCTGCAATGTAACCCCTCTAGACATGACATTTATAAACAGTGTAGGGTTAACAAACCTGCAATGTCACCCCTCTAGACATGACATTTATAAGCAGTGTAGGGTTAACAAACCTGCAATGTAACCCCTCTAGACATGACATTTATAAACGGTGTAGGGTTAACAAACCTGCAATGTAACCCCTCTAGACATGACATTTATAAATGGTGTAGGGTTAACAAACCTGCAATGTAACCCCTCTAGACATGACATTTATGAATGGTGTAGGGTCCACAAGTCTTCAATGTCACCCTTCTCTACATATGACATTTCAACCAAGCTAAAGTGGAAATCCAACATCTGCTGGAGCTTTCAATAAATGTTATAGAATGAAATAAAAATATTGTTTTCAAAATACTAAATATGTAAATAAAATTATAAATTGTTGATACAATTAAATAAATTAGGCAGCTAAAAAAGAAATACTACAATGCAGTCGAAGGAGAAAACAAGGAAGGACAACATTCAAGAGTGGATGGGTCTGGAGCCAAAGGAATTATGCGATGCTGCCCACAACCATCCCAAATGGAGAAAGATCACTGTGGAAGCCTCCAAGTGCACACCCCTATGATCAGCCCAGTCAAGGGATGAGCGAGCGAGCGAGCGAGCGAGAACTAAAATGTACATACACTAGTTATTGCATAAACCACATATATTAAAAATATCAAAGCTTCAGGATTGTTTCTTTATTTACATGTATGTTATTTTGTTATTACATAACTAATTTGCTAGACCTTCTTCAGCTCACTAGCTGCATTAGTCACAATGATCTACTGCCTAGGTAAATAAGTAAACTCTGGGGAAATATATGAGTAGAGCAGCGGATAGAAGGCCTGCTGTACTCCACAAAAGGCGCCGCTGATATCCATGCACTTACTTTCTGTTGCTGAACTGCAGCATGGCAAATATAAGTTGTAGCTGGCCAATGACAGAGCTTGGGGGTACACCATCCGCTGTGTCTCCAGCCGGACTCAGCTGCTGCTGCTGTGGCTCCTGCTGCTGTGATTCCTGCTGCTGCTGCTGCTGCTGCTGCCCATCTGTATTCAGGCAAAACCATGGCATCTTTAAATACATATAGGTGATGGATACATTTCACATCACAATTTAGCACAAGAGCTTGTCTTCAGGTGGCTGTTGACATGAGACAGTAACAATCTAAACCTCGAAACAGGTTGAAAACTGGGGTATGTGTTACATAATTGTAATTCAAGAAGATAAATGTTCTCCCAGACAGAAGGTAAACAAAATATGTCAAAAAATATGTCATGTCATGTCATAACAGCACTTACTACTTGCTGAATCTTGCATAGGATCTTTCCATTTGTACACAGCAGTCCGAAACTCTCGATTGTGAAACCAAACCTAGCAAGAAACAAAATTGTAACAGTAACCAATAACTCAAGTGTTCAATTACAAACACATACAGTTGCACTGTTCTCTGTAAGTAACACCTGAAAGTGTTCAATTAAGGGCTAATATGAAGCATTATACAGGGTTGGCATGTAACGAAGTAAAAGTACTTCGTTACAATACTTGAGTAGTTATTTCAAGTAATTGGCATGTAACGAAGTAGAATTTTTACTAAATACTTTTACTTGTAACGAAGTAGTTTTATCTAAGGTAACGCGACTTTTTACTCCGTTACTTTTATTTACTTCGCAATATATTTTCGTTACATTTTTTGGCAAAACCGCTGCTGCCGGCTTTGGCGCTCCACCGTCAACGACGTTTCAAAAACTGTTCATAGACGCCAGGCCAAAAGCTATTAATATCATTCAATCGCATGCCAGTTCGCGATCATATTTGCATGCATACCTCTCTTCGGGAAATCAACGCAACCACTGTTTTATATCTACGTCAGTGAATGAAGTCTGCCAAATATTGGCATAGGTCAGGTCAAGGCCGTTGACATGAAATGTCACTTCGAGCACACAACGCTTGAACGCCATCTCAAACCACGATGCAAATGTTTCCGTTGCACCATATAAACTACTAATCAGTAAGTTTCCAATACATATTATAAATATTAAAATTTGCAATTTCGACAATGTATTGATAATCCCCATACACTGACACAATTCTGATATTCTAAGCGAACGTGTATCGTGGATCGAGAACCGATTTTCGCCCATTGGCAATGCCGGCATTGGCATTGTCAGCAACGGCCTTACTGGTTTACGTCAGCATTAAACAGCATTTTACTTTCATGAATAAAATTCATATTGAGATGTTTAATAAATTCATAATAATGATTACTCTACAGAACTAAACAGTAAAGAATTTGGCAGCATCCTTTCCCAGCAATGGCTTATTCAAGCTGACCCATAAATAATATCAAGGACAGGGAAAAGGGCCCTGACAGGTCACTTTTAATTGCAATTAGCAACAGCATTCCTATGTTGCCCTGGTCTGTCTTCTGATCAATTCTAATCCCAGCTGGTACCAGGTAACCAACCCAACTGCTAAAGCTTGTTGCTTCAATGTTTGTGTGAGCTGATAAGACATGTCTGGGAAGACATGAGAAGGTGGGGGATCACAAGCCAGATGGCTTGATCAGCTAGGCATCAAATGTGTTAATTTTACTATGGGCAGTGCTAGGTTGTATTACTTCTGACCAGTTTCCCTGAGAGGCTACTACTAGTACCTACTCAGATACAATCACACATTCCTATACATATCCTGTTGTACAATCTAGCTCCTCCGATACCCCAGTGGAATAGTTCGATAAAAAGACAGATTGTGCCTCATCGTTAATTAAGTTCTGTATTTAACTGAATTTATTTGATGTTGTGAGCTCTCATTAAAGATAATGTAATTTTTCAAAATACTTTTTACTTTTACTTCAAGTACTTTTGAAAAGTACTTTTTACTCAAGTAGTTTATTTTACCAGCTACTTTTACTTTTACTCAAGTAGTTTCAAAGTGAATTACTCTTACTCTTACTCAAGTACAAAATAAAAGTAATTCAGTCAACCCTGGCATTATGTAAAAGCTTGAATATAAAACCATGAATAAACCTTTGAACCAAAGTGAAGAGTACTTTTTGTCTTGTAAAGGCAACTTACCTGAAGGAAGGTATTCACATAGCAGGTGGCGCCCAGGTTTTTCAAACCCACAAAACCCCCCTGAAGCAAAACAAATTGATGGGATGGTTAGAGCTCCTGACAGTAGGCACATTGCAAGCTATCTAGAGCAAACAGCAGTGCAATAGCTATTAGTACTCAATGAAGGAGAGAGGGAGAGGGGGAGAGAGAGAGAGAGAGAGAGAGAGAGAGAGAGAGAGAGAGAGAGAGAGAGAGAGAGAGAGAGGGGGGGGGAAGAGGGGGAGAAGGAGAAGAAGAGGGAGAGCTCCCTGCCAATACTGCAGCTGCATTCTCCCTGATCAAAGGCACAAGTGGTCATCTATTTAGACCTAATGAAGTCACCGCCTCACTGGTCCTTTCTGGTAGTTGTAAGATCAGCTACACACTGACATTGTCATAGCTACAGCCCTGACTCCCAACGCATTATGATATGTTTGTTATGACAATGTCTCAGGTATGCAGCTTCCAAGCCATGCTACAAAACAACACTAACCAAAATAAGAACACGATGGTGATACAGCAATGGTATACAGTTATTTATTAATGTACCTTCCTTCTTCTCTCTACCTCTGGGTCATCAATGTCGTGCCAGTTGCTATCGTCTATCTCACACAGCCAGTCGCGCTCCCCCAGTCCCAGCAGACAGAATGGGTTACCTTTGCAGTTCCGCCTGACAACAACATCATCACTCTTCTAATCCACTTTTATGCTAAACAAATAATTGTATGATTTGGTCTAGCCACATTGTATTTTTACATACAAAAGCATAAGTTATTCTACACAAGGTTGGTTGATGTTTACATAAACTATGGTATAAATTCAGGCCAAACTAAATCTTTGGCTACATCACTAATTGGGTGTATTAAAATCTAAGCTTACTGCTGATTCACTCACTTCATACCTTAAAAAATATGAACCATTTTAAGACATGAACAACACAACATTTGATTTTAGTGCCAGCCATTTGCTTAAATTAAAGGTCATCGGTCTTCTAATAAAAAAAATGTGTATAAGGTCTGGAAAAAAGCCTGGCTGATCCTTGACTTTTATATATACTAAATATGTGGACTAGGTGAGACAGAGATGATCTAGTAAGGGTAGTAGGCAGTACCTGCATGTGCCTGGTTTACATGGATTGAGACCGACTCTGTAGGCCAACTCAACATGTTTCCACTGCACTTCGTCAGGCTCTACTGCCTCAGCCCACTGCCAACTCAGTTTGTCCAATCGTTGCTTTGGCACCATGATGGCCTAGTATGGAGCATCTACATACAAGACACAAATTAACACACACACTGCTTACCCAGCTATTTCTCAGCCATAACAACTGGTGTGTAACTAGCTATCCTACAATTTATGTCACCAGCATATATAACTTCACAGTTTTTAGAACCATGTACATTAATAATTATTATCAATTTCATATGCTTGAAAATTATGGCAGCAGAAACATTGCAAGTCTCGCATCTGTTCCATGTGCCTAAAACAACTCACCATCAAAATGCATTGGTCCATGATCCAGGAGTAATGTGCACATGAGAGAAATGTGTGTAATTATGACAATTTACTTGGAAATATTTTATATGACCAACCAATTAAGCAGAGTTGTACACAAAACTGAGAGATTTACTGAGCGATAATACGATCAGAGGATGTTAATAAAAATTGTGAAATAAACCTGGAATAGCATAGTAAAAATGTGGAGAACTTGGTATTTTAGAGAGCAATTCTGTACTCCAAAACATGTACATATGTATGGCAAAGGAGTTTCCACGGTGGAAATAAGTACTTGTTGTTTTTCTGTGTTATCCTTGGTAGAATCCAGGTGCATCTGTCTACTGTAATTGAATTTTGTCAACTGTTATCTGAGGTAAAGGAATGTCTGTAAAAATTATATTTATGAATCTACAACAAAATTATTCATTGTGGGAACAGTACTATATGGTTTAAGCACATAAAAAAGATTGGCATGTATTTGTTGAAAATGCATCTGTAGCAAATTAATTTACAAAGTTATCAAACTAAAGTAATAAGTCTCTATTATTTTAATGTATAAGCTTTGTCTGGTTTTGGTTTTCCTTTTGTATGATGTCTCATTAAGATATTACCCCTTTTAGATGTGTCCCAAAGAATGTTTTCAACATTATTGACATGCATGTAACGACGCACAGCTAAAAAATTATTACTAAATCATTCAAGATGAGGAACCATTTGTTTGACATCAGTGACATGGCAAAAATAATGTCTGCTGACAGATGTAGTTTGCGAAATAATCAGCTCAGAAACGTGTTTTTCACTGTAAACTTATTGAAATTCAACACTGTTACCGACTTTTAGCAAATAATGTACATTTATTGATAAAAATCAACCATATGATGAGATAATCCATGATAATAGGTCTTTAAAAGTTCGCCGCAAAGCTTCACAATAAATCTGCAACGTCGCGTTGCTTATAGTAGCACTTTGCGGATTCATTGTGAAACTATTGTGTATGGTAATCGTGGAGCTTTGCATTAAGTTTTAATTTTTTTATCATTATACAGCAGTAAATTTATGGTTTATTAACATGATATGTATATATGTATAGTAGAAAAACGATGAGACTTTTGGCGGCTATGGGTGGTCGTTTTCATAGTTAGGTAAGAAACTTAAATTTTTTATTTTACCAGGTAATTATAATTAAAACTATAATTTTCACCTGCTACCTTGCAGACCCCATGCCAGCTCTCAGCGGCCCCCATTGGGCAGAGGACCCCCGGTTTAGAAACGCTGCTCTACAGTAATATAAAGAAACAAAAAGACCCCAAATCATATCCTGTGGCAATGTGGTCTTTGCCATCTCAAATTCTCCTTGGCTTAGAACTTGCATAATTATGAATTTTGTAATAGTCAGTAAAACAGTGAATATGATCTGAAAGTGAGTGTGAACATCAGGTCTTACTCGACTTGGTTTGAACATTAGCTCATTTTGGCATTTGCTAACTATAACTTCTATACATGTTCGATAGCTGCACAGCGATGTAAAATAAATTATTTGAAATCCGATTGTCAAGCTGGAATAGTCAGTGGAAGTGGAAGCCTTCTAGCTTGACAATTTCCAGAAAGGGCGATAATAGAATATTCGCTTGCTTACAGAGTTACTGCAGATGGCAACAAAAGCGTTAAGCAGTCGTATGTGCAATCAGCGGCACATTTTATGTTTCCTACAGAGAGCTCCAAATGTGTATATTGGACAAAAGCCGACTCGATGTTTGATGTTACATGTTACAATAACCGCATCTCGCGATGCCGCCGATGTTCAAAATGTATATGCGTTCCCTCGGTCCGACGGTTCTGTGCCAAACGCCCATGCGAATATCACGTTCCCGTTTCACAACGAAAACCATCTTCGTGGAACCAGAAATTTGAGAACACGAGTTTAGATACTTACTTGAATTTCTTCCAAACATTCACTTGGCATTATGTGCATTTGGTCATTGGTGGCGGGGGTACCGCCATACCAAAGCGGTGGGAGTGTGCCATCACAGCCCCATGGAGCACATGGGGAGAGAGAGAGAAATCAAGAAATTTAGGGTCACCAAGAGAGAATTATTGAACAATTTATCTAGTATCTATAAGTGTAAGGTAAGCCCGGGCGGAACGTTTTCATTGGGAAATTTCTTCTCAAGTCTCAAGTGGTTTACTCCAAACAGCCCAAACTTGGGCTAACGCAGGAGTTTGTGGTGGACTGTGCGCATGCGCTGTGGGTGGTACATTCGATTTGAAGACTAGTATAATTAATGTTGCTGAAATGGTTTTTATCTGATAGTTTTATTTATTTTATGTATAGGATGTTTAACGAAAAATTTTAATAGGTTGGTTGTGTGTATGGATACTGTCGCTGCCTTAGCAGTCATCCAGTCGTGGACTGTCTCAATGAGTTGAGATTCACAAGACAGTCCCGACTGGAATCCGTGTTGGAAGTGGAGAATGATGTTATGCTTGTGCAGGTGTTTCCACATGTTGCTTAGGATGATATGTTCCATTACTTTACAGAGGATGCAGGTTAGTGATATGGGTCTGTAGTTAGCTGGGTCAGATTTATGGCTCTTTTTGTGTATAGGAGTTACTAATGCTTGTAGCCAGTCATTAGGAAGTTTACCTGTGTTGTATGATTGTTGGAAAATTTGGGTGATGATGGGAGCTATCTGCTTTGCAGTTTCTTTAAGGACTCTGGCTGGGAGTTCATCTGGGCCTGTAGCTTTGTTCTGGTTTAGATTTTCCAGCTGCTTTATTATGCCATCTATGCCAATTTCGAGAAGGGGGATGTTGGGGTAAGTAGAGGGGGCTATTTGGGGGATGGGGTGCTTTTCTTGGGTAAATACAGAGCTAAATTGGTTGTTTAGGGCATTTGCTTTATCTCGATCATTAATTATTGGTTGGTCGTTTACTCGAAGTGTGGGGATGCCAATGTTTTCTCGTTTATTTGCCTTAATAAATGACCAGAATCATTTTGGATTAGTTTTCAGGCTGTCTACAATGTGGTTGTTAACATAGTCTTTGTAGGATTTTGCTAATGCTTTAGTAGCTTGCTTTCGGAGTTCCTTAAATTTTTCCCAGTCACTGTTTAGTCCAGTTTGCTTTGCCTTTTTGTGGCTTTTGTTTCGTCTTCTCTGCATTCTAATTAGTTCACGTGTTATCCAGGGGAGGTGGGTTTTAGCTTTTGTGTATCGTCTAGGTATGTTATTGTTAATCAAGGTAGTCAGACGTTCGCGGAAAAAGGTCCAGTTTATGTCTATATCCTGTGAGTTGGGGTCGATGTCGAAGTACTCAAGATTTAGTTTGTCTATGTCGTCTTTGAGTTGGTCCCAGTCTGCTGGTTTGTAACTATAAACTTGGTGGGGGGGTTTCTTGTTGCGAACTGGGTTTAAGTTGACATTGAAGGTCACGGATTCGTGATCGCTCATACCAGGAGTGGTGTGTGTGTTGATGATAATGGAGGGATTTGAGGTGAGTACGAGGTCAAGAATGTTGCCAGAAGCGATGCGTGTGGGGTCGTTTACCATGTTCTGCAGCCCAAAGTCGTTAGTTATTTCTAGTAGTTTGTTATGCTTGCTGGCAGTGCTGTTATTAGTAGTCTGGTGATTTGTCCAGTTGATATCAGGGAGGTTAAAATCTCCAGCTATGACTACGTTAGGGGGAGTTTTTTGTGATCTATATAGTTTAGTTAGGGAGTCGTGGAGAGCTTCAAGGGATTGGAGGTGGTCATTTGGGGGTCGATAATAAGATGCAAAGTATATGCATTTGTTTCGTGCAAAGTGAATTTTTTTCCAAATTATTTCACAATTTGAGTTTAAATTTTGGAGGGGTTCAGCTACAATGTTGTCACGGAAGGCTATAAGGACTCCACCGCCATGGACATTCCTGTCCTTTCTGATGGCCTCATAGTTGGGTGGTAGGAAAGAGTATGTAGCATAGTTTGCATCTAATTTAGTTTCAACTAGAAATATGATGTCTGGATTATTATATTGAATAGTTAGTTGCCTTTAGTTGGGTTGCTTTTTCTATGCTCTTAACGCTGTTGGTGTTTATCAAAATTCCTTTAAGTGTGTTTCATTGGGTTTTCTTGTGGCGTTCGGGGGTTGAAGTGTTTTGGGGGTTTGGGGCGAAAATTAAGCCTGCATTTTGTGATGTGTGGAGTGTTGGGGTACTAAGCGTGGAGCTGTCAGACTGGGTGTTGGTAGAAATGGATTGCTCATTTCTAGATGGAGAAGTGGTAATATTTGGAATTGGGCGCCCATATGGGCCAGGGTTTGGGTGGATGTCGCCTGAGAGTGCTATCAGTCTGCTGAGGTACAGATGTGTAACAATGTCTGATTTGAATTTGATTTTGGGTGGGAATTTAATTCGGGGATTCAAAGTTAGGGCATAATATTTTGGTTTAATTTTGAGATTTGATCGAGATACGCATTGACATGTTCCAATGATCGTTGCTATTAGGAGAGTGACGGTGAAAGAGAGAATTATCAGGTTTAATTGGGGCACAAAGAGAGAAAATAAATGTTTTTTCTTCGGACAGAGAGAGAAAAATGGCCAAAAACAGGGGCATTTGCACGGCACATACATGTATACCTCAATATAGGGAGTACCCCCCCCCGGATGTAGGGGAAGGTTGAGGCAGAATTGTCCACCCCACTAATGAGCTAAAGCCATATAGAAAAAGTTGTATGGCGATTGACTTTGCCTAGGGAAGGTTGGGCATATCCGCACACCTAATGTATTATATGTTATAACTAATAAACTGTTTATACTAGAAGGGATAAATTTTGTCTTGTTAATCTGTATATTTATTAGTTTAATTACAACTACCAGTTATGAAACTTCAACTCCAGTAAGAAAAACGTATATGTTATCAATATGTATTGATCACTGGTGTGCGGATATGCCCCAGGGTACTGGCTGGGGTATATCCGCACAGGTATATGTGCGAACATACGAACTGCAATGGTAAATTTCAGTCTGCAAAACATCATATAGATTGTTAGGTATATCCATAAGTATTATTTGGGGGTCAAATGCGCCCATATAAATAATATAAACAAAACCAGCTGTAGGTAGTAGTTTATATAATACAATAGCCTAAATTTGGTGGATGCGTGATATTGGCCTGTCTACAGCACACACGGCAAGCCAATGCAACGATGAAAACCAAAAGTACACAGAATAAAAACAACATTATAATTATATACTTCAAGATACATGAATGCTTAACCTACATAAACAATCACGGAAATGAAATGAAATGACATAAGTCTGGTTGACCGTTCAACATTGCGAAAACGAAGTGTTTCTAAGGAATTGATTATCACCAATATAAAGCTGGTCATGTTTACTGTCATCATCTAGTATGTGCTTCCTTGATATGGAAGTGGTGCTTTCTTTGGGTGGCTTGGTCACGTGTAAGGGTAAATCTTGTACTCCAAGAATCATACAAGCAGAGATGCCAGATCTAGTCAACCCTATTGGTCCGTGGATATGTAATGGTCCGTGGACTTAACCATTGCTTCTAAATTTGCATGTTGATGTAGCTCGTGGATATTGCGTGTGAAGGCAGTCCAGGGTTAGTGTAAAATTAATGCTTTGCATTGAAATGCAAATATTTCAGACTGGTTCAAATGTAAAACATGGGTTTATTAAATACAAACTGCATGACATCGGACCATGACTTTATTCCAATGCAAACCTTTCCAAATCGGACCTCAATAAATGAGATCTGATGATAACAAAGATAGTAACCAACAACAGTGATATTTATATAGATATTTAATTTCTAGACACACAAACAATACCCAGCCAGCTGGATACATTGAATGTGGAGCTATGCTTGTTAAGAACACTTTTAACAAATATATAATGCGATATAGATATATAAATACAATCAAGTCAAATATAAATAAGTTCACTATATCTATCTTACATCTAAGCTACAGAAATGTTTGCTTTGTTTGTTGGCAGAACCTGAAATAAGATGTTTCTTGAATAAATACTTTCAGAATAACTACCAGAAATATTATTATATTAGCAGGTGGGTTCCAGGCAAGGGCAATTAACTTGAAAAGTTAATTAATTAAATCACAATTAACTCAGAAAAGCTCCAATTAAATTAATCTCACACATTGCTCAGGTCAACTGAATTAAATTAACCTCCCAAATTATTTAATTAAATTAACAATTAATTTTTATTCAATTAACAATTAAACCATGTGTTGGTAGAAATGTTTACACATTTAAAACAGTTCTAAAATCACAAGACTTGTAACAGAAATGTGTTTTGTAACTTTGTTGGAAATATATTTGCTCATACAATATTTACATGCCAAGATATTTCTTCATGGGGCTTTTGATCACATTTTTGAAATTGTATACTTTTTAAAAAAATTATTATTTTTTCTGAAAGGATTGTTGTGGCTGAAGATTTACATGTATGGGGTTTCGTGCTATATTCAACCACCAAATCAACAAAACTACATACATAATTTATATGCACCACATTGTTATTTGTGCAGTGTTTTAAACTAAATCAATAGGTTTCCCCTTTACTCACTAGCATTTAAATAAGTATGCACTATTTTGTATGCATCACTAGAACTGGCATGCTTTGGATTTATAAAGATCCCAAACTGAAGCTATATTACCTTCTCTACATCTCCCCATTAACAGTTATATGTGTATGTACACACACACAAATTGTAGATGCTTAGGTCTAATGGCCCCATATGTCCACTTGGTTGCAAGTTGCCAGCCCCAAATGTTTACTTTAAACAGAGATTTGCTGAAGCCATCAACTTGTCACCCTACCAGAGGAAATTCTATTGTCTAGGCCTTCTCTCCAATTCACAGGTGCCTGAATGACCAGCCCACCCCAGTTGGCACAGTGTCTATGTGCTCTGTGATGTTCTCCCTCCCATTCACACATGCTTGAACTGAGGCTTGTGGCTGGAATAGTGACTGCAGGCCTTCTGAAGACACCTGGATAACATGGCTGTGAACTATCCAGTAATAGTTAAATAAGCACTTAATTGAGAGTTATTTGGGAATTTGTCAACTAAATTAAAGTAACTCCTTTTGGTAAAGTTAATTAATTAAATTAAATTAAATTAGCCTGCCTGGAATAGTTAATTAATTTAATTAACTTAATTGAGTTAATTCAATTAACAATTGAAATTAGAGATGGATGAAGACGACCCACTCACTCAAATAACATGCAAGCTAAAAATGCATCCACATGATGGCACACAGCCCTCTCAGTCCATTTAATTTTAAATATTTTGGCCAACGATAAATTTCACAAACTTGTGCAAAACTGGATTTATTTAGGAGTCACACAGGCAATTGTTGTCCCCTTCCAGCCTGCCCCATTTCATTTGGTTATAGCATTTCTTTCTCATTACATGGCTTACTGCAATACAAATAAAACAAATTCCCCTCCGTGCAGCAAACAGTTGGTGCACATTTCTCCATAGCAATTTAACAAAACCATTGTCCCAGATTCACTGATATCCTAGCTAGCATATTGACCTATAACATTAATTACAGAATGGACCCACAAGTGGAGCCTTCATATAAGTGTAATTAAATTAATACCTAAATAAATTAATTATTCTTTTATGGTAATCTTGTGGGGTGGGGGGAGCCATTCTGCAATCTTGCATTACAGATTGGCCTTGTGTGGTTGGTTCCCCCACCTTTGCTGATATTTTGTAAGCTGAGTATATAAACTAGGTCACAACTGTTTTCATTGTGTATACATAATGTATTTATGATGTATACATATTATTGTATTGCATTTTACTATTTGGCTTATTATAAAGCTCATATACAAACATACATTTGACTTTGTTGTCTTCAGCAAACGAGCCACGGTTCCATGTCATTAACTCTTTTGTAGGTAGCTTTGTCCCGCATAAATTCTTTTATGGTAAATATTGTCCTTTTTCACAAATGAAAGTGCCCTTTTGGAACCTCAACTTGTGAGGATAAATTCACTAATATGCTTTATATAGTAACATTAGTTAGATCATTTGTTGCATGATTACAGCAACTGAAGTAATTGTGTACTATACAAACAACTTGGAAACTACACTAACTTGCATGCATAAATCAACAATCAGTCAGAATTAATTAAAGCATTTAAAACACCATATTTCTACGATGACATTTCTTGAAATGTCATACAATTTATAAATTCATGCATGTATGTGTGTAAACCGAGTATGTAGGCTTACTTACACATGCACGTATGCATGCATGCACAGTTATGCACATAGTGTATGATAAGCTGGTCATCATCAGCTGTGAAGTAGACATCATCTCAGCTTTGTATCAGATGTGCCACACACAGGAACAACAGTTGACTGGCTCATAGCAGAGGCCATCCCGGTTCTTGTAGTCCAGTACAGAGTTCACACACCACCAGTTGATCACCCAGAAGGGCAGAACAATGGCAAAGAATACTAAAACAACAAAACACTCAATGTCACAAAAAGTTCTGAATAAATTGACTCATTTTGCTGTTCAAATAAAATAAAAAACACCAACTTTATCACAGCATTTCATTTGAATACTTTTCTTTAAAATAACAACAGCACAAAGTTGATTGGAATATGATTATTCCAAATTAATAAAAAATATTTAAGAGTAAATATATGGTCTATTCCATTTGTTTGTCTGCAGAGAGATGGATGCAAATAATCTGGAGTGATACAAATAGAATAGACTTTGGATAGGTGTGAAACGCCTTCATTATCACGCACCTATATTGTATGTTATTTTTTGTGACTTACACAAACACGATTTGTAATGTAATTCATATTGGCGCAATTGTAATCATTTGTATTTTGTAGTATATAGTTAGAGAATGGATGAATAGTTAGCTATATTTTTATATATTCCCAAATAGACTGGTCGTTTCTCTGTGTGAAGAGACTGGAGAGAACAAATAGAACAGATTCATAGTCTCAATGCTGTGTAATTGGAAATACATGCTGCGGCACCCACCAAGTGAAACAACTGTGATTACAACAACAGCCAGGGAGAAGAAGTACAGTTCTGGAGTTGTTACTTTCTGAAAACAAAATATGTTGTCAACAGTCATGAGCAACGACATGTACTTCTATATGGTACTTTAACTGCATTTAATGTGTTGATATACTGTGCATACAGAAATTAGGAATATATTTAATAAAAACTTCATGTTAACAACATAAATATTGTCAACATAGAACTTTGCCAAAAAAGTAATGCTAACAAAAACCAGAAAACTGTTTTAGAATGGTCATCTCTTAAAACTTACACATTCACCAGCCATCGATGTGAAGAAGGTGAAAACGATTCCAGTGACAAATGTGATCACACCAAAGATGTGGAATGCCAGTTTCACCTCCCAAGGAACAGGATCCATGAGGGAGAAGATGAAGGAGAACCCTGCAAGGGAAACAACAACAACAACAACAATTATCATGGACATCATCAAACTTAAATATCTAACAAAGCAATTTAGAATTTTTAAATCTGTGTTAGCTTACTCAATTTTATTTGTATGTACATACTAAAGGTGACAACATATCTTAACAAAACTTCTCAGCATTGGAACTCTTAGAACTTTGGGCTCCAATAAAATAATATTAAATCATTAAGAGGTTTGTGAATGCAAAACCATAGGTTGTCAGTTTTTACCTACCATTATATGGACTGAAAATAAATTATAAAATAAAAAATCGTATTACATAACTACTACTGCTATTTTTCAAACAAAACAAAACAAAAAAATCGTACTAGGGGTGTTTTTTGATCTGTCTAATGCATTCAATACGTTTTGACCATGAGATACTGTGTTAGCAATTATAATGTCATGGTATATGTGGCTTAGCCAATGATTGGATTAAAAGTTGTCTATCTAATAGAAGTCTATATGTTTATTACAATAAACTATCACATGAGGAGTGCCCCAGGCTCAACTTGGGACCACTATTGTCATTACAAGAACTATCAATTGTATTAGCTGACCTAAGAGTGAAACTCACCAATCATACAGAATGTGAAGACAATGGAAACAACTAGGAACTCAAAGAGATGTTGTCCACAGAAGCGTTCAGTGTGAGGCTCGGCCAGCACAAAGAATTGAGGAATCAGTAGAGCCGCGGTGAAGATCATCATTACAATACGTCTGAAAACAGAAAGTCACATAAATATAAATTTTAAAGGTTGTTTAAAAAAAATCAAGGAGCAGTATCAATGTCAGCTTCACCCTGGACTTTAGAGACAAGCTTTCACTGGAAGTCGGTCAAACATGTGATCAGGGATCATGTGGAGAATTGAACCTAGTTTTATGTAGTAGAACGACCCATGTGTTAACAAACTTTGACTATGGCTAGTCATTATTTCCCTTTTCACAATGTTGATGATGATGACTTTTTAGAATTAAATTTTACAACCGATGACAGTACATTTAATATCACTTCAGTACATTTAATATCACTTCACGCAATGCATGACACTTGTTCCGATATTACTTTTCAAACGCACGAATATGATGAGGATGTTGATGATAGGCCGAGTGACGTTATGCATAATATAGATCCAGACAATCACTTTTATAACAATATACCTACATATTAAAAATATTACAGTGATCAATAATTTGTATGTAATGTCAAATCAGAGAGTGACCTATCATTTATACATTTTAATGCTTGAAGTAAAAAAAAATTTAGGATTTCATTGATGATCTTAAACTACCGTCTGACATTATAGCTATTTCAGAGACCTGGGCTGATTCAAGTACAACTGATGACTATTCACTAAATGGATACGAAGTTTTTCACATTGTAAGATATAACAGAAAAGGAGGGGGTGTGGCATTATACGTTAATAAAAGATTCACTTGCACACTTTGAGCAGTACAATCCAAAGTGATAGAGCATATACTTGAAACACTGTCGAATTGGACTTGAAAAAACGAAGAAATGCGAGTTGTGTCTACAGAACACCAGGGTCAGACGTAGACCTATTTTTTGAGAGCATAGCACAGTTGTTTACTGATGTTATGCCAAGTAAATCTATCTTTGTATGTGGTGATTTTAATATCGATCTCCCAAAACATGAAACACACAATGGGACAAAGCGTTTTTTAGATTGTATGTATGGTTTAGGTTTGCATCCGTTAATAGATAGACTGAGTCGAATTACCACAAACTCGTGAACTTTGATAGATACTATATTTACTAATCAAACAAATTACTTAGTTAGAACTGGGTTATTAATCAATGGCATTATTGATCATTTGCCGATATTCGCTTTATGTAGTTATGAAATAGACAAACTGCAATGCGACACATTTAAATACGTACGAAACATAAAAGATGATAATGTATTTTTGCTTATTGAAAGTTTGAGGCTAGAAAAGTTGGATAATGTGTTACAAACTGATGATGTAAACATGACGCATACCAACTTTGTCAGCAGATTTAGTACATGGTACAACCATCATTGCCAAGTTGAGAAGGTTATGATTAAGCAAACGTAAGAAAAAAAAACTGCTTTACAAACGGATTACAAAATGCATGTCGTAAGAAGAATGTTCCATACAGAACATTTCTCCAGGATAGCTAGAATTCAAACTGTGGAGTCTCGATATAAAAAGTATAAAAATAAATTAACTTCTATCTTAAGATTTGCATAAAAAGTGCATTACAGTAAACTGTTGTCAGAAAAGAAAGGAAATACTAAAGAAACACAGGCGATTTTGAATACTGTGTTAAATAAACAATGCCAGTCAACAAACTATCCAACACATTTATTGAATGAGGATAGACACATCACCAACAAAAAAGATATGGCAAATGAGTTTAACACGTTTTTTTACAAATGTTTGTCCTAATTTAGCAAAGGATATCACTAATCTGGATGAACAAATTTCAGTATATATGATTATTTAGGAGGTTGTATTGAACAAAGTTCCATACAAATATGTCCACGTCATATGCAGTAATGGAATTGATAGAGGAAATTTCAAATGCTAAGACAAAAAAATCATGCAATCGGGGTATTTATTGATCTAAAAAGGGCTTTTGATACAGCAGACCACGGAATACTTATCAAAACATTTAATTATTATGGAGTACATGGAGTAGCAAATGATTAGATTAAAAGCTACCTTTTGAACAGGAAGCAATTTGTAAATATTGATGGGCGTGTTTCGGAGCTATTAGATGTCACATGTGGAGTTCCGCAGAGGTCTATTTTAGGTCCAAGATTATTTGTCCTCTATGTTAATGATATCTGCAACATATCAAATTTAGTAAAATTCTTATTTTTTTGCAGATGATATGAATATATTTTGTGCTGTTATTATCATTGAACTTGTCAAAAACCAATTACATGTTACTCATGAACCGTCTGCCAGATGTTGACATTAACTTGTGCAAAAATAACGAATGAATAACCAGAATATGTGTAACTAAATTTTTGGAGTATTCATTGAACTTTAATATAATTAGAAATTTTTTTTCAAAAGTTACAGCAAGTTGTCAAATTAATCTTGACGGAATGTACACATTGTATTGTTCTCTGTTTTTGCCTTATATTAACTATTGTAGTGAAATATGTGGTAACACCTATGTTAAAAACATTAGGTGTATTACAGTACTGCAGAAATGAATAGTTTGCATAGTCTGTGGTGCAAAATGTTATGAACATACTAGCACCCTCTCAAAGCAACTGCATATTTTGAAATTTGTAGACCTAGTTAAAATTAAGACAGTGATTATTATCTATAAGGCATATGACAATGCACTATCATATAATTTGTAAAACATGTTTAAACCGTATGTTTCAACACATGGTTATAACAGAAAGATACCTTAAGAAGCCATCGTGTGCATAGCTGCATACCAACATAAAATCAATGTGCATTTATGTTTGTGGAGTAAAACCATGGCATTCGTTGCATGAAAACATCACTAGCTGCAGAAGCATACAAGCATTTTTTTTCATTTACATTTTCTTTCTATGTATTAGGTCTAAAAAATCTAAATAATTATAACAAAATATTATATGTTGTAGGCACTGTATGCATTAGTTACAAGCTATGAATTTGTAATTGATATTTATTGTAAGATAATGTATTTGTATCATACATACCTATACTGGTTGGTGGTGAACCATAGATAAGTATCACACGTCTGTTCACTCCCTTTCCACCAACAATCTATTATTTTATTTTTTGCATGTTGCAAATGGTGCTGAATTTTTTAATAATGGAATTTGTACTGTTGGTTGTTGGAAATAAAATTACTGATTGATTGATTGAGGTAAGCAACAACATTTATCTGTTGTTTAGTCGGTGCAGTAGGTCAATGGAGAGGACCGTGATTCGTTTCCTTGTGAGCCATTGCCCCAGTTCACTAAGTTGTGTCAGAATATCTGGCTAGACAGACACAGATCATGTGAACGAATAACTTTTGTGTAGTAATTGCAACATAGAATAAGTAATTAATAAGTTTTATACAACAACAAGTAATTATAATATATTGCAAATCTGACATTGACTGTTACATTACTTAGGGGGGTACGATAGCATACCAGACTCTCAATCGAGAGAACCTGGTTTCAAATCCCACCGCGGAACCTTTGGCAAGTTTGATCACCCACAGTTCACTCAGCTGTATAAATGAGTACCTGGTAATACAGACAGTGGTGGATATGTGAACGAATAGTCTTTGTGTAGTAATTGCAGCATGGCTGAATGCTTCCCAGAGAAGTTGAAATGGCCTTGGAATGAACAGGTCTGCCAGGGGTGAAGTGTAAAGCACTTTGAGCAATCCTAAGGACTGGATACCGTGCTATATAAGAACTTACCTTACCTTTTTTATTATTTACACTAATAAACATGAAAGTGCACAAGATAAAAACTATTTCAATTCCTGAAAAAGTGGTTTTCAGGAATTGTCTACATTTTCTTCCATTAATAATCAGTTTCTAGTATAGCAACGACTACATACATCTTGAGACGGTTGTTCCTGGGAAACCATCTTGTCAGATGGTACACTGAATGGCCCCAACAGTACTGCCACAGCATCCTGTAGGCTGGAAGGTAACCAGCTTAATGCTCACTGGATGCCAACTATCTCAAGTGCTGAATTTTGCTTCAGGCTGAAAACAAAACATAACATCAGCGAAGACTCTTCACTCTAGTTTCTATATGTGCAGCATATACTGTCTTATCACATACTGAGATGCTTCACACAGCCTCTCCAGGACAAACAATGGGACAACTGGAGCAGCCTGGAGAACCTTTTCAAATAGACTGACTATTTCTCTCCATCAAAGAGACAAATAGAACCGTAATTAGGGTAATGGTAGATGAATCAAAATTATCAAATAGGTGGTGTATATCCCGTGCAGTGACCAGTGTTAGGGGATATTGTCACTGGACTTTGGTGGTAGTATATATATTCCTGGCTTATTGTAGTTGGGATGTAGTTAATGAACTATAATAACAAACAGGGTTTGGTCGAGACCAGAACTGTATACCACACTGCAAGCATAAGCAGACATTGCCTGAGGCAGCTACGTGTGGAAATCTAGTCTAGTGTTATGATAATAGGGTACAGACCACAGTTGATTTTCCTAATGGTGGCCATGTTAATGTTCTGCATGAGCATAAAAAATGTGACAAACATTCTAAAATGTCATGACATCCACTGACACTAATTCATGATTATGTTTCCAATGTGCTGAAAAAATGCAATCAAAATCATATACATACAAACTGTTTTATCAAAACTGCTGTTAGTGTCTCTTCCGAAAGAGAGGCAATGTGGGACGAAAAAAATGTCAGCAGGTGGACTCGAACGCCGGTTCTCTTGACCGACAGTCCGGCACCCTACCACCAAGTCCAAGCCACCATGGCACCACTTGCCTACCAGTGTGTCAGGACAGGAATGCACAAAAATACCTAACCTAAGGCTAACCCTAGGTTAAGCTATAGTACATGGGATAGCCTGCCAAATCCAAAGGTCTGACATTACAAACGTTCCAACCTTGCTGGCTTAATACAGTTACTTTTTGACAAATAAAATTACTTAAATCGGCTAATTTGCGTAGCGTGTCTATGCCACTAATATCATATATGGCTATGGCTATGCCATGGAAAACTGTCCTGAAAATGAACGAGAATTTTCCAGAATTTTCAGCGACGGAGTTACGTGAATTTCATCGACATACCATGTACATTAAAAACATAATCATATACAAGTAAAATGAAGTAAAACTGAGTGATGCGTTTATGTGATTCAGAAGTTCTAACTTGTCGTATTAAACGTAATCAAATCTTGTTTACCTTGGAGATGTTCACCGGAATCGCGTTGACATCGGCCCTCTAGCGGCAGCAAGTGTCATTGCCGTTAACCGTAATGTAGAGTTCAGACCACAGTCTGATTATAAGAAAACTCGACTACCTAATCTTCTTAAATTTCTTAAACAACTGCCATCATATCATTTATATGCTGACCAAGTTTTGTCAAAATCATATACCTCCAGCTCTTTTAAAACGCCCCCACCTGCAATGCCAGTCACTGTTTACAAAAATATCCATGTATTTATACATTCATACATATATACATATCCTCTTCGGTCTTCAGGCAAAATCTGCCTATGTACCGCTCTTGGCTAGCCTTAGTTTGGCTTTGTAGTCATATTTGACTGCCTGGTTTCGCCAGTGTTTGTCAAGTCGATTTTCTAGCGTATTCACTGACGGTGCAGTGAAGACGGTGTCCGGAAGTGAATTCCATATATTAATGACTCTCTGGCTAAAGAAATGCCTCCTTAAATTCCCGTTTACTCCGGTCCTTGAACAACTTTAGAGAATGACCCCGTGTGCCTTCGTATAAGTCTTGATTAAACATTTCGTGCGAAAAGGTAAAAATGCCATGCAAGTATTTATACACATCGATAACATCTCCTCGTAAACGACGATAGGTCAGTGTTGGTAAATTTAACACCTTTACTTTAGTCTCGATTCATAATCTAAATGTCTCACTACTGGGACCATCCGTGTAGCTCTTCTCTGGACAGCCTCCACAGCATCAATATCATGCTGATACTGCGGTGACCAGACTACCACACCGTATTCCAAAGTAGGACGGACTAGTCCCTTATATAGATGAAGAAAGGTTGTCCTATCCAGCCCAGGTGTTGATATGTTCGTCGTATTACACCCAGCAATCTATTTGTGTTTGACACTGCCTGCTGTACCTGTTGTGTGAATTTTAACTGGTCATCAACTTGGATGCCCAGGTCTTTCTCTACATGGCTACACTCCAGAGGATTTGCACCTGTTGCTGTTGTCAAAGTATAGGTAAATTGTGGGTGCCCATGTCCAAATCTTAGAACTTTGCATTTATCTGGGTGAAATTGTAACTGCCACTTCTCAGCCCAGTCTTGTAATCTGTCTATGTCTTTCTGTAGGTTTATACAATCTTGCCTCGTTGAAGTTTTGTGATCTATTTTGTATCATCCGCAAAAATTTTCATGTCACATGTTACAACATTTGTTATATCATTAATATACAGTATAAAAAGAATAGGTCCGAGGACACTGCCCTGTGGTACCCCACTCACTACTTCCGACCACGAAGATGCTGCTCCATTGACTAATACCCGGTGTTTGCGACAGGTGAGAAATGTTTCAATCCTTTTCAAAAGTTTTCCCTTAATTCCGTATCCTTTTAACTTAGCAAGCAGCCTCTGGTGTGGTACTGAGTCAAAAGCCTTCTTTAAATCCATGTATATTGCATCCACACACTCTCCATCATCTAATATTTTGGTCCAGTCTTCCAATGTTGAAATTAGCTGTGTGATACACGATCTCCCAGCAATGAAACCATGCTGCTGGTCTGCAATTAATTTTTTATTTTCCATGTGTATTATTATGGCATCTTTGACCAGGGATTCCATGACTTTACATGCCACTGCCGTCAAGCTAACTGGCCTGTAGTTTGCCGCTAGATGCCTACTGCCTTTCTTGAATATTGGCGATACATTTGCAATTTTCCAGACTTTTGGTAGTATGCCTGTATCCAGTGACTTCGTGAATATGATGAACAGTGGTATTTTCAATTCTTTAGCAAGCTCTTTTAGTACCCGGGGATGTATGTCATCAGGACCTGGTGATTTCCCGATTTTGAGGTTTTCCAATTTCTTTTCAACATCGTCAGCAGTGAAGTTGATATCATCTAGATTATCAATTCCCTGATGCTCCTCAAATGTTGGCACATTTTTTAGGTCTTCTCTAGTAAAGACATCACTAAAGAATTTACACAGGACCTCTGCCTTCTCTTTATCGGTGGTTGTCAGTTCTGCATTTTCCTCCGTTTGGAGATCACCAACTCTTGGTCTTGTTTTCATCTTTGACCGAGCATAGCTCCAGAAATGCTTTGGGTTACTTTTAATATCTTTTGCTATGGACTGCTCCAGTGTCTTGACTGCTTGTCGAGTAGCCTTTCTTGCTTGATTCCTAGCTTTGGTGTAATCTAGGTAGTCTTTCCATTCCTTTGTCCGTAGGTACTTTTTCCAAGCCCTGTTTCTTTCTCACTTTGTCCAGTGTTTTCGCATTCATCCATAGTGGCTTATATTTTCTTATTTGCCCTGATTTCTTCTTGGGGATACACTCGTGCTCTGCCTGTTTAAGCCTACTTATAAGCAATTCCCAGTTCTCCTCTGCATCAAGATTCACGAATTTGGTTTCCCAGTCATCTTGCAGCATTCCTCGTAATTTTTATAGTTTCCTTTCTCATACAGAAATGATTTGCCACTTTGACATGTAACTGGTGTTTAACATTGACACGTGAATGTTATCAAACAGTGATCGCTCTTTCCAAGAGGATCCTTTACATCGTAGTTGTTTACCATTTCGTCTTCATTTGTAAATATCAAGTCTAATAAATGTTGGACTTGGTTTACCCTGTAGCGCGTTGGTTCCATGATATGTTGTGTAAGAAAAGCATCTCTAATGCGCACAAGTGGCCCATAGCAGAAAAATTCCCATAAATCCTTCAGCCTGCTAAACTCTAAAAAAATGCACTATTTCCCAGCCAATAGCTTCTACAAACAAACCTGTGAATATGCTTGCTCAATTGCACTTATGTCGCATCATAATTTCACATATCACAATTTAATACGCCCTACATTCGTGAAGCAATAAACAGGAAGTTCAACTGTGCTCTTACCCCAAATAGCAAAGCTCTTGTTTGACAAAGTGTCCAATTTCATATCAAGTTGCAACACAATGTATACGTAGACATATTATGGAACACTCCTGCTTGTCACGTCATTGTTATTTGTTTGACAGCCAAGTTTAAACAATGCCTTGCTCGTAATATTGGCTGAAAACCGGTCACATAATTTATTTATAGGTTGATTTTGACACTTCATAAATCATACATCATTTCCAGAGTATAAACAGGTAGTTCAACTGTGGTCTCATCCCTGTAGTAATAGCTGTGTGAGCAGCTTATAGCGAGTTTAGACATTTTGTTGAAATAAAATAATCAATACACCCATTTGACCTTGGAGTATATAATTATATATATATATATATATACTTATCTTCATGAAGATAAGTCATGATCTGCGAGATGTGGTGTGGAGCTAGGTAAACGTCATGTTTATGTTAGTATTTGTCAGGTTAGCTACATGGCCTACACCTGTGGGAGAATTAAATATAGGTGAAGAATTGAAATTTGTCATAATATGTAGTGTGATGTGTGTGACTGCGTCTTGAGTTATGTGTATAAATACATACAGGTCTGGATAATGGCAGTTTGCATCATGTTTTTGTTTATTTTAGCAACTATAAACTTTCATAACAAATGACAATTCAGTGTATGTACTATTTTTAATGCTAAACGAATAAATTAAACAATGTGCTGTAACTTGTAAGACATTTATATTATCAAGCTGGACACATATATTTAAAACTGACCTGGACACACAGGTAACGTTGTACAAGTCAGTAACACACAGTTCTGTTCAATATTAAATACATCACAATTCCATGTACTAAAGGCACTAGCACTGATCTGTTGTCATAGCATTAGAGTAGTTGTACTACTCCACTAACTCACTGTTCCATCAGCTTTGTGGTAGTTGTGAAAACCAAAATATATGGTGGAAGAAGTTGCTCATTTGTGAAGAGAGAGATAGAGGAGGCTAACCTAATGTGCACTTTCAAGGATGAGGTCTCTGCAGCTACATATGTAAGAATCAAGCAAATGCATCATAGTAAGACTGCCCAAATGTGTATTCTTTAGTGTTCAGTCTATGCAAGATCAGCAAAAATTTTTGACTTGCCAATAATTTCTAGTGGGACGCATAGAAAACATTGAACCATTTGAAGATTTTTTCTTCTATGCACAATAAACCATTGCAATTTAACTCCAGTAATATTGTATGATCCAGTAAATCGCTCTATATATTGACAGTGGTTGCCATAAAAAAACAGGGCAACATGACTATTGCTTGACATCAAAGGAACTAGCGAGCCAACATTCTTGTTGGCATGATAGACTCACATGGAATATGAAAGAGCAGAAATAGTTGTTTTATGCAACACTAATTATTACAGCAAGTGTGGTTACAAGCAGTATTTCAATTAGGAAAACTTGTACATGGTCTCATTACTCAAACCAAAAACAATTAATTTCTACATTCTTCAAAAGCATATGGTTTTAAAAACTTGTTTGTTGAAGAGCAGGACAGAGTAATCACAACAGATTTAGAAACAATAAACTGAACAGCCTTGGTTTGTTGTACAATTTGTTTTTAACTAGACATGGAACTACTGGAATGATTCAGTGTAATTATATTGTAGTGAAATCAAGTGGCAACTAAATTGGTCTAGACTGCTCAGTATTAATATCAATCAACTACTCCGCTACAAGGCCCACCAAGAGAGCCATAAGATTTAGCTTATCATGTCTGCTTTTAGTCGACTTTACACCAGGTGCCGAATGCAGCATTCTACAATCTTATTCTGTTACCTTCATATGTTCACATGATAGAATTACCATACCAGTTATAATCAGCATCACTGAATATGTTCAGTGAACCATGTCCAATTTGGTAACAGTTGTTAAATAAAGTGCTGTTTTGTTACTGGTCTGGAAATTTGGACACACTGAAGACGTCAGGACTGGATGACGAATATTCAAGAGAAACACATTCATTAGATAGTACTTTATTATTCACCAAGCATCAATTCAAAATCAGTATAAGTCGGTGTCGCATCTGTGAACTATTTACAATTACCCAGCCCCAATGTCACTTAAATATAACCATGTAATAACAACAACTTTAGTGTGGCAGCCTACAAGAGTTCCCAGTGTCAAGTCTCTCTCTTGATGTCTTCTCGAAATGATGCAATCCTTAATCTCTACTTCCACCATGGCTTCTCCCTTCTTCAATCACCCCAACAGGTCATCAATGTTGATGTCCTATTGAAAAAATAAACAGTAAAAAGTTTATAATGCATAATTTACAATACAATATGGAAAATTAGTATCAGCATTTGACAAAATAAGATTCAGACAAAACCAGCCATAAAAATATGATTGGCACCAATAAGACAAACATATAGAGCTGATAGGTTGGGTCTAAAAGGGTATATACAGTCCGAAGCAGATTTATGCGACAAATTCTGTAGAATGGGACATTCATTTTTTTGTATACACAATGTCAAAATTTGCAGGTGTCCCCAATATACCTGCAGTGTGGTTAGCGTGGATAGATATGTGTGTTAGAAAGCAGTGCAACCCATAAGATTAAACAGCACTACATAGCTACAAGAGATTAGTGTGTTAGCAGTATTACTAGGTTATGGATGGCACCTGTGGTCTGACACCCCAGCTAATAAAACAAATGAGAGCAGATAGCATTAAATCCAACAGTAGAACATGATTTAACAATTCCTTACATATCAGTATTATTCCAGGTAAGAATCAGATACTTGTTGGCGGTAATTTATTATTTCTTCATTCCTAGGTGATGTGTAAGAGTCAACAGTTTTATGATCAATAGTTTATTAATTAGTAATTTGCTTTTGGGATGGCGTCTAGTGTTTAGTCACATGGTTATTTGCCTAGATCAATATCCCTAGCAAACTATGACAACGGTCTCAAATGTGCAACATGTAGACAAACGGGCAGGGATTGATTTAGACTTCATTTAATTAAGATTTAATTTAATTTTCATTTAACGTTTCAAAAGAGTTTACAATCGCTAAAATTTATGGATTAACTATTGTAACAATTATTTCATGAAATGTCCACCTAATAGAATAATGAAAAGTTTTATTACATGTATAATTGATGTGGTTCATCATGTATGTTTTGTTAAAATGTATATTTTTACCAAACCTGGATGCACCCTTGACCCAAATTGGATGACTCCTACTATAACTAATAATTCAACCATATCAAACTACACTCCAGCACCCATACTTCATTCAAACCAGTGTCAACATCATCCCAATAAAACAGAAGTCACTGAAAACACCCAAAGCCTCTAGAGCCATGCAAAAAAAAAACAGAAGCCACACAAAAAGCAACAACCAATATGTTTGGAAGTATGGGTGCAAGTTTTAGGTTGCATTATATTAAATTTGGATTTTTTTTTTCAATATAGAAAAATATAGGAGTTAAAATTAAAATATCGGAACACTGGGCAGTCTGACTTTTGTCACTCACACAAGAACTTCATTTGTGCAGCTGTGCTGATTTTCTAAATTAGTATTTTATGTTATTCCACAGCAGACAAGCATTAGTCAAACTTACAGAAAGTTTGATGTTTACCAATTATTCACTCCCAATCATCCTCATCGAAGTCCTCCCCTTCTAACACCTGGAAGGTTGGAAACAGCGACTTTGTTAGTTTTGGCGTTAAAAGACAATCTCCAAGCATAACTTCACCTGAGCTGGTGAAGCGAATCTGACATGTGACATCGTTTCACCATAACCAGAGCAATGTTGACAGCATAATATTGCAGTGTAACTTAACTAATTGTGCCAACACATTTAATATGATTGATCTTGTCTTTATGGGATGGCTGCACAAAATAAATGTAACTACTGCTACTAAGAGGTTGACAATACATTTTCATGCATGAGGTCAAAGTCATCACGCCGATAACATTCATACTCTTAATAATCAGGACTGTGACTTAGTGACAGAGACGTTTGTTTTGCATCAGTAGCTAGCGTAGATTCCTGCAATACTGCTGGTTAGTTACATTGGGCAATGCGTACAACTGGTATAGTTTGAAAGAAGACTTTGTCAATTAGCATACCTACATCTGGTGCACAACATCTGACACTAATGCAGATACTAAAGAATAGGGTTGGGTGTTGATGGTCTTGTCCGCTATAACCAGTATCCACAAATAACTCACTGTTGCAGACGATCTCAAAACACTGATGTACAACACTTCCCCCGCTACATGAACCTTTGAATTAAATCAATCTGCATGCAACTTCAGCAACTTCATATACGCCAGACAGCACTCCCATGAAACAGCTGCTAACCCCCACCCCTCCACAAGAAGCAGATGCTAACACCCCCCTACCCATGAAACAGCTGATAACCCACACCCCTCCCAATGAAACAGCTGCTAACCCCCACACCTCCACATGAAACAGCTGCTAACCCCCACCCCTCCACATGAAACAGCTGCTAACCCCCACCTTCCATATGAAACAGCTGCTAACCCCCACCCTCCACATGAAACAGCTGCTAACGACACCCCTCCAAATGAACCAGCTGCTAACCCCCATATGAACCAGCTGCTAACCCCCACATGAAACAGCTGCTAACCCCCACACCTCCACATGAAACAGCTGCTAACCCCCACCCCTCCAAATGAAACAGCTGCTAACCCCCACACCTCCACATGAAACAGCTGCTAACCCCCCACCCCTCCACATGAAACCAATATTGTGTAGTGTTGTACACTGATGTTATGAGGTGGGTTGCAGTGTTTTGTCATAGCTCTGCCTGCTGACTGAGGAGTCCAGTCTGCCCTACACCCACCGAAGTGTCAATGTTTTCGTCCAGCTTCAGGTTCTCCAGGTCGAGTTCCAACTCCTTCTCCAGGTCATCTGTCTTGGTGTTGTCGACTGCCGATGGCCCGGAGGCACTGGCAGCGACAGCCTCTGGCTGAAGGGTGACGTCCTGCGGGGCAGACTCTGGTGCAGTAGGCAAGGCCGGGCTGCTGGTGGTCACATCAGGCTCCACTTGTGTAGACAAGGATTGGGCGACAGCCGACATTGTGTCTTTCGTGGCAGTAGAAGAATGCTGCTGCAAGTGTGGGTAAAATCAGTGCAGGGTTTTTGTTTTGTTTTGAAACCTTCAAAAGTAGACTCATCTCAAGTATTTATAGTTTTTGATGACCAATGAAACTACAGCTCTCCATACAGACCTTTGGCTGAAACTCCACTTCGCATCAACACCAGCAGACCATCAAAACAGGAAATCAGGAAAGCAATCTTGCGGTTGAAGAACGGGAAAGACCGGGCCCAGACGGGATTCCACCAGAAGCAATAAAGGCTGATACAAAGACATCAGTGGACTATCTTTACCGGCTCTTTGGGAAGATCTGGGTTGAAGAAGAGATTCCAGAGGATTGGAGACATGGCCACCCATTTCAAGTTCCAAAAGAAAGGCAATTTGAAAGACTGCAAAAACTGGAGGGGCATCACGTTACTGTCAATACCAGGAAAAGTGTTCAACAGGATTCTTCTGGAAAGAATGAAAACAGAGGTTCACAGACTATTGCGGGTGGAACAGCTAGCTTTCGGAAGGAGAGGTCATGCACGGACAGCATGCAGGACAAGGTGACATCACTGTATGAGTTTGCGGCAAAATTGGGTCTGAAGATCAACAAAAAGAAAACCAGGACTATGAGAGCAAATCACGTGAACAAGAATAGCATCCAGTTGATGGATGAGGACATAGAAGATGAGGACCAGTTCACATATCTGGGAAGTGTTGTGAGCAGAGAAAGTGGCACAGACCGAGACATCAAAAGCAGGATAGAGCCACAGCAGCGTTTAAGACCCTGAGACCCATTTGGACTTCACAGGTCATCTCTGTCAAGACCAAGCTTAGGATTTTTAACACCAAAGTAAAGTCAGTCCTTCTTTATGCGTGTGAAACCTGGCGCATAACAAAGTGCAGACCTTCATTAACATATGCTTGAGGGCCATCCTTCACATCAAATGGCAAGACAAAATCACAAACGAAGAAATCTGGAGAAGAACAGGACAAGCACAAGCAGAAGCCCAGATCAAGAGAAGAAAGTGGGATTGGCTGGGCCACACCCTGCAAAAGCCAACGTCCAGCGTGGTACACCATGCTCTAAAATGGAACCCACGAGGGAAACAGAAGAGAGGAAGACCCCGCTCCACCTGGAGAAGGTCTGTGGAGACTGAAGGGCAGACGTTGGGACACTCCTGGAGTCAGCTGGAAGTTTTGTCCCGAGACACAGCCAAGTGGAGAAAGCTTGTGGTTGACCTATGCTCCGCACGGAGTACAAGGGTATATGTCAATTCAGTATCCATATAGAAGTAAACTATATACAAAATATTAGGAACATTTCACCATACAAATAATTTTTTTTGTATGGCAGCAGAATTTTAGCCAACTAAATCAAATATGAAATGCCCAAGCAATATATTTCTCCTACATAAAGAAAATATCTAAATATCTCATCAAGTGGGGATAATTATGACTTTGATCCAACCAAGATGATACTGACCATCTCTGTGGGGGTTGAAGTGGGGGTAGTTGTTCCCTCCTCTGTGACTTCACCACCCTCAACATAGGTGAACTGTCCATTCTCCTCTGCAGCCCGCATCTCCTCGATGGGATCACGCTCTGAGTTGGGCTACAAAGAAAACACTGGATATCAATCATTCTGTTGGAACCATTTATTTATCTTTATGTTTCTGAATTAACATTGCTTCACCTGGAGGTCTGGATGAGAACACTGATACTTCAGTGGGTGTGATTGAGACTGAACTTGGTAGTCTGTGGAAAATGTAATTAACCTTTCACTATCACTATTTTTTGAAACATTTTGTATTATGATGTGTTAATTCAGCTTTTGTTTGTTCAAATAATCAGAAACCAAACCAAAACTTATTAAATTATGAGAATTTAATGCCACTGCTTTCTTACTGATTATTAAAATTACACAGACAAATAAAGACATTTGTAAGGAAAATAAATTATTATATATGTTTATTGCATCCATGAAACATAAAGACACAATCGCGAAATTTAAATCTAACCTAAACTTACAAATCTCATCACATTTAACTGGCTCTTACCCGCACAGAGGGGAAGTTCCTGGCAGGGCTTGTTGTGTGTCGCTGGCTGCGGAGGAACTGCTCCGTCTTGAAGGACTCCTTCAGCCCTGGGAAGAGATTCTCATACTCTGTGGGATCAGCCAGGGACGATGCTGCCTTTGGACTGCCCTTGGCCAAGCTTTCCCTCCACAGCTGCACTACTCTGTGTGCAACACATTCATTGTATCACTGTAGGAACAAGTCACTTTGCTAACTAACTGCCTATTGCTATTTTTCACAAGAAATTAACTTGTTTCATATATGTCAACAGTGATATGTCAAAAATAAATAGTTGTCTTCTTTCGTTTTCTGAATTAATCAAGTACCCACGTGGAGCAGATTATGTCTCACAATGATAGATTAGTTTGTAACCACCACTCAATGTACACTTGTTGACTGGCAGTGGGAGCAAGGATGCACTCACCTCGAGACCTGACTGGGCAGGTATGTGCGGGCAAAGAATGCAGCCTCAGGGAGTCGACCTGTGGTGATCAACACCTCCAGACACTCCTCCAGTCTACAACATGCAGTGTACATAATGTAAGACTCGGACACAGTTAACATGTCTGATGGCATTTCAAATGGAGGACATCTATCAGAATTAATGTTGACGGACTATCTTAAATAAAACAATTTAGAAGTTTAATATCACCATGTTCAATATAATAGGAATGTGGCAGTTTATATAAAGATTCGATATTACTCACTACGGTGAACCAGGGAAATGAAACAAGATGTTGAAACTCTTAATTAAACAAATAAAAACTTGTGAGTAAAATGAATGTGCTTACTTTCCGAGGACAAAGTATGAGAGAAATGCAACATTGTTCTGGCCGGCTTTCTCTGCCGTCTGACCGAGCTGGTTGACCATGGATGCATTGCCAGCAGCACTGGCCAGCAGCAGCAGACCGCCAAAGTCATGGGCATTGTGCAGACACTCCTGGGCCAGACTGAACTCACACTTGGACGTTGCCAGCTCTGCTAGCTGCTTCCACTTCTGCTCTGACTACAGCACACACACACAGGGTAGGATATACATTAGCACGCACACATGCACGCACGCATGCACGCACACACACACAGGCTTGAAATAACAATGACTACTAGTCTTTTCTTACATCTATTTTGGCACATTGTGCCAAAACCATGGCGATGGTGCTGTGCTAGAAAAGGCCAACCACCTGAGTTAAGCCATAATGGATGTGACCGAGAGCTTACCTCAGCATCTCGTGCAAGAGCATATGCAATTTTCATGTCTCCTAGCTGCAGTGCCAACTCAAACTTGTGCTCCGGGTCGCAAGTGACAGCTAGAGCTTGAGACTTGAAACCCTGCAATCATTCACCATCAAACAGCTGCAATAACTATCTCAAAAAACAATTTACAAAGGCAACTTAACGACCAACTGATCTGACAGCTTAGGCCGTTATGTAGGGATAACTAGAAATTTATGTCAAATGCAATGTAAAGAATTTGTCTGAACCTTCAGAACCTACCTGCTTCTCAAGGAAGTGTGCAACGCGAGAACGCTGCTCCTTTGGAACTGTGGGTAGGACTTTGTCGGCCGTGTCAAAGTCCTGTCGCATCACGGCCGTCTGATACTCCAGCACAGAGAGGAGCAGCGAGTAACTGACGATGTTGAGTTCCTTGTCCCCCAAGTAGAGGCGACTGTCCTTCGGAATGTAGCCAAGTAAATACATCACTCTGAAACACAGTCGAGTAGGTACCTCACCATGTAACACACAGTCAAATAGGTATGTCACCCTGTAACACACGGTCAAGTAAGTACATCACCCTGTAACATAGTCAAGTAGGTATATCATCCTGTAACACAGTCAAGCAGGTATGTCACCCTGTAACACAGTCAAGTAGGTGTGTCACCATGTAACACAGTAAAAAAAGGTACATCACCCCGTAACACAGTCAAAAAGGTACATCACCCTGTAACACTGTTATACAGTCAAATAAATACATCACCCTGAAACATAAAAATATGGTCAACTAGAATGTTGTTATATAAAACGTCACCAAACAGACAATTAACAACATTTTTCCTCAGTTTCATGTTTGCAGATTTCATTAAACTAAGACAAACACATTTTTTATATAATTTATCTAAAATATTTAGAAACAACTTCGTTTATTTAGTAACAAATTGACTGAGATATCACTGTGACGAGCACTACAACAAAAATAGACTTCAACACATAATTTAGAATAAAAACATTTGCAGATTGCTACGTCCAGCGGAGACTGGCGAGACTGACCGGTCAAAATGTGCGACGGTGACGATCTCTCCACCAACGTAGTAGTTGAGTCTGTTGACACTGTTTGTGTAGATGAGACAGTCCCCGACCCAGCAGCCAGTGTTGATCACCTCCTCAATCTCACCCACCACCTGCCATGAGTGACCACTGACATCACAGCTCCACACCACCTCAACACACACACCACCTGTCACATACCACCACTGACACCACAGCTCCACACCACCTCAACACACACACCACCTGTTACACATCACCACTGACACCACAGCTCCACACCACCTCAACACACACACCACCTGTCACATACCACCACTGACACCACAGCTCCACACCACCTCAACACACACACCACCTGTTACACATCACCACTGACAACACAGCTCCACATCACCTCAACACACACACCTGTTGTCACACACCACCACGGACATCACAGCTCCACACCACCTCAACACACATGCATACCTGTTGTCACACACCACCACTGACATCACAGCTCCACACCACCTCAACACACATGCACACCTGTTGTCACACACCACCACTGACATCACAGCTCCACACCACCTCAACACACACACGCGCGTGCGCACTGCGCACACGCACACACACCACCACTGACATCACAGCTCCACACAAGCCTCAATACACACACACACACCACCACTGACATCACAGCTCCACACAAGCCTCAACACACAAACACCACCACTGACATCACAGCTCCACACAAGCCTCAACACACAAACACCACCACCGATATCACAGCTCCACAAAAGCCTCAACACACACCAGCTTCCAAGGCATAACACACAGGTTCTATTCAGTGTTAGTGCAAGTACTTAGCCAATGAGTACGAGTACAAATATTTAAAAATTACAAATATAAACAAGGAAGTACTCAACTGTAAACGTTGGAATATCACATTTATGAGTACACCTACTTATTTCAGTACAAGTATGATAAGAGTACTTCTTCAAAACATGGTAATCGAGTACCAACGAGTACATCTTGCAATAAAGAACTGCTGGTCTTGCTTGCACAAAGTTGAAACTAACCTTTCTGCTTTGTTAAAACAGATTTGCAACAAAATTCAAACAAAACAAAATTTGAAGCACAGAGAAAAGTTAGACAATACTTATAGACATCACTGTAAATGCATGACACAGGAGCTCACATCAAAGGCATCTTCGACACCGTCCTCGGTCAAGCTCTCTGGGTTCTCCCTGGCTTTCTCTACAGCCTCAGCACTGAAGCGGAGGATGAAGTATGACTCATCTGTCGAGATGGCCAGCAGCTCGCCGCTCTCGTTCCAGAAGATCTACCAGGGAAAACATCACTGACCCTTTCAAACTCACATGTTCACAACCAACATTGGCTCTAGATAATCATTATTTTACATGGATTCAATATTCTGTTAACATGCATAAGAGATTGCCTAGTAACAGCGTAATAGAAAAAGATAGACCCAAAGTATACATTTTCTGTAAGCTGAATGAATGAGCTATTTAATCAACCACAATTTATGACATGACAGTTGCCATGGAAATCAACAACAAAATGTACAAAGTATTTTTTAAAGTTCAAACTTGGGTCACAAAGGGTTAACTTCAGTTACTTCATGCAGGTAGGAAATGTTGTTGTCACTGAATCTTTTATGACAAAACAAAAACATTCTGTGGAATATCAGATATAATGATGATGATACTAAACTAAGCATTGTGTACTTCCACAGTACACGGGATAACACAGAGGGGTGAATGACACAGCTCAAATGTAGTAACCAATGTGACTAATACACTAAAGCGAAACAAAAGTCATGGTCTGGGGGCTATGCCCCTAAGAGATAATACAAACTTACCATGTGCTACTAAAATGAAGAATATCACGCCAGTGGTTTATTCAGAAAGTGCTATAAAAGTTTTTGGTCATTTCTCCGGTTGACTGAGGGCTAACATGTTGACTGAGCGCTAACATGTTGACTGAGCGCTAACATGTTGACTGAGGGCTAACATATAGACTGAGGGCTAACATGTAGACTGAGGGCTAACATGTTGACTGAGCGCTAACATGTTGACTGAGGGCTAACATGTTGACTGAGCGCTAACATGTTGACTGAGGGCTAACATGTAGACTGAGGACTAACATGTTAACCAGTGCGACTGATGCATTCACTGTGAAATTGGGGTAATCTAGACTATATGTGATATATTAAGTGAGGCCGGCATGCACAGTACCAACACAAAGTCTCAAACAAACATTCTGTTTTGCCAGAAAGAGGACTAGTTTAGTAAACAAAGGTATGTTACATAAGTTGAGTTTGAACGAAAACAGCATGACCATATCCTACGGGCAAGTATGGGAATACGTGTATACAAATATATTTTATTTGGCGAGCAAATATTGCCAGAATGCCACACTCGTGATGTAGCCAGGGTTGTAGTTGCATGCGGTTATGTTTTAGTAACTCTTATAGGTGCATAGGCAAAAAAACTAAGACTTGTTTCCCTTTAACAAATCTACTACCCCGGTAGTTACCTTCATTTTAAAACAACTACAAGCAGTGATATAAAGTATGTGAACATCATACAAAGTTTTAAAGCAAATTTTGTTCTCTAAGAAATATGAAAACAGTAAAAAGGAATAGCAAACTCAGACAAGACAAAAGTAATGTTGATGTCACCATCACTGTTTTCAGATTTTGTAATGCTGATTTTCAGAAAAAGATCTTTCACAACAGTAATTACTAGGAAAATAATGCTCCAAAATATAATTTTGTAAAGAGATGTGATGACTTACACATTTTGGTGTGATCTCAATGCGCCGCACCAGTTCTGTCGTCTCCCAGTCATAGAAGGCAAGTCCGCTGACAGAACGCACTCCAAGCATGAAGCCACCATAGATAGCTACAAATTGTACACGCATCATCAGTGGTCAACTCAGTGATCTATGTTAGTGGGACACATCAATCACACTAACCAAACAGGCTTTATTTGCTATCCCAATACTTACCGTAACTAACTAATGTAAAGTTACTACATTATAGGAATACGTTGCAAAATAGTATATAATTAATTTATGAATGTGATATGTGATATGAATCACAGCCATCACTTGTGGTGGTTAACAGGGCAAAATAACACATCATATTTTAGCACTTAACCACAAGATGAGATACCTTCTGCGCCAAAGTCTGGCTTGAATGACTTCTGCTCCTTGAAGTTCTTGAAGATCTTGATGGAGCTGTTTGACTCACGCACCGCGTACATCGATGCCTCATGACTCCAGACAAACTCCTGAGCCGAGCCGAAGCTCTTGTTTCTCAGTGCCATTGCGGTATAGATGATGTACTCTCCATCACCGCACACCACCACAAACCTGCAGAACAAGTAATTAAACATCTTTAATATAACCACTAAAGCAAATTCTTCCAATGGCAAAGACTTCTCAAGAAACTTTTTGCATTCTTCTATTCAAAAAGTTTCTTGAGAGGTAATTACCATGTCAAATATCATATTCCAAGAAATTTAAATATTAATCCATTAAAGGAAGTTTAGAACTGCTGTTATTTTAGTGTGCCATCTATTTTCAAGTGCCTTCAAATAAATGCTACCAAATTCCCAAAAATATGAATGACTTGACCTGCAACCATACCACCTACCTGCCATTAGGGTTGTGAGCAATGGTTTGTGGGTAGATCTCGCAGCTGCCCATGTCTTTGACAGCAAGGGGTAGTCTCTCTCCATCAGCGCCCCCCTGTTCCCCCATAGACTTGATGTTTGCCTGTTGGAGCTCAGCGTGCTTCGCCCAGATGATCTTGCCATTCATATCCATCGACATTGCTGGCTCCTCTCGTCCCAGCTACAACAGCAGAGCAATATGAGGGGAAATAATAAAGTTTGTACTAGCACACAGAAAATATAAACAAGGACTTCAGTCTATGAATGTTGCATATCAATAATCCCTGATTAATTGTCAGTGTCCAGTGACAGCACTGAACAGCTACACTTTAATGATCTGCATTTGTATGACAAATACATGTGAACATGGTCAACAGTTTTTGTTTTTAAGGGGCATCACACAAACAGACTCACTTGTCCTTCAGATACAAAAGATGGCAAATGTTCTTTGCCTAAGCGACCATGAATTATAAGAAAAATTAAATATGAATTGAGAGTTGTTTGCGAGACTGACCTTTATCATGATGCTGCCTTCATCGTAGCCAAGGGCCACATTGTTGGAGCCCTTCCTACACACAACTGTCCACACTCGCTCGAGACCATAGTTGAGTGTGCTCTCCAAGCGGTACGTGTTGGCATGCCACACTCGCACAGTGCCTGCATGCACAATGACATGACAGTGTTAAAGAGAAGTTTGGGGACGTCCAGTTTGATGACTGACACTTATTATAGAGCCCCCATTCCTTCTATCAATATTATATTGCTGTTAAGTGGGTGCTGGCCCCAACAGTGGTATTGTTACATTTGTCTGCTTATAGTTTTTGTTTTCATGACAATAGACAGTTTTCATGCAGTAATGGTCATGACTAAATTATGCATGAGTGATTGTTATCTACTTATTGAGCAGTTTGGCATGTCTGAGATAACTCTGATGCTGTCTGCTTATCATGGTCTTGGTTACTGATGAGTATTATCTATTCATGGTGACGTAGAAAAAATATATAAATTATTGAAGATGCATTGTTCCGAGATAATAAGTATTTCTCATCTATCCACTGTAAATTTTGGCAAAAACATGTTGATGGTTTTGGCCACATTGTATGAATGCTTGATGTGGAATAAGCAATGTTCCTCATCATTCAGCATAATTGTGCCAAAAACTTCTGCCTTTCAGAAATTAATATGGAGACAGCCACTGTGACATGACCCCAGGAATTTAACTGGATATCATCACCGAGACATCAGTGGTACCACAACTGCATTACAATTACACCTACACTTCCTTGCATGGAAGTGAAGTAAAGGCAATAAGAGCTGTAGTGGTTATAAGGGTTGTAAGGCAACATATTATGAAATACTGACTTAACAAATCATTTAATCCCACAGAACTGTTCACAGTGGTTACATTATGTATGTAAGTGTACAAGTCTCACCATCTTCTGAGCCGGTCAGAATGATTGGCAGTTCAGGGTGGAATGCAACAGCTGCCACATTCTGGGCATGACCCTCCAATGTCTGAACACATGTCTTGTTCTGAAAGACGACAGAATGCTGTGGATGTGTGCAACAAATGATGACAAAGCCAAATTACATCTAGTAGAACAATGAAGAAATATGTGAATTACTTCTTATAACAATAAAATAACTTGTTGATTAGCGGCATTCTTTGCACTGAAGAAATTCTTCTTGTCTATAAATGTTCAAGCTGTTCCACAAGACCATAGCCAATTGTGACCAGAACCACAGGTGACAAAATGTATCCTTCAGAAAAACTTTTCTTGAACTAAACCATACAGCTTAAATGACTATGTTCACAGATGACTGTGAATTGATGGAAAACCTTATTTGGCGGAATATGTGTGTGCAATCTTCTATTTACTATACAGCTCTGCTATGTTCACCTGTGAGAGACTATGAAGATAGACCTGTTGCCAAGACACAGCTGTTTTACCTGGTAGTCCCAGATCTTGGCAACCCTATCATCAGCGCCAGATATCAGGTATGGCTTGTCACCCCCACAGTAGTAGTCAACACAGTTAACCCCTTTCTCATGTCCCTCCAGGGTGAAATTTGGGGTGCTTGATCCCAGTTGCCAAACCTGAAATGGCAAAGAAATTAAGTTGGTATATGTTATCAAATGAACTTTTTTTTCTTTCTGAACATTGAGTGGTTCAATGCCCACATAAAGATTACTAAGAAAAAATTTAAGGAAAATCATCACTTCCATCAAATATACTTTCAATGCATAAATATTGGTGTTTAATCCTTTCGTGACTCAGTTGGCCATTAACGGTTGAACGCCCAAAGCCTGGGTATGCTGGCCAGTGACTTTGACTGCCCATATCAGTGGCACGCTCTGTTGGATAGTGGTGAAACAAACACAGAACTTAACTTTGACCTATAACATGTAGATTGATGCCATTTTTGATCGGTGGCTGTATTGACATTTCCCCAGTTTTTTGCAATTCAAACCCACTCATCAGTCTTTGTTTTATCGATTTAATGGCGTTAGCATGTAAATGCAGGTACAGTGAAGTGCTGTACTTCATATTTTAGACTAGTTGGTAATACTGTTCTAGTGCTAATTTATATGTGTATTCATAGAAACCGTTAGTGATGCTTTCCAGCTTTCATCGAGTAATGAAGAATACACTGTTCATGCTGGCTCATCCATTGACAACAAATATGCATTGCACATAGGCATATCATTCAATATCTTGTATGGAATTCAATGTACCTTGAAATAAATGCAACTTGCAATTGTTAGTTTTCAATAAAAAAATGTATAGCTGAAAAATCAATCTGACCGGTCACCCATATTTCACAAAAATAAAGTAGGATTTTGACATATATATTAAAAAAGTCACATGATCTAAATGGTTACAACTAATCATGCATCAAAATATTTAGTTAATTTGGAGATTATGCATATGAGAGTAACACTACACATAACAATGAACACTGAAATGTACTGAAATGAAATACTGAAACAAAAACACAGTCATGACTTTCTCACAATGTCACTGTGCTGTGCATATGATCATTGATGAGTTTAATAAAACTATTTGTTAGTGGGTATATCCACTAGACTACACTGCACTGTTCCCTATACCACTGCCAGACTCACTTTGACTGTGCGGTCGAGAGATGCACTGGCAAATGTGTTGTTGTCCTTTGGGTTGATGACAATCTGCATGACGTAGTGCGTGTGACCCTCAAACACCTGCGTACATGTCCACTTCTTCTCCCAGTCCCACAGTTTGATCAACATGTCATCTGTGGCAGGTGACAGCTATACAGTTTAATACCAAGAACCTGTTAGTTTCAAAGAATGTTTCTTTAAGCTATCAAACACCCGATAACAATAGTTATGAAATAGCAAGAATTGTGTAAAAGCAAATAAAACAAAATAGTCTTAATTACAATTGTTTCTATACAATACAAGTTTTATAATTTAGATCTTCAGCTTCTGGCAACAGTATAGATAGTGATGCAACCTGGGTAGTATGCAACACACCAACAATATAGATTATGCTAGAAGCCATGTGTTGGTTATTATGAGGACCATGGCAGGCCCTTAGCCAGACATTTTTTTTTGCCAGTCTTGAATTTTCTAAAAAAAAGTGTAACCTTAAGCACATGAATAGCTTCCATGGAAGCTGTTTGCGCATGTGACAGCCATTGTTGGCCCAATTGTTTTTTTTAACTGGTAAGCCACTTCTGGTTGATATAATGACAGCCATTATTGGTAAAAAAAATTTGCACTGGTAAGCCAATGCCATTGAGCCAAAAACAGCCATTATTGGCCAAATCAGTTTTTTCAATGGCAGGCCAAGTCCAGTTTGGCCATTATTGGCTCAATCAAGTGTTGCTAGCTGTGCAGCGAGGTTGGCATAATTGCATGTACAGTTGTAACAACTTTGAAGACTTAGTATTTAGCTGAGTTAAAAAATAATGAAACCAAACGTGACATGATAATGAAAAATACGAAAATTATTACATGATCAAATGTACATAATAAACAAAAAGCCAACACATGAAGATTCACGGAAAAATGGACTTTGACATATTGCATTTTTTCACTTGCTCATGCTTTGGCAAGTGCCATTTTGAACTTGTCCCATGACATCCGGGTTATGGCCCATTATGGGAATGTTTCTTCCAATGAGAGCGCCGATAGATGTTTCCCAACCAATAACGTAAAAGATTACAATAAACAGAGATTGGTGTTCAAAACACTGGCCACAGTATTATTATTTTCCAATGATGTTCAGGTTAAAAATATATTCTTATAGATTGGCTGTATTCACTATTCTGCCGCTAAGACCAAGTTAAAAAAAAATTATTATGAAAAAACATCATCTTGTAAAAAGAAAAACCATGTCTTTTTTATCTTACCCGTTTTCATCAGACATCTGCCCATCTTCAAGACAGGCAGACAGATCCCTGACTAAGGGCCCAGATCAGGGATTTTACCATAGCCATACGAGTGAGTTTGGAAAGACAACAATATTTCTGTTGGAGCATACATATGTTCAAACAAATAAAGTCTGAAGAATAGTGGATTTGAATAAAAAATTGCATCGAGTAGATTTACCATTTGTTAAGCAACATACATGCTGTGTTAACTGTTAAGTGAAGATGTTTTTGCAAGTATATCCGTGCAAGTTCACAGGCAAACAGAAGTTTAAAAATAGCATTTAACTTACCACTGCTGCTGAGAATGTATGGCTGGGTAGGGTGAACAGCAATGGAACGCAGATAGTCTGAATGTGCTTCAAATTGGTTCATCCGCTCCAGGGTGTTGTAGTTGTACACACGCAGGTGCATATCATCCTGGAAAGCAGATATAGGAAACATTACACCTTCAAATTATCTCTATTCTATGCAGTTTCATGAAATACGGTTATGTCAACTTATGTGGTATTGAGTTTTCTTGTTAAGTAATAAATTTGTTTATTTCAACACTTTTAACAAAAAAAATTTGATAAGTTGTGTGGCATGTGCAGTGTGCACACTATAAATTATTACACTATGTGAATCGCAATGTTTAAATAAATAGTGACACAACAAATCAATGTTCATATACTTACCGAGCCTGTAATTATCCAGTTCTTGCGTGCAACAAATTTTGCAGCTCTAACTGGCAGGTCACACACTTCAAATGATTTGATGAGTTGCTACAATTAGAATTGCAGCATCATATTCAGCAGGTATGTTTGATTGTAATTGCAGCACCAGATTCAAAACTAATCATTACCAGGCCCAAAGTCTATTATTTTGTTTCCTTCCTATTATTATTACACACAGGAGGCAAAGTAATCTATTACTATCACAATTTCATTTGAATATATTACTAATACTATTACATTTTTTCATCACAACTATTTATTTTCGATTAAACATTTTGGATTGAATTTGCCTAGGTGTATTATGCTGCATATTTTAACTTTCCATTCAGTAGTACAGTAGTTCTCAGCAACAACAGCCCTTTGCTGTTGCTCACACACATTTTAGGGTTTGTACGCATTTTGACATTTCAAATTTCCATGACATTTTTTGCAAGTTAGACCATCCTATTTATCATGCGTTACACTAGAATATGACCAACTAATAATTAAATAATCACACAAAACGATTTCTATTTAGCACGCAATGGCATGATTTTTATTTAAGCCCTGGAAATATCCACTGGGCTTCCACTCATTACGTACTCATACATGCAATGATCAGTAGTGAAACATGGCTGACAGTCATGCAGCAAAACATTACTGCCATCAAATGCCATCAATATGCCATATACTGTCTGCAGAATGTTTCTGACAAACACTGCAGTTCGCTTCGTTTAACGAAGTACCTGCTCATGCAATCCATTTGGAGAATTGTTTCTCATTTAACCACCTGCCCAGGAATTTACCCTTTCCAGGCATATTTCATCACCCGAACTTTTTAATTCTGCAAATTAACGAACAATGTGTCAATTTTTAAAAACAAGATGGCAATCAAATTATTCTGCCAACAGTTGCAATCACTAGACGGCGCCACCATGTTTCAACGAGCGCTACCACTGGATTTACTAGTGCGCAAACAAATATAGACCAATCAAATCCATCGGTACTACATAATACAACCCATGGACTCATTCAGCATAGCGGGAAAGTTAGTTTTCACGTAAAATATTTCATTAAAGTATTATTTTTTGTCGACATTCCGTTTTCTATGACTTTCCATGACCTTTACAATTCCATGACTTTCCAGGCCTGGAATGCAAATTATCAAATTCCATGACTTTCCAGGTTTTCAAGGACCCGTACGAACCCTGTCCGCTGCACCAAGTCCATCAACGCTGTCGAAACCCTGTGTGCTTGCAGCACTGTCTTATACACCAACATGCAGTTTATGGAACTTATTAAACTAATACTAGCATCAACGTGTATTATTTTTACAAAGTTACAACCTGTTGATTCTTGAACTGAATAAAACACATGTATGTATACCGTTATGGAATAGATCTATTACAATGATGATGATGTACTGGACCAATAGGCCTACGAATCGAAAATAATAACCTGGCTCTGAGCAGCCGAAAACCTATGATTTAACAAACGTAGCATGTAAGCTGATAAAACACAGAAAACGACAATAGGTAGAATTAATAATTGTTTCACTTCGTCATTCAACCAACCTCGACCGAAGCATAAATTTATTACGCACCACTTAACATCGATTCATATGCGGATGCCGAATTCGTATTTTCGCGCACAGGTAGAGCTTTGGGTTAGGAATTTGGCATGTTGGTTTCGCGTCACAAAAACTATTAAATTTATGATGTAATGGAAGCATGTCATTTCACCCAAGTGTTCTGTTGGTATTGCATGCTAAATGCATTTAAAACTGGTGATCTGGTTCTTATGCGAGGCGTATTTGTGAATCTCGATTGCAATTTGATACTGGTTCATTGACATTGTTCGTTTAATGTTTCTTGAGAATTGTCAAAGCAATTCTAAGTAAGTCTAAGCAGGCCCATTTGGCATTTTCCCCTGGCGGCAGAAAATCGGGGCCCACGACCGACCGCGCTATATCCGAATAACGGGGCGGGTAATAACGAGGCACGACTGCATACAAAGAACCAATACAGCTATGTGTGTAAACTGTACACAGCTTCATAGCATTGGTCTTTTTTTAGGCTATAGGAGCTAACACAAAGCAAGCCAGCATTAATCCAAATTGTAATAGAAATGTAATAACTCAAGTACTATTACATTACCATATATTACTATTAGATTGTGTTCTGTTCCATATATTACTATTAGCCGACAAAACTTAATCATTACTATTACAATTATAATGTAAATAATCCCAAGGCATTTCCAAGTATAATGAGCAAATTAATTTTTTTTTGGTTTAAGACAAATAAATTTGTGTAGTATAAATTTTAATTATAATATGTTGATAGCACTAAACCAGCTCTATCATCTGACTGACACAAGTAAGACTAACTGGTCTACACAAACATTGTTTTTTAGATATATCTGACTCACCTGTGCCTCATGGTTCCAGATGTGAACATTACCATTGTAGAGACTAGCCAACATCCACGGCTCAGATGGATGGAGATCAACACATTTGACTCGGTCAGAACGTGCCGACAACTTCCGCTTTATGTCTAACCTCAGCGGCTAAACGGAAAAACATGACAAGAATAAACAAATTGGTTTAATTTATTAATTCATCAAATTCTGACGGTTATTTCTCAGGTTACACCATATTTTATCATGACAAATACAGAAATAAAATTTTTCGAGATAGCGTGAACAAAACTTATGAAAATCAAGATTTCCGAAAGGGAAACACATGCACGTAACGAGCTGTTGTTGTTGCAAAATGTATCCACTAGGGTGTAGCAAAAATTTGTAGCGTTTATTTCAGTAGTTTTTTTAATAGAGGGTTCTGTATGCAGCCGGTGGTAGCCATTCCAGGACTGCACAGAGCGGCCAGTCACGCCCGTTGTGGGGTCTAATGGGTTAATCAATTTTAGTTATTTCTGTTTGGTGCACACTACTTCTTAAAATGTATAAAACAAACAACATTAAGGTTGTTTATTTGTTTTCCTCTATTTTTATTTTAACCCTGATTTATACTAGTGCTCTGCACTGACAGGGGCTACACAATACACATAAAAGACATATGCTCTGTCGCTGCCGTCTTGCGGACGAGGCAGAACTAAACAAATGACACTGTCGTTGACAGGACACTTTCGAGGACTGTGAAAACAAAAACAATCTGGAAATGTATGTCCACGTTTTATACGCCTTATTGCATAGGTAGCATTCATGGTCTACACTCTGGCATTTATTCCGTTCACTCCCTTTTTTGTCAACCGGTAATACTGACAGTCCGGGCAGTCAGACAAGTGACGAAACAGAGTTCACTTCATCTCCACGCTTGGCCACCTTCGGTATTGAATATCCATCGCAAAATCGCAATTAACTTCACTTTTTTTTAAATATGTCGTTTTTATATATTCTACCTATTCACCACAGTACACATGGCCAAAACAGGCAGTCGAACAATTAATACAGACGTTCGAAACCTTTAAAACTCACCATGATTTCTGTTATCGTCTTCCACCGGATGGCTTGTTACGTGGCCTCAATAATGCGCATGCGTAACCGGAAATGCAAGAAAATCCGCCGGAAATTGTACCCACATTTTCAAAACAAAGATCATAAGATGTTTGCTTAACTACGTCGGATTAATCAGTCATTATTAAGGAACATTAAACGTTTGAGATTCACAGAACAGGCGTAGTGCTATCAGCATATGAGTTTCGTAAACATAACTGTTGACAGTGTTGTAAGAAAACTTAATATAGGAATATTTGTTTGGAAAATCTGTCAAGTCCCAACACGCACCGACTAGTAATGCCTGGCGCCAGTGGCAGTGCCAGTGACAGTTTCTGACTTGTGTGTGAAGGCAGATTTTTATGTTACAACGAATTGCACTATAATACAAAATGGGTGTAAACGGTCTTGTACCAGCCAGATTCCTGACACTTACTTCACATTTTATCATTACGGTAGTTATATTTATGTCTAGGGTAAGTTGATAATTTTACATATATTTACTAATGTCTATTATTTTAAAGCGAAAAGGTCTGGGTTTTCGGCCTATGCACCTAAGAGTTACTGAAACCATTTGTAACTACAATTAAGAATATCACGTCAGTTCTTGCCAATAGGATATGGCCATGCTGTTTGCATCCAAACTCAACTTATGTAACATATTTTGGCCTTTGTTTACTAAACTAGTCTTCTTTCTGGCAGAATAACATGTCTGAGACTTTGCATTGGTTCTGTGTATGCCGGCCTCCCTTAATACGTCACTTTAGTCTGGGTCACCCCAATTTTATAGAACTGCACATGCGCTTATCGGTCATGCTGGTTAACATGTCAGCCCTCGGCCAGATTCTCCCACTTTTAGAACACATTCTGAGTAAACCACTGGTGTGATAATCTTAATTTTAGTTGCATGTGGTTAGTTTTTATTATCTCTTAGGTACACAGAAACCAGGACTTTTGTTTCGCTTTAATATATTATAGTCATACATTATAATTTATATCAGACTCAGTGCCATGTCATGACGAATTGTCACAAGTATAATCGTGTAATGTACTTTTGTGTGCCTTAACTTTGTGCATACACTAATTTTGGGTCAACTCGGTACTATTTAATTTTTCTATTTCCAACTGACCATTTAGTGGTAAGAAATCATGCTCCATCAACATCTACAAGTGTTTGTGTTTTCCATGTGTTTATGTAGTATTGTTCCAACCAAAACATTACATTACTGTGTTAGCAACTTCACAGTCTTCTTCCTTTCCTCCATCTACCCTCAATGTACTGAGGATTCATCTTTTAATTTTAAGTCATATTTAATTATACAACTTTGTTTAACTATTTTTTTAACTGTAGTTTATAATCATTGTGGAAAACTAAGAACAAATCCCAAAATGTGATGAGGCCTCAAAACAAAATTTTTCATAACAGCAATGACACCTGGAACTTATATAATGTAATGCAATTGTTTATCCTGCATATTGTGGACATGTGTTATACGTGTGTTACAGCATATTGTGGACATGTGTTATACGTGTGTTACAGCATATTGTGGACATGTGTTATACATGTGTTACAGCATATTGTGGACATGTGTTATACGTGTGTTACAGCATATTTTGATCTGTTTTGTCATGTCATGATGTCCACTATTGGACTGCACACACAATAATGGTAAATAATATAAATACAGAATATGCATCGTTTGTCACAAAGCTGCATATTCATAAACATGCAAACCATTATTGTAAAAATATTCAACATTTCCTTCACATTTCACTAGATGTGTACTTGTAAAGAGTAATTAATTATTTTTTAAATTGATAGTTCTATCAGACTCCCAGATATCAATCCCCATGTAAATGTCAATTGATGGAAACCTGGAATTTTATCATTATTATGTACTTAGTATGTCATATTAAGTTTAATGATATGCTAATTTGCTTGCAGGAAGAAAACCTTCAAGCATGTTTGCCACTAGACTACACAGCGGACGAGTATAATTACAACAACAAAATGTATGACATAGATTTGTGGTTTAATGATGTCAATGGTTTGTAGTAAACAGTCTGTATTAAGGCTGGGTCTAATTACGTAATTGTAATTGATTATTGTTTGGATATTATGGTGTAATTGAAACGTGTTGTGTATGTGTAATATGCACTATTACTTCAATTGCAATCAGTTACAGTATTTTCTCAAATGACAGCTCTTTACCTGAATACATTTTTATTAGTTGCATACAAAATATCCCTATTCAGCAACACATCTGCCATCAGACTTGAGACAGATCATTTTCATAAATTCCAGTTAGCACCTGCTAATGACCATGGCTCTATATCCACAAGGTTTGTTCTTTAGCCAGACTGCAAGCTGACACCAGACTTGACTGGTGTAGACTGTCTCACTTGAATCTTCAGAAGAAGATTAGCTGTTAAGCAGCTAGCAGTTCTTTGTGCTGTCCTTTATCAGTGCAATAAAGTCATTTTATGGCTAACTGATGAATGACCCTTTCATTATGGACTTCCTGGCTAAACTAAGCAGCAAACAAATAGATTATGGCCTGAACTGGCAACCAATACAATTGTTTCTAACCAGGGAAAAGAAGTTTCTTTGTGGCTTCACTGCATTCAATGTGCGGAAAACAAATTTCTGTTAAAATATACATTAAGCACATCACTTCGCAACTTCTGTTAAAATATACATTAAGCACATCACTTCGCAACTTCAATTCTAATTAAATTTGTGTTTTTTTTTCTGATTTGTTTCAATTCAGATTTACGATTGTTCCTGAAGTGAACAAATAAGGTAGATTAATATTAAATATATCATGGTCAAATGTGCCATTTTTGTAATGAATTAAACTGTGCCATTATAGTATGTGCCATTTTTATAGGTGCTTTTTTTTTGTAGGACAAGCCCTCACTCCATTACCTTTGCTCGAGTCCCCCTATGCTCATCTATGCTACTGAATTGCTAAAAGAAGCCATACCAATTAACGTTCTGTTCATGTTGAAGCCAGTAGCTAGTAGGGGTTTTGTCTTTAAAAATGAAAAGTAATCGTTGATTTTGTGTAATTGGACTCAGTTCTATGTCAGACATATTCCTATGATACATGGTCTGCAGTTGCCAAAATAACAGGCCAATTGCTTACCTAAATTTTCACAAATTAAGTGAACTTGCGGTTTTTGGTGCTATGTTATGTTGAACATCCCAAACAATAGGATTGTCTCAGCCCTGGTGATGCCAAAGTAGGGCCTTTCCCATATGGGGTACTGACATAAGCCCTCATGGACAAACACCCTCATGGACAAAAGCCCTCACCTTTTCAGAGGACAAAACCCCTACTAGGACAAAACTCCTACTGGCTTCAACATGAGCAAACGGTAATTGGATGTGGCTTCTTTTAGTAGCAATTCAGTAGCATAGAGGGACTTGAGCATAGGTAATGGAGTTACCTTTAGTGGTGTATGTCAATAGTGCTAAAGACCTATGTATCCGTATGAAGAAATCGATAAAATATAATTTAAAGTTTGCTTGATTTATTAATTTCAGTGTTTTGTTTACATGGAGTACTATATAAACAGAGGCTGCACCCTGTCCCTTCACCATTTCACGTACTCATATTATTCCTATTTCATCTAATGAGCAGTAGGAATGACCATTGAAATTTAATACTTATAAAAAAGATAAATATAAAATATGCTTTACAGAAATCATAGTTTTTCTTGAGTTAAATCTAAGTATTTTTAATTAGGCCTGTTGTTTTTTATTTATACACATTTACTTAATCCAAAAGGAACTTAGATTTAACTCAAGAAAAACTCTGATTTCTGCAAAGCCACTGTTTGTACTTATTTGCTAAAAAGAAGACGCATCCAATTAACGTTCTGCTCATGTAGGGGTTTTGTCCTACCCCCTCAAAAAAGATGAGGGCATTTGTCTGTGAGGGCTTGTGTACTATACTCTTCCAATATATGTAAGTTATGTGCACCTCTAACATGTGACCTTGGGATAAATTGCCTGTAATTAAAAGTATTATAACTCAGAGTTTGGGGGGATATGCCATAATCTAGTGGTATATAATTTATGGTTACTCGCATATAATCATTAAATGACAACAACATTATGCAGAAATGACTTACTTATACTATATATTAACATTAATATGATGTCTTCATATGTCACTCAAACTGTTCACAATTTATATCAATGCCCTGATGAAAGAAATAAGTTTTATATGTTAAGTTTGTCTTTTCCAGACTGCCTACATGCAAAGCTAACTTGTGGTTGGGATTGGTAGTGAAACCAAGCGTGGACCACCACTTACATCTAGCGACACCTAGTGGATTATGGATTAACTTGTCTTACTTATGCTCATGGATTGAAAATGCATATTCGTATTGCCAGTGCCTTCTCTCTGTATCGGCAGTAAAATAAAACATTACCACGGAATATGTGAAATTATGAATGTCATCTGCTCATGGAAAGTACTGATGGAAAAGCAGGAAAGTACTCATAAAAAAAGCGGGAAAGTGCTTATGGAAAGCGGCAAACACCCTCCTCCACTCCACATTTGTAGTTTTTAGCATTTTTTAATGCATTTTTACAGGTCACCATCTTGATGTGCTGTTCTTGTTTGCAGTCAACGCATGGGCGCCTAGAATGGCCTTGTGTGCCTAGAATGGCTGTGTGTGCCTAGAATGGCCTCGTGTGCCTAGAATGGCCTCGTGTGCTTAGAATGGCCTCGTGTTCATAGAATGGCCTTGTGTGCCTAGAATGGCCTCGTGTGCCTAGAATGGCCTCGTGTGTCTAGAATGGCCTTGTGTGCCTAGAATGGCCTTGTGTGCCTAGAGTGGCCATGTGTGCCTAGAATGTCCTTGTGTGCCTAGAATGGCCTCGTGTGCCTAGAATAGCCTCGTGTGCCTAGAATGGCCTTGTGTGCCTAGAGTGGCCATGTGTGCCTAGAATGTCCTTGTGTGCCTAGAATGGCCTCATGTGCCTAGAATAGCCTCGTGTGCCTAGAATGGCCTTGTTCTATCCAGAATGGCCTTGTGTGCCTAGAATGGCCTCGTGTGCCTAGAATGGCCTCGTGTGCCTAGAATGGCCTCGTGTGCCTAGAATGGCCTTGTTCTATCTAGAATGGCCTTGTGTGCCTAGAATGGCCTCGTGTGCCTAGAATGGCCTCGTGTGCCTAGAATGGCCTCGTGTGCCTAGAATAGCCTCGTGTGCCTAGAATGGCTTTGTTCTATCCAGAATGGCCTTGTGTGCCGAGAATGGCCTTGTGTGCCGAGAATGGCCTTGTGTGCCTAGAATGGCCTCGTGTGCCTAGAATGGCCTCGTGTGCCTAGAATGGCCTTGTTCTATCTAGAATGGCCTCGTATGCCTAGAATGGCCTTGTTCTATTTAGAATGGCCTTGTGTGCCTAGAATGGCCTCGTGTGCCTAGAATGGCCGTGTGTGCCTAGAATGTCCTCGTGTGCCTAGAATGGCCTTGTGTGCCTAGAATGGCCTCGTGTGCCTAGAATGGCCTTGTTCTATCTAGAATGGCATTGTGTGCCTATAATGGCCTTGTGTGCCCAGAATGGCCTTGTGTGCCTAGAATGGCCTTGTGTGCAACAAATAGATCGGGAAAGGGGGAAAAGCAGTAATGTTGACATCTATGGAATGTTTGGTTACAGCCTACTGGTGGGACTCATACTGACACTGATCTTCCTTGGCTTGGAGTTCATCTGCTTCCTCAGTGGCATCTCCATGTTCATGCCGATACAGGGACTCATATGTATCCTTTCCTTCGTTACCCGACATGGAGCAGTTGTTTTTCAAATATTGAAAGCTGTAAATGCTGAAGGCAAGTTATAATTTAATTTGCTTCATGCATTAGAAACACCTAATGCTACGTTAAACTTACTACTGTTATTGCTAAATTCTTAAGTTATGTACCTAATAAACCACAAATGATGTCCATTTAATGTAAGCTATTGCCTGGGCAAACCATTGCATGTATGCTGGCCTATGTGTAATTGTTTAATAATAATAATTGAATAACAATTGTTTAATAATAACTGCAGCACTCTGTAAGTTGTACACAATTTGGAGCTCATATCATCTAAAAGTGTATTTAGCAACCAGCATAGTGACTGGCTTCAGCAGCTATTCCGCCTTGTAGCACTGATTCATTCTGTAGTGTTCCTTGACACTAGGCCCAGCAACTGTAGCCCACGCTACAGCGTCACTGACCCTCTCGTTCTTCATCATAGACCAGTGGAACTGCACCGACTTCTTTTACATCTTTGGATTCTGCAGTGCCTTCCCAGCTCTCACGGAATTCATCGTCATTATTGGCGTGTGTGCATTCCACAGAGGAATCTGACATTTAAGCCCATATAAATTTAACACGGTGTCTAGGATTAGCACAACATTACCAGGCACTGAATGGCTTCTGGTGCATGTCTTGTGAAGTAATCTAGGCATCTCTCGTAACGTATTCATCTATGCATACATAGTCTGATAGCCGTTTGAAACCGTTGTTTTGATGCAACATGTGTACAAAGTAATTACAAACTCTCCCAATGCGTGCACGTTTTCCTTGACCTCTATCCAGCGACATTTACTCATGCGGCTGCGTCGATATCGCTGTCGTTTTTCATAGTGGACGAGTGGGGCTGCTTCAAGTACTACTACGTGTTTGCTATCTGCAGTGTGTTGCCTGTGCTCACGGAACTCGTCGCTGTCGTCGGAGCCTTGGTGTTCCGGTTGTAGGAACAGCGTGAGCCACATCAGTGATTCACATAGCGTAGAGGCACGTTTTGTGGATGGAGTTTGACTGAACTGACTCGGATGTTGGTATTCTTGTGTTTGTTTACACAATTCCTTGTTACAGTTACGCTGATGAGATTTTTGATAGGATTACGTCACGTTAAGAAAGCCACAATTATGAATGTATGTACTGATGTTGTCACGTCCAGTAATGTTAATGTCTGCTGCCCTTTGGTGCAGTCAGTTGTGGTAATTAATAGATACAAATCATATGTACTTGTAGATTATATGTTTTTGTACTGGTGTATGTTTATGCAAAATAAACGACATGATTAACATCGTTTATGTCTATAAGAGCCTCCACTGTTAAAAACAAATGCGTCGTAAACAATTCGATCATTACCTCACAAGCCAAGGAAATTGTGTCTTTGAACACATTTTTTTTATACAAAATCCTACACGTGTGAGATGAATGGATAACTGCAATAAGTTGTCTGTTGACTTGTTGAATTACTTAATGTAGAGCTGGGTGTCTTAGTTTGATCTGTAGTGGTGGATGCCATACAATCTCATATAGCTTTATCGCACTTCAGAGTATTGCAATATCACAAATAAAACACGTGGTAGCACATGGAAGTGTCACTGGGCATGATGGCAATGTGTTTATATGAATTATTTACACGTATCATTAATATCGAAATGCCCGCAGAATTAACGCAGCTGCGTCACGAGGAAGCTAATTTAGGTGAACTAATTGACAACTGGCTTGCTTAATAACAATATTGCTATCCAAGGCAAAACAAACATATGGCAGGTGGACAAGGAAGCCAGTGGCTTGTCGAGAGTCCAACAATTGTTCATTTTATGTATACCCGCCCTTGAGTAATGTGAGAGTAAATTACGTTTACACAAAACTCTGTCTTACATAGGCCAGTCAGCAGCATGGGCCTGTAAACACCTAGCTATTTCTTCTCGTCAAAGGTTTGCCGTTGTTTCGTAGTTTTAAAATAAGGGACTACCGGGTTAGCATTCAGCCTATACTTCCCATACTGCCGAGGAAAATAAATACCTGGCTACATGTTTTCAGGTTAATACTTCCGTGTATTGACTGCGTTGGCTTTTTTGCAAGACTGGAGTCGTTATTTTTGTGTGAACCAGCAGCCTGCCCGGTAAGACCTCTTTATGCTCATCGGATCGTAAGAAAGTTTATTGACCATTTATTATTTACTACGTCATTGTACGGCATAATGGCCTTCCTCCATTGTAAATGCTACTTGAAGCCTACTTCACTTGGATTATCTTCTCTCTCACGGAACAACGCCAATCTATGTGGCATGTCGACCATAAACCGCCACAACACCCCCTCGGCTTCGTATCAGTGGTATGGTTATAACTGCGATGTCGCGTAACACCTGGATGCACTCTCGTCGTGTGTAGTGGCACACGTCGGTCTCAGTACTCTTAGCTGTCACCATAGTTCAAGCGATGTTGGTTTGACATGTGAAGAGGTACTGTATGAGGGTAACTCGAAGTCACACAAGGACACGCATGTGATTGCATGTTAGTGCCTAATTGGAATTGAATAACACACTAGACTACAGTGACTAGACATCCATCTGTTCGCTACTACTGGAGGGCGAACACTCACTGTATTTCATCTTGTAGAGCCTACTGCATTGTTTATCAATGAGAGATTCGCCATGCGCGTTGTTTACGCCGCACTTGTATCGGATTTAGTTGAAAACGACATTTCCATGTCGCCGACAGGAAGTCGCCTGCTAAGCGGAGTTGCTCCATGACCTCTTGGGAATCACCACTGCCAAGTTGACTGACAGCTGCAATGATGTTAGGAGCGGCCTTCATGGACATATATTGACAGCATATTTCTTTCCGTCACCATCGATTTGTTCAGTTGTGTCACTTCCAGGCACGACTCTTTTAGGACCGTGTTTGTTATATTGGGTAGGTTGGGCCCTTACGAAAATATACCATGGTATTCCATAGTATATCATGGTATATCATGGTTTACCATGATTTACCATGGTTTACCTGTTTCAAAACACCATGGTATAGCATGCATTTACCATGGTATATTTTCATAAGGGTGGACAAGACAGACTGGATGGACAGGACAGATTGGGTGGACAGGGCAGACTGACTGGACAGGACAGGACAGGCTGGGTGCCCCAATGAAAATATACCATGGTATTCCATAGTATATCATGGTATTTACCATGGTTTACCTGTTTCAAAACACCATAGTATACCATGCATTTAACATGGTATGTTTTCATAAGGGGAAAGACGCCCATATGCGCCAGATCAGACAACGGAAGCTTGGTTGGTGCAGAGTATTTCGGGAAACGTTGGAACCATAGCAACATCTTCACTGATCTGTATATATTTTGTTATATACAGATCAGTGGACGTCACTAGTTTCGCTCGTTTCTATTGCCTACACCACCTTTGATCGCGCAACAAATGCAAACTGTGACGTTTCATGCGTGATACAAACAATAGGCTATGACACAGTTTTGGTTTTCTTTTTTTTCACTAACTCCCTCCCTCCATGTGCTGTCAGGCACACAAGGCAGACAGCAACCGAGGCCATCCATCTCTATCTTCAGCCATTCTTTCAAGGTCTCGTGCCTTATTTTGGGGGAGGTTTGGGCCTCTGTTATGATAGTTCGTTGGTATGTTTTCTTTGGTCGTCCTCATTACTTCTTTCCGGGTGGTCTCCAGTACCACGCCTGTTTCGGTGTTTTTGTTGGTGGAATTCTAAGGACATGGCCCAAATATCTCCATCTCCTTGGTTAGTTGACTTGATTGGCTTCAACAGTTGCTCTTTTACTACCTCGTTGGTGATAAATTCGTTCCATCTGATGTTTAGGAGTGTGGGAAAGCATCTGATCTGGAAACTTGCTTGTTTCAGGTCTGTTGTTTGGTTGTGTTCCATGTTTCAGAGCAAAAGAGAAGCACGGGTATAACATTGCTGTTGAACACGGGTATAACATTGCTGTTGAACACGGGTATAACATTGCTGTTGAACACGGGTATAACATTGCTGTTGAACATTGCTGTTGAACACGGGTATAACATTGCTGTTGAACACGGGTATAACATTGCTATTGAACACGGGTATAACATTGCTGTTGAACACGGGTATAACATTGCTGTTGAACACGGGTATAACATTGCTGTTGAACATTGCTGTTGAACACGGGTATAACATTGCTGTTGAACATTGCTGTTGAACACGGGTATAACATTGCTGTTAAACTCGGGTATAACATTGCTGTTGAACATTGCTGTTGAACACGGGTATAACATTGCTGTTGAACACGGGTATAACATTGCTGTTGAACACAGGTATAACATTGCTGTTGAACATTGCTGTTGAACACGGGTATAACATTGCTGTTGAACACGGGTATAACATTGCTATTGAACACGGGTATAACATTGCTGTTGAACATTGCTGTTGAACACGGGTATAACATTGCTGTTGAACACGGGTATAACATTGCTGTTGAACACGGGTATAACATTGCTGTTGAACACGGGTATAACATTGCTGTTGAACACGGGTATAACATTGCTGTTGAACACGGGTATAACATTGCTGTTGAACACGGGTATAACATTGCTGTTGAACACAGGTATAACATTGCTATTGAACACGGGTATAACATTGCTATTGAACACAGGTATAACATTGCTGTTGAACATTGCTGTTGAACACGGGTATAACATTGCTGTTGAACACGGGTATAACATTGCTGTTGAACACGGGTATAACATTGCTGTTGAACATTGCTGTTGAACACGGGTATAACATTGCTGTTGAACACGGGTATAACATTGCTGTTGAACACGGGTATAACATTGCTGTTGAACACGGGTATAACATTGCTGTTGAACACGGGTATAACATTGCTATTGAACACGGGTATAACATTGCTGTTGAACACGGGTATAACATTGCTGTTGAACACGGGTATAACATTGCTGTTGAACACGGGTGTAACATTGCTATTGAACATGGGTGTAACATTGCTGTTGAACACGGGTATAACATTGCTGTTGAACATTGCTGTTGAACACGGGTATAACATTGCTATTGAACACGGGTATAACATTGTTGTTGAACACGGGTATAACATTGCTATTGAACACGGGTATAACATTGCTATTGAACACGGGTATAACATTGCTATTGAACACGGGTATAACATTGCTGTTGAACACGGGTATAACATTGCTGTTAAACATTGCTATTGAACACGGGTATAACATTGCTGTTGAACACGGGTATAACATTGCTGTTGAACATTCTTATTTTAGTCTTTATACTTATACCCTTTGACCTTAACATTTTTGAAATGCTCCCACACCTTTCCAGGCCTATGCTTGATAGAACAGTTAATAGAACTAAATGGTACACAAAACGACGAATGAAGACACCGTCGTCAATCAGCCAGTCAGTTTTTTTTTCGATAAAATTAAACAGTATCCGACTTTAAAAAAGACTTACAGTTGAAGATGGTGGTAAGCCATAGAAGGAATCTGCAAGCCGACCACCCAACCTCAAAACCCAAGCCTAGGGGTATGAGGTGATTTACCAAGTGCTCTTAACAGCTAGTGGCGTATCTCGCGGGTGGGGGGGGGCAAGGCGGGGAAACAAGGTTACCCATTTTGCCACGTAGCGGCGCAACGGAAAAATTCGAGAACAAATAAGCCAAAGGGGCACGGCATAATGGCATTCCCTTAATACGCCACTGGCTCTTGATTACCTAACATAAATAAAAACGATCCAAACCTTTCAGCACCTTTTTAGCACCAAATAAGTATGAATAATGTCACAGTCCACATAAGCCGCAGCTTCGTCAACGCCAACGTGTCCAATGCCTCGTCTATCTCCATGGAAGTCAGCGAAAGATCCTTCCTGCCGATCACTTTGTAGTGGGCCGATACATCTCGAAGTCGTCTCGGCTGCTACTGAACGGAGCGATAAGAAACCCACCCATCCACTTCGACGTCGTATGTACAACTGGTTGTCACGTAGAAAAAAAGTACGTCACCTAATGAGACCACCTCGTTTGATTGGTTAACTAGTCAAACGTAGGCTATGTCATGCAAACAACCAAGAAGATATACAAGCAGACATTTTACTTCTACTAGACGACCTCTTTCCAGGAATGAGGACATTTAAAGTAACTGATATAATTATGTATAAGATAACAATTTCATAAAAGGTACGTGTTGCTATGACGTCATTACGAGTTATTTGCGCATGACAACGTTGCGTTGAAATGATGTCGTGTCAGTTACGCATGCGCCAATTTCAGTCTCCTTCAGGTCACAACCAACAACCAATTACAAAAGAGTTACGGCGTATTAACGATCTTGGAGGGTGCAAAGGAGAAGGGCAAGCTTAGTATCCCATTAGGTTGCCATGCTACCATGTAGTGGCGCAACAGGTTATTCACGAAGAATTCTTATCCCAAAGCCAAAGGGGGCCATGACTTAATGGCCACCGCCCCCCCCAAAAAAAAAAAAATACACCACTAACTAGATAGTATATATGTATAATATAGTATAGTATAGTATATATATATATTATTATTATTCATATAATGCGTAGCCATCATTCATGCATTAGCTTAAGTAGAAAGTGTAAGTGTTTTCAAGATAAAGTAGTGCTTATTTTTTATGAACATAGATACACGAGATGTAAAACACCCCGTCTGTCTAACCCATGTAACACAGATACAGGAGATGTAACAACACCCCGTCTGTCTAACCCATGTAATATAGATACAGGAGATGTAAGAACACCCCGTCTGTCTAACCCATGTAACATAGATACAGGACATGTAAGAACACCCCGTCTGTCTAACCCACGTAACACAGATACAGGAGATGTAAGAACACCCCGTCTGTCTAACCCATGTAACACAGATACAGGACATGTAAGAACACCCCGTCTGTCTAACCCATGTAACATAGATACAGGAGATGCAAGAACACCCCTGCTGTCTAACCCATGTAACACAGATACAGGAAATGTAAGAACACCCCGTCTGTCTAACCCATGTAAAACAGATACAGGACATGTAAGAACACCCCGTCTGTCTAACCCCATGTAACACAGATACAGGACATGTAAGAACACCCCGTCTGTCTAATCCATGTAACATAGATACAGGAGATGCAAGAACACCCCTGCTGTCTAACCCATGTAACACAGATACAGGAAATGTAAGAACACCCCGTCGGTCTAACCCATGTAACACAGATACAGGAGATGTAAGAACACCCCGTCTGTCTAACCCCATGTAACACAGATACAGGACATGTAAGAACACCCCGTCTGTCTAACCCATGTAACATAGATACAGGAGATGCAAGAACACCCCGTCTGTCTAACCCCATGTAACACAGATACAGGACAAGTAAGAACACCCCGTCTGTCACACCCATGTAACATAGATACAGGAGATGTAAGAACACCCCGTCTGTCTAACCCCATGTAACATAGATACAGGAGATGTAAGAACACCCCGTCTGTCTAACCCCATGTAACACAGATACAGGAGATGCAAGAACACCCCGTCTGTCTAACCCCATGTAACACAGATACAGGACATGTAAGAACACCCCGTCTGTCTAACCCGTGTAACACAGATACAGGAGATGTAAGAACACCCCGCCTGTCTAACCCATGTAACACAGATACAGGAGATGTAAGAACACCCCGTCTGTCTAACCCATGTAACATAGATACAGGAGATGTAAGAACACCCCGGCTGTCTAACCCCATGTAACACAGATACAGGACAAGTAAGAACACCCCGTCTGTCTAACCCATGTAACACAGATACAGGAGATGTAAGAACACCCCGGCTGTCTAACCCATGTAACATAGATACAGGAGATGCAAGAACACCCCGTCTGTCTAACCCCATGTAACACAGATACAGGACAAGTAAGAACACCCCGTCTGTCTAACCCATGTAACACAGATACAGGAGATGTAAGAACACCCCGTCTGTCTAACCCATGTAACATAGATACAGGAGATGTAAGAACACCCCGGCTGTCTAACCCCATGTAACACAGATACAGGAGATGTAAGAACACCCCGGCTGTCTAACCCATGTAACACAGATACAGGAGATGTAAGTACACCCCGTCTGTCTAACCCCATGTAACACAGATACAGGACAAGTAAGAACACCCCGTCTGTCTAACCCATGTAACACAGATACAGGACATGTAAGAACACCCCGTCTGTCTAACCCATGTAACATAGATACAGGAGATGTAAGAACACCCCGTCGGTCTAACCTATGTAACACAGATACAGGAGATGTAAGAACACCCCGTCTGTCTAACCCATGTAACACAGATACAGGAGATGTAAGAACACCCCGGCTGTCTAACCCATGTAACATAGATACAGGAGATGCAAGAACACCCCGTCTGTCTAACCCCATGTAACACAGATACAGGACATGTAAGAACACCCCGTCTGTCTAACCCATGTAACATAGATACAGGAGATGAAAGAACACCCCTGCTGTCTAACCCATGTAACACAGATACAGGAGATGTAAGAACACCCCGTCTGTCTAACCCATGTAACATAGATACAGGAGATGTAAGAACACCCCGGCTGTCTAACCCCATGTAACACGGATACAGGAGATGTAAGAACACCCCGGCTGTCTAACCCATGTAACACAGATACAGGAGATGTAAGAACACACCGTCTGTCTAACCCCATGTAACACAGATACAGGAGATGCAAGAACACCCCGTCTGTCTGTCTAACCCACGTAACACAGATACAGGAAATGTAAGAACACCCCGTCTGTCTGTCTAACCCATGTAACATAGATACAGGAGATGCAAAAACACCCCTGCTGTCTAACCCATGTAACACAGATACAGGACATGTAGGAACATCCCGTCTGTCTAACCCATGTAACACAGATACAGGAGATGTAAGAACACCCCGTCTGTCTAACCCATGTAACACAGATACAGGAGATGTAAGAACACCCCGTCTGTCTAACCCATGTAACATAGATACAGGAGATGCAAGAACACCCCTGCTGTCTAACCAGTGTAACACAGATACAGGAGATGTAAGAACACCCCGGCTGTCTAACCCGTGTAACACAGATACAGGAGATGCAAAAACACCCTTGCTGTCTAACCCATGTAACATAGATACAGGAGATGTAAGAACACCCCGTCTGTCTAACCCATGTAACATAGATACAGGAGATGTAAGAACACCCCGTCTGTCTAACCCATGTAACATAGATACAGGAGATGCAAGAACACCCCTGCTGTCTAACCAGTGTAACACAGATACAGGAGATGTAAGAACACCCCGGCTGTCTAACCCGTGTAACACAGATACAGGAGATGCAAAAACACCCTTCCTGTCTAACCCATGTAACATAGATACAGGAGATGTAAGAACACCCCGTCTGTCTAACCCATGTAACATAGATACAGGAGATGCAAGAACACCCCTGCTGTCTAACCCATGTAACACAGATACAGGAGATGTAAGAACACCCCGGCTGTCTAACCCGTGTAACACAGACACAGGAGATGCAAAAACACCCCTGCTGTTTAACCCATGTAACACAGATACAGGAGATGTAAGAACACCCCGTCTGTCTAACCCATGTAACATAGATACAGGAGATGCAAGAACACCCCGTCTGTCTAACCCATGTAACATAGATACAGGAGATGTAAGAACACCCCGTCTGTCTAACCCATGTAACATAGATACAGGAAATGCAAGAACACCCCGGCTGTCTAACCCATGTAACATAGATACAGGAGATGCAAGAACACCCCGTCTGTCTAACCCATGTAACATAGATACAGGAGATGTAAGAACACCCCTGCTGTCTAACCCATGTAACATAGATACAGGAAATGCAAGAACACCCCTGCTGTCTAACCCATGTAACACAGATACAGGAGATGCAAAAACACCCCTGCTTTCTAACCCATGTAACACAGATACAGGAAATGTAAGAACACCCCGGCTGTCTAACCCATGTAACACAGATACAGGAAATGTAAGAACACCCCGTCGGTCTAACCCATGTAACACAGATACAGGAAATGTAAGAACACCCCGTCTGTCTAACCCATGTAACATAGATACAGGAGATGTAAGAACACCCCGTCTGTCTAACCCCATGTAACACAGATACAGGACAAGTAAGAACACCCCGTCTGTCTAACCCATGTAACATAGATACAGGACATGTAAGAACACCCCGTCTGTCTAACCCCATGTAACACAGATACAGGACAAGTAAGAACACCCCGTCTGTCTAACCCATGTAACATAGATACAGGAGATGCAAGAACACCCCGTCTGTCTAACCCATGTAACACAGATACAGGAGATGTAAGAACACCCCGTCTGTCTAACCCCATGTAACACAGATACAGGACAAGTAAGAACACCCCGGCTGTCTAACCCATGTAACACAGATACAGGAGATGTAAGAACACCCCGTCTGTCTAACCCATGTAACACATATACAGGAAATGTAAGAACACCCCGTCTGTCTAACCCGTGTAACACAGATACAGGACATGTAAGAACACCCCGTCTATCTAACTCATGTAAAACAGATACAGGAGATGCAAGAACACCCCGTCTGTCTAACCCATGTAACACATATACAGGAAATGTATGAACACCCCGTCTGTCTAACCCGTGTAACACAGATACAGGACATGTAAGAACACCCCGTCTGTCTAACCCCATGTAACACAAATACAGGAGATGTAAGAACATCCCGGCTGTCTAACCCATGTAACACAGATACAGGAGATGCAAGAACACCCCGTCTGTCTAACCCCATGTAACACAGATACAGGAGATGCAAGAACACCCCGTCTGTCTAACTGATGTAACACAGATACAGGAGATGCAAGAACACCCCGTCTGTCTAACCCATGTAACACATATACAGGAAATGTAAGAACACCCCGTCTGTCTAACCCGTGTAACACAGATACAGGACATGTAAGAACACCCCGTCTATCTAACTCATGTAACACATATACAGGAGATGCAAGAACACCCCGTCTGTCTAACCCATGTAACACATATACAGGAAATGTAAGAACACCCCGTCTGTCTAACCCGTGTAACACAGATACAGGACATGTAAGAACACCCCGTCTGTCTAACCCCATGTAACACAGATACAGGACATGTAAGAACACCCCGTCTATCTAACTCATGTAACACAGATACAGGAGATGCAAGAACACCCCGTCTGTCTAACCCATGTAACACATATACAGGAAATGTAAGAACACCCCGTCTGTCTAACCCGTGTAACACAGATACAGGACATGTAAGAACACCCCGTCTGTCTAACTCATGTAACACAAATACAGGAGATGTAAGAACACCCCTTCTGTCTAACTCATGTAACACAGATACAGGAGATGCAAGAACACCCCGTCTGTCTAACCCCATGTAACACAGATACAGGAGATGCAAGAACACCCCGTCTGTCTAACCCATGTAACACATATACAGGAAATGTAAGAACACCCCGTCTGTCTAACCCGTGTAACACAGATACAGGACATGTAAGAACACCCCGTCTGTCTAACCCATGTAACACAGATACAGGAGATGTAAGAACACCCCGGCTGTCTAACCCATGTAACACAGATACAGGAGATGCAAGAACACCCCGTCTGTCTAACTTATGTAACACAGATACAGGAGATGTAAGAACACCCCTGCTGTCTAATTCATGTAACACAGATACAGGAGATGCAAGAACACCCCGTCTGTCTAACCCATGTAACACATATACAGGAGATGTAAGAACACCCCGTCTGTCTAACCCATGTAACACAGATACAGGAGATGTAAGAACACCCCGTCTGTCTAACCCATGTAACACAGATACAGGAGATGTAAGAACACCCCGGCTGTCTAACCCCATGTAACACAGATACAGGAGATGTAAGAACACCCCGGCTGTCTAACCCATGTAACACAGATACAGGAGATGTAAGAACACCCCGTCTGTCTAACCCCATGTAACACAGATACAGGAGATGCAAGAACACCCCGTCTGTCTGTCTAACCCACGTAACACAGATACAGGAAATGTAAGAAAACCCCGTCTGTCTAACCCATAGATAACCCATAGATACAGGAGATGCAAAAACACCCCGTCTGTCTAACCCATGTAACACAGATACAGGAGATGTAAGAACACCCCGGCTGTCTAACCCCATGTAACACAGATACAGGAGATGTAAGAACACCCCGGCTGTCTAACCCATGTAACACAGATACAGGAAATGTAAGAACACCCCGTCTGTCTAGCCCATGTAACATAGATACAGGAGATGCAAAAACACCCCTGCTGTCTAACCCATGTAACACAGATACAGGACATGTAGGAACATCCCGTCTGTCTAACCCATGTAACACAGATACAGGAGATGTAAGAACACCCCGTCTGTCTAACCCATGTAACACAGATACAGGAGATGTAAGAACACCCCGTCTGTCTAACCCATGTAACATAGATACAGGAGATGCAAGAACACCCCTGCTGTCTAACCCGTGTAACACAGATACAGGAGATGTAAGAACACCCCGGCTGTCTAACCCGTGTAACACAGATACAGGAGATGCAAAAACACCCGTGCTGTCTAACCCATGTAACATAGATACAGGAGATGTAAGAATACCCCGTCTGTCTAACCCATGTAACATAGATACAGGAGATGCAAGAACACCCCTGCTGTCTAACCCATGTAACACAGATACAGGAGATGTAAGAACACCCCGGCTGTCTAACCCGTGTAACACAGATACAGGAGATGCAAAAACACCCCTGCTGTCTAACCCATGTAACACAGATACAGGAGATGTAAGAACACCCCGTCTGTCTAACCCATGTAACATAGATACAGGAGATGCAAGAACACCCCGTTTGTCTAACCCGTGTAACACAGATACAGGACATGTAAGAACACCCCGTCTGTCTAACTCATGTAACACAGATACAGGAGATGTAAGAACACCCCGGCTGTCTAACCCTATGTAACACAGATACAGGAGATGCAAGAACACCCCGTCTGTCTAACCCATGTAACACAGATACAGGACATGTAAGAACACCCCTGCTGTCTAATTCATGTAACACAGATACAGGAGATGCAAGAACACCCCGTCTGTCTAACCCAGGTAACACATATACAGGAGATGTAAGAACACCCCGTCTGTCTAACCCATGTAACACAGATACAGGAGATGCAAAAACACCCCGTCTGTCTAACCCATGTAACACAGATACAGGAGATGTAAGAACACCCTGGCTGTCTAACCCATGTAACACAGATACAGGAGATGTAAGAACACCCTGGCTGTCTAACCCATGTAACACAGATACAGGAGATGTAAGAACACCCCGTCTGTCTAACCCATGTAACATAGATACAGGAAATGCAAGAACACCCCTGCTGTCTAACCCATGTAACACAGATACAGGAGATGTAAGAACACCCCGGCTGTCTAACCCATGTAACACAGATACAGGAGATGTAAGAACACCCTGGCTGTCTAACCCGTGTAACACAGACACAGGAGATGTAAGAACACCCCGTCTGTCTAACCCATGTAACATAGATACAGGAGATGCAAAAACACCCCGTCTGTCTAACCCATGTAACACAGATACAGGAGATGTAAGAACACCCCGGCTGTCTAACCCATGTAACACAGATACAGGAGATGTAAGAACACCCCGTCTGTCTAACCCATGTAACACAGATACAGGAGATGTAAGAACACCCCGTCTGTCTAACCCATGTAACACAGATACAGGAGATGTAAGAACACCCCGGCTGTCTAACCCATGTAACACAGATACAGGAGATGTAAGAACACCCCGTCTGTCTAACCCATGTAACACAGATACAGGAGATGTAAGAACACCCCGTCTGTCTAACCCATGTAACACAGATACAGGAGATGTAAGAACACCCCGGCTGTCTAACCCATGTAACACAGATACAGGAGATGTAAGAACACCCCGTCTGTCTAACCCATGTAACACAGATACAGGAGATGTAAGAACACCCCGTCTGTCTAACCCATGTAACACAGATACAGGAGATGTAAGAACACCCCGTCTGTCTAACTCATGTAACACAGATACAGGAGATGTAAGAACACCCCGGCTGTCTAACCCATGTAACACAGATACAGGAGATGTAAGAACACCCCGTCTGTCTAACCCATGTAACACAGATACAGGAGATGTAAGAACACCCCGTCTGTCTAACCCATGTAACACAGATACAGGAGATGTAAGAACACCCCGTCTGTCTAACCCATGTAACACAGATACAGGAGATGTAAGAACACCCCGTCTGTCTAACCCGTGTAACACAGACACAGGAGATGTAAGAACACCCCGTCTGTCTAACCCATGTAACACAAATACAGGAGATGTAAGAACACCCCGTCTGTCTAACCCATGTAACACAGACACAGGAGATGTAAGAACACCCCGTTTGTCTAATTCATTAATAATTAAACGAACCGAAAGATGCAGTCATTCGGAACCGCAGTCATAGGGTAGCGTGGGGCATAACGCAAGTTTTGGGGCATAAAACCGAACCTCTAACTAGTTTCACAGTTCGAAAATAAGCATTTCGAGATCGTCAGATGAAGCAACATACAATTCTTCACATTCGGTCAGAATACGGTGGCAGAAAACGAAATACACGCGTTATTTTTTATACGTCAAACTTTGGATTCTATAAAAAAAAATTAATTGTCACCCTAAAAGTGGTTTTGTGGGCAGTAACCACAGGAAATTGAGTCAAAGCGTTGAGTCACTTGAGTGTATGCAGTAGACAAATATATAATAATTAATGTTGTGAATGTTGAGGATGCGAGTGATAAAAGCCAGTAATAGTAATATGCAAATGGTGAAATTTTAATATTGAATGTGTAGGGCAAAAAGGCCAACATTAGTAGGGACAAAACGCAAAGCTATGTCAAAGATGCGAATCTGAAAGTGAGTAAACGACTTGAGAAGCTCTGTCTGTGCATGATAGTTTATAATAAACATATTGAATAAAACGCACTTGTTGAATTTAAGATAATTAATTAACAATTAAGTCACGGTTCTTAATAAAATTGTAATAACAAATATGACCATGATATGCAGCAAGTTTTCGCTATACTTAAGTGTACAAATAATACCATCACTTTGGTGATGCGAAATAAATAAACTAATAACTTAAATGAGGCTGATTATTACATAACACCCAGGGACGGGTGTTTTGTCCCACCCCTGGGAAAAAACGCCCATTTTGAGGACCTCCGCTAAAATGGCTATACCTTTTTTCTGTGATATTGAACATAAAAAATGTCAAGACATGACATTCAGCTAAGATAATGAACCAGGTGATGCATCCAATATATCAGTGATATAGCTAAAAGGTTTTCCCATGAGTCGATTTCACGAAACAAGTGGGGGTATTTTCCCACCCTACTCTAATGATGCCGTCTCATCGAACCATCTCGGTGCATGTTTCACCGAACAAGTCACGCTCAAAGAATTATTATATGCCCGAGGATCAAGTGCCATCTATTCCTATACAAATAGCCCATCTGTATCAGAGTTCGCATCATTTATAGCTGCCACAGTCAACACACGTTCGGGCGCCTTCCTGTGCACGATTTCTGGTGTGGACAGTTTCTGAAAACAAGTGTTGTTTGGCAGACCCTGTGAAACTGTAACGTTAGCAGTTGTTTAATAACACATCAACTGCTGCAACTGTGGTCCAACAATGAGCTTCCTCTTCTACTGAGGCAGCTGTGTGTACAACCAGCGCCATGAAGCCAATCCCAGGCATTCTGGACAAACTTGTGTAGATCTTATAAAGCTAGGTGCTTCACCATAGAAAAACGTATAAATAATAACACACATTTTCTCAGCAACCGGTTCTTAATATTGGTAAAAAAACGTAAACTTGCCATGTCGTATAGTAGCTAAGACTTGTAAAATACACAATGTTCGGAGATGCTCTGTGCGATAGATTAATGAGTTCGGTGACGAACCATAAAAAACACACTGAAACATTAGCACTGTTTTGCTTGAGTTAAGACTATTTGTTCACACATCGTTGTCCACTGCCGTGTTCTCTTTTATACATATGACATGATATGAATTGGGGCAACGCAATCTGAACTTCGATCAAACCCAAATTCGTTTATTTTGGAATCAGACGCTGTATAGTGCAACAGTACTACTGTGACCTATCTACTCCAGTTTAATATTGCGTGTGTTTACACGCCTGCTCGGTTGGTTCGAAGTGCCACCAATGGTATCGTTGTTTAGGAACAGTGCGCGAACAACTTCGAACACTTCCCTGCGTTGCATCACGGCACAGTGAACGGGCGGGCTCAAATTCCAAAGTCGCCAACCGTCTTGGAACTGATCCCTCGGATAACCATTATGCGATGAGATTCTGGAACAAGTCCGCCAAACTACCGCATAAACTAAAGCGTAGAAGCCATTGTGTTCTGGTTATCGTCTCAGACGATGGCCCGCTTCATCGCTGTCGCGTGTCAAGTCTTTGGCTCCCAGTAACGGGCGCAGCTCAAGGACAATAGCCATGTTGCCTGTCACGCGTGTTCGATATCACGTCGTAATCCGGACATTTACTTAATCCACTTACACCCGTCACTTACTCCCGTCACTTACTCCCGTCACTTACTCCCGTCACATACTCCCGTCACTTACTCCCGTCACTTACTCCCGTCACTTACTCCCGTCACTTACTCGCAGCCATTCACCTCATCCCGTCACTTACTCCCGTCACTTACTCCCGTCACTTACTCCTGTCACTTACTCCCATCACTTACTCGCAGCCATTTACCTCATCCCGTCACTTACCCAGGTAACTGAAACGAGTTACAAGCAGACTTGTATTCCATGGTAATCGTCGTTTCATTGTACAATCTTAGTGCTCTATGAAAATTACAAGCATAAACAAATAATTTTTACTGCTTTCTTAAAACATCATTATACACTACGATTTAAACGGACAAATATGTCATTTATGTCCGTCTTTGTTTCTGAGTCTCAAAGTTGCTAATAAAAAATGCATAGTTTTGTAGACCCGTCCTCGGGGTTTTTGGGGGGGTTCACACACACGCACGCACGCACGCACGCACGCACGCACGCACGCACGCACACACGCACACACACACACACACACACACGCGCGCACACACACACACGCACGCACACACAAATATATATATATATATATATGTATATATATATATATATATATATATATATATATATATATATATATATATATATATATATATATATATATATATATATATATATATATATATATATATATATATATATATATATATATATATATATATATATATATATATATATATTTCATTTTTTATTTTCATTTCATATTTACAGTGATTCAGAACACAACTTCATCTGGCAGATTTGTTTCAAATTCTCACACAGCAACAAACAGGTCGACTACAAATTACCTCGCACATTGTATTCTGCATTTCTTCCGTTGGAGTTTGCTGGGTTTTAAAGGCCTGATGCCCATTTATTTTAGGTTTAACAAATACGGACTACGAGGAAGCAGGCATGCAAACCCCGAGGCAACAGTAGTTTTTCATTTTGCGTAACAACCAGCTGCCAGCTCAGTGGTTCAATTAAACAACATTCTTTTCAGAACTTCTGTTTGTCTTGTTATTACTGCACAAGAATATCTTCCATTTATTTAACAAAAGCGATTTTTTCCCGGTGGGTTTTCTCCGTTCCGCTTTCAACATTCGCACGTATTATTGAAACAGTACTGTAACCTATCGCGTCTGCGGAATTAGGCCCTATATTGAACGAAATCAGCGAAAGTTACGACAGCTGTACGTGAAAGCTTGTCACATGTAGCAGCTGAAAACAGGGAGTCTTAATCTATTACGATTCCCAATCGCCACAGAACCAGTCGGCTGACGGAGGCGCGTGGAAGCGAAGCGTAAGTGGCACCTGGTTGGTTGGACGCTGAGCTGCTGGCCCGAGGTTCAGTGGCTGGCGGCGGCGGCGCTTACAACGACCTTCGCGAGTGTCGAAAACCACTCGTACTAGCGACAGCGCTACGGCACACGGTCTCGCAGTCGCTCGCCTGCCGCTCAGCGCTGTTGCGGCCACTGCATCCCCACGGCCAACGAAGGGAATTCGTTGGGTGAACAGTCGTGGGAAATCGAAAGAACTGCGGGTGAGTGTTGTGTGTGGCTTCAAGGTGTATTGGGTGCAGGGAGGGTTGGTGATTGTATGCATGCTGTCAGCGATACCACAACCCTGTCAATTCGTAGAAGAGTTATCAACTTAGCATCATCTACAGTACAACGACCTTCATGAGTAGGATCGTTACAGCGGGATCGTCATCCGAGATTTGTAGGATAGAGGGCCCCTATTACCACTTAGGTTATCTATGTACAGTTCGGTATGTTCGCAGAAAAACCCCGTTATTTCTGCCGCACCCCTGAGTTATGTCCAAAACATTTACATCAGACATATTTATTTGTCAGAAAAATATGAATATAACTAAATATTCACCTTTTGAAAATAAATGAAATACTTCGTCCGCCACAAAGATTTCACGTGAATGATGTTGTGTAGGAAGAGAGACGGGTGTCTTGTTAGAGAGACGTCCGCTTGTCTGTAGGGCGCTCTTCTATCTTATCAGCGCCGCATAATACGTCGAGTCTGTGATTGACTCTGTCACTCGCGCCGTGCGGCAAGACTAAGTGGCTGGTTCTAGTAGCACGGACCCCTTCTGTAACTATACATTTGTCTCGGATTTATACCAAAAACGCGTTGGACGGTAGCACACAAACATTACGTCACGCTCTCAGGTAGTACTCGGTCTTAGAATATCCGGACACTTACTGATTGGTCCGTAGCTGTACGTCAACTGTCAACGATACGTGTCAAACTTAATGCTCGGTGCAGAAGATTATTACCAATAAAATTGCCGGATGACTAAAGTGCCAGAAACTCGGCATCTCATTGGCAACTCTTGGGAACTATTAATTTGAAGCATATTGCTGATTTCATTTCTGCGATATTGACAAAGCTTCCGACCGACGTCGGCTTCATTTGACACCATGGTTGAGTCGAGGCAACTCGTGGAAACGTTATCCTCGCTTTACCAAACAGTAAATACTTACAAATTTAAGTGGTAATTCTCTGTTCTTTCTTCTCGCACACATCTTCTACATCAAACGTTTACCACCTGCTAGCCGACCCAGTTCGTGGCAAAATCTGACACTGTTCATTCTGAGACTCCGAGCCGTTTACTTGCAGCTGATTAAGAACTAGACTTTACCTATGGATGTTGATCCTCGGGTTAAGAACTAGGCTTCACCCATGGGTGTTGATCACCGGGTTAAGAACTAGGCTTCACCCATGGGTGTTGATCATCGGGTTAAGAACTAGGCTTCACCCTTGTATGTTGATCATCGGGTTAAGAACTATACTTTACCTATGGATGTTGATCCTCGGGTTAAGAACTAGGCTTCACCCATGGGTGTTGATCCTCGGGTTAAGAACTAGGCTTCACCCATGTATGTTGATCCTCGGGTTAAGAACTAGGCTTCATCCATGGGTGTTGATCCCCGGGTTAAGAACTAGGCTTCACCCATGGGTGTTGATCCTCGGGTTAAGAACTAGGCTTCACCCATGGGTGTTGATCCTCGAGTAAGAACTAGGCTTCACCCATGGGTGTTGATCCTCGGGTTAAGAACTAGGCTTCACCCATGGGTGTTGATCCTCGGGTGTTGATCATCGGGTAAGAACTAGGCTTCACCCATGGGTGTTGATCCTCGGGTTAAGAACTAGGCTTCACCCATGGATGTTTATTCTCGGGTTAAGAACTAGACTTTACCTATGGATGTTGTTGATCCGACAACTTCGTGTACCGACACGCAGTGAAAATCACGCGGTCCATCATTAACTCCAATAAATTACAATGAATGTGTTATTAAATGAACGGACGAAATGGATAAGTGAATCAATCAATAAATATATTCTTCTTTTTGTATTCGCTTCATTCGTCACGACGAATGTTGCCGACTGTGCTACTGTTTATGATACCTGTTATAAGGATATTGCCAACTGTTTATGATGCCTGTTATAGGGATACTACTAACTGCCTGTCTATCATGGGCTACATTTGTATTATAACATTTATAAATATTGTATGTTCATTTCAACTTCTGCCATCTCTCCTCCAGTCTCCAATGCTGCAGTGTAATCGTATCATATAGACATCTTTAAGTGCGTGCACAGCCGGATATGGGCCAGTTTCTCACGAGTACGCAGTTGCATTTGCAGGTCTGCTAGTTGTATCCCTTGCTTCCCTCGCGCGACACGGGCATGTAAGTTTACTGCTGGAGATGCGCGTATCGCGTAACGCAGCAACGGCGGGAATTTATCGCAGTTTCCTGTTCCTGGTTACCCAGTAACGACTCGCCGATTGCATGTTAGAATGGCGAGGCAATGCCAGGAAAATGCAAATGTTCAGGGTTGTTTAAGGTTCAGCTCTTACGAGCAGTGCGAAGTTTCACACGGGCAAAATTTTTTGACAATTGGTTTCAGCAGCGGATCCAGGGGGTCTTAGGGGTCTGAAGACCTCCCCTAGGTTATGGTTCGCCAGGTAGGTTGTTCTTCGGCAACTGTTTGCCAGTGCATAGGATCGATGCTATAATCTTTCAGGTCTCTTTTTATGACATCTTTGTATCGCAATTTGGGTCGGCCAACTGGTCGTTTACCTCCAGTTAACTCCCCATACATACAACATGTGTTTAGAAAGGCGGTCAATGGGTGTACGTGACCAAGTCAACGTAGCCGTCTCTGTTTTAGAATGCTGCTCAGTGGAGTTGAGTTGCAGCGTTGTAGGATTTCCAGGTTGGAAATTTTGTCTTGCCATTTCTCGCCAAGTACGTAGGCAGCGTAGGTGGAAACTGTTTAATTTCAATTCCTGTTTACGATAGGTAGTCCAGGTCTCTGCATCACACAAAAGGATGCTGAGCACGCACACATGAAACACTTACAGTTTTGTATGTAGTGTCAGGCTCTTGTTGGACCAAACTCTTTTTGAGAGTCTTCCAAAGGATGTTGCAGCTTTACCAGGTCGTGTGTTAAGTTCCTTGTCAAGCGTCTATGATAGACTGCAACTATACCTCGGAATGAGAGCAGATGGCAGCGTCATCTGCATAGAGGGCCTTGCACACATCTAACTAGCTGTTTTGGTCTTAGTCTTCAGGTGTGATGTAGAAAATAAATTGGCATCAAATCTGGTTCTCAGGCCCACCACCAGGGTTAGCAACGTTAACATTTTGCTTTGCTTCTCTCAATATTACAGAGAAGTATATCCCGAAAAGAGTTGGGGCCAGAACACAGCCCTGCTTCACACCATTTAGAATGTGAAAGGGTTCTGATATAATTCCACCGACTTGGGCAGTGCCTTGCAATATTTTCGTGGAATGATTTCTTCTTCTTCCATTAAACGGCCAACATCATTATGTTGATGATTCTGTCGTTCGGCGCCTCTCACGTGCCGGGAATTGGTGGGTTAGAGATAGAGACCACCACTCTCTGAGTCCACAACAGGTTACACATTTACCCCCTGTGTGGGATCTTTTACTTCTCCTGGCACAGACACCAGGTAGAAGGGACCAACGGCTTTTATTGTCTCTTCCGAAAGACACGAGCAAAGTGGGGTGAACAAATTTGCCCAGGTTTTGAAATGGCAGCAGGTGGTTTTTGAACCCCGGTCCCTTCGACCGAAAAGTCCGACGCTCTGCCACAGGTGGTTTTGAACCCCTGTCCCCTCGACCGAAAGTCCGACGCTGTACCACTCGACCACCGCGCCCCACTAATTTGATTTGATAAGATCAAGTAAGTTTGGAGGACATCCAACTTTCTTGAGAATAGTGAAGAGCGCTTCTCGATTCACGTAGTCGAAAGCTTTTGAAGCATTAGCAGTCGGCTAATATTAACCATTATGTAAGTAGAACGACACATGTGTCGTCCCCTCCCCCGGTTCGTAAATAGAATGACATATGACTACTGAGACCCCCCTGCCAACAAGCTTAGATCCGCCCCTTGGTTTACCTTAAGATGATCACCAAGTGTGCGTTATGTCGCGCATTGCATGCAGTAAAATGGGTATATCACAACAATCGCTGAATTTGTGAATGGAATATGCTGGTAAAATTGAAGTGTTACAATTAATTAATTTTCAAATCATGAAGCGAACTTTGGAGAATATTGACGAAAATACAAATGTTAATTTCACCATAATATACGCAATTCCAATGTCATTAGACATTGCCATCAACTCAGAGAAGCAAGTGTACCTATGTTTGTTAGTTTTTTGTTCCACTAAGACAATTACCCTATTCTGATGGTTACTTTCCACTATTACGCACATTTTTGTCAACGTGCATGAAAACATAAAACTCGCTATTTTTAAATGGCTACCAATTGTGCTTTGTGAATTGTGACTGGAATGTTTTTGTTTCAATTCAAAATTATATAAAACCAACACCCGAAAGATTTCGAACTCTTTCACACAAAAATGTGCTTAGCAATATGATCGTACTAACAAAACACAATTTAAATAAACAAAAAGATAAAACTTACGACAAACGATGCCACGATCAAAACCACGGCGTGACACAAAATTACTATGCCAAAATGGCGTCATTGTCGAATCTCGTTCTGTTCGAGATTAAAACACGATCTGGTTATAAATAGCCGAATGGCACCAGGTAGTCTCGCTTATTCGACTCTCGCTCAACTTAGTGAGTCCGCCGGGAAGAGAGTTTGGCAGCAGAGGCGTGGACTCGTTGTTACCAAATGTCACCACTCCATGTGTAGGCGTTCCCGTAAAGCGCCAGCAGTCAATCGGCGGCATCATTGAGATGTTACACTAAGCAATTTTTGCCTGATTTAACTTTTATCAGTCGGACCGTTGTGTCAAAAAATAAAAGTTTAAAGTTGATTCGAATGGCATCGTATAAACTGATAAATAATTAATAATAAATAATAATATATAAAATACTTCTATTGCGCTAAAATCCTCGGGACACCCAAGCTCGGCAGCGCACCAAAACAAAAGGGATTAAAGCAGTTGATAATCGATAAGCAGTTGTAAACAGTTGGATTGGTACGCTGGGAGCTATGGAGGATAAGCAAGTTTAAACAGGTGGGTTTTCAGTTTACGGCGAAATGTTGTTGTTGCAGCAACTGAAAACGCTATAGTTCCGACATTTGTCTTAACAATGGGAACAAAAAGAAGATTATAATTAAGTGATCAAAACTGTCTGGAGTGAGTAGTGAATGTAAATATGCTGGTTGCTTGGATGAAAGTGCTAACTTTTATTTGATGAATTATCCAAATGCCCTGAAGACATTGTAATTAGCTAATTATGCATGCACCCAGAAATTGGGTGCGTACATGATTTCCGTCACAATGAAAAACACTATGCATTCATGCGAAGATGTGTGCGACAAACGGTGGCGTCACAGCGCGAAGCCTGGATAATCGAGTCTAGGGCCGAGCAGGTCTTTCCTACGGGCATTTTGTCCGCATGAGAGGCTTTAAAAACCTGCAAGTGTTAATTGCGAACCGCGCCTAACGTCTTGTATGCTCTCTTCACGTCGCACAATGATACAATTAGCATAGTCACGGAATGGCGAAGCTTGCAGCCTGTCCCGTCTGTGGTAACATGAACCACGTAGGTATCGCAAATATAGACTCGGGTGTAAGCTGACTACGTGTGCTGCATAGACATATCGCCGGCTCGTCGGCCCCTTATACAGGTAGGTAAACAGCAGGCCCGAGAGCGCCACGTCAGCCGTTTTTACCTGCAGCCGACCGTCTGGGATCTTTCGGATGCCGCCCCAGGAGCGGTTTTAACTCGGGGAGTTCACATTCCGGGGAATCGATATCTCGGGGCGTAGAAGCGTCACCGTCTTTGTATTACCGATGGTGTATGTAGATTTATGTACGCATAAATGTGCGTGCGTGCGTGCGTGCGTGCGTGCGTGCGTGCGTGCGTGCGTGCGTGCGTGCGTGCGTGCGTGCGTGCGTGCGTGCGTGCGTGCGTGCGTGCGTGCGTGCGTGCGTGCGTGCGTGCGTGCGTGCGTGCGTGCGTGCGTGCGTGCGTGCGTGCGTGCGTGCGTGCGTGCGTGCTATGAGTGTTGTGTGTGTGTTTCGGTTATATATTGGTTTGGGTTCGATATAGGGTTTCAGTTAGGGTTAGCGTTAGGGTTGGGAATCCTAACCTGTTGATTGAGCTAAATATGTTAGTGATTAAACCGTGTCTCACGAATAGGTCACATTAAAAAAAATATTGAAATCGGTTCAGCAATGTTCGAGATATCACATTATATCTAGATATTGAAATGTTGGGGTTAAATTTGTGTATCTGTGCAATGTTGGGGTTAAATTTGTGTATCTGTGCAATGATAACTTTGTGTCGGATTGCTCTGAAATTTTAACATATTCGTTTTCTCATTAAACCTCACTTTTTAACCCATAGCCCTGGTTATTTTTGACACTCTAATTATGTATGTGAATTGTGTGTGTGTGTGTGTGTGTGTGTGTGTGTGTGTGTGTGTGTGTGTGTGTGTGTGTGTGTGTGTGTGTGTGTGTGTGTGTGTGTGTGTGTGTGTGTGTGTGTGTGTGTGTGTGTGTGTGTGTGTGTGTGTGTGTGTGTGTGTGTGTGTGTGTGTGTGTGTGTGTGTGTGTGTGTGTGTGTGTGTGTGTGTGTGTGTGTGTGTGTGTGTGTGTGTGTGTGTGTGTGTGTGTGTGTGTGTGTGTGTGTGTGTGTGTGTGTGTGTGTGTGTGTGTGTGTGTGTGTGTGTGTGTGTGTGCCTCAACAGCACACGCCATATTTAGTCTGTCGGGAAACTACTGGTCCGATTCTGCAAAATAAAGTGCACTTCCACTTCCACTGTGTCGCCTTTGTCCTAACAGTCGAAACAGGACCTGTAAGTTAGATTAATTGCAGGATGCATGGCGAAGTGAAACAGAAAAATAGTCGGCCATTCATGATGTAGATATCATTGAGGTACGGTCATGCCACGGAGTCGTCCCATTGCGGCTACTTCCCTTTGTCGCTACTTCCCGTTATGAGCAAAGAGCAATCAGACTAGTCCCAAACTAGTCCCGTTACGGCTATTTTTGGAATTAGCCAGCAATTAGCCAGCTGATTAGGGGGAGCATTAATTTATTTGTATGTGGTTAAAAACATAAATGTATTGTACATGGCTTCTTTGGAGTAGTGGTTATATTACTTATAAGCTGAGACATTTTCAGCATGAAACAATCTATGTTTAGTACCATTGAGAACACTGTATCTGTATCTACGTAATGTTATTGAAGATGGATGTGGTCGAATTTGCGACAAGCAAATATGGGAAGCACTCTGCCATGTACAGAGGCTGCAGGTTCCGGTGTAGGCACACTGGGCCAAATGGCAACAAGTACTGGGTGTGTACCAGATATGACGTTAAATGCAAGTCAGCACTGACAACCAGTGAGGCTGGTGTCTTTACGAAGTGAAGTGATGAGCATGACCACCCTCTTTGAAGTTCACAAAACTGGTGGGTAAACATCACCCCAACATCTTCTAGTCTGTGGAGGCGATGAGGAAGGAGCAGGCAGCAACAGAGCTGAAGCTGGCACAACATGATGCAGCCATACCATCACCACAGAAGAAGAGGAAGTATCGGGTTGTGAACCAGCGTCTGGCTCAGTTCAAATAGGAGTATGTGATGGGGGGAAATCTGTACTGAGTTTTCTGCTTGCAGATGGACCTTTATTAAATTAGAGTGACATTCACTTGTGATTGGTGACAGTTACTTGCTGATGTTAGAATGACATTCACTCACGTGATACACGACTTACATGACTTCCGTTCAATGCATATTATTGGGCATAATGTATGAAGTATCTTACTCTGTACAATTAATGTATTCATGTCTTAATAAAACTGTAATGCATACACATCATGTATTTTTATGTTGTATACCATCTGAAATAATTTATTCTCCCTTGGCTCAAGAATAAAATCAAGGAAGTAGCTATAACGGGACTAGTTTTAATGTCTAATTAGTTGCTCCCACAAAAGTAGAAAATAACGGGGGGGGGAGTAGCCATAATGGGAAGTAGCCGTAACGGGAAGTAGCCATAACGGGCCTAACTCCATGCCACGAGGCAACCTACTAAAGAAGACTAAGTTGAAGCTTGACCTTTGTACATGTGCATGTCTACAGAAATGCTGACAGTTATAGTTCTTATTATGTATAGCTATTTACTGTTTGGTGACATTACCACGCCTCTCACGAAAGCCAGACGAACATTAAGTTATCTTTCCGAAAAAAGGCGCAACGTTTTATGTGTACATGACATTCTTCGGCCCTTTCTTCTCCTTTCAGCTTCTTTCCTTTTATCGGTTCTGAACGAACACCCTGGACAGATTACCATCGTGGCACGAATGCGTATTACCGTTAAACTTGATATGTAAACTATATAGTTAGAAACCGGGAATGGCATGCGCCAGTTGTAAAACTGTAAAGAGGATATTTTAAAAAGAAGGAGAATTCGTTAGCGCCACTGGGCGAATACCGCTGCTCTTAGATTTGGCAGGAACACGTATTTCAGACTAGAAAGCGAATTCTAAACACACGATTTTAAATTGTCACTTATCAATCTCTGTATATGGGACACATCATAATATAGTTACACGCTCCATCACGTACACACACGCACAAATACGCGCTCGCACGCACGCACGCACGCACGCACGCACGCACGCACGCACGCACGCACGCACGCACGCACGCACGCACGCACGCACGCACGCACGCACGCACGCACGCACGCACGCACGCACGCACGCACACACACACACACACACACACACACACACACACACACACACACACACACACACACACACACACACACATGATATTGAATACTAAGTAAGAGGGTAGAAATATAGTACTAATGATCTTATTACTATTTATCTATGCTAAGAGGATAACAGCTGGTGAAATGAGGAAACGCCGAAATAGACGAGCGGCCGACGTTGACGTCACTCACTAGATGAAGGCGGCCCTTCTACGCGCTGTGGTGGCCGGGCTGGGCTGCAGCGAGTCAACAAGGCTCCGCTGGTCCACGTGCCACGTGTGTGTGTTTGTGTGTGTTTGTGTGTGTGTGTGTGTGTGTTTGTTTGTTTGTGCGTGTGCGTGTGCGTGTGCGTGTGCGTGTGCGTGTGCGTGTGCGTGTGCGTGTGCGTGTGCGTGTGCGTGTGCGTGTGCGTGTGTGTAAATGTGAAAGACAATTCGTGGTTTTGTGTTCGGTGAAAGGTTAACTTACTGGTCATGGTTAATCAAACTGTCCGAGGGGGGGCTCGGCCTTGGCACTCTTTGCTGCCCACTGACGTAGTGCTAGCGCTACTAAGTGAATACCTAAGACTGATTATTAGAAATAACAGCCTGGGACTTGGCCATGATATGTATATACCTTCCTTGTGAAATATGGTGGTTGCCAGCAGCGGTGTTGATGTCGATATTGCCGCTGTTCGTTGTTTGTTTTGTAGTTGGCGCCGAGGCCAAGCGCGTGTACCCTTCAACTCACATGAACGGCACGGAGCGATAAGCATTCTTTTCTGAGTTACACCGGATTGTAAAGTAATCTGCGCACATAAACACTTTATTTGGTGAAAAATCTAAATACATTTGCATGAAATCATGCATAATTTTCGAAACAATAACTCTGTGTTATCAGAGTCGTCGCGATATACCACTTCGACGTTCTGCGACAGCAGTTTTCGTTCGACAACTCCGTTAATAGTACGGCACTGTGTCTTAGTTTTATTGATTATTTAATCGATTATCCATATTAATTTTGACTAAATAAAAGGTGTCATGGGTAGACTTTGTGTTTTGACGTTGTATGCATGCTAGGAGAGGCTTGACGGTGAACGGTGTCTATAACATTATCATTATGCGACAATTTGTGGAACCAGAGCAATATTTCCAGGCGAAGTGCACAGTGCACAGCGCGTAGCAGGCCGCATCCATAGTCATTTCGGTCGCTAGTGTTTCCAAGCCCGTGACTGCGAAGTCTGTTTGTTTGGCAAAGTTTCGTGGTGTCCAATGATATTGTCAGGCAGATAGGCAACGGAGGAGAATACGAGGACGCGGTATCGAACCACACATATTGTGTTCAGTAGCGACACAAAGCGACAATACCGTCCCCGCTGTACGGCATTCGTGAGCCCAGTTTGCCCCGGATGAACCATTCCTGTGTCTTCCCTAATTGCCGTGGTGCGATCTTATTTCTCGCAAATTTAGACACGTACGTAAAGTTCCTACGTGTATTATATATACATTGACAGACGTCTAAATTGGCGGGGAAATAAGATCGCATGATAAGATATGCTACGGTGTAGGCCTATATGATAGCGTCTGTATCTGCATAGTTTGATGTTTTTGATAGTTTGCATATCCATAGGATTACACACTAATGCACAGGTGTCAGTATAACTGCTTTTGGGCGGTGAAATATCGGTTTTTTCGCCTCGTTCCCGCTTTCCCGATTTTTTTGACGACTTTTCCCGCGTTTCGTAGACTTCATAATTGTTCTTTATTGTGGTAAAATGGATATATTTGTTGCTCACGAGGCCGTTCGAAGCACATGTTATTTATATTCCTAGCACGTTGAGTCCTCTAAAATCGACGAAAGTTGAGCGGAGGAGTAGACCCCTATGGAGGAGTAGACCCCTGTGGAGGAGTAGACCCCTATGGAGGAGTAGACCCCCTATGGAGGAGTAGACCCCTATGGAGGGGTAGACCCCTGTGGAGGAGTAGACCCCTATGGAGGAGTAGACCCCCTATGGAGGAGTAGACCCCTTTGGAGGAGTAGACCCTGTGGGGGAGTAGACCCCTATGGAGGAGTAGACCCCTGTGGAGAAGTAGACCACTATGGAAGAGTAGACCCCTGTGGAGGAGTAGACCCCTGTGGAGGAGTAGACCCCTATGAAGGAGTAGACCCATGTGGAGGGGTAGACCCCTGTGGAGGAGTAGACCCCTCTGGAGGAGTACACCCATGTGGAGGGGTAGACCCCTGTGGAGGAGTAGACCCCTATGGAGGAGTAGACCCCTATGTAGGAGTAGACCCCTGTAGAGGAGTAGACCCCTATGGAGGAGTATACCCCTGTAAAGGAGTAGACCCCTGTGGAGGAGTAGACCCCTGTAGAGGAGTAGACCCCTGTGGAGGAGTAGACCCCTGTGGAGGAGTAGACCCCTATGAAGGAGTAGACCCATGTGGAGGGGTAGACCCCTGTGGAGGAGTAGACCCCTCTGGAGGAGTACACCCATGTGGAGGGGTAGACCCCTGTGGAGGAGTAGACCCCTATGGAGGAGTAGACCCCTATGGAGGAGTAGACCGCTGTAGAGGAGTAGACCCCTATGGAGGAGTATACCCCTGTAAAGGAGTAGACCCCTGTGGAGGAGTAGACCCCTGTAGAGAAGTAGACCCCTGTAGAGGAGTAGACCCCTGTAGAGGAGTAGACCACTGTAGAGGAGTAGACCCCTGTGGAGGAGTAGACCCCTGTAGAGGAGTAGACCCCTGTAGAGGAGTAGACCCCTGTAGAGGAGTAGACCACTGTAGAGGAGTAGACCCCTGTAGAGGAGTATACCCCTATAGAGGAGTAGACCCCTGTAGAGGAGTAGACCCCTGCAGATGAGTAAACCCCTGTGGAGGAGTAGACCCCTGTAGAGGAGTAGACCCCTGTGGAGGAGTAGACCCCTGTAGAGGAGTAGACCCCTATGGAGGAGTAGACCCATGTAGAGGAGTAGACCCCTGTAGAGGAGTAGACCCCTGTAGAGAAGTAGACCCCTGTAGAGGAGTAGACCCCTATGGAGGAGTAGACCCCTGTAGAGGAGTAGACCCCTGTGGAGGAGTAGACCCTGTAGAGGAGTAGATCCCTGTGGAGGAGTAGACCCCTATGGTTCCATCTTATCTCGGATGGTTCCCGCTTTTCTATGACGAGTCTCCCGCTTTTCTATGAGCAGGTGTTGTGATGATGAGTTAGTCAACAGATGGGCTCAAAGACACTAAACCTCTCATATAGAGATGAACGATAGTGTATTGTGACATGCTTCTTTAGACCCCTTTTATTGCTCGCCCTAGTATTGTCTTTTGACAACTTTGTGATTGAATCTAGTTTAATTAGCGTGCGGCCTGTCCAGCTAGACGTCGTTATATTAAAATGTTATGATTCACACAACTCGGCAGTGTACTGTTTGTAATTAGTACTCTTGTAGTACGTTGCAAATACAATTCATAGATAAACCAACTGTGTTTTTTTCGCGTTCTCTGGAAATATTTTTACAATACAAATAAGAAGGCAGGCATGTGAACTCACACATGCCTGCCGCACATGCCAGGTTTCAGGTTGAGTACAAGTACTTGTTCTTTAGTACATTATTTCAGTTGGGGGCTAGTTGTACACAGAAGCACGTTGTTACAAAGTCGTTTTACGAAAACATAACACACATGGAGTCACAATCGACAGTAGTTGGTTGGACGTCCACCAGCGGACACACTGTCCAAAAATAGGGAGCTAAGAAGACAAAATTAACGAGGTGTGAGGAAAAACGACTTTTTAACCACCTAAAACTGTTTTTGTCATGCCTACATAATATCATATAATGCAACCATTTTTATGTTTCGTGAATAAAACTTGAAACATATATACTATATAGTATATAGGATTATGCCAAGTAGAAGTTAAACCGAAATTCAGGATTTGCTATTGTCCACGTACGTTCAACTGCAAAAATTGTGTTTGGGGCAAGTTGTTACAATTGTATTGGGGCAAGATGTTACAACTGCAACAACGCTCGGGCGGCTCGACAAATATCTCAGAAGGGCGGGCTACACATAGACGAAAAGTGGTTGGACTCTCGATAAGCCACCGGCTTCCTTGTCCACTTGTCATCTGTGTTTTGCCCTGGGTAGCAATTTTGTTAAATCTTTATGACACAGCCCTATTTGAACAATTAATAAATATTGCACGATTCATTCAAATGTCGATGTTCGTGCGTGAGTGCGTGAGTGCGTATGTCTGTGTGCATATTTCAATCAAGTAGAAGTCGCATCACATATATTGCCATTCACTATTTCATAATCCATTTAATAATTTATATTCCATTCACAATTGTATACAATATATATATATATATATATATATATATATATATATATATATATATATATATATATATATATATATTAATCAATCATTAAAATTATTACATATTAAAATATAAAAAACTAGTTAAATGCCTGAATAAAAAAGTTACACTATAATAGTAACATGCATGAATGACTATAGTTGCCGAGAAGGCATGTGTATCTGAAACTATCGTGAAATTTTGATATGTTCATCAAAGATGTCCTAAGCTTGATGAAATATGTGCTTAGTACTTAGAAACCGCCAGCAGACATGTATATGTAGAAAGAAGATTGCGGCGTGGTACGTGGAATGTTGGCACATCTGTGATGTAGTTTGGTGCAAGGCCTTGCATATGGGGTGTGTAGCGGTGAAAGCGAAAACCAGTCATTTGTACTGGACCTGCCAGCGAACAGGAAGTCACGCCATCAGCGTAGGAGACTAGTAGTTATCTGCTGATGCTTCCGCTGTCACGTGATTGGTCCAAAATCTGACAGTCCAAACACTGTGACAGTTTTGCATCAGCACATGTTGATACATCATCGTTTAGCAGGATATCGTTCATCCACTGTCCCATTCCTTCGACGCCTGCTGAAGCTAAACACTGCCACACCGATCAGGGGTGTTGTTTCAAGAAATGCACAACACAGCAATACGGAGTTGCGTATGCTTTCGATATACAATTAACTTAGACCAAGTGTAAAGATTTATTATGTTATGTATTATGATTATTTGCGGTATCAGACAAAGGAATTCGTCTCCTTTAAATGCAGACGACCGAACGCTCCGTTCTTGGGCAATGGTTATGGGATTATATATGGGTTATATATAATAATATTATTAGTATCAATGAAATATAACATCTGTTACACAGCAATTCGTGTGGAATAATTGTAGGTGAAACGATTGAATATATTCTATAGTGCTAGCTATGTACTCAAGCGGAATCGATACGTGACATTCTTGCCACTACGATCCACTGCAGAACGAAGTCTTCCTTACACCACTTTTCACCCAACGTGTATTTCCGTGACAACGTGCGTCTTTCAGCCGACTGATTCGCCACCACGCCAGACAACCTAACTGACTGTTCGAGATGTGCCTTCGGGCGAGAAAATGTTGTCACAGTCAAGCGACAGAAAAGATAACTAGAGAGGGAACTTCCGTCGTATTGAAATACACAATTGTTTGTTTCCAACTAATTAGCAACCCGAGTGTGACGATGTGTACCCCAGTAACTGATCGTGCACAGCTGGTTATATTTAGTAGCTTCGATGAATGATTCACATAAGTTTGTGATCCAACAAAACGGCAATATCACCTCCGGGTATTTACTGGCACCACGTACGGGCATTTCTGTATCTGATTCATTCAAAGATTCATTCATATATATATATATATATATGAATACCGGGTATTTACTGGCACCACGAACGGGCATTTCTGTATATGATTCATTAAAAGATTCATTCATATATATATATATATATATATATATATATATATATATATATATATATATATATATATATATATATGAATGAATCTTTTAATGAATCAGATACAGAAATGCCCGTACGTGGTGCCAGTAAATACCCATATATATATATATATATATATATATATGAATGAATCTTTGAATGAATCAGATACAGAAATGCCCGTACGTGGTGCCAGTAAATACCCGGAGGTGATATTGCCGTCGAACGAACAGCCAGGGTTTGTAACTGCAGTGGTCAATCCATTCTACGTCCAACTGACAGAACAGGAAGCTGACTTGATAGAGCTGATGATATCACTCGCAGCTACATATAACAGTCCAGACTAAGACAAACTCGTGCTCGTTGACCCAAAACGAGGGGGAAATGTTGTGTACGCAGTAGCACCGATGATACTATGGAAGTTCTTACGACAGGCACCGTTTGCACTGCTGTCTGGCAGGAATTGATAACAACGCAGAGTGGAAGCCGGACGAGAATGCTGTGCTCCTAAAGAAAACACAAGATAAAAACCTGTTTGTGACGCTGAATCGGGATAGCACGGGACACACTGAAGCACCTCTTCCCGACTGGAATGACGCTGACAGCAATAGTGGAGAAACTGTCAAGCGACGGGAACAGCGAGTTGACAGATTATATTTTTTAGATTGTGTGCAATGACTTAGTTTTGTTTAGGAAGGAGGATGTTACATTATCCATGTAGCGTTTAAACGTGCAGGCCCCTAGCTACTGTACCCGTTTTGAGACCTTGTCATTAAAAACGTTCGCTACCAAGAACTATGACTTTGTCATAAGATCATCAAGATAAATACATAACGAAACATTTTGTGCTACTCGCATGTATGGGATACGAAATATTGACATCAGACACTTGTAGAAGGCCGCCATCTTTAGAAATGATAGATGCGGTGGTTTGTCGATGCTTTTTCTGAGCTCTATCACCGTGAGATACTACATGTAAAATATGGCATATTAGTCTGGGAAACTCCTGCCATTTAAAATGGCCACCTCAGACCGCTCAAAGTGTAGAGAGCTATCTACATTTGCTGGACTACCTCTGATAAGAATAAGTATATTTAAAAATGGTTATCAACGCCATTTTGCTAAGTGTGTTTGCAGAATTCAAAGCTACTGTTCATACCCACTACTTTCTTGTATACGTGATAACGTTCGTACCCACTGCTTTCTTGTATACGTGATTACGGTGCTACCACGAAAAAGCGCCAAAAAGTTACTTTCGAATACGACAGTTTACAGATGTCTACTTAATATTATGGCAAGTGACACGTTTGGCGATGTTTGCAGCCACATACGCTGACACAGCTGCACAGCTCAGACAAGGATATATGTAAAGCGGACTAAAGCTAAGAGTTCTATTTTAAGCCAACTATTCTAGGAGAGCCAGTGCACATTCATAAACAGCAGCTGTCGTTATGCCGGTTCTCTGAGGAGATGTAGACCTATTGATGTGCCTGCTTCCTACATGCTGCTGTTATGCATGTAAGACTTGTTATTTGTTCCTTCTGGCGACAGACATCACTCGGCGACACACTGAACACACACTTGCCTCACATGTATCTCTGTCTGTTTTAATCTGATCCAGGAAACAACTTTCTACTCGCAGATACGATCCCAGCCTTTATCCAGGGAAGGTAGGATTTGGTCGCAGGAAAATATTGTCATTTATAAAATGTCATATCCTATTTCTGAGAGTAACTTGCAGCACTGTTTGTTAAACAACGAAATAAATGCGTTATTGGCATTTAAAACCGGAGGGCACGCTGAAAGCGACGAGCCTTGTGCGTTACCTAAAATCCGATATGCCATTTAGGTAATTTACAATTCCAAGGTCGTGTCTTCCAGGATGTAATCTCTCGTACGTATTATTTTGACATAAATCATGTTCAAAAACACATTGTTTTCTCTCTTAAAAGATAGTAAAAATAAACATGTGATTTGATTGTACGCAACTATGGGTAAAATAAAAATAGTTGAAATAATAAAAATTGAGAAATAGCACAAACAATGTGAAAATTAACAGAAAAACAAAATATAAAACAAAATAAAAAATTTAGTAAACACAGAGCCGTTAAAGGATTATATAAATAAATTCCACGTCGTAACGAATTAAATTACTGACATAACCCCTATATTAAAAACAAAACGTGCAAATTGGGATTGCTTCACAAGTTTTACTTATATATTATCATTCTAAGCACATTAAAAATTCCATATCTGAATGAGGATTATACATAAAAAATTTACATTTTTGTGGCCGCCTATAATGTAATAGACAAGTAACTACATTTTTATACGCAATGTTCTTCATTTGGTTTTTGTTTTATTTCCAGTGTATTGTGTCAAAATATCTGGAAAAGGTTTTGGTTGATGTATACGTAAATTGGCACACCACTGACACTATGCACGATGAAGAACTTGAACTAGAATGATTGATAATGTTCAATTATTTACATATGGCATATGTTGTCCATGACGAAAATATGTTTCTGTAAGTAACATTTCTGTATAAAGAAAATCTGTTTTGTTGTTGTTAAATTGTTATGATCTCTTTTAGTTCAGATTGAAATATAACTTAATTGGCAAGACACTTCAAATGTCTCCTCGTTGTCTCTAGAAATAGCCTTGTCTTTGGCGGCCATCTTGGTTCGTGTTACTTTTCGTAATTGATAATTTCCTTCTGACATTATTATACTTATTAATTTGCTACAAATTTAATATTTGTAGGACTTAGGATTGATAAGAAAGATATGCTGAGGGCTATGCCTGTTTTTAATGTCCTGGTGTTTTTCTTTGATGGTTTCTCGGAGTTATTCTGGGAAATATCTGGATTGCTTCCCCGAGGATTACTCCGGCGAAATGTCTGGGTTGTCTTCATGCGGTTACTCGTAGCAGGACGGACTCTCAGAGCCAGTTAGGTGTCGTCTGTCGGGTCTCTGACGTCGATACACACTTGGATGCACGCACGCATGGCGCACCAACGAGCTGCCATTCACAGCCAGACCAGAGAGATACACAAAGAGGTCTGCTCTTGCAGCACGCTGACATCATGGGTGTGACCCAATAACATCCGCACATACCGTTTCGTCAACTTACATCTACTGCAGACTTGCTACAGCGTGTGAATTTCACGGATTTGGAGAATAGCGTGGGTCGTACGGTCGCATCCTTTTTATATGGATTTTATGAATATACGGAAAATGTGTCACAAGATAATTACTTCATCACAACAGTGTAAAACCAAGAGACAGACTAATTAAGCCCGCCATACACATACCGATAGTCTTTGCAAGGCCAGATGATCGTGATACCGTACCACTTCAGTTTACGCTTCTTAACTGTTGTAAGAAGGTCGTCATATGGTCCGATGGCTTGTTTGATCTTGTTGCGGACAGCTTCGTTAGTAACATGGTCTTTGTATGATATGCGCAAGATCTTCCGAAAGCATTTAATTTCCATGCCTTGTATCCTCTTCTGTAGATCTGCTGAGAGGATCCATTTCTGTCGTTCCATACGTTTTTCAACCTTGTTAGTGCTGCTGTTGTCTATGCAATCCTGGCAAGTATCTCCGGTTTGGAACCCTCATCTGTGATAATTGATCCCAAGTACCTGAAACTTGTTAAAGTCTCTGTCCATTAACTTTGACCTCTGTGCTGATCCCTTGTGTGTTGTTCGTGATCAGTTTGGTCTTTTCGGCACTGATCTCCATGCCGTATGATGTAGATGTTTTCTCGAGGCGCTCCACCAAATTGGCTAGTTCTTGTTCATCTCCTGCTAAGCCGTCGATCTCGTCAGCAAAACGAAGGTTGGTGATTGTCCTGCCTCCAATGCTGACAGTGCCTTGATGGTTTCCTAAAGCATCAGTCATGATCCTTTCCAGAAAAATGTTGAGGAGCGTTGGTGATAGTAGGCATCCTTGTCGAACTCCGACTGTTGTTCGAAACCAGTCTCCTATGCACTGGTGGCATTGTCATATAGGTGTTCAATGATTCGGACAAGCTTGGAGCCAATGTTGTACTTCCTCATGGTTGCCCATAGGGCCGCATGCCATACCTTATCAAAGGCCTTCTTGAAATCTATGAAGACATGACATAGGCTTTGCTGATGTTGAAGGTGTTTCTCGCAAAGGATTCTAAGGTTGAAGATCTGTTCACTGGTGCTCCGTCCTGCTCGAAAACCCGCTTGTTCTTCAGCGATGATCTCTTCTGCCTGGGGTTTGAGTCTGTTGAGTAGGATCTTCAACGTGACTTTGCTCGGGTGGCTGATGAGGCTGATTGTTCTGTAATTTTGATACATCTGTAGGTTGCCTTTCTTGGGAAGTGTGATGATCAGAGTCCATGGGGTGGGCCATTCTCCTGACTGCCAGATCGTGTTGCAGATTGTTGTAAGTGTGGTAATCAAGGCTTCTCCCCCAGCTTGAACTAGTTCTGCTGGTATGTTATCAATTCCAGCTGACTTTCCTTTTTTCAGAGACTTTACTGCAGCCTCCACTTCCTCACGAAGAATGGGGTAGTCGTCCTCTTCAGTAGTCTGTGGACAATTTAGTACTACTGGGTCTCAGTTGGTGTTGTGGCTGCACAGTTCTGAGTAGTATTCTGTCCATCGATTGAGGATCTGCTGTTCTTCTGTCAGGCATTTCCCTGATTTGTCTTGGATAGTGGTAGTTATCCCTTTCTTCACTGATGTCAGGTCTTTCACTATTTGATAAGCCTTCTTGCTGTTGTTCTTGCTCAAGCTGTCTTCAATTTCACAGCATTGTTCTGCTATCCAGTTATCTTTTGTTCTTCTCATATCTTGTTTGATCTTCTTGTTGACTTCTCTGTATTTTGCTGCACCTTCAGGATCACATTTTCTCCTTTTCAATTCCCTTCTTTTGTCACAGAGATCTAGGATGTCTGCTGTGACCCATGGTTTCTTTGTCCGACGGTGTTTTCCAGTGATCTTGCTGGCTGTGTCGGTCACTATTTTGTTGAAGGTGTTGGTCAGCAAGTTCACGTCGGTATCTTTGTCATCCAGTATGATAAGGGGTGCAAATTTCCCACCTATCATTGCTTTGAATGCTTCTGCTACATCAGGATCCTTAAGTTTCTCGACGTCAAATTTGTTTGCTTTGGTTTGCTGATCCCCAGGCGAATGTGGAAGGTTGTCATCAGCAAGTCATGATCACTTCCGATATCTGCTCCTGGAAAGCTTCTTGTCCTGGCAAAGTTCACTCCTGTGTGAAAGCGCCGTTTCACCAAGATGTAGTCGATCTGATTGTGATGTTTTCCATCTGGGCTGTGTCAGGTCCGTCTTCTAGATGTTTTGTGTGGGCCAAATGTGTTAGCCATCATCAGCTCATTGTACATTGCAAATTCGAGGAGCCTGTGAACTCTCTCATTTGTTTCCGCTTTGTAGAAAGGTCAGCACCAGTTGGTCTGCGCATCCTTTCCCACTTTTGCATTCCAGTCTCCTAGTACAATAAGATTGTCTTTCTTTGGCGTTTCCTCTATGACTTCTTGCAGCTGGCCATAGAAATCTTCCACCTCACTGTCGTCATAATCAGACGTTGGGGCATAAACTTGTATGACTGTCATGTTGAAGGGAGTTGCCTTCAGGCGGGTGGTGATGAGCCTGCTGGAGATAGGACGACAACCCATGACAGTGACATCTCAGCGAGTCCAAGCAGCTTTCATCTGTATCTCTCCAGCTCATGTGTGAGTTCTTTCAGTTTTCCTGCATCTCTCAATGTCCTGACGTTCCATGTGTCGATGGTGATGTCGTTTCTTCCACGTATTTTGTTGGTAGGGGGACCAGAAGCTTACTTAACACCTCCGTCCTGGTGTACGACTGGAGGCGCGATCATTGTTGACCCGGGCTGCGACCGATCCGGTATGTGATTCAAACTGGTTTTCACGATCATGGTGTGTCTATGGCAGATTTACAACCTAGCGGAGCCCATCCCTCTCCAGGCTGGTTGACCACAGCCGATATCCACCAAAATAATGTGGCTCGCCTTGGTCCTGAACACGTGGTCGTTGAACTCATCTTGAACACGTGGTCGTTGAACTCATCTTATTCCATCCTGTACAGGTCCATTGGACCTGCCCACTGCCCCAATGCATCATGTACAGTGGGACCTCGGTATTAGGGTTACCCACGGGACTGGGCAAAAGTGACCCTAATTGCGAGGTGACCCAACCACTGAGGTGGCCTAATACCGAGGTTCCACTGTAGTTACTCTCGGACTCCCTGTTAGGGCATATAAAATAACGCACTTCTGGCATGCAGTCATTGTGCATTGCACAACTGAAACTGTACCCGTACATCCCGAGGTCTACAGTTCGTGAAGGGTTCGCTGCATACGATATGCACCCATTCTTCCTTCTCGCCGAACATTCTAGGGATGTCTGCACGCTCAAGGACAACTTTGTTTGGTGTGCCAGGTGATCCCAAGTATGTGTCTGAAGCATCTGAAGCTGTTGAGGCGTTGTTCCACTTTCGCATATATGTTGTCCACGCTTTGCTCGAACCTCTGTTTTCTCAATGAAAATGTTGTTCTCCCACACCATCTTGACATGACAGGTGCTGCCTTTCCGGTGCGCTTGTTGATCTCTACGCCGGTGATGGTTGACTCTAGGTAGGTGAATTCCACCTCCAGAGTATAGTCATTAATGTCGATGGCTGAAGCTTCGTTGAATTCTTGGTCCATGACATTGGTCTTTTTCAAGCTTATGGCCAGGCCAAAATATGTGCAAGCCTAGGCAAGTTGGGTTATGGACGCCCTGCCTTCTTCAGTGTGTGATGTCGGTGCTGCATCATCTTTTCCATGTTGGCTTCAATGCAGTCGGCACTCTGTTTCTGCCGTTTTCAAACGTGGACATGGCAGTGTTGTTGACTGAGTCTCTGATGTAGTTCCATATTTCCACATCACTCAATGGAGTCGACAAACTGCGTTGATAGCTCAGGATTTGAAGTTTTGGTGGTGTTAATGAGTGGATGCTTTTTCTGCTTTGAGCGTTGTCATTTCTTTGTCGCATCCAGAGTGGTCAGTGTCGCAGTCTCCGCTGCGGGTAATGAGCACACTGTTCAGAGGAGCTCGCCTGGTTACGATCAGGTCAAGCTGGTGCCAGTGGTGCGATCGTGGATATTTCCATGACACTTTGTCGCTTACCTTCGTAAGGAAGAACAAGGGGCATCCCCAGTAGGCGCGATGTAGACATCTCTTAATTCCTGCATTAATAATAATAGTAGCCTATGTTTTGTATCAACAGATGGGCCTGCATACACTAATGATGAATATAAAAACGATTGCACGATAATAAGCGTAAACTGTGTGTTTCAATAAAACATCGCAAACATAATTTTTTTACTCCAGCCATGCAGGCAAACTTAAAATGCAGAACCGTCTATTTTGTATGTATGTGCATTGGGGCTGAATGGGCTCTAGGTAGCAGCATTGCATTCATCCATCATCCAACAGGCGGCATGCGCGTATAAAGATCGAAATACGAGAGGACGTTTGACCCCCACGGGAGTTCCTTGCCCCACCATGCCCTATATATGCTAAATATATCGAACAACGAAGGCCTCAAAGCTAAACACGCTGGAAATTGCTGCATCTTTTGCTCTATCCATCGTAATTGTAATGACATGCCTTCAGTGTCTGACGCTTCGAGATTCACTTGAAATTGCCGGCAACTAGGCCCTATGCGAAATTGGCGGCATCATTAAATGGAAGTTTGTTGACCTTACACGACATGTTAATCGAAGAGACAGACAGTGTTGAAAATGAAGGTATGGATAAGCGTCGTCAGGGAAGCCTTACAATATGATGTTTCCCTTCAAGGCTAATGCGATCTGACGTCTCTGTAGGCTACATCCGTGACTGAGTTTATGGATGTCAGTCTTGACACGCTGCCGCCGAATAATAATTTTATTATCCATAGTTCGACTGCTGCAGACTGGTTGTGTGCATTGATTTATGGCATAGCATCATTCAACGGGGGTAATCGCGTGGCCACGTGCACCAACTGGGGTGCGTAGAGAATAAATAAGTAAGTAAATAAGTAAGTATTTAAGTAATTGCGATTCTGGCTTCGAACGTGACGAGAAAAGTGACAAGTTGCCCTACTGGCGCTGTGCTAGTGGGATCCGTGTTGTTGGGGACGCTTTGGCCCTGGAAGATACGAGATGGCAAGTTGGTCATCGTAAATAGCCTTTACCTCAGCTCAACACTTCTCAACTGAACTCTTCTGAGTGGTCGAGCAGACACCGAGGCATACGGCTAAAAGCGCAAGCGCGATACAAGCGGCAGGAAATTGTCCGCATTAGCGACGTATCCACTGAACCTTTCCGTGTTCGGCACACATCCTGTCGTCCACGGAAATGAAGAATACGACAAATAAGACACTGCGCGAAGTAACTCAAACAGTAGCAGTTATCGTTAGAGATTAGAGAGAGGCAGGCAGGCAGGCAGGCAGGCAGGCAGGCAGGCAGGCAGGCAGGCAGGCAGGCAGGCAGGCAGGCAGGCAGGCAGGCAGGCAGGCAGGCAGGCAGGCAGGCAGGCAGGCAGGCAGGCAGGCAGGCACAGGCAGGCAGGCAGGCAGGCACAGGCACAGGCAGGCAGGCAGGCAGGCCGGGGGGTACTCCCTATACTGAGGTATACATGTATGTTCCGCGCAAATGCCCCTGTTTTTGGCCATTTATCTCTCTGTGTCCGAAGAAAAAATGTAAATTTTCTCTCTTTGTGCCCCAATTAAACCTGATAATTCTCTCTTTCATTGAAAAGGAAATTTCCCAATGAAAACGTTCCGCCCGGGCTTACCTTACACTTATAGATATTATATAAATTGTTCAATAATTCTCTCTTGGTGACCATAAATGTCTTGATTTTTCTCTCTCTCCATGTGCTCCATGGGGCTCTGGCGGCACACCCCCACCGCTTTAGTGTGGCAGTAACCACCCCCCCCCCCCCGGGCAGGCAGGCAGGCAGGCAGGCAGGCAGGCAGGCAGGCAGGCAGACAGAGAAATGTGCACTTGTATACCTGGGATTACCTGCCCAAGTTTAATCAATAAGGCCAAAATAGACACATAGTGCCGTCTGGTGGCAGAAGTGGTAGTCAGTAGATTCCAGAAAGATGCCCTTCTTGTTGTCGCTGAGCGGCGCAGCGCGGTGGACCACCTTGCTGAACTTATCGGTTGCGGAGAAGATCGTGGCAGCGTTCGCCAGTTAGCAAGCACCAGTCGTAGTTGAACGTAAGTAACGACATAACATGTGTATACATAGACTAACGCATAGATCATTTGGACAGTTGTTGGTGCTTGTTCGAGCCGTCTAGCCGTTCGGTATGGTTAACGGCCGGTCGCAAGTGGACAGCAACACATGGTAATCTAGTACTGTGTGTCTGTGGGTATCATTTTGTACGTTGACGAAATACTTGCACTTGTACTACCAAGACAACACATCGTTGGTTTGATGATGCGTTTACATTGCCAAAATAAAGGTTATGCTATAAATAATAAATAAAAAAAAAAAATTAGATCCATGTGTCGTATCTCTTTGATCGAAGAGTGTGATGCTGCTTATCAGTAATCAGTGTTCAGTGTTTAGCTACATGTTATATATATATATATATATATATATATATATATATACTGGGCGGCGTGAACAACTGTGTATGTGGCAACAAGCAGGAATATATATATATATATATATGTATATATATATATATATATATATATATATATATATATATATATATATATATATATATATATATATATATATATATATATATATATATATATATATATATATATATACATATATATACATACATATATATACATATATACATTTATATATATATATATATTCCTGCTTGTTGCCACATACACAATCTGTTTGAGAGCAGGTCACTTCATTCATCATCCTGTTGAATTACGGCCTATGTTTTATATCGGGTAGAAAACTAACCCGTATATTGTAATTCAGAATAAAATACTTAAATTTGTTGTAGAATCTACCAGAAATTGCACCAGCTTGTGCTTAGATGCACAATACTGTATAAGAATGACGTAACATATGTCAATCGACATTCGACCAAAAGTGTCACCAAACAAGTCGTCCAATTTGTCGGCGCCTGTGTACAAATGTCACAACGAGAAATTGGCAAAACTTCGTGGCACTTCTATTTGTTAGCAAAGAGTCAGACTGTTCGTGGCTGTTGTATGCACATAATTATCAGCTTACTGTAGTCGGTGACTGTCAAAGCAGGTAAATGTAGACTGGGAAAGTATGTCATTTTGCAATTGTAATCAGTGATGTGTGACATCCGTTCACGCCGCCCAGTCGCTCCAGTGAGTCGGCGAAGTAATCGGAGTCGACTAGTTAATAACACTTGGAAATTAATATAATCCGTTCGAATTACAAGAGCAGCTGACTGTGTCTGGCCAGCTACGATTACAGACACTTGCTAGGTGCGTGTCTGGGTCCACGCGGTGAACGTCGTCTGCCATCAACACGTGCTCCGTCTGTGTGCTTCAATTTGACGTTCCTAATTGACTTTATTACACGGGTTACCACTGGTCACGTAAGACGGCGGCCTGAACAAAGCTAATTTCATCGTAGTTGTGAGTCACCTAATAAACCTGTTCATGGCATGATTCTTGACCGGACAAAAGTCGGCCTTCATGTCCGAGACAGGCGGCGTAATAACGGCCTCCTATTAGTTACTGTAGACTTGTTAAAAACAATTAGCCTTTAGAAGGTTGGCTGACACCGACCTCCGTCTGACCACATCCTTTGTTCTCTCTGTGTAACATTAAACCATTCGGAGCTGATCGATACTGACCATTCACTGATTATACCCTTTGCTCTCTGTAAGATTATGCAATTCGGGATTGGTTGATTATGGAACTCTATCTGATCACGTCCTTTCGTTTTTCTACCATTCATTCCGGTCCCGTGTTCCTAGCCACTCATCTCTGTTGTCCCCGTGTCCCAATCCACTCCTCACTGTTTCCCTGTATCCATAGCCAGTCCTCACTGTTGCCCCTGTATCCCTAGACAGTCCTCACTGTTGCCCCTGTATCCCTAGCCAGTCCTCACTGTTGCCCCTGTATCCCTAGCCAGTCCTCACTGTTGCCCCTGTATCCCTAGCCAGTCCTCACTGTTGCCCCTGTATCCCTAGCCAGTCCTCACTGTTGCCCCTGTATCCATAGCCAGTCCTCACTGTTGTCCCCGTGTCCCTAGCCAGTCCTCACTGTTTCCCCTGTATCCCTAGCCAGTCCTCACTGTTGCCCCTGTATCCCTAGCCAGTCCTCACTGTTGCCCCTGTATCCATAACCAGCCCTCACTGTTGTCCCCGTGTCCCTAGCCAGTCCTCACTGTTGTCCCTGTATCCATAGCCAGTCCTCACTGTTGTCCCCGTGTCCCTAGCCAGTCCTCATTGTTTCCCCTGTATCCCTAGCCAGTCCTCACTGTTGCCCCTGTATCCCTAGCCAGTCCTCACTGTTGTGCCCGTGTCCCTAGCCAGTCCTCACTGTTGTCCCCGTGTCCCTAGCCAGTCCTCACTGTTGCCCCTGTATCCCTAGCCAGTCCTCACTGTTGCCCCTGTATCCATAGCCAGTCCTCACTGTTGCCCCTGTATCCCTAGCCAGTCCTCACTATTTCCCTGTATCCCTAGCCATTCCTCACTGTTGCCCCTGTATCCCTAGCCAGTCCTCACTGTTTCCCCTGTATCCCTAGCCAGTCCTCACTGTTGCCCCTGTATCCCTAGCCAGTCCTTACTGTTGCCCTGCATCCCTAGCCAGTCCTCACCGTTGTCCCTGTATCCATAGCCAGTCCTCACTGTTGTCCCCGTGTCCCTAGCCAGTCCTCATTGTTGCCCCTGTATCCCTAGCCAGTCCTCACTGTTGCCCCTGTATCCATAGCCAGTCCTCACTATTGCCCCTGTATCCCTAGCCAGTCCTCACTGTTTCCCCTGTATCCCTAGCCAGTCCTCACTGTTGCCCCTGCATCCATAGCCAGTCCTCACTGTTGCCCCTGTATCCCTAGCCAGTCCTCACTGTTTCCCCTGTATCCCTAGCCAGTCCTCACTGTTGTCCCTGTATCCATAGCCAGTCCTCACTGTTGCCCCTGTATCCATAGCCAGTCCTCACTGTTGTCCCTGTATCCATAGCCAGTCCTCACTGTTGTCCCTGTATCCATAGCCAGTCCTCACTGTTGCCCCTGTATCCCTAGCCAGTCCTCACTGTTTCCCCTGTATCCCTAGCCAGTCCTCACTGTTGTCCCTGTATCCCTAGCCAGTCCTCACTGTTGTCCCTGTATCCATAGCCAATCCTCACTGTTGCCCCTGTATCCCTAGCCAGTCCTCACTGTTGCCCCTGTATCCCTAGCCAGTCCTCACTGTTGTCCCTGTATCCATAGCCAGTCCTCACTGTTGCCCCTGTATCCCTAGCCAGTCCTCACTGTTGTCCCTGTATCCATAGCCAGTCCTCACTGTTGCCCCTGTATCCCTAGCCAGTCCTCACTGTTGTCCCCTGTATCCATAGCCAGTCCTCACTGTTGCCCCTGTATCCATAGCCAGTCCTCACTGTTGTCCCTGTATCCCTAGCCAGTCCTCAATGTTGTCCCCTGTATCCATAGCCAGTCCTCACTGTTGCCCCTGTATCCCTAGCCAGTCCTCACTGTTGTCCCCGTGTCCCTAACAATACAATACAATACAATGCAATATAAAATACTTCTATTGCGCTAAATTCCTCGGGAAACGCAAGCTCGGCAGCGCACCAAAACAAAAGGGGTTAAGCAGTTCCTAATCGATAAGTAGTTGTAAACAGTTGGATTGTAGGATAATCAAGTTTAAACAGGTGGGTTTTTAGTTTACGGTGAAATGTTGTTACATTTCCTACAGACTTAACACTAACAGGGAGTGAGTTCCACAGAGTCGGTGCAGCAACTGAAAAACTCAAGTTCCGACATTTGTCTTAACACAAGGAACAAAAAGTAGATTGGAATTAGACGATCGAAGTTGTCTAGGCTGTCTTACAGGAGTGAGCAGTGAATGTCAATATGCTGGTTGCTTAGATGAAAGTGCTTGATAGGTAATTGTGGAGATCTTAAAAATAATGCGATATCGGACAGGGAGCCTATGCAATGATTTAAGAATACTGGTTCTGAGTGAGAGAAACGAGGAGACCGAGTAACTACCCTGGCCAAACAATTTTGAACATGTTGAAGTTTCAAGATGTCATGTGAAATTCTGGCTCAGCATAGGTGTCGGGAAACAAAATTGAAGTTTACCACGCTGCTTTTGTGTACCAATAATAAGAAACTCTGTTTTATCTGCAATTAACTTTAATTTGCTGTTAGTCATCCAGTGGACGATATCATAGAGACAATTCTTTAGCTGGTATAAAGACGAATTTGTATCCGGGGTGGTCAAGGAAAGGTAAATCTGTGTACCATCTGACTGTATGTGGTGATCCAAGTTGTGAGTTTGAATAACTAAGCTGAGTGGAGTATTGTAAGGAGTAAAAAGTAATGGTCCAAGAACAGAACCACGAAGAACGCCACATGAAGTGGCTAGTGCCGCTGAAAAGCAATTAGCTATCTTCACTTTTTGGTATCTATCAGTTAATTATTATGAAAACCAGCAGATAAATCAAGCAAGGTAATCGCTGTTACTTTACCTTTGTCCATATTTAGAATAACATCATTGTGTACTTTTAATAGAGCAGTCTCTGTAGAGTGAAACTATTTGTAAGCTGATTGTAATGCATTTAACACACAATGTGACTCAATGTGAGACCTTAGACGGCTTGCAACTTTTTTAGTACTTTGAAAATAAAGCTTAGATTAGAATTAGGTTGTCCCCGTGTACCTTGTCACTCCTCATTGTTGTCCCCGTGTACCTTGTCATTCCTCATTGTTGCCCCCGTGTACATTGTCACTCCTCACTGTTGTCCCCGTGTACCTTGTCATTCCTCACTGTTGTCCCCGTGTACCTTGTCACTCCTCATTGTTGCCCCCGTGTACCTTGTCACTCCTCACTGTTGTCCCTGTGTACCTTGTCACTCCTCACTGTTGTCCCCGTGTACCTTGTCATTCCTCATTGTTGCCCCCGTGTACCTTGTCACTCCTCACTGTTGTCCCAGTGTCCCTAACCACTCCTCACTATTGTCCCAGTGTTCCTAATCACTCCTCGCTGTTGTCCCAGTGTCCCTAACCACTCCTCACTGTTGTCCCAGTGTTCCTAATCACTCCTCACTATTGTCCCAGTGTTCCTAATCACTCCTCACTGTTGTCCCAGTGTCCCTAATCACTCCTCACTGTTGTCCCAGTGTCCCTAATCACTCCTCACTATTGTCCCAGTGTTCCTAATCACTCCTCGCTGTTGTCCCAGTGTCCCTAATCACTCCTCACTCTTGTCCCAGTGTTCCTAATCACTCCTCGCTGTTGTCCCAGTGTTCCTAATTACTCCTCGCTGTTGTCCCAGTGTCCCTAACCACTCCTCATTGTTGTCCCAGTATTCATAATCACTCCTTACTATTGTCGCAGTGTCCCTAATCACTCCTCACTGTTGTCCCCGTGTACCTTGTCACTCCTCAATGTTGTCCCCGTGTACCTTGTCACTCCTCACTGTTGTCCCAGTGTCCCTAACCACTCCTCACTGTTGTCCCAGTGTCCATAATCACTCCTCACTATTGTCGCAGTGTCCCTAATCACTACTCACTCTTGAACCATTGTCCCTAATCACTCCTCACTCTTGTCCCCTAGCCCCTAGCCACCCCTCACTCTTGTCGAGATGTCCCTAACCACCCCTTACTGTTGTCCCAGTGTCCACAGCCACTTCATATCCCAGGCAACGTCACAACATCACTGAATAATGTTGTAGAAATGGTCACGTCTATGTCTTTATATTTGCTAGTAATGCTCGCTTTCATCACGATGTTCTAATTGTATTGGGACGGGCTACCACGTGACAGCGAATGCCCGTCCTAATGCTCTAAACTGTTTGCTTTTATTATTGCTGTGGTTGTTATAGGAATATAAAGAAACAAGTACAATTTATGTTTTTATATTTTCCACACCTACGCCCAAACACAGATTGGACTGGAACATGTGCAAATAAAACGTATCGAAATAACAAATGGAAATTAATTAATTACAAAACAACCGGAAATTAATTAATTAATTACGGATGTTAAAACACTGCAAAAGTTTCCAATTTGCTTAGTGAAAAAATACTTGATTAGTACATGTACATATCCACTCACTCATTGTCAATTACATAAATAGATAAAAACTAAACTTGTATTTACAAACCACCCAGACACGTAAACACGAATTTAGACAGACGGCAATCGTTGATCGAAGTCTACATGATTGCTACTCATTGTGTGCAGTGTTAGCAGCAATTATCAGATTGAACCAAACAACATATGTAGGAAAGCGACCAGGTGGTAGTGAGACTGGGATGTAATGGCGTGATGATGGACGACGACGAATTACTGACAGCAGCCACGCGGAGATGTCGAAAACACGGTCGAATGAGGCGAGGCGGGAAAAGGCGGGGGGAAGCGGTGGGAAGCGTGGGGAGGCGGGGAGGGATCTCACACGTAAACACGAGACGGCGTTGAAGTTGGTTATTTGAGGACAATCGGAGCTAGTTGGTCAACAGGTAGCGCAGTGGTGAAAGCACGCAATATCGACCAATCGTCGACACTCGCACCGTTTTGTCCGTGCCAACTCGGCGATTTGTTGTTCTTTCCGATGAAGTTAAGTGGGTGCACTTTTACATTTATGTCGGTCAATATTGGCCATAGGCGCGACAGTTGTATTGAGAACGAGCGCGTTTGAGAACTGAGAAACTGTACAAATGCGTTAGTTGTATTGAGAACGAGCGCGTTTGAGAACTGGGAAACTGTACAAATGCGTTGTTAATATTGAGAACGAGCGCGTTTGAGAACAGGGAAACTGTACAAATGCGATGTTAATATTGAGAACGAGCGCGTTTGAGAACTGGAAAACTGTACAAATGCGTTAGTTGTATTGAGAACGAGCGCGTTTGAGAACTGGGAAACTGTACAAATGCGTTGTTAATATTGAGAACGAGCGCGTTTGAGAACTGGAAAACTGTACAAATGCGATGTTAATTAGAATTATATCCTGCTGCGGGCGCCTGTGTTCACGAGGTTGTAGGCCTATGCGATCATTTAGACAGGAAGTAAATGGCCTAGGGCAGGGGTTCCCAAACTTTTTTTCATTGAGGCCCACCCAGGGGGCTGCTAAAGCCACTGAGGCCCACCCAGGGGGCTGCTAAAGCCATTGAGGCCCACCCAGGGGGCTGCTAAAGCCACTGAGGCCCACCCAGGGGGCTGCTAAAGCCATTGAGGCCCACCCAGGGGGCTGCTAAAGCCACTGAGGCCCACACAGGGGGCTGCTAAAGCCACTGAGGCCCACCCAGGGGGCTGCTAAAGCCACTGAGGCCCACCCAGGGGGCTGCTAAAGCCACTGAGGCCCACCCAGGGGGCTGCTAAAGCCACTGAGGCCCACCCAGGGGGCTGCTAAAGCCACTGAGGCCCACCCAGGGGGCTGCTAAAGCCACTGAGGCCCACCCATGGGGCTGCTAAAGCCACTGAGGCCCACCCAGGGGGCTGCTAAAGCCACTGAGGCCCACCCAGGGGGCTGGTAAAGCCACTGAGGCCCACCCAGGGGGCTGCTAAAGCCACTGAGGCCCACCCAGGGGGCTGCTAAAGCCACTGAGGCCCACCCAGGGGGCTGCTAAAGCCACTGAGGCCCACACAGGGGGCTGCTAAAGCCACTGAGGCCCACTGTATTGCAAATTGCATTTTTATTAAATCAAAATAATTATATCAAAATTATAATGATGACACCCAAGTATATTTTGCACAATGTTCCAACTAGTTCTACAGCGTTAAACATTTGAGAATGAGAAATGGGGTTCAGTCAAAAGTACAAATGCACACCCAGCTTAATATTAGTAATGTTAAAGAAAAACCCTACAAGTTGTTGGCTTCAATAGGATGGGTGTGCCTGCTTCTTGTTGTACAGTTTGTCCATCTGAGGTGTTATCTCTGTAGACTCAGTCTGATGTCTTCTTCAACGTCGAGTTTTGCACGATATTTGGTTTTGATTGCGGCCAGTGCTGAAAGCCCAGCCTCACAAAGATAACTAGTCACGAAGGACATGATAACTGTCAGTGCTTCACCAGAGAGAGTGGATAATTCTGTTTGAACACTTCCCCAAAATTCTGTCAAGTGCATGGTGTTGAAACAAAGCTGCAGGGTTTTGACACAGGTTAGTTCAGCCAATTAAGGGGTTGTGAATCCAATACCATTCTGAGCTGGGCTCTGTCTGGAGGCTGGGGAAATATTGTGCTAATTTGACAACATATAATAAGCTTATATACACCATATTATACCACTGCATAGATAATTAAATTGGCTTCAAATTAAATTTAGCTAGCAATCATAAAATATCAATACTAAAAAACGACAAGCACCCACAAAGCTCGGGGGAAAGCAGCACAGGCTTAATTCAATTTGAGGGGTCTAATGGGTTTTACACACAATTAACGTGGATACTGCGTTATTATATGTTGTCAAATTAGCACAATATTTCCCCAGCCTCCAGACAGAGCCCAGCTCAGAATGTTATTGGATTCACAACCCCTTAACTGGCTGAACTAACCTGTGTCAAAACCCTGCAGCTTTGTCCCAACCTCAAACCATCCCGCGGACCACTTGAGGGCCGCGGACCACTTGAGGGCCGCGGACCACAGTTTGGGAACCCATGACCTAAGGGAGACCGGGGCTAGTTGTATACATGTGCAAATTGTTACAGGGTCGTTTTACGAAAACATAGCACACATGTGGAGTCACCATCGACAGTAGTTGGTTGGAAGTCCACCAGGGGACACACTGTCCAACAATCGGCAGTTAAAAAGAGAAAATTAACGAGGTGTTGACAAAAATTATTGTGTAACATAAAACTGTTTTGGCTATGCCCAGATAATATCATCTCAGGCAGCCACGTTTTATGCTCCGTGAATGAAACTTGAACCACTACTACTACTATAGCCTATATGGGGGTTACGCCAAGTTGAAGTTAAACTGAAATTCAGGATTTGCTATTATTGTCGACGTGCTTTCAACTGCAAAAATTGTGTTTGGGGCAAGTTGCTACAATTCTATTGGGGCAATTTGTTACAACTGTAACAACGCTCGGGTGGCTCGTACCGATGGCTCAGCCAGCGAGTTGTGTGCTGACAATGATAGAAAGAATTTATTTAACCACGACGTATGAATGCTTTGTTTCACCCGTGAAGCCTAGCGTACCGGTTTATAACCAGTACTGTAAATGCTAGCAGCGTCAAACACAATTAACAAATATCTCAGAAGGGCGGGTTACACAAAGATGGGAAAATGTTGGACTCTCGATACGTCAATGGCTTCCTTGTACACTTGCCATTTAGGTGTTTTGCCTTGGATGATAATCTTGTATTTTAAAGTCTTTTAAAATTGTTATGGCACAGCCCTGTTTGAGAAATTAATAAATATTGCACGATACGGCAAAACGCCCAATGGTGGGCATGAGGCAAAACGCCAGAAAAAAAAAATGGTGAGCGTTTGCAATTTTATGATTTATTTAATTGAATATTATTCTCATATATTGTCCGCAACCGATACGTTTAAACTACTGCTACAATCATATTATATTCACTTCGTTTATCTCAGGTTCCCATGGCTACTGTACACTGTCCCACTTCGGTAAGAACGATTTGTGTTATTGTGAAGCTCACATGTGTGGCCTCCTTACTCTACATTGTTAGACATACAACCACAGAAGCACAGCCAGGGTAGACCGTGGGCCTGGTCGACTAATTCATATGTCCACAGGTAGCGTGGCACCAGGCACGCACTATTCGGGAGGGGTTTAGCATAGCACTCGAAATAATGTATCGGCGAGTTTTATATCGACAATCAGCAGTGTCAATCCGTTGATAGCTCATCGTTCATCACCGACACTCAACGCGTCCGCTCGGCAAGTACACCTAATACCATGATAAGATATTGGCTTTATTACACTTGCCCGGCTGGATGTGGTTACAAATGATGATGATTTGCACGTGGCTTGATATTTTCTGGAGAGCGAGTGATTCTGTGTGTAGACCTACGTTAAGCTAGCTACGACTCTACGTTAAGCTAGCTACGACTCTACGTTAAACTAGCTACGACTCTGATTTTAGTTGTGTGTCAGAATACGAATATACAATATCCCGAACGTGATATGTTTACCCAGTCCGGTGATGTGACTGGTCCACTGATAAAGAGAAGCTACATTGTGAGGGCAGTCTGAAGGAGCTTACAGTTTGAAGGAGCTTACAGTCTGAAGGAGCTTACAGTCTGAAGTAGCTTATAGTTTGAAGGAGCTTATAGTCTGAAGGAGCTTATAGTTTGAAGGAGCTTACAGTCTGAAGGAGCTTATAGTCTGAAGGAGTTTATAGTCTGAAGGAGCTTATAGTCTGAAGGAGCTTATAGTCTGAAGGAGCTTACAGTCTGAAGGAGCTTACAGTCTGAAGGAACTTACAGTCTGAAGGAGCTTACAGTCTGAAGGAGCTTACAGTCTGAAGGAGCTTACAGACTGAAGGAGCTTATAGTCTGAAGGAGCTTATAGTCTGAAGGAGCTTATAGTTTGGTCATTCATATTTGAAAATAACACCAGAATATTGACAATTGGCAAACATGCAATATAACAATAAGATATGCTGACACGCGATAAATGGAAAACAAAGAGTTGTTGGTAAACAACGAGTATATACACACAATTTTTTTGTTCAAGAGAAATTCTATAAATTTAATTTCAATGTTACTTACCGCTAGTGAACTTAATATAAGTAATTATCTTCATTCACCTTTTATGTAAATAACTGCCTAGCACAATGTTTTCATACGAGAAATATGTATATGTCAGAATTCGTCCACTGTCTAATGATAATACGTCAAGTTTGTGATGTTTGATTTTTAGAAATCTGATAAATTGATGTCACGATGTCCTATTTGTCGTGAATTTCTTTTAATTGTTTTTCGCAATCTCCTATAAATTAGATTTGATGTTTGAATTTTGCAAAATACGTTTTTATATAGCGCCGTACCGCTCAAAGTGCTCTACGCGTCACCCCTGACAAACCTGTTTATTCCAACAACAACTCGATTTCTGTGGGAACCATTCAGTCACGCTACTATTACTGCGCGAAGACTATTCGGTCCCACATATCCACCAGGTACTCATTTAGATGCAACTGATTACATTGGAGCCGCGTGGAGTGATCGAAGTTGTCCAAGCTTCGAAACGGCAGCGAGAAGATTCGAGCCTCGGTCTTCTCGATTAAGAGTCGGACGTTCAGTCCATTAAGCTACTGCGTTCTACACGTTTACTGCCAACATAGTCACTGCACGGCTGTGTGGTTGTGGCGATGTTGATAATACGTGACCGGAAATAAACCAGTGTAAATCCGTCGTGTCCCTGCGGTGGCAGCCCTACTCTCACACGCCGCCAACGACAGCCTGCAGGCACGACAGGCTGCACCGAGAACTCTGCATCAACGATATCAGTAACGATTTTCAGTACTTTGATTCAGAATAAAAAACGTTCGCTATGCATATATGCAGCAGCAATGGCAGCTAATACGATACGATAACGAACATCGTTCACGACAACGGAAATGGTTTTCGTATCGTTCACCAAAGCAATTTGCCAAAAGAAAACATAAAGATAATTACTAATACCAAACTAACAGCACCAAGTACGTGCACTGTCAGTGTGTGCGCTTTGCACAGCACGACACCACACAAGTCAAGTACACGTGACAGTTAATGGTATTGCTCTTAGAACCAGGGAAATTCAGAAAAGAATATCCTTCTTTTGTATGGTAGTCTGGGAAGCAAGCTTAACACTGACTGCAACAGGTCTACCAGTTAACCCCATCGCCATAGGTATGTCATCTCCCAGCATAGGCCTGCCATGTCTGTTGACACCCCAACATAGGTCTGCCATGTCTGTTGACACCTTCCAACATAGGTCTGCCATGTCTTTTGACACCTCCCAGCATAGGTCTGTCATGTCTATTGACACCCCCAACATAGGTCTGCCATGTCTGTTGACACCTCCCAACATAGGTCTGCCATGTCTGTTGACACCCCCCCCCCCGACATAGGTCCGCCATGTCTTTTGACACCTCCCAATATAGGTCTGCCATGTCTGTTGACACCCCAACATAGGTCTGCCATGTCTGGTGACACCCCAACATAGGTCTGCCATGTCTGTTGACACCCCAACATAGGTCTGCCATGTCTGTTGACACCCCAACATAGGTCTGCCATGTTTGTTGACACCTCCCAATCCTCCTTCTAAAATAACCAACGCTGTCTAAGTGTGGTTGTTGTCTGACAACTTGCAATCCGTCGTCTGGCTGTCGGACGCGCCGTACTAGCATGCTGGACCGTCAATTTCTCGGCACTGCCTCCCGTCATAGTCGTCTGCTCATGTTTGATCGGACTGGAAGTTAGGTGGCTGGAGGCGGGAAGTCACTTTCCTCTTGAATCTATTCAGAGCATGTGGTGACACGACATTTCAGTCGCACGGCGTGGCGATATACTTTGCCCAGTCTGCATGTGCGAGGCCGCTCAGCCGCAACTACTTGCACAGAGACCACGAGGTCCTCCACAGCAGCCACCGCACTGGTTCATCTGATGTCAAAATGCAGTCTTTGCAGACTTACAAAAAGTAGTCACTCGTTATTTCCCCGAAGTATTTTGACATTGTTGACCTTGGCTGACTTTCCCACTGGTAATTGTGATAAGGTTTCCATTGCTCATGGAAAATTAAATAGTTTAACAAGTTTTTGATCATGTTAAGTGTGACTAGTGTTAAGTCAGTTAGAGCGTATTTTATGAAACGTCATTCACGATTTTCCAGAATGAGCCTTGCCACATACTTGACGCAACCAAGAAGGATACAACTAGATTTCTGTTTAAATCAAACAAACTACCTTTCGCCGATATATAACACCAGTTGCATTGATACATATACAAGTTCAGATTTAAATGTCAGCAACATGCTTTTCGATTTTAAACATCGAAGCAAGCTACATTTGCCGAATCGAGTGATTTCGTAGCGATGCATCTGGTTGGTAGATGCGGCGAATGGAACAACATTCAACTCCATGTTTGTAGGGTAATAACATTATCACTGTTGGTTAACGACGATGGTCCTCCGTCGTACGTGTTGTTGTTGTTGTTGTTGTTGTTGTTGTTGTTGTTGTTGTTGTTGTTGTTTCTGCTGCTGCTGCTGCTGCTGCTGCTGCTGCTGCTGCTGCTGCTGCTGCTGCTGCTGCTGCTGCTGCTGCTGCTGCTGCTGCTGTTGATGCCGCAGCGACCGCCGCCGCCGCCGCCGCTGCTGGTGCTGTCGTGGTTGTGGTTTTGAGCGTCATAATACTTGCTACAATTATTTCCATTCTTCAATTACTATGTGCAAAATCTAGTTACATCTGTAAAAGCAATTCAAAGATTGTCAGAATGAGAAATTTCGGCCGTCTGAGTTTACCTCGCCATTTTCTGTCTACTAACATTAGTCCTTATGGGATCATGCCTCAATTAGACTTCATGTAGGGCATGTAGGGAACAGTAATTTTAGATATGTGTAATTAAAAAAAAATCATCATCTGACATAACTGCATTTGAGTAGACACATTGGCAAGTTTGCTGGTAGAACATGTTAGCAGTGTAACCGTGAATTTTTAGATGATTGAAATAGGCGGAAGGATTTTTGGCAAGTTTTTCGCCACAAGGCACGTGTGCGTAGTCATTTATGCAGAAATTAGTAAATATTGACGGGTATGGCACGTTCAGCCGTTTTAAAAGAGTTAGAAATATGTGATTGTAACAAAACACGACCAGCATGTCAATGAGATGATGACAACGGCAGGAAAGAATTTTCAGAATTTGTGATGGTCCCGTTTTCTTATAATCGTGCAAAACGTTAACATGGTCACCAATAGGAAACGTAACAGTAGGCTGAACCCTTATATATTTGTTAACGAAACCGACGCTTTCTGCTGTAGATCTGACGCGATGATGTGCACGACGCCACTGAGCAAGATGAGCCTCGCTCTCGTGTCAACATGGCTGGCGCTGACGTCACTGCTGGCGACGGCGATGGCGGCCGAGGGTGGCCAAGATAACGACACGACGGCGCCGGCTAACGACTCGTTCTTCATTGAGATCGTGCATCGCCACAGCTCCACTTCGTCCATTGCCATCGAATGGATCGTGCCGTCGCAGTATGACGTCACAGAATACGTCGTCGAATCGCGCAGGCGTGGCAGCAAGTCCGTCACGCGCAGCATGCCGTTGCCTGGCAACAGTCGCACGTACGAATTGACCGACCTGATCTTCGACGCGGACTATGAGGTGTGCGTCTACGCGTCGCTAAACAACAACTCGACACGACACAGCCAGTGCACACAGCTCTTCACGATACCCCTTATTCGGACTGATAATCTCTTAATATTGTTCGGTGTCATTGCTTACATCTTCTTGACGTTTCTCATCGCATATATGTGTTGGCGCAATGCTAGAAACAAGTTTGACGCGCAACTACGGGAAGGGACTGTGGCCAACGACAACGATGAAGTAGACGAACGAATTGACCATGCGCAAAACACACCCATGCTGTTATCGCTACCTGCCGGAAACAAGCGGCCGCGCAGCATCATCGAAGAGGAAGAAGAAAACATCCCGTATATCGATGAGGAAAACTACGCTGGCTCTAATAATGTCAAGTGAAAGAGTTGGTTTCGTGTATATATGTATCCCCGACCGAGTCACACTCGATTCTACATGACTGTGTCACCCTGGTAGAGTCAAACGTCGATTCTACATGGCTGTGTCACCCTGGCAAAGTCCCGAGTTGCCTCTACATGACTGTGTCACCCTGGCCGACTCTCGGCGACTCCACATGACTGTGCCACCCTGGCAGAGTAACACGTCGACTCCACATGACTGTACCATCATGACATATTTAAACGTAAGGTTACCATGGTCGAATCTCACGTTACTCTACATGCATGTCTTATGACGGTCGAGTGTCACCTCACACTGCATGCCTATGATACCAAGGTCGAGTCCTACGCCACTCTACATGCCTGTATGACCATGATCGAGTGTCACGCCACTCTAAATGCCTTTCTTACCACGGCCGTTTCTCACGTCTCACTGCATGCCTGTGTTACCACGGCCGTGTCTCACGTCTCACTGCGTGCCTGTGTTACCACGGCCATGTCTCACGTCTCACTGCATGCCTGTGTTACCACGGCCGAATCTAACGTCTCTCTGCATAACTTTGCGAGTGCGTCATACTTGCTGCCAAGTTGTGTGATTCCAGTTTATGTCCAACTGTCGATCGATCTCTGGTTGTTTCTGTGTGTAAGCCTCTCGTCGTTTCTTTCCACCCATCCAGTTCTAGCTGTGTTTCTGTGCGTAAGCCTCTCGTCGTTTCTTTCCACCCATCCAGTTCTAGCTGTGTTTCTGTGTGTAAGCCTCTCGTCGTTTCTTTCCACCCATCCAGTTCTAGCTGTGTTTCTGTGCGTAAGCCTCTCGTCGTTTCTTTCCACCCATCCAGTTCTAGCTGTGTTTCTGTGTGTAAGCCTCTCGTCGTTTCTTTCCACCCATCCAGTTCTAGCTGTGTTTCTGTGTGTAAGCCTCTCGTCGTTTCTTTCCACCCATCCAGTTCTAGCTGTGTTTCCGCTTGTCCTTCCCTTACTCCACCCTTCCACGCTGAACCCTTTCACTCTCCGACCCCGTCTGTTTGTATCTCTGTGTCTGTCTCTGCGTGTTTGTCTCTGTTCGAGAATTACTCAAGCACAAGGTGGTGTATCAACGTCTTCCAATGTGTTTACTCATACATAAGCGCGACATCAACCAAACGATTGCGTCGACACATTGCTTGGATGATCATCGTTTGCTCAATTGTTTGTTACGATTTGAGAATGCATTATTTACTGAACAATGAACAGAACAAACCGTGTTAACTCAAATAGAGATTGTTGACGTTTCCGTCCACAGTCGACAGCAATATCCCAAAGACTGACCGCGGCGCCGAGTCACAATATCCCAGTGACTGACCGCTGCGCCGAGTCACAATATCCCAATGACTGACCGCTGCGCCGAGTCGCATTGCTACTTTCCGTGTTATCGAACTCACACCTAGAGAGTGCACCCCGAGTTTACTGGATTGTGTGCATATAAAAAAAACTAGTTAAGCAGGTTTTATGTAGATTTGGCTACCTCTATTATATCGTAGAACTAATATTTTGCCATAATACACGATGCTGTTTTAAACGTCCCCTCTCACTCACTCACTCACTCACTCACTCACTCACTCACTCACTCACTCACTCACTCTTTCTCTCCTTTTTCTCTCCCTCTCAAATAATTGTTCTGTCATGCTTTTAGTACTTTTAGTAATTACAATCCTCCTGTTTGCACATTCCTGTGAAACATATACTCGTATATTTTCGCGATGACAGAATTATACTTCCTTGCTTTTTACATCCGAAATAGCACCACACTTTTGAACCATAAATACGTAATTTTGGAATGATGTGTTAAGTTTTCCTACCTCTTGGTGTTACGATTTGTACAGTTTATATAAATAAAATATGTTATTCGCCAAATTGCTTCAAGTAGCTTCAGTACTGCATTCGTTCCGCGTTGTCTATTTCATATCCGATTTGCTTTTTGTTGCAAGCCAATCATTACGAGGGTACGCTACCTGGTGATTGTGGATTGTCCCTGTTCTTCAAATTCTTACTAGGTGCTGAGCTTGTTTTTATCTTTCTTGATTGAGTCAGTCAGCCTCAGCTTCACACACACACACACACACACACACACACACACACACACACACACACACACACACACACACACACACACACACACACACACACACACACACACACACACACACACACACACACACACACACACACACACACACACACACACACACACACACACACACACACACACACACACACATATATATACATATTATATATATATATATACATATTATATATATTATTATATATATATATTATATATATTATATTATATATGTATATATATATATATATATATATATATATATATATATATATATATATATATATATATATATATATATATATGGTAAAGTCGGGTGGGTATATATATATATATATATATATATATATATATATATATATATATATATATATACATATATAGATATATGCAGCTGCGGCCAATATGAGCACCCTGCTTATATTACCTCCACATAGAATAGTGTGTGTGTGTGTGTGTGTGTGTGTGTGTGTGTGTGTGTGTGTGTGTGTGTGTGTGTGTGTGTGTGTGTGTGTGTGTGTGTGTGTGTGTGTGTGTGTGTGTGTGTGTGTGTGTGTGTGTGTGTGCATATATATATATATATATATATATATATATATATATATATATATATATATATATATATATATATATATATGTGTGTGTGTGTGTGTTAATTTCTCCACATTGTGTCTACTGCTGTCGAGAGTGGCTTGATGGCGATCTTGCACAAGATCATGATGAGGACGGGCAATAAGGTTGTCGCATTTTTTTGGAATGTACACAATGATGCCATTGCACCAATAATCGGTGAACACGAGAGAGAAGAGATAAGAGAATTATAGTTACAATTACAAAACACAGTAAACATGGCAACAAACAGTAAACATGGCAAAACACAGTACACATGACAAGACAAAGTAAACATGACAAAACACAGTACACATGACAAAGCACAGTAAAAACGATAAAACACATTAAACATGTACATTTTTAGGCACAGCTTCGTGTTGACACGGTGTGTTGACACGGTTGAGACGAAATTTACATGTTTTGCCATCACAAATCCATGATTCTTGTCTATTTTGCATCTAACTTCTGTGCTAACCATGAGGCGCCAATACTATCTACATAGTCTCGTTAGATGTGCCGAAAACGTGCCGAAAACGTAGGTACGCACCGCCCGTGCCACAACTGCACAGTGTACTGTCGTGGTTAGAGAGAGTGCGCATACAACACTAGAAACATAAATAAGTAGGCCTATGACATTCCTTGCTGCATAACTACCAAATACCCGACTACGCTAATGTGATTAAGTCCGTGACACCCGCAGTAAACGTTGCCAATATGAAGACATGTTAGGGGCTATTATGGCATTGTATCTTTATTACACTTGTAGGGGGAATCATCCCGAGATGGCCCCCAACTTATAACGGCACGCGAAATCTGACGTTTCATTGCAACTATTTATACACAAATGAATGCAGTTTAAACAGACATACTAATGTACTCCAAATGTATATGATGGAATGAAGAACATGTGTTCTATCATGCGTGCTTCATAAAATAACGGTTGTGTATTTAAGTGCGCATAATGCAACCCGCCAATAATTGAAATAGAAATACACGCATTCGTATTATCACATTCAAAGTGCACATACAAACAACTTAATGTAATGGCAAACTTAAAAGGATGGCGTTATATTAAGAACAGTTGTTATATTAGTGTTACTAATTAATATTATACCAGTGTGTGTCTCTGAGTGTGTCTATGTGGATCACTGGCGACAACACGATAACCGTTGTAAGATACATGCCTCCCTCTTTTTGTCTTCTTCGGGGCCGCACGCAATGGTCCAGGAGGCATTTCTCACAACGAAAGATATTTTGATTGTCCGTCGTTTTTGCGCTCGCCAGGTCGAGATTTATAACTGTATTTGTACTCACTCGACCAATGAGTACATAGAGTACTACAGAAGTGTAGTCAACGCATTGTTCTCCAGGTTAACCTTGTACATCAGACGGCTACGTACATAGTAGCAACATAATCACTCACGATGACAAATAAAAATAACAGTGAAGATATCTATCACTGTGTACCGTAAAGAAATGTAGTGAATGTAAACATCACTTAAAATGTATACAGACTCTTAAAGTCTAGAAGATTTAACAAGAAAATTCTGGCCGGTAATTTTTAATTCTAATGCTAAAGCAGGTATGGCCCGCCAGGACCACCATTACTGAAAATTTGGATGCCTAAAATTCAGCATGACTGCACACCTAAGTGTGAATTTAAAATAGTCTTGCCGCCCCTGTAAACGCTCCTCCGGGGTATTTATACTCCCAGTTTTCCAAAATCACACGCCGTCACTAGAGGCGCTGTGATTGCTTAAATACCCAATACGCTTTACTATTGGTCAACTTGTTAAAACCACCCACCCTCTCAACCACTGGACAATGACGTCTGCCAGTCTTCCTTTCCCAATTTTGCAAGTTAAACTTTTGAACTCTTGGAGCTGCGCCAAATCCAGGGTTCCCAGGGCTCCTTCTCGGTTCCCTAATTACGTTGGCCCTCGGGTCAGAGCAATTTAGCAAATGTCAGGATTAAAGGGAAGGCTGAAGTGTCTAAACAGTACCATCAATCTTTGACACCATATGGATTTTGTCCATATCCACTTGGGTGGTTTAACTATAAACTTTTAGAAACCTGTTTTTCTGTTGCTAATCTAGGATTAATACATCGAATAAACTTCCAAATGACTTACTAACATTAGCGCATAAAAACTAATTAAATCAAACTGGCCTATACTTTACAGCGTGATGTCAGAGGAGCTCCGGATAAAGCAAGTGATTTATGACATCGGATAGAAAATTAAGGTTAAACATGTCTGCAGGCAGTTCACTTCATCTTTCACGTAACCGTGAGGGCATGTTTTCGTTGGGGCACATCTTTGTGATAATCTGACAACCGTCTCCACCTTTGCCCGTCCATCGCTGCTACTTGTGTCTCGTGGAAGTCGAGACATGTCCACTCTTTGCTGTTATCCTTCCAAATCTTTCTCTGTCTTCCTCTCTTTCTCTCGCCTTTCTTTCTTTTGCCTCTCTTTCTCTTGCTTCTCTTTCTCTTGTCTCTTTTTCTCTTGCCTCTCTTTCTCTTGCCTCTCTTTCTCTTGTCTCTTTTTCTCTTGCCTCTCTTTCTCTTGCCTCTCTTTCTCTAGTCTCCATTTCTCTTGCCTCTCTTTCTCTTGCCTCTCTTTCTCTTGCTTCTCTTTCTTTTGCATCTCTTTCTCTCCTCGTCTCTCTTTCTTTTGTCTATCTTTCTCTTGCCTAGCTTTCTTTTGTCTCTCTTTCTCTTGCGTCCCTATCTCTTGTCTCCCTTTTTCTTGTCCCTCTTTCTCTTGCCTCTGTTTCTCTTTTTCTCTTGCCCCTCTTTCTCTTGCCACTCTTTCTCCTGCTTCTCTTTCTCTTGTCTCTCTTTCCCTTGCTTCTCTTTTTTTACCTGTGTTTCTCTTGTCTCGCTTTCTCTTGCCTCTCTCTACCTTGCCTCGCTTTCTTTCTCTTGCCTCTCTATGTTCCCTGGAGGATGGATTGTGCCATGGCAGTGGACTTCGTGATATGGCCATGTCATCGAAGCGTTCGTCTTCTTACTGCAGACAGGATGTCTACATGTTGCCCGATGTGTTTGCTGATTATATTGTGGACTTCCTCGTTAGCGCCAAAAATGGCTTATATACGATGATAATAATATATAAAATACTTCTACTGCGCTAAGATCATCGGGAAACCCAAGTTCGGCAGGGACCAAAACAGTTCATAATCGATAAGCAGATCCAGTTGTAAACAGTTGGATTGGTACGCTGGGGAGCTATGGAGGAAAAGCAAGTTTAAACAGGTGGGTTTTTAGTTTACAGTGAAATGTTGATATATTTCCTACAGACTTAGCATTAACAGGGAGTGAGTTCCACAGATTCGTTGCAGCAACTGAAATAGCTCTTGTTCCGATATTAATTAGATTAGAATTAGACGATCGACGGTAAACCTGAAATGTCAATTGTGAAAAGGCACCAGCCCGCCTTCGCCGCAGCCGTCGAGGTTGGTATCGTACAACCCTTCAAGTAGTGGGATATTTAAGGGGATGGGGTAATGCCATGCTCCTCATTGGCTTTGGGATAAGAATTGTTGTGTGGATAACATGTTGCACCACTACATGGTAGCATGGCACACCAATGGGTGATTAAGCTTAGTCTTCGGCCCTCGTTTCCGAAATAGGCTACTGGCGCCAGTGATATGAGTGAATGGTGTATGGGTTCACGAGAAGACATTGAAGAAAGTTCACTATCGACCCTGCTGAACGCCGCGAAACCCAGCGTTCATTAAACCGAGTGAAAGCAGACGACAGGGAAGTGCTCGTTTAGAAGCGGCGATAAAGCGGTACCGAATACGGGCAGCATTCTGCAGGTGAAACATTCGCCGACATGTGGCGGAGTGTGGCAAAGATCCAGTGTTCCATGTGTAAAAACATGGGCAAATGAAGCGTGCTTGAGACACGTAATTGTGAAATTGAAAATATGTGATCATCATGCTGCCGCTACCGGGGCCCGTCGTACGTCACATACAACGTACTGTACATTACATGTCACATTTCATAAGATTACTATAATAAATACGATTTTTGCTAAGAACAATTGGTTTAGAAGTAGGTACCATAGCGAATGTTGTGTTAGATATTGGTTGATGGATTTAGATATTGGTTGATGGATTTTTCCCGGATTCCTTTCGGGACTATCATAGACTATTTCCCCGTGTCATTTATAGTTACAATTACTTATCAACATTCCCCATGTGTTCTTTGTTTTGTATATTAATTCAGTTGGTTTTGGCATTGTTCTACGTCCTACAACAAAACGATATTTCCAAAACGAAATGTTACCGGAGTACGTATAGTTAAATACCAGTGATTGTCACTGTTTGTGATATCACACTGCGAAAGAGTACTAGAAATACCATATATAACCAGCCCACTGATGATCGTAACACAAAACAACCTTTCCTGCTATTTAGTTTTCCTTCTGAGTTTATTAAATGAAAATTGTGGTTGCATATTTTCAAGATTTTACGATCGCATTGGAAGCGTCACATCTCCTTTTTATCTGGTAACCAATTTCGATTTATAGCCTCTTACTTTCCACGTGAATTGATACTGGTTTTTCAGTCATATTTCCCAGCACATCTCGTAAAATATTGACCAAATATATTTAGGTATTTTGTTATAATTAAAAATGAATGTTATTCAGGCAATGATGTTAAAGTTAAATCAAGGCAATTATACCTATAGGTATCTTCATTATATAAATAAATATGAAAATCTATTTTGGGATATGCCGAGAAGTACGACTCAAACCAATATCAATTCACGTGGAAAGTGAGAGACTATTCTCGAACGAAACAGACTCGCCAGGTAGTGAAAATGGACAGTAGCTTGGACTACATCACTACTGCACTGCACCTGGTGAACGTCATACATTGAACTGCTACAGTTGTCCAATAGGTGGCACCACAATATAGCAGGCGAAGTCTCATTAGTCAACGACGATCCCCACTTCACCCTGCTGTCCACTTAGCCTTGTGGCACAGCGACCAGAGCGGTAACAACGCGTGGAGATGGCGACATCACCGGCCCCGAAGGCGCTGCTGCGACCGATGGCGTTCCCGAGGAAACTGTTGCTTGGTCCGGGTCCATCGAACATCTCACCGCGGGTGGCGGCGGCTTGCGCCCTGCCTCTGCTCGGACACCTTCACCCCGAGTTCGTACAGGTGGGTGAGACGGGCTCCACCGATAGCTAGTGACAGTGTGGCCAACGTAGACTGTTTATACGTGTTTGTTGATTGCCACCACTCGTGAATACCTTGTCACTGATGGTAATGGAACGGTCTCGTTTCTCAGATTATGGACGAGGTGAAGGAAGGAATCCAGTACGCCTTCCAGACCAACAACTCCCTCACTCTAGCCATCTCCGGCACAGGTGAGTACTGCAACAGTAGGGTGTGTATGTGACGACGACTACGGCATTTACAATTATGTAACGATTTCCACATTGATGACGACGATAATGATAACAGAAACGGTGATTGGAACGATACGTCGACGATGACTGTTGCAGGTCACGCGGCGATGGAAGCCGCCTGCTGCAACCTTATCGAGCCCGGAGACGTTGTCCTCGTCGCGTGGAACGGGACATGGGGAGAACGCTTTAGCGACATGGCCGCACGAAACGGTACTGCCACCCATCGTCTCACAGTCTCGGTGCCAGCAGCTGCCGCCTACTCATGCGTGAAATTACCTTTATTGTCCACAAAGTGGGGATTTAAACATTGTTTGACCAAACATTTAACTGCCGGTATTTCCATGCGTCCAAATTGCAGGCGAAATTTGGACAATTTGTCATGTAAACCCTTCCGTGTAGCGCAAAATATAATCATTTTAAATGCACGCACATCGGGGAACAAAGGATGTCGTGTTTCGTTCGAACTGCAATTGTGCAGATTCACACTTGGTCATTTCTGACACCTTATATTATATTTTATTTCGAACTCATTATCATTGACAGATGGAGCATACACGATAGCCAACGATAGCCTACGCCAGCTCAACAAAGTCTTGCATTCATCCCTTATGCATTTACCACGCATGCATTTACCACGCATGCATTCACCCCTTATGCATTTACCACGCATGCATTCACCCCTTATGCATTTACCACGCATGCATTTACCACACATGCATTTACCACGCATGCATTTACCACACATGCATTTACCACGCATGCATCAATCAAATATGCTTGTGTTATACAGGTGCCGATGTGCGAATAGTGAAAAAACCAGCAGGAAACGTATTCTCATCTGACGAAATAGAAAAGGTTTGTCGTTTAATGTTAGCTGTTGGAACTGGACCCTGGCCAGTATTGCAACAGACAACGTGGGTACCTCGTATACATGCATCTGCTGTAATGTAAACAGGGCGTGCACAAAGTCCGTGTTTGGATGGCAATGTCAACAATGTGTCGTTGGTCACGACTCGAACACTGTGGACATGGATGTCACAAGTAGGACGCCGCGTCACATCGCCGTTCTCGCATAAGGCGTTGAATAAACAATGTTTGTTTACTTGCATTGATCATATGTAAAGGTGGAATACAATACATCTTCGTTAACTCGAAGTTGGAGGATCGGGAAGACACTTAGAAGTTAATCCAGGTGTTCGAAATAAGTCGTGTATACACAAGGCATCTTGGTGAGACTGAGCTCATGCGTCGAGTTATGGCAATTATCGAATTTCGTGTTAAAAAGTTGTGTTATGCTACATGGTTTAATACTGTAGGGGTAATACCACAGTTGACCTTCCTGTTTATTGTTTCATTCGTAGGGCATATTAAATTGTGATATGTTAATTTAAACAATTAATATGGTATGACATAAGTGCAATTGAGCAGATATATTCACAGATTTCTTTGTAGAAGTTAGAGGGATGTATGGGAATTTTTCTGCTATGGGTCACGTGGGCGCATGACTACATGGCTATTTTTGTAACAAATGACGGGCATTGCACGTAGGGGTGTTTTAAAAGAGTTGGAGGTATGTGATTTTGACAAAACTTGGTCAGCATGTCAATGAGATGATCGCAGATGCTGTGAAAAATATTCAGAAATTTTAGTGGTCACGTTTTCTTATAATCAGACAAAACGTTAACTTGGCCACCAACCAACTGTGGTTTGTCCCCTGTAACATGTCATTTCTCATTAACTATCCATCAGTTGTTCCATTTACACAGTGCTACCAAGGCGAAGACACGTTATCCTAGTGTGCCGTTCTTTCAGGCTGTGTCGGAGCACCGTCCCCGGGCAGTATACTTGACGATGGGAGAGTCGTCGGGAGGGACGCTGCAGCCGCTTCAGGGAATGGGCGCCGTTTGTAAGAGGTGGGAACTTGTTGCGCCATCTCAAGTACAAAACTAGAAATTCTTAATACGCGGATTTAACCGAAGCACGATATGTCAATTTTCTAAATTTGTTTGATAAGCCACATGTCGATACGTCATTCGTGATAACATCACTAATTACAATATTAGCCATATGCTTATATGAACTTTGACGACGTACGCATGTAAAGTTTCGTAATGAATAACATATTGAATACAAAGTTGGTAATGAGGATCCTCCAACTGTTTGGTTCATTGGTTTGAGATTGGATGGGTTTGTATGTTGTCCAATCCAAGCACATTGGCACAAACATTAATATTATGATTGTAGTACGTATATAGAATGTGTATCAGGAGAACAGTTATAAACCCTACAACTACAGTAAACAATGCTAACTGTCGTGTTCCAGACACGACTGTCTGTTGGTCGTCGATGCCGTAGCGACAGTGGGCGGTGTCCCGCTCTACATGGACCAGTGGGGTGAGTGAATCTACCTAGGTGCGCAGCAACAGACTTTATAACACACACTATCAGTTGGAGATCATATTCCTTAGGTTGAATCTCTTGTTTGTCGATGTCATCTCTTCAGTGAGGTGTAGTTTCTTGTTGGTATTCTCACCAATATAATGCTAATTTCGAAGGTGTTCATTGGGATTTGTTGTCTGAAAAACGTTTATGCTATAGAGTTAAATACCAAGCAATCAATATGTACACAAACTGATTGGCCGTTCTGTCTGTGTCTTGCTGCCCTTGTCCCGATGACGCTGTCGTAACCGGAAGTGTCGTTACAGGCATCGACGTATTGTACACCGGTTCGCAGAAAGTCCTCAGCTGTCCGCCAGGTGTCAGTCCGATTTCGTTCAGCGCCGCTGCAGAGTAAGTCAGTTGCTTACGATTGTCCAGTAACATGTCAAGGACCTTTGTACCACGAGTCGTATTAACTCATGTCCATAGACGTCATTGTAAATGCGGTTAATAACCTTCGTGTCTACTACATCGGTACCCCGCAACTCAGTTAAGATATGGATGCAGAACGTGTCACAAATGGAATATCTTAGGACACACACGTACTATTTTATTGTATAAAAACGTTTACTGTGCTACAAGAAAATATTTGTAAAACCTAACTAACCCTCTACGCAGCTGATTAACCAACGCAAATTTGGTGTAGTTCAACTGCCCAATTAATGCACATACGCGGACACGAAGTTGGACGCATCTCACCTAAAGTGCGACTTTACATGATAGCTTCACAGTAGTTGTATACGAGCTCTCGCATATTACCGTCGACTGTGCGTGTGTGTGTGTGTGTTTGTGCAGGCGCAAGATTGCAGCGCGCCGTAAGAAGCCAGTCTCATTCTACTTCGACATGGGTTGGCTGGCCAACTACTGGGGCTGCGATGGGCAGCCGCGCAGGTGAACCACGTTCTACTGTTCGTAACTGGGCAGTCGATTGTGCATAGCGTCGGCTTTGTACAAGAGAGTCTTCAGATATTGACATTTGGCATTCAGGTCTTTGTGAGGCGTTATGGTATTGAGAGTTGGGTCTTCAATCGGACGGATATTTGGTTTGTGAGTGACACGTTATGAAAACCCCGTTTAATACAAATGATAACTTTCTCGCTTAAGGTGGCTGGGGTGGCTAGCGTGTCAGATGATTTTTTTCTTCTTCAAAACATGCTAGGATATACTGAACTAAACGTCGACACCATTAAAAATCCCCTTGAGTTCCCGGAAAAGCGACAATGTTTCCATAGCAACGTTCTCGTGCGCTACGATGTTCGAACCAGCTATATTCGTTCGCCGTGAAAGCGGAACACATCGTCTGTTTACTGTAATGCTAGTACACATAAGTAATATATCTACCTAACTAAATCATATACTTAAGCTAGCAAATATAAGCGTTAACGTAGTTTATCGTGCCTTTGACACTAACGGAAATGCCAACACATGTGACCTGGTGACCCCGCGGGATAATGGGCCTATCAAATTTGCCGTAAACACACCCTGCCACGGTTTTGTTAGATGGCTGGCGTAACCTGATACCATAGACGACAACACATTACAAGTACAGATCCAAGGGCTATTGTGGCGGCAAATTAAGGGGACATGTCAATATTACAAATGGCCATTATGTATTGTCAACAATACATAAAACGCTAGTGAAAAACCGTAAATGTCAACACAAAAACAAACATTTGTTGAGATTGTGTTTTCATTAATAACCAGGAAATGATGTTTGAGAAAAACTACAGCACTCACAACGTTGCAATTTTGCGTATGAATGCGTCTTACGTGCACGCAACGTAATACGTGCACGCACCGTAATACGTGCACGCAACGTAATACAGCTGTAAATTACGATTAGTGAAGGGTTTTTGTCAAAAATACACTGCCATTTTAGGCTGTCATTCAACTTTTGCTTAATTCATTCACGGTGGTGTAGCAGAAATAATTGGTTGATGTTAACCAAAATCTGAAGTAAAGTTATCAGTTTTTTAAACCTTGTAACATAACCAAATAAATGAAAACTTGAACGAGAGGACACTGACTAATGGACGCGGGTATGCACGCATACAACATAGGGCCTACACTCACAGAAAAGAGATACCCCACGTTGACCACACTCACAGAAAAGAGGTACCCCATGTTGACCACACTCACAGAAAAGAGATACCCCATGTTGACCACACTCACAGAAAAGAGATACCCCATGTTGACCACACTCACAGAAAAGAGGTACCCCACGTTGACCCCACTCACAGAAAAGAGATATTCCATGTTGACCACACTCACAGAAAAGAGATACCCCATGTTGACCACACTCACAGAAAAGAGATACCCCATGTTGACCACACTCACAGAAAAGAGATACCCCATGTTGACCACACTCACAGAAAAGAGGTACCCCACGTTGACCCCACTCACAGAAAAGAGATATTCCATGTTGACCACACTCACAGAAAAGAGATACCCCATGTTGACCACACTCACAGAAAAGAGGTACCCCACGTTGACCCCACTCACAGAAAAGAGATATCCCTTGTTGACCACACTCACAGAAAAGAGATACCCCATGTTGACCCCACTCACAGAAAAGAGATATCCCTTGTTGACCACTCACAGAAAAGAGATACCCCATGTTGACCACTCACAGAAAAAAGATACCCCATGTTGACCACACTCACAGAAAAGAGACTTGACTAGGCGCGTTATCAAATCTTGCAAAAGGTTAACATGGACTCACGAGTTGACATCCTAATCTATATCTAGCTCAGACAACTTGTTCATTGTGCATACTCATTTTAGCATTGGGGTAGTATTATACATCTTAAGATAAATTAGTTAATACAAATTCCCGTGGTTGTTAAAGTATCACGTCCCAAAGTTTCTTCTAATTATGTGTTCACACATAATTTTTCTGGATTAGTTAGTTCGGCGTACATTTTAAAATGTATATGCAAGTTTACGTATAAACAATATAGTCAACGTTTAGCTAATTTAAAAAAAAATGCAATTAATCTTAATTAATCATCAGGAAGAATTGAGTTAGCTCGAACCAACAGCTACATGTGAACTGGGCTTAAAACACAACGGTCGTACGATCACATAGTTGTCTGTCTTTCGCAGATATCACCACACGGCCCCTGTGAGCAGTCTGTACGCGCTGAGAGAAGGACTGGCCATTATCGCTGAAGAGGTTAGTGACACGCTCTGGCCTTGAACAGTCATCCCGGTGTCTCAGTGTTATTTTTAATTGCTCCTCTTGATGCGTACACCTTTGTACATGTTGTTAATGTGTACAATTTCGACGAAAAGCTACAGGTAGATGTCGCCAATATGGCGCAAGTCGTTGTTGCAACCAGCAGGGTCGAGCGGCTGCCCATAATGCAGAATAAAATTAATGTCCAGTCAACTGCTTCTGCGCATGCGTATGTGGCGACGGTGCACCGGGGTTAGAGTAGATCCAACACAAGGCTTCCGTGCGAATTACTGCAGCGTCCACTGGTGGCAGTTGAAGTCGCAAACCGATCACGCTGATGACGTAACCGGCTTTATCAGTCCTCTGTGCGTGACGTCACACGAGGTGCCCATGACTTTTGGGATATCGGCCACCGACCCAGTTTTCTGTGAAATGTATGTATATTGCATCAAAAGACGCGCGCAACCTCTGCTACCAACCGTCCTCGGAGGGCAAAAAGCGCGCTCTCGGTCGCCATTTGAAAGTCTGCGCATGACAAATAGTGACGTTCAAAGTCAATATTTAGTGTTTTTCTTATTGCTGCGACGTTAGGCTTGACAATAGTGTAAATTTCCGAGCGAAAACTAGGCAAACGCATTGCCTGCATGTGCTGAACCTGTTTTGCACATACGCATTTATTCTGCATTATGGGCAGTTAGTACTCAATAAGGCAACACCCCAAAAACCACATCATTATGCCGCTTGTTTTATGTTTGCAAAATACGATAATATTATGTAAAGTTTCTTATTTGGTTCAGTATCGAAAGACTATGAAGCTCACCGTGTGGCTTAAGGATAAAGTTAATCTTGGTCACTGTATCCACGCAATACTAATAATTCCTGGGTACATGTGACATGTATACACGTAATTAGGAAACATGCTCTATGGTGGATTATAAGAAATGCCATGTGAGCAAAACACTTTTGGTAAGTCCAAACGCAAACTACTTGCAGTCTATCGACTACTAAGGCACCTGAATGCGCCCAGAGACTAACTGTTGACAACACGCTTGGATAGCTTCCGTCGGCAGCTGTCACAAACGAGTTAGGATTGCGTAAGCCTTAAGTGCATTCGGAGGAGTGCAACAGTTCACGATTCTAATTAGTGGTGTCGCCTGCCAATGTTTGTGCGTGCCACGTTTGTCTGCCCTGTTTCTGTGAGATGTAAAATGGTTCACGCGCTATTGTTGTGCACAAATCGGGTTTCTTGGACGCATGAATCGCTACGTCCTCGTTAGATACAACGTTGTTCCTGTGCAGTGTTCGCTAACTCACTCGCCCGTAACTATTCAGACAATACATAATTGAGATAACTCTGGAGCAATAGTGAATTGAAAGAAGTCGGCATCTGTCGATCGATGTTATGCATAATTCTAACCATTCCCCCACAGCACACCTCAAGTCTCAAGTGGTTATACCCCAAGCAGCCCAAACTTGGGCTAATGCAGGAGTTTGTGGTGCACTGTGCGCATGCGCTGTGGGTAGTACATTCGACTAAAAGACTAGTATCTTTAATGTTGCTGAAATGGTTTTATCTGATAGTTTTATTTATTTTATGTATAGGATGTTAAACGAAAATTTTGAATAGGTTGGTTATGTGTATGGATACTGTCGCTGCCTTGCCACATGCACACACAGACAGTCTCCATACCCACACCATGGATAAGTTTACGCTGAGCACTGTGTTTTAAAGACAGTTTAGGTGAGGAGGTGTGGTGAAAGGGAGTTCCATAAATGCTTCTTGAAATGATTTTGGGTTTTTTATGTTGGTAATTCCATATGCGAATGGCTCGGGGATAAAATGAAAAGACCATTGCATTTATAGAATTGTGGCTACCCATTCTGACTACACAGTTCAACGTAACAGTCCTGTCTCTACACAGAATATACAGCGGTGTGCGAGCGTGCGTGCGTGTGTGCGTGCGTGCATGCGTGCGTGCGTGCGTGCGCGCGCGTGTGTGTTCATTCGTTTCCAACGACATTTCGTGACATGGCTCGGTTGATGATTCTGTTGTTAGGGACTGGAGGAGTCGTGGCGTAGACACAGACAGTGTGCCGATATGCTGCACGCCGGGCTGGAAGACATGGGCCTGTCTCTGTTCGTCACCACACCGGCGAGTAGCGCGTAGTCAGTAGCGGGACAGACGCCGCTCGCAGTGTTGAGTCACAATATGACTGAACCCGGCTCTTGCCTTAATAGGATTAGCTATCGTACTATGATCGATGAAATAAAAAATAGTTAAAATAACCATATAAAACAAGAACGTATGCATACATCATAAATTATTATATACATATATACATATGTATACTCAATCGCACGCACTCGCAAGCAAGCATGCACGCACGCACGTACCCCTTAATACTTGTGTCATGTGGTGTCATGTATTCTAATGTTTTTTACTGCGCGTCTTCCTTCCGATTATAGTCTTCTCAAATCGCCTCTGTTTTCCACAGCCATTCTGGTAGTCGTCCGTTTAACATCGGTTTTGTTTCAACAACAACGTGTTTGTGTGTTGTCTGCAGGAGCACCGACTGCCGACCGTGACACCGGTGCGAGTGCCGACTGGCGTCGACTGGAAGGAAGTGGCAGCTTACGTCATGCAACAGTTCGTGTCTCCGTTCATTCCGCCTCTCTGCACAATACATATGTGTATAATTGTCATCACAACATTCGGTTAATCATTTACGACTAACTGGTTATGCCAATTGGATTTTATAAACCAGTGTCTGTCCACAGCGGACATATAACCATTATATACATTATACGTGCTCATTTAGACGTCCAATCTTTACTTACTCTTGATTGTGCACAACGGACATATTACCCAGTTCGACAGTTGTCAAACTTAATTAACCCAAAACGTATTCAACCAATGTTAAATATATGATCATAGGTTCATACATTTCGGCAAACTTTTCATATTAATCCACGTAAATCCTCTTGCATCGCCCATTCTGACCGTCATCGTTGTCTACCGCCAGTTACAGGGTGGAACTGTCTGGGGGCCTCGGTGAGACGGCAAACAAAGTGTGGCGCATCGGTCTTATGGGACACAACGCCACACCGGACAACGTGCGTCTCCTGCTGCGGGCGCTGAAGGAAGCCATTGAACACTGCCGGACGATCCACTCGAGTCTGTGATATACCCAGGTGGGCGGACATCGCAGGCAGGAACGGCTTGGAGTTGTCAGCCAAGTGCATCGTTTATGTGTGTCTGCTGGCGTAATAATCGTGATAAACACGAAGCAAAACGTTAAGACATCACTAGTTAGAAATTATGTGTAATTGTTTTGTTGTATTGTTCAGTGCAGAAACGGGACTATGATTATCTCACATACCAGCTTCGATATACCGATTTATTTCAGTCGTAGTGTGTTTGCTATATGCACCATTGCAAGTTCAATGTCAGCTAATTTAATTTGAAATGCGTTTCTGACACAAGGATAGCTTGAAGTCAGAAAGTGCTGTGTATGTATGTACGTACGTACGTACGTACGTATATATATATATATATATATATATGCATATGTACCCAAAATACATTCCTGTGTACTGACATATTCAACTGTCTAATCATTATCTATAATTTATTTCATAATTATCAACTAGTGTTCTAAATAATGTTAGGTATTACTGTTTACAATTCCAATGGGTACAAAATAAAACATGCGTTGTTGTCAACGTCATGCATTGCTTCAAGAAGTAGTTGCTTGTGTTGTGATATCGTTTAACCGTGCGTAGACGTAACACACGATTAAAAACGTTGATAATAAAATCACGACGAGATTTCTTGCTTTACGCTTGCATACCGCTGGTCTTCGTTTGGAATTGTATGACAGATACCCATGCGTGACATTACTGATATTACACGTACAATCTATTGCATACGAATTTCTTAATAAATAATACATTTTAGTTCGTAGGTACTATTGGATAACCCAGCACATTCAGTACATGTTGGCAAACGATGGTGACGTCATTCAATATCCCAACCGGAAGTGTCTTTTTCCACCTGTCAGCTGTTTCCGCCATGTTCGTTCTTTTCGTCCCCAGAAAGCCATTGTCCGAGTGCGCATGCGCAGATCGAAAGGTGAAACTGCGTACTGCCGGTGGTATCGGTCGCTGTATGAAGTTGTATACAGTTAGCGAGACACGATTCACATCTTGGGCCAGGTCCTCATATTTGAGCATCATGAAATTGTTCGGAAATGCTTTGTACGCTTGCGTCCATGTCGTGATGTCTGCGTGCATCTTCCGACAGAGCAGCTGCGCCTCTGTAACGATGTCGCCTCCAGACACCGACGACACGAACCCCCGCGTCCTTGTTCGTGACGCCATGATGGCCCTTGGATCGCGCACGTAGTACACCACCTTCACATCCGGGTACTTAACAACCAACGACAGCGCCGTCTGCAGGCGGAGACGGATCGACTTCAGGCTACGAGTTTGGGTCCGGTTGCATATAGCGCGCAGCAGGGATAGACAGGGTGCCGCCGCCTGACGTCGTCTCCGTAGGCAGGATTCCCGCTCACGACACGCGATGTCCACGGAAGAGACACTCTCTCCCCAATAGCCATCGCGTCCGTAGCTCTCAGCGCGAATTTGTTTCAGTTTCTCGTGACACATCTTCAGTTTGTTGTCACCTCCGAAGTGTCTCGCACACGTCGTCCTGGTGACGTCGTTACACTCTGATGTAACAGGCGTCCCGCGTCGTGACGACATCACTTTGACGCAGGCGGTGTAGGGCGCGAGGGCCAGCTGACTGAACTGGGCAGCGGCTTGGTTCAGCAGGAAGTAGTTGGTGAGAAGTTCAGTCGGCAGAGCTTCGACGTCACAGTCGAGCAGTCGGTGGGACGTCTCGACGAGGGCGTCCTCCTCGTAGGCGGGCAGGCGTCTATATTGACACATTGTAACGCTATACAACGAATAGCAATGAGGGGAGGGGGAGCGAAGAGAGATGACGTAGAGGACAGAGGCTATCATATTACGGGGTGATAAGAATAGAAAAGGGAGAACATGCTGAACAGTCAGCAGTTCCACCTTGCTCGTGTATGAAGGAAACAGTTTGACGCAGGATTTATCTTATCAATGCTATGTATGAACGAAACTCAACGAAATAGTGTTCTATGTGATATTATATTAACACAGCTGATACTTACGCCAGATATAAACTTGCTTGCAATTTTTAGCCATGAACACACGCATCTTATACCGTTTTTACTGTAACAAGTCAAACCAACCTGATGGTGCTCCTTACCTCATTTCTCTGCTCTGGTCAAACGCAATGTCCAACGGGAGCCAGCCTTCGGCCGTGCCATACAAGTAGCTATATACGGCGTCCATCGGCTCGAACCAATACATGTCCTGTGGGTTGTTGTTGAACAGTTCGCCAAAAAGACTCGACCCGCCGCGCATATACGTCACCAACACAACCTTGGTAGGCAGGGCTTCGGGCTTGGACGTGGGCGCTGTTGCTACGAAATCTTTGTTGACATCTGCCGCAGCTCGAGGCGCCATGTTGGCGTCCTCGGTGATTGCCTTTGAGTTCCATCGCTGGCGATTTGTTGCAGCTAACCGGAAATGATGCTGTACCGCCTCCAATCTTGGTGTTACCTGCTTCCGCTCAGGATGTGTGATGACATTTCCGAAAAGCTGTTGCACTTGATGTCTCTTCTTATTGCTTTGTGCCACAGGTTGTATGGAGTAATTGACTACTCCTGTGGATGGAATATATACTTCTGTTTGTTTCATGACGTCAATGTTGTTTCTTGGGTTGACGCGTGTCTGGGTCTTCGTACTCAGGTCACCCCCTTGGAAATAGGCCCACAAATGTGGGTTCACTCGTGACTTCTGTACATACACAATACTGTACTTTTTGTTAGCCCGCGCATTTGGTATGACGATTTGTTGAACACGTGAGCGGTCGTTGTCTCCAGGTTGAGACAAAGGAATCTGCTCATTATTCTTATGATGCTGCTGTTGCTGCAGCTGACGTGGTTGTTGATTATGGTGTTGTTTTTGCTGTTGTTCATGGTAGTGGTTGTGCTCCTGTTGTTGCTGCTTCTGCTGATTCTGCTGCGACAACACGGACCATAGTGGGCTTGGTTCCTTCCCACTTGTTGCATGTCTTTCATTCGGCAATACACCCGGTGAGTGCAATCGTTCTAGGGATCTGCCATACGTGGGGTTGGCGAGGACAGATTTGCTGACATTATCAAGCTTCTTCTTGTAGGCAGTCATCGCAATGTCGAAGGTTGTAACCGACTTTGGTTGCATCGTCGGAACAGGCTTTATTTCCCTGACCGAACTAATTGGTGAACGCGATTTTGGCGCCCACGCTATTCCCTTGTAGTAGGCAACAAGGCGTGGGATGAGGTAGTGTCTGTCGGCGTAGGTCATGTCTCTGTTGTCTTGGCCTGCACTAAAAAAATCAACCCGTCGTATCGGCTTCCTTTCCTCAGCGCGGGACTGTACAATGGCCAGAGCTACGGCTGGCCTTGCTGCTACCGCGCTGTCCAAGCGAGGTCTTTCTGCCTTGCTGTCCACTGTGGGATTTCTTGGAACTTTCGTTGTCGTGGTGGAGGTGGAGAGGCTCTCATCGCCTGATAGTTCTATCTCGGCGTCATTGTTATCAGCAGGTAGTCGTTCTTCATTTGTGAGTTTTTCGTGGCCTGCGCGGTGTTTCTGTTCCCATGACGACGAATACCTCTCTTCAGGCCGTTTTGCCGGCAGAACGTCCAAAATATCTCCTGCAACGGAGATTAATAATACTCATATTAATAATTAATAATACTCCGATAGTAAAATTATTGAGCATGATGGGTCTGATTTATGTCAAGTTCGTTCCAAATATATTTCAAATATTGGAGCTGGAAATGTGTCAAAGTTCTCATTGGCTGCTAGTGAATATTCTCATTGGTGTTAGCAATAGTCAGAAGAGCTGAACATGTATGTAATATGTATCATTGTGTATATATATATATATATATATATATATATATATATATATATATATATATATATATATATATATATATAAGAAGCTCCTCAATTGTTACTGGAGTATAAAGGTAAAAACGTAAAAGTAAGATCTTATATAGCATGATGTAAGTCTTTGGAATTACTCAAAGCGTTTTACACTTCACAACTGGCAGACCTGTTCCTTCAAACACAAACTGTCTAGGAAGCTCTAAGCCACGCTGCAATTAATGTTTCGTGCACATAATTCCACCGCTATCTACAGCCATGTACTAATTTACACAGCGGGTGAACTTAATCAACGCGGGGTGAATAAAACTGCCCAAGCTTCGAAACAATAGCAAGAGGATTCGAACACCAGTGCTCTTTATTGATAATCCCATTAGAATGTAGTTTCATTGAAAACAATAATCCTACAGTTACCTGTGAGAATATATTTCTATCATCTTGTCGAATAAAGATGGGTTCCGGAGTAGGAGAAGGCTGCGTTAGTTGAGCCACTGGGTTAGTTGAGCCACCCATGTTTCCCAGGAACCTACAGCAGCTACAGTTGCATCGTACCACACAGTGACTGAACATGTTATTAGAAAACTATTGACGTACAATAAGTGCTATTTGTCAAAACGGTAAGAAAATATGTGTTAAAAATATGTTTTTTCTCGAAACTTTTGGTGATTGTGATTAATGTTTGCTGGTGTGTAAGCTTTCAACGCAAGTGACCAGACATTGTTGTATGTGCACTTACAAATGGTTCAGCTATCCAACGGGAAGAAGATTATTTAGATCACTTTGCACATTAATGAGAAGTTAATTAAAAGAATGTTCTCTACACCAACATACATCAAGGAATGGGGTTGTTTTGATCCCCAATTTTGAGAGCGTTTGCATAACTGTATGACATTTTATAGGAATCGTACCAGAAATCCCCGGCTGATTGTGTACGCCCGAACCCCCCTTTCAGAACCCAAAGGACGGGCCTGCTCAATTGTTCGTTACCCTTTCATTCCTTTACATGCTGAAAACTGGATTAATAAAGAAACAATTAAATGTATAGGTTCATAAATAGCACCGGTTTTTACGAATTCTATCTTGCTACGACGGAACACCACGCACCTGCCTTGAGAATAATACTCAGAGTGACTGCAAACGAAATGATCAACTTAGCCGCTTTATGTCGCATTTTCCAGTCCGTGGGACGGCGCTGTTATCGCGTGCTTTGCGCGCTGCTTGTGAACGGCCGGAGTGTGACTTCTGACCACCGACACAGCAAACCATTCGTAATCGTCGAAAATCGATTCCGTGCAACAGCAGTTCATTGAGATTAGCGATAGTGATATAAATACCTGTGTTCTACATCTCGCGCAACCAACGGGAATTAACGAATAATTTATATCGCCAACAGCTGCATACTGACAGCTTTTTTCAAGTCAGCCGATCTCGTTTTTTTTAAATGGGATAAGAAATCGAATTATTGGCCACATGTAGTGTTCAGGTGGTTTTGCTATATGTTTTCATACGCTGTAATTGGATGTAATACATAGTCATGATGATGATGATAATAATAACAATAATAATTGATTTGTGGGCGCCTAATCTCTAACAAATAAAAGTGGCGAAATAGCTTGATGAAAGTTATTTAGAGTAAAATAACAGCAAAAGTAAAATTAATTAAAAAACATTAAAACTTTAAAGGAAAATTTATATCTGCAGCGCCAATGACAGTTAATTCCATATTGTCGGCGTTGCTATCACGAAGGCTGTCTCTAGAAAACACAATATTTGCATGCAGTATTGCCAATAACCGATCCGTAGAGCACCATGTTCTAGCAGAATTTATTGCATTATCTTGGTATTATAACCAACTATTTAACATAAGTTATAGTAATACATACGAGTTTTTTAAAGACATGTTCACCTAAAAACAAAATAATCACACGCATGCAAGCACGCACGCACACAGTGGGTAAGTCAAAGAAATTCGACATCATCACTCATTGTTTACTTAAATTGCACCATACCATTGCAGAATAGCAGTGTTTATTCAGTCGTGTAATATTTCAGGAAATAAATACAAATCTATGATTAATAAACTAATTAAAAAACACTTCGAAAACAAATATCTTACTTTGAAATCACCTCTGAGCTAGAAGTGTAGGCTCAATACAAGACATATGCAAAATCTTCTTGCGGAATAAATATAAATAATCATAGATACTTAATTAGTAGTTCAATCATGTCACCATTTTAGGTGTACACAGTACTTGGCACCTAAGTTAATTATTTTTTCCGACTGTGGTAAAAAGAGACTAGTCGAGGTCTTGACATCAGCTATTCCTTTCTAGCATGTAGCCTAAGTATTATAGGGTTCAGCCTACTGTTACGTTTCCCATTGGCGACCATGTTAACGTTTTGCATGATTATAAGAAAATGGGACCATCAAACATTCTTAAACTTCTTTCCTGCCGTTGTCATCGTCTCATTGATATGCTGATCGAGTTTAGTCGTAGTTTTAATTCATTTAAAATGCCTGAACGTGCCATACCCGTCAATTGTTACCAATGTCTGCATGAATTATTATGCACACGTGCCTTGTGGCTAAAAAATTGCGAAAAATCCTTCCGCCTATTGAAATCATCTACAAATCCACAGTTACACTGTCAACATGTTCTACCAGCAAACTTGCCAACGTGCCTGCTCAAATGCAGTTATGTCAGAAGATATTATTTTTTTTTAATTACACATATCTAAAATTACTGTGCCCTACATTCGTAACACATCTGGAAGTGTAACTGCGGCATGATCCCTATAGCGGTCAATTACGTGGGCGAATGAGGCGCGCGACGCAACATCCGGTCACGTGACGTCATACGGATTATATAGACACTACTTGAGCGTCCCTGGGGATAGTTTTGGTATTGGTGACAGTGTATCAACTCATTTTCGTAAAAAGCGAAAAAAATTAACTAATCTGGATATTATATAAACTAAAATATATCACGTCACTTCCAGAGGAACCCGGAGCCACATCCGGAACCCGGAGCCACTTCTATAGGAACCTGGAGTAATTTCTGGAGAAATCTAGACCCACTTCTGGAGGAACCTGGAACCACTTCCGGAGGAGCCCGAAACCACATCCGGTAACGTCAATTCTGGAGGAACGTGGAGCCACTTCTGGAGGAATCTGGAGTCATTTCTGGAAAAACCTGGAGCCACTTTTGGAGGAACCTCGGGCCACTTCTGGAGGAACCCGGGGCCACTTAGCGCCATGTGTCTTTTCTTGTTTAGGTACTCCCACATATGATTACGTCATTTCCTTTAACTGCGTGACACTTTTGTGACATTTTTCTTAACAATGTGACATTTCTCTATCATGTTCTTGAACAGTGTGACATTTCTCTATAATTTTCTTGAAACATGGTAAACAAAATTATGTCATTTTTGTGACATTTCTCTATAATTTTATTGAAATGTGTGACATTTCTCTGTCATTTTCTTTAAATATGTAACATTTCTTTATCATATTTTTAATGTGTAACATTGTTGTGACATTTTCTTTAAATGTGTGACATTTCTCTATCATTTTCTTTAAATGTGTAACATTTCTGTGACATTTTCTTTATACGTGTGACAATGTTGTGACATTTTGTTTAAATGTGTGACATTTCTCTTATCATTTTCTTTAAATGTGTAACAGTTATGTGACATTTTTTTACTTGTGACATTTTTGTGAGAGTTTCTTTAAATATGTGACATTTCTCTATAATGTTCTTTAAATGTGTAACATTTCTCTGTCATTTTCTATAAATGTGTGAAATTTTTGTGGCATTTAAACATAATGTTACACATATTTCTATAATTTTCTTTATATGTGTATGTTTATTGTTGTGTCATTTTCTTTAATAGTGTGACATTTCTTTGTCATTTCCTTTAAATGTGTACCATTTTTTTATAATGTTATTTAAATGTGTATCATTGTTGCTCTCATTTTCTTTAACTTTGCAGTATTTTTGTGTCACTTTTTTTAAAGGTGTGACATTTTTATGTAATTTTCTTTAACTGCGTGACATTTCTCTGACATTTTCTTTAACTGCGTGACATTTCTTTGTCATTTTCTTTTCCCTTTCTTTAACCACGTGACATTTCTCAGTCTTTTTCTTTAACTTGTAACATTTCTCTGTCATTTTATTCAAATGTGTGAAATTATTGTGACATTTTCTTTAACCTGTGACATTTCTCTATCATTTTATTTAAATGTGTGAAATTTCTGTCATATTTCTCTATAATTTTTTTAAGTTGTGACTTTTTGGTGACATTTTTTTAAAGTCTAATGTCTAAAGTCTATGTTCACCAAAATAACTGCTTCCTAGTTACTGTATATGTATTAACTTGACCTGTATTTCTCCCAAGAAGCGCCTCTTGTGACAACAAACGTAATTCCCCTAAGAACTTTGATCTATATTCTTCACAAGAAGCGCACCTAACGACCTTTTCTGGCAAACGTTCTTCCCAAGAATCTCCTCTATTGACAACAAACGTAATAAGGTGTGCAGATGTCGCACTTAACTACAGACGTAATGTTATTAGATATGGGTGTACCAGTTTATCTATACGTATAATGCTTTCTCGCTATATTTTTGGAGAATTATTCTACATAGTTCTTTTTTTGAGAGTTTTTGGAATTGGTAATTTTTCGAGAATTTTTCGATTTAACCATTTTTAATTTAAGTGTGTGATGGCGCTTGTGGATAGCACATGGCTTCTGTTGAATAGGATACTAACAGTCTCGTCGATCGACGGACAGGGCACATGGTAAGTGGTATTAAGCATCTACTGCCTCACAGAGTGTAATGTAGACACAGCACATGAAGAACCCTTAGACCGTAAGTTCCGAGATGCAATCCGTGAGTCTACAGGGGACAGTTGGGTTGCACATAGCAGGGTCGTATCATCGTTTGTGACGATTTCAACGGGTCTTGACAGCGCATAGCCCCTCAGAGATGACAGTGACAGGATAACACGTAGCAGCATACGTGATCGGATGGTAGGTCCATGGCCGAGCCCAACTGAAGCAGACAGAGACTACACGAAGAAGCAAATATAACATATATGTGTGACGTGAGTTCACTGGTGTGGAAAACGTGGTCATTCCGACGCCACTTCGGCAGACGTGCAGAGTAGCAGAAGTGCCACACCGGCGGAGCGTTAGTCCTAAGGGCAATAACGGTGGTGTCATCGACTGCTACACACTGCAAATCAGTATGTTGAGGACAGTGATGATGCATTAGTCTTGGCCACATTCGTAGTAGTAATAAAGGAAATGCTACCTGCCTAGTCGATTGCTGTTTGTAAGGTAGCTTTGCTATTTCGCATTTTTGCTACTTCGCTGTTTCACTATTTTGCTGTTTCGTTGTTTATCTTCTTCGGTACTTTTGCTACTTTGCTGTTTCGCTGTTTTGCTGTTTCGCTGTTTTGCTGCATCTTTGCCTCGGTGCTTTGCTGTTTCGTTATTTTTGCTGTTTGGCTGTTTGGCTGTTTCGCTATTTCATTGTTTCATCACTTCGCTGTCTGCTACTTCGCTTCTTTGGCACTTTGTTGGTTTTTGTTATTTTTGCTGTTTCACTGCTTCGCTAATTTGCTGCTTCGCCACTCCAATGTTTTTCCTATTTTTCTGTTTCGGTGCTTCACTACTTCGCTGGTATATTTCTGTATTGGATCAAGATGCTAGCAAACGGAAGTAAAGGTAGGGGAAGACACATGAAGATGTTAGTATATGGAATCGAATGCAGAACAAGATGGATGAAGGTAAACGTATGTGCAGTCAGAGGTGGCTTCCGACGGCCAAAGGAGTCCATCACTAGTGGCCATGCACGAGCGCTTTATTGTTAATATAATATATATATATATATATATATATATATATATATATATATATATATATA
>OY759267.1:11040122-11095122 GCA_963662155.1 Lamellibrachia columna
GTATAATTTACGTTTCGGCCTTTGCTGAATCTCCTCCTCCTTCTCTGGTGTGTCGCCACTATCGGTAGCCTTGTCCCCCGCGTCTGTGTCTTCTGTTTCGTCGTCTCCAAAGCTTTCGTCCCATCTTCATTAGGTACGGCATCCGCAGCTCTGGTGTCGGCTACTTTACCATTTCTCAAGGTGGCTAACGCGCCATGGCAGCATCGCGAATCGCCATGCCTACTTCGCGATCTCTTAATGCCTTGTCCGTCTCCCTTTGTTGGACATCGGCGATGTGTTCCTCGCTGTCCCTTATTTCCTTTTCGGTGTAGTCTTCTTCTGTGCCCGATCTATGAGGCAGAGAACAGTATAATAAATTGTACTGATTGAATAATCAATAAAATACATATGAACATTGACATATATATATATATATATATATATATATATATATATATATATATATATATATATGTATGCATATATGTATGTATGTATGTATGTATGTATGTATGTATGTATGTATATATGTATATGTATAATGTATATATATATATATATATATATATATATATATATATATATATATATATATATATATATATATATATATATATATATATATATATTATGATCAAATAAGTGGCATAGCAATCATTATTAATGCACTCAGATATAATGAGTACCTTACTGTACAGAGATAATACATTGTAGACCCTTTTAACAAAAGAATCATTACTTAGTTTGATTAAAGCCAGGAACCAGGGAGAAGGACAAGCAGTAATTCTTCAAGGTTTTATAATATTTTATGTTATGCTTAACAAGTTTATAAAGAACTGCTTAATATTTATCAAATACTGTTTAACATTTTCAGTAATTTCCAAGACTGGAGGTGGTCCCAAGTAAAATCATTTTATACGAAATTATACGTTTGGAAATTGCAGTAGATTTTTGTAGATTATTATATTCCGAATTGCGGTAGCATACGATGTAATGATTACAACTGATGAAAATTTATCTGGGCGCATGTAGACACAGCCTACTTATTTAACTGTGCTCGGTTGTTTGGCTTTTACAAGCCGTTGTGTGCGTTCGCGAGCTCTCCTTGCGTCGATCAGGAAGTCTCCCCTGGCAAGAGCAGCAGTGACTGTGGCCGCGATGTTGATCAACACTTGTCGACCGTTTGTATATGGGTTCTCTCCCACGACCTCTGTCAGCAACATTATTTGTTTAATATTTATTTGAGCCCAATTTTAATATAAAAAGAAATTCAAAATAATTTGCATACATATCCCCCCTATCAGACATACTTATCTAATGCTGCAAATGTTGCAATGTTTTATTTTGAAGTATTGTATATTTTCTCTGGTGGCACGAAAACATGATATGCCTGTATAATGACTAAATGTAGTCAAAGACTCAACTGTATTTACAAAATAAATAAATTAGTTAAATAGTACGTAATATACATTTGATAAAAGTCCGTTACAGTGGGAAACTGTGCGCATACCCATATATAACATTCAGAACCTACATTGTTAATTATGCAATTAAATAGATATAATACTAAGCTTAAGGAGTCCAAGAAACACATTTGTATTTCACTGCCACTGCGCCTCACCGCATCGATGGCGATGCAGTTGCAAACAAGCAAATCGTAGGTCTTTTAAAACGTTGTCAAACTTACTTACGTGTCTTTCAAACAAAACTAGATACATACGTGTATATTCCTAAAAGGTTGAACTATTACACTGTATAGTTACTTTTGAACTACTACAACTATTTATATACGAAATATAGGCGCGTTTGTACTGATGCGGGTTTTCCATTTTTTTCGTACGAGCGTTCCTCCAACTTCCCTCCATCTTCACGTTTCGCAGTTACTTCTGATTCAGCAGCAAAAAAATGTGACGTAGTGCACAACAACTCGGCGTACGCGTATGAGTTCGCGTCGGCGTTCGGCGCTTAAATATGGTTGCTAATCCTCTCTAATGACTTGAATGCTGCAACGGAGTTGACTTGCTTAATTGCCACAAAAAAGGCCCGTCGACCGTATCGCTCTAGATGGTACCGTCACTACCGCGGTATAGTCAATAGATCTTGATCGGCGGATCTCAGTGTTCGGGTGGGTGTGTATAGAGTCACTAGCGACGACAAATACACTGGGCAGAGATGATGCACAGCGTGATACACACATACATGTACACATACTGAAACATCTCAAGAAAGAAACAGATGCACACCAGGATCCCCTTCAGTTTGCCTACCGAACACACCGAGGCACCGATGATGTGGTACTAGTACTTCTCCATCACCTACATCAGCATCTTGACAGACCGAACACCTATGCCCGAGTGCTCTTTGATTTCTCAAGTGTTTTTAATATCATTCAGCCACATCTAATGACTCAGAATCTGCGTCGCATGAACGTCCGTCCTGAGCTTGTCCTATGGGTTCGTGATTTCCTTACCAATCTGAACCATTATGTGAAAAATAGGCAATATCACATCCACCATCATCACAACAAACACCGGCGCCCATCAGAGCTGTGAGATCTCGCCGATACTCTTTTCTCTGTACACACCTGACTGTAAGCCGATCAGAGAAAACAGCAATGATATTCTGGTGAAATATGCGGACGATAAATGCCTGACATGCCTGATGAGACAGCGTACCGTGAAGAAATCGAACTTGACACAAAAAAGACAAAGAACTTAACACAAAAATACAAAGAAGATCATTGAACTTAACACAAAAAAAGACAAAGGAGATCATTGTGGTCTTCGGAAAGAAAAAACAAACACCACCACCACCCACTGTTGCAAAATAAAAACGTGGAACGTGTGACATCTTACAAGTACAAGTACTATTACAGAAAAGCTGGTATGGAGCGAAACACCCAAGTCCTGGTGAAGAAAGGGCAGCAGAGATTCTACTTTATGCGAACTCCAAGAAGCTTCAAAGCGGGCAATACAATTTTACAACTTTTCCACAGTGCGCTTGTAGAAACTGTACTGATGTTCTCCATCATCTGTTGGTTTAGTCAGCTCACAGTAAGAGACAGAATGAAGCTGCAGCGAGTGATTTTCCGATCCTCAAAAATCGCTGGGATTGAATTTCATCCATCTTTTACACATGGAAAGAAAGACTGAGGCAATTTTAGCGGATCCTAGTCCCCCCTGCAGCCACTCTTTGTAACAGCAAAGTCGGGTAAACGATATATCTGTGAAAACCAGAACAAAAAGAAATTCAGAGTTTTTTGTCCCATATGCAGTCAGATTTTTAAACAACGTGTGATGATTTTTTGTTTCACTCATCCTTCAAAAGCGTTTATTCAAACAGATCAAACAAATTAGATGTACATATTAAGTATACAAAGAATATTGGTGAATATTGATGACTCTCTATTTTTTATGTCTCTTAAACTGTTTTGCTTGCAATATTCATACCTGTGCAATATATTTTGTTCCTCTATTAGAATGAATAAAATATGATTATGACTATGACAAGTAAAAGAAGCTTGAATTCGATTCGCTGACGAAAAGGCAACCAATGTAGACTGAATAAAACTGGTGTTGTGTGATCTCGTCTGCGGGTTCCAGAGTTTTGAACCATCTGCAGTTTCCGCAGCTGCGTCTCGGGCAGTCCGTAAAGCATAGTGTTGCCGTAGTCCAAGCGCGACATGACTAAAGCATGAATGATGGTTCTACAAGCAGTGGTGGACAGGCATTTCCTGATCGTTGCGATGCTGCGAATGTGACAGTATGCCACCTGGCAGACACGGCGTATCTGCCCCGCCATTGATATTGTGTCATCAAGTACAAAACCGATGTCGCGGATAAACGGTTTTGGCGTGACAGAGCAGCCACAGACATCAATGACTATGTCAACAAGAAGTTGAACACATTTGCGATTAAGCGCAGCGGAAATAACGACAGCTTCCGTTTTACGTTCGTTAAAAAGAAGGTTGTGGGACACCATCCATGACTATACATCGGCGGTACATCGCGATATGCGGTCAGTGGCAGTTGTAGCATGCGCTGGCTGATCACGCGGTAATTCAACATACAGCTGGGTATCGCCAGTATACATGTGGTAATGGAGTTGGTGGAGTTCGAAGACATGGTTGAGCTCCAGACAGTAGCTTGTAAAAAACAAGGGTTCCAGCACGCTACCCTGCGGTACACCAAAGCATAAATCAACACTTCTTGTGGTGACGATACCGACTTTAACAGCTTGAGTTCGCTGCGAAAGGTACGACTGTATCCAGCGGTGTGCGTTGTCACGTATGCCAATATCGTGCAGTTTGTCTAGAAGCAGACGGTGATCGGCCGTATCGAAGGCGGCACTGAGATCGAACAACACCAATATCACGGTATTCCGATTGTCGAGCGAATGTAGATTGTCGTCCTGTATACGAACAAGGGCTGTTTCACAGCTGTGAGCAGGATGATACGCACTCTGAAAGACATCGAAGAGATCATTCGCGTCCATGTACTGCCGGATTTGCGATGCGACATACTTCTCGAGGAGTTTTGATATGAAACTCAGGTTAGAAATTTCGGCACGGTTGAGGATTCACTCGACAGGTTCACAATGCGTGTTAACACCGGTGCGAGCATAACAATGTTCGATTTAAGCAAAGTCGCAGAAATGATGTCGATGTGAGGTGAAAGTTTGCTAGTACCCTTCATTACCGGATAACATATGTCATTGCCTGTAGCTAGTTCCAAGTCACAAAGAGGATCCACAACACGACAATCATTATTATCTGCGAACACCGACTGCTGGCGCTGCGTACTTATAGTCGCCAGATGTACACGGCTATCAGTGATCTTGTAAGTGATGCGCGAGACGAAACAATCAGCCAATGCACCAGGACCATCATCACTTTTCGGAAATAAAAGTTTAGTGGAGCGGCAAAGTAGGTCGTTTGTGATGCGGTACATCTCTTTGTTATTGCGGGCTGATGATTTAATATTGGCACAGTAATAGGCAGATTTGGCCGAAGCGATGCTTTGCTTGAAAGCGTCACGTGTAAATCAAGTCCGTGTAAATTTCACGATGAACAGTGAGTCGTGTGTGACGCCATTTGCGTTCGACTCGTCTAGACTGCTGTCTCATCCTTTGCAAGTTATCGGTTCTCCACGGTTGCCTGGGACGCACATTTATCGCTCGTTTGATAACGGGTGCATGCTTGTCGATTGTGGCCAAAAGTTGATATATGTATTGTCCACATAAACTGTCAATGTCATTGGCGGGAGATGTGACCATTGGCGAATCGATCAGGTCACGCTGGAACTGTTTCATGTCGATTGCGGCATATTCACGGTAGAATATCTCTTTTCGCACTGGTCGAAGTTTAGCTGAAAAGAGTTTGCGAATAATGACGTGTAGGTTTGTCAGCAGTGACTCTACCGATACGTCTGTTAGCACAGAGCCAGTCACCGGTGAGATCACCAGATCAAGAATATTACCTCGGCAGTGCGTTGGCGATGTCACGTGTTGATGCAGATTAATGTCGCTGATAATTGCAGCCAAATCACGTGCGTCCTTGTCGTCATCATTTCCGTAGTGAACGTTAAAATCACCAAGTATGATGAGTCCTGATTTTTTGCTGTTTGTCTGTAGATTCAGACAGCAACGGTTCTTCGGAGCCATTTCTGAGACAGTCTCGCCGGAAGCGTTTCGTCAAGATCAAGAGCCGGTCTGAGCGCTCTAGGCGGTCGACTTCCATATCAACGGCCGGATCAGCAGATGAGAATGAAACAGTGACACTTAGGAGAACTAAGCGTTCCACTGCTGGCCGCAACCCAAATCCCTATAATCTGCCACGGTCTGCTACTCTCCAGACGACAGAGATATTGGTGCAACCATCGTTTGGCGAATTGAGTGAAGCTATGTCAACCTTAGGAGCCGAGTTGAGCTTAAAGTTAGGCTCCATGTTACAGACAGCTTGGTTGCAGTCGCAGGCAGCAACAGCTAACAATAATCATATGTAGATCACTATTGCAAAAAAGTTTGGTTATATTTGTTCAGTTGCTCATGGGATAGCAACAATTTAATCAGGTGGGTATGTAACCGGCATGGTTACTGGACAATTAGTAATTTATAATTGCCCCACCAATCACCCCACAGGTCACCCAGCAAAGGTCACGCGAGGATACCTGAGGAGCACAGGGTTGATGGTGCCATTACTTGCCACCATATGGCAGCACCCTGGGTAATCTATAGATAATCTAGTTAATTAGTTATTATTATTATAACTATTTATCTTATGGTTAATTGCATTTATTGTGTCCGTTGCTGGTCCTGTTACTAATAATTAAGTTGTTTAAATACAAAATTTACCCAAGAGACAGTGGTCACATGTGGTCAGGGGAGGGGCTGTGTCCCAGTGGGCCAGGCTGATCCCACTGTCAACAAGACAACAACAACCCTGTTTTGGTAAGTTTCTAAATACTTTGTTATACCTTAGAAAATGAATTCTTTCAATTTACAATGGTACCAAAATGTCTACTAGAGAATCTTCCATCTGTCTATGTAAACATATTTATATGTTCAGTTGTAATTACTTAATAATGACTAAGATTACTGATGTGCTAAGAAGATGGGGAGCAAATGAACTGTCTGGACATTAGGGAGGAATGTCTCCACCAGCTGTCTGTTAGCAGCTAGGGCTTAATGACATTTTGAAAGCTTGTAGCCAGTAGCTGGTAGAACAGGTTAGAAAGTTAAGTTTATTCATGTTTAGTACTGTTACATATAGTTAATGTATTATTATAGACAAAATACATTATGCAGGGACTGTGCATGTGTGTATAATTATATAACATTCTGTACAGTTAAGCCAGAATCAGACTGGAGCACTCTCCCTCTCTTTGATGTTGTCGTGATTAATCACCATGTGGCACTGGCTGGGTAGGGTGTGTGAAATATTCCCAAGGGACAAGTGCTTGAGAGCAAGCTGGGGCCACACTAGATAGTAACTTGTAAACAGGGATCTAGTATTGGTTTGGTCATTTAATGTAGCATTGGTATCTTGAAACATTTCTGGTGACACCATTGTGTGTGTGTGTGTGTGTGTGTGTGTGTGTGTGTGTGTGTGTGTGTGTGTGTTTGTGTGTGTGTGTGTGTGTGTGTGTGTGTGTGTGTGTGTGTGTGTGTGTGTGTGTGTGTGTGTGTGTGTGTGTGTGTGTGTGTGTGTGTGTGTGTGTGTGTGTGTGTGTGTGTGTGTGTGTGTGTGTGTGTGTGTGTGTGTGTGTGTGTGTGTGTGTGTGTGTGTGTGTGTGTGTGTGTGTGTGTGTGTGTGTGTGTGTGTGTGTGTGTGTGTGTGTGTGTGTGTGTGTGTGTGTGTGTGTGTGTGTGTGTGTGTGTGTGTGTGTGTGTGTGTGTGTGTGTGTGTGTGTGTGTGTGTGTGTGTGTGTGTGTGTGTGTGTGTGTGTGTGTGTGTGTGTGTGTGTGTGTGTGTGTGTGTGTGTGTGTGTGTGTGTGTGTGTGTGTGTGTGTGTGTGTGTGTGTGTGTGTGTGTGTGTGTGTGTGTGTGTGTGTGTGTGTGTGTGTGTGTATTAGTACTGATTTGTGTAATCGTAGTCTCCAAGGATTGTGTACCTTTATATGTTATAAGGGATGTTAAGCATAACTGATATTGTGTTATTCATGGAGTACATAACATTTTTATTAATTGTAGCTGCCTTTTTTAGCTGAGTATATTTGTTGTACACTGCACCACTTAGGAGTTGACACAGTGTTATTGGTACTTAGGGTTCATTTGATTGTATTTCCAACCTGGGAACACAGTGTTTAAAGACTATAAACCTATGTATCTTATTGGTACTAAGTCTGTCATGGCGTATTGCTGGATAGAAATCTAGATACAAATACCACAGGTGCCAACCTGCTATTTGGTGTCTGAGATAATCTATAGGTAATAATTACGTATCAATGTTATGCAGGGAATAGATGTTTTGAACTCTGTTGATTAATGATCCTGTGTAACCATTGTAGTAGTGCATGTAGTAATAATATTTTTGTATGTTTTACAGGTTTTTTTTATATAGTTTTTGTTATACAAAATAAAGGAAATCACCATTTCCCGTCTTCATGCAATTCCACGGTTACATCAGTTAACCAGGTTTCTTTCAGACACAGAATGTCTATGTCGTTTTCGCATGCGTAATCTGTGATAAAACCGGCCTTATTACGCAGCGATCTGACATTCAACAGCCAGAGCAGTAGTTCAGCTGTCAAGCGCACCGTGGCGATCAGTTGAACGAGATTCGCGCTGGCAACACCCGTTTGTTTACTTGGATGGCAGGTAAGTGGGTGGCCGATGCCCGATCACTGGTTGAATGACACACACACAAGCACACACGTACGCACGCACGCACGCACGCACGCACGCACGCACGCACGCACACAAAACCATACAAAATATACGGCATACCGTGTAGGGCAAAGTACATGTCAACATTGTTTTTAAATAAAAATAAATAAACATACGCATATGCATTAAACAATATATACAATCGTCTCACTCTAATGCAATCATTAATTATTGGACATAAATGAATGTAATTGTCGAAATAAATAATACTTTACCTAATTCCAGTCCCATTTCGTGCGCATGTAACAAGTGGCGCCGCACGGTTGACTTGGGCACAAGTATATTGCTCCAGTGGCAGTGGAGCGTGACCTATTTCTACGCATTGTCAACCAGGTGTAAATTCGTTGTTGATTTTGGAGCAAACGATTCAACCAAGTTACATAAAAGAAACAGATCAGTTTGTAATGGTTTGTCACACAGTATGCTTAGAAAGCAGAAAACGTCGTCGAGCAAACGAGCGAGTGTGCCTTTTTTTTATTCAGTCGCAAACTCCAGCTTGTTGAGCAACTATAGACAGCTGAACGCCCACATGCACAGCCATGCACGTGGCCATGGTAAAACGAGCCAGCATTATTTACATACGCGTCAACAGATTTGGTAAAGATAAAAAACAAACTGTGAAAAGGTAATACAATATGCTAATTATCGTTGTAGCTGTATCTAAATTGCGATGATTACGAAATATAAAAAAATATTGTAAAATTTTTTAATATGCCAAACTGTGAAATGCGCACCTTAATTTCAGCTGTCCAAGATATGAAGACCTTATATTAATGACAGAGGGATGACAGAGCGAGGTCCGCGAACGTAGGTTACTGATATAATACTGCTTCACACAGCTCAGGCTTTCGACCTTTCATTTTATACTTATAACGTAGGAATAGACTTGGGAGAGCGTAGCAACCGCCTTGTTATCGCCCATAAACAACATGGACGCAGAAGTACTACCATGTCAATTGTGAGCGATGTTTTTCTAAGCGACAATGATGACGACGACCTTAAAAATATGCCAGATATGCACACGAGTTCACAGCATCTGCTGTTATGTTGTAAGTTAGTAATATTTATTAAAATGGTATGTAATATTGTAATAAATAAACTACGTTATTTATAACTTCTGAGCCTAGGCTAGGGCCTAGCCCTAGGCTAGGGCCTAGACTAGGGCTAGGCCTAGGGTAGGCCGCATATGTTAGTTGCACCACATTACAGTTCTTTTTTTTGTGCGGCACTTTATTATTATGTATGTCTATGTCATATGTTAATGTTTGTATCCATTCTTTGTAACGTTCATCATTTTAAGATTAACATGCAATGCATACTAAAAAAAATAATAACGTCACTTTTCTTAATTTACAGGTAACAAATAGGGTTCAAAAAGTCTCATGGATACTGAAAAAAATAATAAAATTAAGATATGTAAAATAAATTTTACATCACTTATTAATAGGTGTTTCAGATTTGTTATTTTTTTTACACATATTACATTGTTTTATATCTTCATAAGTTTTATTATTTCAGTCTGAAGGTGGCCGCCTACCATTAAATCAAGGTAATAAAGCCTATAATTTATAGCATATTTTAAATACATTTTACCCAAAAAAATGTTGGGGGTTCTGTGCAATATCTATAAAAAATAATTAATATTGAAATGTAAAAACAAAAATTTGTCTTGTTAAGATAACACAAAAATATTTTATTGAGCAACATAGCACTTTCATTTATATATATTTAATAAATTAAAATAACATACACCTTAACATATGTGTAAATCTTTTGAAACTGAAGTATATTAATAAATTTAATTAATATATACTTGTTAATAACATGTATACATCTCTACATGTATAATAAGTAAAAAAAACTTAATGTATTATACACAAAATGTAATGCTTGTTGCAACAGAGAAAAATCATGATGAATTATTTTATTCCTTTACACAATAGAGCTTGTATTAATAAATATGACAATGTTAAATAAAACATTTTCTAAATAACATGTTTTAATAAGAGTAGTTCGAGTGAAGGACAGCAACAAATTCACATGGACATTATTAAAACTGTTATAATAATCGTGTGCCAATACGAAACAAATACAGTCATAGAATAAGTAATAAAAAAAACTTTGTAATAAAATATTTTTAAATACAATTCTGTGTGAAAAAAAGCAAAAATTGTATGACTTCATCATTTCAGCATGAATAAATATAATAATTTTTTTTGGTTAAATGAAAATTGGTCAGAAATTGTTTAGGGAAAAAAATATAGAGTCATAAGATTTATTCATGTTTTTATTATTATTGTTTCCTGTTTATTCTCTTTTGTTTAGCGTCTCAATTAATTTCTCCATCATTGCTAATTTTCTAAATGATGCCTTCCCCCTGTATCCTTGTCTGTTGTTGTTGTTCTCGCTGAAATGATGAAGCCATTTCCTGAAGATGTTGCATTAAATCACTAAGTGGATAGATGTGGGATCGCCAGTAGATATTATCTACTTAGATTTTCAGAAAGCTTTTGACAAAGTGCCACATCAAAGATTACTACTTAAATTAAAAGCCCATGGTATCGGGGATAGCATAACTGACTGGATAGAACAATGGCTGACTGACAGAAGACAACGAGTTGTAGTAGATGGAGAAGTTTCAAATTGGAAATCGGTTTTGAGTGGGGTACCTCAAGGATCAGTATTAGGACCTATATTATTCTTAATTTATATCAATGACTTGGACGACAGTATAACAAGTAACGTACTGAAATTTGCGGATGACACAAAACTGTTTAGAAAGGTTAATACTGATGGTGATAAACAACATTTACAAAACGATCTAGACAGATTAGTGAAATGGTCTGAGAAATGGCAGATGTTGTTCAATTTTGGGAAATGTAAATGCCTACATACAGGACATGGGAACTTGAATGTAAACTATAAAATGGGAGATACTGTTCTGGGTACTACTGTAAAAGAAAAGGACTTAGGAGTTACAATAAGCGCTGATATGAAAGTTTCAGAGCAGTGCGGTATTGCAGCTTCAAAGGGTAATCAAATTCTTGGATTGATTAGAAGAAACATAACATACAAGGGAAAAAAGTTAATTATACCTCTTTATAAAGCAATAGTTAGACCTCATTTAGAATACTGTATACAAGCATGGAGACCATATCGTAAGAAGGATATAGATACGCTTGAACGCATACAAAGGAGAGCAACTAAAATGATTCCAGAACTGAGAGACCTTAGTTATGAAGAACGCCTGAAAGAATGTGGTTTAACAACTCTAGAAACAAGGAGGTTAAGAGGGGATCAGATTGAAGTTTTTAAGATATTGAATGGGTATGAAAATATTGATAGAAATATGTTTTTCTCACTCAAGAAGGATAGCAGAACTAGAGGACATGAGGTAAAATTAGTAAAGGATCAATGTAGATTGGACATCAGGAAGCACTCGTTCTCACAGAGGACAATAAATGAATGGAACAAATTGTCTACAGATTGTGTAACTGCTAGCAGCGTGAATATGTTTAAAAACAAGGTTGACACATATCTCAGGAGGGCGTGCTATAAGTAGATGAACATTGTTGGACTCTCGATAAGCCAATGGCTTCCTTGTCCACTTGCCATCTGGGCCTTTGGCTTGGATGGCAAATCTTGTTAAATCTTGTTAAATCATTACATTTTCTTTTTCTTTTTTTTTTGCTTTTGGTGGTGTGGGATTGTTTTGTTCATCACTAGAAGAGTGTGTATGTGGTACCTGACTGGACTGTACCACTACATGTGGTACCACATCCACTCTTGTCCAGGAAAGATAGTTCTGCATGGAATTCATGTTTTCTGTGTAATTGTCCAGAAGTTTTGTTACTGTCCTTCACTCTCCTATACGAAGAAACTACAGTTTTCCATCGCCCCCTAAGTTGTTCATTTGTAAAGTCGTATCCGTTGATGTGCATGGTATCTTTCACCCTTTGCCACATGACATTGTGGCAAATAACATTTTCGTCTTTGTCATCGTACATATTCGTACGGACAATGTCAATGAGAAGTTTGGTTGCAGCATTGGTCCACACTGTGCGTGCATGCAAAAGAAACAGCAAATGGTTAATTGTATAATTAACAAGCATTTCATGTCATTTTTAAATTTACACCTCTAATTATGATACACAAAGAGAGGGTAAAAGTAATTATTTTTTATTTTGAAGTGATATAATATAACTATAAAGTATTATCGCGAGTTTACAAACAGATGTGTGTGTGTTTACGTGCATGATATGGTAATGTTTAATAACATGAATGGGTTATGTTATGAATGAAAATGTTATTAATAATTTTTTTATTCGTAAAAATACATTTTCACTCACGTGATGGTAATGTATCTTCTGATGTGCTAGGTGATGATACGCTGTATGACTGTGGTGTAGGCGAAGGTCTTGTGATGGTAGATGTCGGTGTGAGTACTGTGTAAGATGATCGATGAAGGGATGGTGTTCTGCACGGAGTATATGTCTGTTGTGTAGGCATGGTAGTGGTTCTGAAACAAATATGAGAAGGAATTAATAATGAATTGAATAAAACATTGAGCATACTACATTTAAATTATATCATTAAATAGATATCTATCAACACTAGCTTATTCATTAATGCATACCATAATTTAAAACAACACAAAATAACAAAGTTAACTGTCCTTGTCTATCAAATATATTCCCTGGCCACTTACGAAACCGTGTGACCATAATCCAGATATCCAACAGTATGTGGCTCCTGCATACCAAATAAAAAATTGTTTTCTCTACATTTCTATATATTTAAACTACTTTGACTAATCTACAACAAATGATGATTAAAGCTTCTATCAATCTCACCTACCACTACAATATACAAATATATATATATATATATATATATATATATATATATACGTGTAGAATTAGTTGTATGTATAATTTCGCAGATAGTTAAGGAAATAGCATGAGAAAACAAGGATAACTTCACAACATAAAACTTAAAGAATTATCACTACATTATCTTTTCGTTTTCTTAAATATGGGTTACTGTTAGGAGAGATGCAATAAGTAATATGGCATCTTAATAATACATTAAAAACCATGCGTACTTAACACAATCACAAGTGTTATCTCTATCAGACATCTGCAAATATCTACAGCTGTGTTGACCCCTTCTAATAAGCTTAAAGGTAAATTAAAATGTGGTGCTGCACAAGTAGCATTTAATTGTTAATGATTTGTCGTCTGCATTTGATATAAACACATAAATAATTTCCATATTTCCTACATATTATACTATTAATGTAAAACCCCTGCCGCATTGGTGCAGGTGATGTGATGGTAGATGTCCGTGATGTAGAAATCGATGTTTGTCTTGTCTGTGTTTCTACAAATGTTGTAATTTTTTTTATAACATTCTAATTATTTATTCAAAACATCTTGTCACAGCTCTACCTAAATGTTGAGCTGTTTACTATAATGATTTTTGAAACTTTTAAAATGATGCAATATGGCAGTTCATCATATACTTTAATAAAAAAATAGTTAATAAATATATTTTTATCAAAGAAGTGTATATAATTTTAAATCACCTCCACTCATGAGTTTCCGTCCTTCAGTTGCACTCAAAACAACTGCATGTTTTGTGCCATCTGGCATAGTAACATTGTAAGTTCTCCAATATCTGAAGAACAAAAAACAACATGGTGTTTGATATTTCGCAAGTGTTAGATATTTTTGAAATGTCATACAACATTACAAATGTGTTTAAATGATTATATTAACAGCTGAAATCATTTATATACAAAGTGTGGCACTTACTCCAACTTTTAAAAGTAGTTCTTTTTACTTAGAAGTAATATATTTTTATACGAATGTAACATGTGTTGTCACCTAGAATAACAATAAAAATCAATGACCATGCATTATGTTTGTATAATTTTTTCAAAAATATCATACGCCGGATATATTTAATCAAATTTGCTTGTCGATATTTTCACATATGTAATGAAACATAGCACATGCACGATTCTAAATTATTCATAAAAATAGATAATTACTAAAGATGTTGAGCAAAATCTAAGATAATATTTAGGTAAATAGCGTTAAAGAGTAAAACAGATATTATGTCAATACTCTAACAAATAGCTTTTTTTTTTACAATCTTTACTAGTTGTGATTTCATTCCTAAGACACTGCCAATAACTAAATGAAATCTATAGTAGAAAAAATATGATTACATTTATAAATGAAGTAGGTAATTTTTGTATATTGTTATTGACAGTGTTTCATCCTGTTGTTGTTAATAGCACATACAGTATGCCCAGGACTCTTCAGTTAGGTGCATACCATTACATTGAGCCAAATTATAAGTTAGTACTTATTAATAAAAGCTTAAATTGATGGTTATTCGGTAACTAGAACTTTGTTTAAATACATATTATAATTTAAATCAGACTATAAAACACTTAAATAATATTGTTAATTAATGAATATTAAAAAATACAAGCAAACAACTTAAATATAATGCATATTTACTAAATACAAACAAATTCATAAAGTCACAACTCACAAACAAAGAATGTGCAATGGTCGCTATTGAGACATTACAAGTATGATGTTAAAGTGCGAAACACCCATTCACCTTAACATGAAGTAGAGAAAAGAAACTATTGACAAAATGTCTTTTGTATATTAACTGATGAACAAGTAAAGCACAGTGAAAACAATTACACGGGATGTAAATAGGATATATGGAAGTTACGAGTTTCTGATAGAGCTCTTAAAATAGGATATATGGTAGTTGCGAGTTTCTGATAGAGCTCTTAAAATAGGATATATGGTAGTTGCGAGTTTCTGATAGAGATCTTAAAATTATTGAAGCAACCACATAAAAAATAATTAAATAAAGTTAATAAAAAAATAATTTTTATCATTTACACTCAAAATGCTAGCAATTCAATGCATGTGTCTTATGAAATAGGACTGACAATGACCGGGTGGTTTCAAATATTAGCTTATGTGTTATCGTAATGTTAAATATTTTTCATCATTTATTGTGACTAATATATGTAAGGGAAGAAGCTGTTTTTATTATTATTTTGATAGCCCCAACAGGCATAACTGAAAATGCACATAATGAACTTAACTATGAACAGTACATTAATGTCATTAATAAATTATTCATGGATAATCGTACAAGTGACATAAAAACTAAACACATATTGTAATGTCTAGTATACATTGCAAATTCGGTTAAATCCTGTAAGTGTAACTGTCAGACACATGCATACATTAGGCTTAGTTAAATGACAACGTCCTGGATGAAGCATTAAGGGATCATGGCTAAGACATTTTAGTGTTTTACGTAAAATTTTTGGTCGTCATAAGTGTTGACATAGGAAGTTAAAAAAATTTGAAACGATCTCACAAGTGCATTTGAGCAGGGACATTGCAAGGTTTGCTTGTGGGGTGAGGTGTTCGTGTGGTGGGACTGTTGAAGAAAAACCGTTTTTAAAAAATCCGCCGTTTCAAAGATTTGTGAAACTTTGTTCACCCGAATTTGCCTGTGTAATTAGGAAGAGACAGTACAAGCCTTCATTCACTTCTGTATGGTTTCTATGCCAGAGGAAGTAAGACCTCACACAGGGAAATGGAAAAACATATTGCTGATTAAAAGAGCTGCATGGTGATCTCATTATCTAAAACTACCATTGGCATAAATGTAATGTCTAATGATAAATGGTTCCTGTCAAATATATGAAAGAAATAAAGAAAGGAAGTTGTTGATAATGAAATGATGGATTTTTAGATGATTTTAATAGGCGATAATAAATGTGCGGTTTTTTAAAGCTACAAATGTGCGCCGTTAATCGTGCCAATATTTTTTACTATTGACGTGTATAGCATATACACGTATATAAAAAGAGTGAAGTGTATTGCGCATAGAGGCATATTACAATATTTAGAAATGTCTAATTTTGACAAAACTCTACCATCATGTCAGTGGAAGATAAAAGCGGCAGGTAAGAAGTGTTCGAAATTTGTATGGTAACGTTTTCTTATAATCATGCAAAACGCTGACATGGTCACCAATGCAATGGGAAATGACTATCACTGTATGCTGATCAATGTGTGTGATGGCGATAATACAGAAAAACCGTTATTTTATCTATTAGAATAATCAACAGACATATTTACATGCTTATTAACGTATATTAAACATGTGAAATAAACATTATTGCGTTGTCACGTTTTCACAACAAACAGAAAACTACATATTTAATTTTATCTTTTGTACAAATATCACTTAGGGTTCAGCCTCCTGTTACATTTCCCATTGACGACCATGTTAACGTTTCGCACGATTATAAGAAAATGGGACCATCAAAAATTCTGAAACTTCTTTCCTGCCGTTGTCATCATCTCATTGACATGCTGTTCGAGTTTAGTCAAAGTCTCGTACTTCTAACTCTTTTAAAATGCCTGAACGTGCCACACCCGTCAATGTTTACCAATTTCTGCATGAATTACTACGCACACGTGCCTTGTGGCGAAAAAATTGCCAAAAATCCTTCCGCCTATTGAAATCATCTCAAAATCCACAGTTACACTGCCAACATGTTCTACCAGCAAACCTGCCAATGTGCCTGCTCAAATGCAGTTATGTCAGATGATATGATTTTTTTTAAATTACACATACCTAAAATTACTGTGCCCTGTAACTGAGGCATGATCCCTTACCTTTCGTTGTATTCGGCCATGTTTCAAGTCACGTGACCGGAAATTCTCCGATCGCGACATGCCCCGCAGGCGGCGAGGTCGGAGCGGTCCGGACAGCTTCTCCGGTCTGTTCTATTTGACGCGGAGAGATCACGTGACCTCTCTGCGTCAAAAAGAATAGCACTTTTCGCTCCGCGGAGAGGTCGGAGAGACAAAAAGAATACGCCCGTAGACAGTGTTCGAAATGATAGTGGTCTGGAGGGGGGCCAGGAGCCCCCATAAGGCACGAGGATCTCCCATAAGAAAAAAAAACGTAAGCTTGAACTCAACGCCAACGGTTTTCGCAGAACTCAGGTAATCTTTAGTTCCCCTTGTATAGGTACGTGACAAAAAAATTCAACCTACATGGATATACATCAATTGAGTATCATTGTATAGGACCTGAAAAGAACTTTAAAACGCCTTTAAGATATTTGTTCTAGGTTGAATATTAGACAAGTTATGACATTTTAAAGATTAGGTGCACCACCCGTTTTTCGGCCTTGTTTTACTAGAAAAACAAAAGAAAAGTTGTGACCTTTTGGGCCAATTATGGTTCACTTTGAGAATACAAAGTGTCATAACTTTTTTAATACTGAAGAGATTCTAATTAAACTTTAGGGGAGATAGCCCCTTTAAAACACAAACTGTTGATGCAGTCTTCACTTAATTCATGATTTAACTAAATCATCAATTAATGATCTGAATTACTTTGATTGATAAACAATACGCATTCATTGATAAATGAAAATGTCAGAATGCAACATTTCCCCCCCCAATTTTTATTATAGTATTTTTTTCATTGCATCTATACCAAGAAATAACAAATGTGATCATAGCACTTTGTTTCTTTAGCTTTTTTCTATCTTTTTGGTAATAACTTGAATATCAACCATTTCATGGCAGACCTGAATTCAATAAACCTCTGAAGTAAAAATCATGCAAAGTAAAGACATGTAAGGTTCTGCATATCAAGATATTATAATTAGGTCACCCTTAATTAACTGTCTGCCGTAATCGACCGACTCACTGGCCCATATGTGACGACACAGACGTTTTTGTTATAGTTTTGATTGATTTTTGAGGGGTCTTTCATGTATTTTTTCAAAACTTTACTCGATAACTACCCAGCCTAAAAACCTTGGGTAGGGTTACTATTAATATCATGAATAAGGTAGAAACAAATGTTTAGAAAGTTCAAGTAAATGTATGAAGTAATGATACATTTTTTTTAGCAGAATCAACAATCCACAAAATTAACTTAAATTCATAAAATAGAAGGTGCTAAATAATACAGCAATAACAGCCCATTGTACCTTATGTTTGTAAACAACAGCATCAGCCAATCACATTGCAAGAATAGGGTCACGTGACCTAAATGCCAAGAATATCTATATTTTTAGCATGAATAGTATCCTTCAAAATCTTCAATCATCGGCGTTACTAATGCATTATTTTCGTGAAATTAATCGGGAAGCTATTAAATACACCAAAAATAATTATTTTAGTATGATCATGGGGGCCACGGTCATTTGAACGATGACAAACAGAGGGGATTGTCGCTGTGAAATTCAACCCGATCAACCATTTGTCGGTTTGACATGAAATTTTGCTAACTCTAGAAAACAATGTGCTAATAGTTTAATTTGCTTCAGATTTGGCACACACATAGACAAATATATGAAATACAAATTATAAAGGTTTGAAAGAAAAATTTAGCTACCTTCAGGTAAATGGTCGATGACTAACAGTCAAAAACTTTGACGTAAATATTTTTTTACTTCTACAAATCGGATTGGAAAATTTCGAAAACGACACGTCAGCGGAACATGTTAACTATATCATCACAATGAGTGTTCTCCGGGAGCTCCTAAAATACGCCAGCCAAACGCGCAGCAAAAACACGGTCACCGGGCGAACGAACGAGCACGGAGATCGACGTCGCGGCCAAAGCGATTACCGCGTATGTAGGCCGATTGTCGCATACCTACCTTGTATGCTCGGTAAACATTTAGATTTAGCCAAGTCTCTGTTTATGTTGTATAGCTAGTTTTCTTTTTAACGTATTCTTATGTATATTTTTTAGATATTATACTCGTAAACTTCACAACGTGTGTAAACTTGACAACATGTGTATGCAATAATATTGGGTGTTTGTGTATGTGTTTTATTTTTTATAATTGACAAAGTTATTTAATTAATTAATCAATGGAAGAGTCTGAAGAAAATGTTCTGTTTTAGAATGTATGGTTTTAAGACAGACAATAAAGTATATTTTATTTTATTTATTTGAACTCGACGGTTTTCGCACAACTCGATGGTTTTCGTAGGACTCGACATCATTCTGTTGGTAGTTTAGCTGATTCATCCAGGTCACTCTATTGTCATTCAGTTAATTTCTGTTAAAACATCTTAAGAGCGCAATCTGTTGGGTTTCTGCAGTAATGCCACCAACGAGTGTCTAGTTGAGACACATTTTACCTTGGCATTTTACTTCTCAGAATTACAGACACTGTGTCTGCAAGCGCATTATTCCAGTAACAATGGTTTAGAACACAATTTACAATTTAATCAATTAGCAGGTGGTCTTATCCAGAGCGACTTACAACAAGTGCATTCAACTTAAGTTGGTCAAATAACATAGGTCGCTATGATATCAAGCAAGTCTTTTCACAAAAATAGGCGCTAATGGCCATTACAGTGCCTGAAAAGAAGATTTTTAAAGATTTTTTTCGTGGGGCTTGACCAATATTTTTAGGAGACCCCCAAGTATCAGTGGTCATTTCGAACACTGAACGTAGATATAATTCCAAACAAATTTCAAAACAATTCAATGTTTGCAAAGAAAGACAATTATTGAAAACTATGATATTAGGGCCTAGTTACAATTTATAGGACGTATAACAGAAAACACATTTTTTTAAATGACATTATAGAACAAATTACTATTACTGTCGATACGTAGGCAATCTAATTTACATATTGTTTGAATGTTTCACAAATATAAGTTTATTGCTATGAAAATGTACAATAAAAAAGTAAACATCTACACTTAGAATCCAACAATCTTTCTCAGTTTTTTCAACATGTTCAGTCCAACTGTGAATTGTGCCACTTGAAAGTAACTGTGTTATTTATGTGTGTGATCTTATTTTGCAAAGCGATAAGCGGCACACGGATCATGTTATGTCATTATGGCTACTTGTTGCTTCTGGTGAAAACGTGACGTCTTTAGAGCGCCACCTGCCGTCTGCCAGTTCTACTCTCGGACAACGTGATGACTGCGGATTCAGTTTCTCCTGCATCTCGGGGTATTACAAACTCACGAACATCGTCGTGCGTACCTCACCTCACCTATCCTCTTCGGGCCCTGTGGTCCATAAGGCCGAAGTGCATCTCCTCCAGCTCGCTCTGTCAGCTGTTACACGTCTGGCTTCGTTCCAGCTGTTCCACCACAGTATGCGTCTTTCATTTTCAATAGCTGACCGCCATGTTGTATTGGGTCGACCAACCTTTCTTCTACCTTCAGTCGTCCAGGTCAACGCCGTTGTTCTTGTCCATTCGTAGGATATGTCCTAGCCACTTCCACCTTCTTAACTTTACCTCGGTGCTGATTGTCTTCAATTTTGTTTTTGCAAGAATATCTCGATTTGATACAACATATGGCCATCGAATTTGTAGGATTCGTCTTAAGCACTTGAAAAAAATATATATCTAACTTTCTGTTGTCTCCTTCGTTTATTTTCCATGTTTCACCTCCACACAACAACACTGGTTTAACAAGTGTGTTAAAAAGCCTCAATTTAGATCTCAATGTGTATATATTTCAACTCCATATTTGCCTTAGTTTCATGAAGGATACCCTAGCTTTACGAATTCTGTTAACACTGTCATCACCGCCTCCTCCTTGCTTACTGACGTCAGCACCCAGATAGTTATACTTGTCCACTGCCTTTAGCTCTTAATCATCGATTAGTATTATGTTTTCGGGCTTGCTGTTTATCCTCAATATTTGAGTTTTCTTTTTATTTATTCTTAGTCCTGTCCTTGCAGCAAATTAATTCAGTTGTCTTGTCTTTGTTTGCATGTGTGTGTAGCATGATGACATGAATGCTATGTCGTCGGCAAAGTCCAGGTCCTCTAGTTTTGACATGAAGTTCCATCTTATCCCTGTTTTGTTTCCTGCTGTTGTGTTTCTCATTATCCAGTTCACTGCTATCAAGAGGATTAATCCAGACATTACATCTCCTTGTTTAACTCCAGTTTTGACCTTGAACCACTCAGATTCCTCACCTTCGTCTAACACTTCACATTCACTATCTTCGTATAGCATCTGAACCATGTGGATTATCTTGCATGGAATTCCATAGCTCTCCATAATTTTCCATAGACTCTCTCGGTGCACTGAGTCAAACGCTTTTTCAAAGTCCACAAACGTGATGTATAGAGTTGCCTGCCATTCCACTACTTGTTATAAAATATTTAGTAAAATAAATATATGTTCTAATGTGCCTCTCCCACTTGTTCGTCTCTCAACTTGCTGTTAACTCCATCTCTTATTCTGTCAATGAGTACTCTTCCGAATACTTTACTAGGAACAGATGTCAAAGTAATTCCTCTCCAATTCCCGCACTCTGTAAGGTCACCTTTCTTCAGTATTTAAACGATCAGTCCCTGCTTCCATGTTTTTGGCACTTTGTCTTGTTCCCAAAATGTTCTGAATAATTTTACAAGCCATTTCTCTGTTGTATTCATGTCTGCTTTTAATAATTCTGCTGTAATTTCGTCCTTGCCCCCTGGTTTTTTCATCTTCCTTAGCGCTGTTCTAATTTCTGCTTTTGTTATTGGGTCAGTGCTGATTTCATTTATGATCGGATCTATCTCCACATCTGTTACAGGGTCAACTGGGATAGGTCTATTAAGGATTTCCTCAAAGTGTTCTTTCCATAGCTTCCTTCTGGCCAATCCTTCCTTTATTAAATTTCCTCATTTTTCTTTCACTGCATTTGTTGTCTTACGTTTGTCATTACTCAGGGTTTTTGTAATATCATACACTTCTTTCATTCTTCCATTACGTGCTACTTCCTCTGCTTCCATGGCAAGGTGGTTAAACCACTTCCTCTTCTTCACTTCTTTGTCTTAACACCTATATTTATCCATGCAATTCTGCTTAATCCTGTCTTACAATTTACAGTTACAATTTATAGGACGTATAACATAATTTTTTTTTATGACATTAAAGAACAAATTACCATTACTGTCGATACGTAGGCAATCTAATTTACATATTGTTTGAATGTTTCACAAAGATAAGTTTATTGCTATGAAAATGTACAATAAAAAAGTAAACATGTACAATTAGAATCCAACAATCTTTCTCAGTTTTTACAAAATGTTCAGTCCAACTGTGAATTGTGCCAATTGAAAGTAACTGTGTTATTTATGTGTGTGATTTTATTTTGCAAAGCGATAAGCGGCACACGGATCATGTTATGTCATTATGGCTACTTGTTGCTTCTGGTGAAAACGTGACGTCTTTAGAGCGCCAACTGCCGTCTGCCAGTTCTACTCTCGGACAACGTGATGACTACGGATTCAGTTTCTCCTGCGTCTCGGGGTATTACAAACTCATGAACATCGTCGTAGGTCCACCCCTGTATTTAATGATCTGCCTTCCGCAACGACTTCGATTGTTCACGGCATGTTGAATTAAATCAGTCTATTTCAGATTTAAATACTCCAACCCCCTAAGTGGCCGAACAATTCTAGTTTTCTTGACAATAACTACAAATCTCAGACTACAAATAGCAATCGGTAGCAGTACTCAGTATTTATAAAATTTTCAAAGTAGGCAGTGTATATTTTGAAATATAACAGTAAACAAATGACTACGTTGATGAAAACACACTAACATGAACGTAGAAGTGAGATCAATATGGCTATGGATTTTTCAATTAGCGATAACCCATTCGCCTGGACCTCGCCTCATACTGTTTCTATACAGGTATATAAGTTCGCCCTAGTTAACAATGCCTATCCGAAGTTGCCTCTATCCCAAGGACAAATGTGTGTTCACAGGCGACCGGTCTCAACAGGGTTACAAAAGTGACGTGTTACTGTTTCATATGCGCGATTCGTTTAAACGCCACTCGTACCGGCCTCCGTTTCAGAATAATATATAATGGAATCGCCAACACACACGTACCTGAATTTGTATATCGTTCAGAACTGTAACAATATGTTACTGATACGTTAATAGCCATTGTGTGTGTATGTGTATGTATATGTGTATGTATGTTCGTCATAATATATGATGAAATCGCCAGCACACACATATATGTCAATTTGGATAAAAGTGTTTGTGCGTGCGTGCGTGCGTGTGTGCGTGCATGCATGTGTTAATAGCCATTGTATGTGTGTGTGCGTGCGTGCGTGCGCGCGCGTGCAGATGTGCGTGTGTGTGCGCGTACGTTGCGATCCAGGGGGTGTCCCTCAGGTGCCCGGGCATCCCCATTTATTTTTTTCATCACGTCATAATTAGTCACCGAGACACCGCGAGGTGACACCCTTATGCACTTGTTCGTCAGATGAGGACATTTCTAACATACAAATCCAGGACGTTGTCACCAATATACCATCGCATGTCCCCAGTCATTCTGATTTGCCCCCCCCCCCAGAAGAAGCCACCTCCATGACGCCATCCATCTCAACACTGATAAGAACCATGGCAATGTTTTTCTAGAAACGCATTTGTCGACCTAAACAATAATGCCCTGTACACCAGATAGGTAATACCGAAAGAAGTTGTTGCCATGATCGGGGAACAGATCCAGCAGAAGATCATGTCTGAAGTAAGAAAAGTGTTTTTATTCTGTCAGCGTTGACGAGGCATGTGACATATCGCACAAACCTAAACGATGAATAGCAGAAGACCTGTGGAGAGTGATTTATATTGTGTTACTTTGCATGCAGTTACAGAAACGATGAATAGCGGAAGACCTGTGGATAGTTATTTATATTGTGTTACTTCACATGCAGTTACAGAAACGCTCCAGCAGTATGGCCGCGACAATCCCTGTCTCTCTGTCCTACCAGGGTAATAACTATGTCGCCACCGGTTAACAAGGATTACCCTAGCAGGTGTATGAAGCACATTGAACCAATGATGTTATTGTTGTAACCGCGGAATCGCATGAAGACGGGAAATGGTGATTTCCTTTTTTTTTGATATAGTTTTTGTTATACAAAATAAAGGAAATCACCATTTCCCGTCTTCATGCGATTCCGCGGTTACAAAATGGTGTCAGAAGTGGGATGAAGACAACAAAATAAACCCCAGCTGGAAGGAATGATGACATCACGAGAATGAAGATAACTTGACGTCCATCAGTCAGCGCTAGCAGAAGTGATGTGAGGCTCCGATAGCTGTGCAAGGAACATCGATGCTGCTAACATCTGCTGTTGTGTTGCGGGTTGCATAATGCAAGTGACTGTGAGACGTCGATGATGATTCCGAAGTGACGAACATTCAAGGTGGCAACTTCCGAGGTGACAACTTCGTTTGGTGCCTACATGAGTAGGACCAGTTCCGAACAGAACCGAGTGACACGTTTGAACTGTGACAGGGACACTACAGAAAATGTCATGCCTGTAATAGCTATGTGTAATGTTGTTTTCTTGCAGCGTGTGTATCCTTGAACTGGTACAGGCCAGATATTGTATGTTATGTATAATGTTTTTCTTGCAGCTTTTCCCTGCAGCTTGGGTATTATTACTGATTTGTGTAATCGTAGTCTCCAAGGATTGTGTACCTTTATATGTTATAAGGGATGTTAAGCATAACTGATATTGTGTTATTCATGGAGTACATCAAATTTTTATTAATTGTAGCTGCATTTTACCTGAGTATATTTGTTGTATACTTCACCACTTAGGAGTTGACACAGTGTTTAAAGACTATAAACCTATGTATCTTATTGGTACTAAGTCGGTCATGGCATATTGCTGGATAGAAATCTAGATACAAATACCACAGGTGCCAACCTGCTATCAGTACTAATACCCACACACACATATATATATATATATATATATATATATATATATATATATATATATATATATATATATATATATATATATATGCAGTGTCTATAATTTGTTCCTTAAGATAGTTATGGATGACCGTCAAATTAAATGTTTCCTAACCTAATAGTAATACTTCATGACAACCCATAAAACCAAAATAACAATGCTCACCCCAACTGGGCACTGCAGGCCAAATCAAAAATGTAAAACTGTGTCAGAGCACCGACTCAGTGCAACCACATCCTGCATTTTACAGGGGGTCATCTGCACCTGTAAATGATATACAACCAATTATCAGTTGTAAATTAATAAACAAAAGAGTGACTAACTACATTATTATATGTATGCTAACACAATGGTGTCACCAGAAATGTATCAAGATACCAATACTACATTAAATGATCAAACCAACACTAGATCCCTGTTTACAAGTTACTATCTAGTGTGGCCCCAGCTTGCTCTCAAGCACTTGTCCCTTGGGAATATTTCACACACCCTACCCAGCCAGTGCCACATGGTGATTAATCACGACAACATCAAAGAGAGGGAGAGTGCTCCAGTCTGATTCTGGCTTAACTGTACAGAATGTTATATAATTATACACACATGCACAGTCCCTGCATAATGTATTTTGTCTATAATAATACATTAACTATATGTAACAGTACTAAACATGAATAAACTTAACTTTCTAACCTGTTCTACCAGCTACTGGCTACAAGCTTTCAAAATGTCATTAAGCCCTAGCTGCTAACAAACAGCTGGTGGACACATTCCTCCCTAACGTCCAGACAGTTCATTTGCTCCCCATCTTCTTAGCACATCAGTAATCTGAGCCACTATTAAGTAATTACAACTGAACATATAAATATGTTTACATAGAAAGATGGAAGATTCTCTAGTAGACATTTTGGTACCATTGTAAATTGAAAGAATTCATTTTCTAAGGTATAACAAAGTATTTAGAAACTTACCAAAACAGGGTTGTTGTTGTCTTGTTGACAGTGGGATCAGCCTGGCCCACTGGGACACAGCCCCTCCCCCTGACCACATGTGACCACTGTCTCTTGGGTAAATTTTGTATTTAAACAACTTAATTATTAGTAACAGGACCAGCAACGGACACAATAAATGCAATTAACCATAAGACAAATAGTTATAATAATAATAACTAATTAACTAGATTATCTATAGATTACCCAGGGTGCTGCCATATGGTGGCAAGTAATGGCACCATCAACCCTGTGCTCCTCAGGTATCCTCACGTGACCTTTGATGGGTGACCGGTGGGGTGATGGGTGGGGCAATTATAAATTACTAAATGTCCAGTAACCATGCCGGTTACATTGTTAAGGTGGGATAAGGTGCAATTTGACATTTCTCGCGCGAACATACCGTATGCCCCTACAGGCTTGGCGATTTAAATCAAGTTGATTTAAATTATTGATTGAAACCATGATTTAAATCACTTATTTTTTTAATTTAAATCATTGATGTAAATAACTAAATTTGTTTTGTTTTGATTAAAATAATTAGATTCCCTACATAAAACCCAGGTTTTCGTTTTGGACCTATTGAAAACATATGGTGGACCTCCCATTACCCACATCTTGTTTAATTATGTAGTTAAATGTCTTATGGTCATGCAAAATATACTGTTGACGCCAGTTTAGAACTGCTACTTTAAAATGCAGAACAAATCCAACAGCAATGGTGTGCTCATTTTGTACTAACTGTTAGTCTGGGAGGAAGCTATAGCTTCACTCTGCAGAAACAGACTGAACTTGCCAAAATCAAAGAAAATCTAGGCAATTGTTTGGACAGTCCCAATTTTCCAAGTCAGTAGTGAATAAGCTCAACTGTAAGATTGCACACTTGTCGTGGACTCAGCGCGCCTCACAGAACGGGTCATCTCGATCTCGATCGCTGTTACCGTCGTCAGGTACCATGACCAACATCATGGGCCAGTCGATATGCTTATCGTGTAACATATCAAGTACACGAGAGACAATTGTGTATTTGAGGGTTTTTACATACTCCGTGGGAAGTATTCCCATCACATCACGTCCATCAGCAATGTTCTGGATACAAGCAAACTGTTTTTCTTTCAGTGCAAGCTAAAAATGTAACGACTCTTGCTCTGCCGATAGCACGTGCGACTCCCCAGAATCTGGACGCATACCAAAGGAGGTTGGCAGGCTCATGTCATGGCAGTATATATTTACATGTTAAGTTCCGCCTACTTGGTAAGTTTTACGGGCTCTTGTGTAGTTGCTGGATGCTATGAATTTACGACATTGTGTTATATGCGTATGTACATGGTTATACATTGATTTATTAATAATTCCGAAAACAAACTATCGCAATCGTCATAATCTTCAGGATCCGGATTAATCTTTAGAAATATAAACCGTATTGAAACAGCAACATAGAGGTATATTATTCTTTGTGAAATGTAGGATTTTAGTTTTAAAAGAACCGGATGATTAATGTGTTAATTTGTTCTTCGCATACGTGCCCATTCCTCGTTACCTCCCAGGCGCATTACTGCCACGTGTTGTCTTTTAAATAATAATAATAATTTTTTATTTCAGGCAAAAGTCCATAATATATACATACAATACAAGTAAAAACTGGGCAAGCACTTGATATCAGTTTCATATTTTCATAAAAGTTTACTACTCACAACAGTGTATATTATGCTAACATGGAACGTGATTAAACAGTAATTATACTGTTGTCTCTACATAGCTAAAACCCAAGATACAGTATCCTTCACTAATCACTACCAGTCCCATTACTGGAGGCTGAGTCTGGCACACGTGCTCCATAGTAAGGACACAAGCCAGATAAGGTCACATGTACCCCTGAGAATAAAACTAGTCATAACTCTAAATATCTACTAACACTTTTGATTAAACTTACACCAAATGATACGCAACTTTTTCATGTTTAACATCATGGTAATATTATAAATAGCATTTTGGTTAATACATTCTGTGACACCAAGTGATAATGATGCTGTCCTGCTCAGGTCATATCAAAGGGTCAGTGCAGTTCCCAGCATCTCACGTGACCACTGCCACATGGCAGGTTTAATCACCTAGTAATTCATTTAAACTGCGTGAAAGTGTATATGTTTAGTTATATACTTAGATAATCCACCAAAATAAAAGAAATATATCCTAAGAAACAATAATAATAAAAAAGTATGTTTAAATGTATATGAGTGCTGCCACCTTGATGGACAAACACAGCAAATTATACGCCCTGTCACATTGTAACAAAGTTACTACTGCTATCAAAGACAACCACGACACTGTTTTCGATAAGGGAAATGCAAGTTAATTTAATTTTTATAAATTGACAAAAGCAAAGAGTACCAACAAAGTGTCACACATTTTAATATTATAACTCATGAATGATGTTACGACCTCAGATAAGTGATTAGTTTGAGTTTATGGAATGAAAGCTGACGCGAACGCTGTATCCAGGGGTCATGCCTCACTTACACTTCCTGTTGTATGTAGGTCACAGTAATTTTAGATATGTAAAGTTTTCAGAAAATCATATTATCTGACATAACTGCATTTGAGCAGGCACATTGCCTAGTTTACTGGTAGAACTTGGATTTGTAGATGATTTTAATAAGTGGAAGGATTTCTGGCAATTTTTTGCCACAAGGCACGTGTGCGTAGTAATTCATGCACATATTGGTAAATATTGACAGGTATGGCACATGCAGGCATTTTACAAGAGCTAGAAATGTCTAATTTTGACTAAACTCGATCAGCATGTCAATGAAATGATGACAACGGCAGGTAAGAAGTTCCAGAATTGATCTTTTACTTTCTGACCTAACCATAAAAATGACCACCTAGAGCACCCAAACTTCTCCTCATATATCTACTATACATATACACATGTTACGCGGCCAAAAAAGTACATTTACTTTCTCAAAACGATATATATAATGTATGTATGTATAATTTTATATATGTATATATATATATATATATATATGTATGTATATATATATATACTCACACTCACAATTAAAACACAGAAATACATAATTGTAATATTAGCGCCACCGCACGGAGTTTCGGTGAAACAGAACGACGCCTTGTCATATGCATCGATTTTACGGTAGCCTTGGTGCTACGCGTAGGCGATGTTTTGGTTTAATTCTTTTTAAAATTTGGAGAAAGTAAATGTAATTGTTTGGCCACGTAACATGTGTACATGTATAGTAGATATATGAGGAGAAGTTTGGGTGCTCTAGGTGGTCGTTTTCATGGTTAGGTCAGAAAGTAAAAGATCGCCCAGAATTGTTGATGGTCAAGTTTTCTTATTATCATCAAAAAACATTAACATGGCCACCAATGGAAAATGTAACTATAGGCTGAACCCTCCCTGCGAAGATGTGTGCGACAAATGGTGGCGCCACAGCGCGGAGCCTAATAATCAAGGCGAGTAGCTCTTGTGAAGTGATCACCAGACGTCACTACTGTCTGAATCCCTACAGGACGCATGCGCAGAACGAGTGCTATAGGCTTTATCCGTCGTCAGCTCACAGCGAACGGGAGTGAAACGTCAATTTAGGACCCAGTAGCTGAATGGCCATTGGATTTAAAGGATAATAACTAGTATAATCATGTAGGTGAAAATCGCTGTTTTAAAAGATATAGGCATATAGCAGTAGTATATAAATTAATTAGATGCAACTGTTGTTAATCTGGGCGATAATAAGTCTGCAGCAATGGCCCATGCAGTTTTTGTTGGTTTCCAGCACTCGGCATGTTTTATTAATTGACTAGTATATATATATATATATATGGTAATCGTTTACTTAACTGGCCTAAATTATTAGAGGTTTATGCCGACGGTTTTTACAGCATTTTTGTACCTGAATGCGTTCCTTACATCATTCCGCATATGCTCCACGGCACTAAAAAAATGTCATATTCTTTTTAAATATTGTGTTTTAGGCCACTTTTAATCAGTTTTACACATCAAAACAGCGGAACCAATTGCATGATAAACATGGCGCGTGTGCGATTTGCGCATTAGTCACGCCTCGGTGCCATCAGAACCGCGAAGGCGATTTTTGTGTGTATCGCGTGTACAATTACGCATCGTAAAAAATTAAGATAAAAAAGAGAAAGTAAGCTCAAAAAATGTTTCAAACGAAAGAATTCTACAAAAAATAAAAAAATTCTCCCCAGTTTTTATATTAAACGCAACATTTATAGAGCACATACAGTCACTTGTAACGTAATATTTCATCTTTTATTTAATTAAATATTTGATGTTGCAAATATTGTTTTTTTTTTTAAATTATTTGGTTGATATTAGATGTTATGCGCATGCGCAACTACAAGGGGACATCTCATTGCATTTCATTGTTAATATAATAAAATTTTATTTCATTTAATTCATATTATCTGTCGTTTGGTGAACAAAGACTATTGTTTTTGTAATTAAAAATTATACTTGATATTGCATGTAATGCGCATGTGCAACTTTAAAGGGACAACTCATTGCATGTCATTGTTAACATAACTAAATTGAAAAGAATGCATGGGTTAATTATCTGTCGTTTGGTGAACAAAGGTTATTGTTTTTGTAATAAAAAAATATACTAATGATATTGTATGTCATGCGCATGCGCAACTTTAAGGAGGGAGTGAAGGAGTACTTTAATTTAATTAAGTCAATTTATTTAAATTTACAATTTAATATAATCTCTTTACATTAACATGTTCATTTAAATAATTTACAAATAATAATTAAATTATATGCATATTCATATTTTTGGGGTACACCAAATACATATTTAGTTTTTTCAATAATTCTAAACTGGTGAGTAACCAAACCACATATGTATTGCTTTTCACGTATATGCTGTGTCTATGTGCAGTTGTAGTATCACCGATTTGTCTGAATACACATTTCTTGATCGAATGACTGAAAACACATTGACAGCTCACATCCAGCGGATACATAATCCTGTGTATTCGATGGTTATGCGCTCGTCACGGCAGTTCGTGCAAATGCTACACAATTTCTTTTGTGCAACTGCCGAGGCCCTCGGTGCGCGGAAGAAAGCCACACGATGTAAATACTTACTAAATAGTGTTATTATTTAGGCTTGGGCAAGGATTTCCTACAGCAATTTACCTTATTCCTTTCATCCTGTCTCCCTATGTCCCGTCTCCTTCCGTCCCGTCTCCCTACGACCTGTCACCTTACCTCCTCTCAACCTCCTCCCAGGCTGAGGTGAGTTCACCCTAGCATCTCTCTCGTCGTCTTCCCCCACTTTATCCACTGTCCCCTCACCAGAACCACTGGCACAAACCACCTGCTCCCTTCCCACCACTGCCACAATGAGCAGCCTCAGCTGTTCTAACTCCAATTCAAGTTCCTTCATCCTCGTACATCCCCTACACTCAAAACTAAAACTATCCGTCTGAACCTCAGCCAAGGACTTCTCACACCCGGACTTGACGAAGTCCACCCAGTTGCTACAACTACTGCATATTAAATGCCTAGTGGCCTTTAGTTCTTTACATATAACTGGCCAGTGATGGTGATGATAACGAAACTGACAATGATGGCTTGTAATGATAATGAAAAGTTATGTAGTCCTATAATGATAATAATACATTTCTGTTTTTACGTAATTATTGTGGCAAGCATACTGAATACTCTGTGACGACTCCATCCCTTTAAGAAAGCTAAATAACTGTAAACTTTTGTGTTTTATTTATTACGCGTCAAAATCACACTAGCAGTTACAATAGTGTAGCACATGGATTAATTAATTACTAATATGTTAATTAATGTTATATATTTTGTTGAATGTGTGTATGCGCAATGACAGGATGCTTTTAATTCACATGTATTATGAGAAACTAATTAATGTTATTTAATATGAACAATTACAATTATTTCTGAGCTATATATTCTTCTTCCCATTAATCACTGGCAAGGTGGTACTACATCACGATTTCACAGGATATTGCTGCAAAAACGGACAACACAGAATAACTCCCTCCCTCCCTCTCCCCCTCCCTCCCCATCAGAAGGAAACCAGACATGCAATATCAGCATAATTTAAAAACAACCTTTGTTCACCAAACTACAGATCATTTAACCCTACATTCTTTTAAATTTAATTATATTAACAATACCCCTCCCCATCAGAAGGAAACCAGACATGGAATATCAGCATAATTTAACAAAAAACTTTTTCACCAAACGACAGATAATTTAATCCCTGCATTCTTTTAAATTTAATTATATTAACAATGACATGCAGTGAATTTTCCCTTTAAAGATGCACATGACATGCAATATCATCAGTATCATTTTTAATTACAAAAACAATAATCTTTGTTCACCAAATGACAGATAATTTAACCCAAGCATTCTTTTAAATTTAATTGTATTAACAATGACATGCAATGAGATGTCCCCTTGTAGTTGCGCATGCGTATAACATCTAATATCGACCACATAATTTTTATACAAATAATATTTGCAACATCAAATATTTCATTAAATGAAATATTACGTTAGAAGTGACTGTATGTGCTTAATATGAAAACTGTGGAGAATGTTTTAATTTTTGTTCTAGAATTTCTTCGTTTGAAACATTTTTGGAGCCAATTTTCTAAATGTTTTCTCTTCATTTTTTACGTTACGTAATTGTATGCCCAATACACACAAACATTGCCTTCGTGGTTCTGATGGCACCAAGGCGTGACTAATGCGCAAATCACACACGCGCCATGTTTATTATGCGATCGGTTCCGCTGTTTTGAGGTGTAAAACTGATTAAAAGTGGCCTAAAACACAATATTTTTAAAGAACTTTTTTTATTGGAACATATGGGGAATGATGTAAGGAACGCATTCAGGTACAAAAATGCTGGAAAAACCGACGGCATAAAGTCCTAATAATTTAGGCCAGTTAAGTAAATGATTACCATAGTCATCTGTCATGGAGGGTTGAAAGTAAAGACATTTATTGTGGCCGAAGCTCGTTTGATGTATGAATAAGGAAACGATGGTGTATAAAGGTTGGTAATGGGCATATTTTATTGCCAATTGGTATGCACTTCAAGCATACCAGGAATATAAAATGAACATATAAAGCATTGTATACACAAGCCTTAGCTCAAACAAGGCAATGTAAAGTTACTGAAGTACACAAAGACAAACAGTAAATATATACATATATCTATACAATGCATGAAACTGCGACTCTACATGACATCAAAGGTGAGGGGCAATCTGCCACAGGTGCTACTGCCAAATTGTCTGCATGTCTTGAACACGCAGGTTACGACCCTGGCCTTTATAAGTGCCACTCATTTCGGATCGGAGCCGCAACAACTGCTGCTACAAGGGGTTTTACAGATAGGCAAATACAAACTATGGGCAGATGGAAATCTGCAGCCTTTAAGCGTTATATTCGCATTCCTATGATGCAACTATAAATTTTCCATTCGCTAGTGCTGCTGCTGCTTGTCTCGGTTTCATGTGTACAGTATCGTATGTTCTGGTCTGGCTTGCTCAGCCGGGTCTGGGAGTCGGGCTGGCCTGTCGATATATTGTATACTAGACATGGACATATTCTACATACATTTTATTTGTATGGGTAGCTTGTGCATATATTATACAGGGCTTCTGAAGTGTACTGGACTAGCTTGCTCAGCCGGGTCTGAGAGTGAATCCGGGGCATTTGGGAAGGATTGTCTGTGCATTGCACGTGCAGCCTAATCTATGCTTTATTAATTTTTCTTATCATACTATGGTCCGTGGCTATACAGCAATCATGTGGTGTACTGGTCTGGCTTGCTCAGCCTGGTCTGGGAGTCAGGCTAGTGCAGCAGCTAATGCTTTATACTGCTAGTGCAAACATTATATTATGTCGATGTTTGGTATTTAATTTTTGTTTCGCTGAATGAATGTATAGGTTGGTAATGTGTTTACACTAGGGTGGTGTACACATTTGCAACTGCGTTTCCAATTTATGTATCATACTTAATCGATTGTTTGTATTTCATTTATGTGGCCTTGGGTGGGGGTGGCACTCCTCACTACGAGTAGCACCCGTGGCAGATTGCCCCTCACCTTTGATGTCATGTAGAATAGCAGTTTCATGCATTGTATAGATATATGTATATATTTACTGTTTGTCTTTGTGTACTTCAGTAACTTTACATTGCCTTGTTTGAGCTAAGGCTCGTGTATACAATGCTTTATATGTTCATTTTATATTCCTGGTATGCTTGAAGTGCATACCAATTGGCAATAAAATATGCCCATTACCAACCTTTATACACCATCGTTTCCTTATTCATACATCAAACGAGCTTCGGCCACAATAAATGTCTTTACTTTCAACCCTCCATGACAGATGACATAAATGACAACTTATGGCACAGCCAGAAGTAATTTTATGTCTTGTAATGGATGGTGCCATGATCCAAACCCGGTTACATCCTAACACCCCTATGCCACGCATGTGGAAGTGTCCAGTGCAGGGCATCTTGGGATAGCTAGCCCATGCAGTTCAGACCGGGTTTGAGAATTACCGAAGTAAGTTGTATTGTTTTGAACTCGCTTGTATCTTGCTTTGACCTCCACCGCCCCTCCTCCACTTAGTTATTAACCTCTCTTAATACATTCTTACCTAAATTTTTCGATGCTAATGTGTTTGCAATATCCCACATCTCTTCTGCCAGAAGTGATGTAGGATATTGCAAACACACAGAAGTTCTGGTACAAAAAGTGCATATAGTTTTTTTAATATTGTCTTTTATGGTATTTTAAGTAATCAAATCATTGCTATGAATGTATGGCGATCTTTCGAAATGCGCAATTTTGCTGTAATTGTTATATTTTGTATAATTGAAAATGTATTTCAATTACTTACAGGTCTTCTTCTGGCTATTAGGTTGTACTGCCTCTTATGCCAGCTCTCGCGTTTATCGTCAGTTCAGATTGATTAATTACAGTATGTTTTATATCACAAACTACCTGAACGAATTGTCAATAAAAATATAATTTAAGTCTCACATGAGTTGAAAATCAAGAATTGTAGTTGCCACTTTTAGGAAATCGTGAAGATTTCTTGTTCTGTTTTAAATACCAATAACTAAAAAACTCTTTGTACTAGAACTCTGAGATTTGGCCTGCTTATTCTCCACTATATATAGTAACATACTATAGTTCCACATCTATATATTACCTATTCCATCTCTACTAAGAAAATTATGTAGTTACCAGTGCAGTTTTTGACCCACGAAGGTTTTCGACCCATTGAAATCTCGCTTGATATCGCGTTAGAGACATCACATCGTCTGTTTACGACAATAACGATACAGAGTCTTGTCTGAGCAAAATATATTTTGATATATAATATAACATGGAACATGTTTATGATATACATACCTTGGTATAAACCGTCTTTGCATGCTTACCAGACATTATTATTGAGCGTCTGCTGACGCGTGTCTTGTTCTTGGCCACGTGACAATAATAGCCTTTTTTGTGGTAGTTGTATGGCAAGCTAGTCTTGTCATAAAGTAGGAATAATTAAAATGTGTTAAATATACGAGAAAAAAATTACTACATTAACGTTATATATTCAATAAAAATATATGTGTATGTATTTTATAAAGCGCTATGTCAAGTCTGGTTGTTATAAAAAGTTGACGTAATTGGAACAAAGTCTGTACGGCTTGCCATAAATATAGGTCGAATTCCTCCGGTTTCCTCGACTCGCGCGATATGGTTCAGACGTTCAATATTTGTAAGTTTTTCACTCAAAACTACTGTTTTAATAATTTGTTTGCATTGAATAAATGAAGTAGCTTTTGCTGATTTGGTATATATCGATCTCTTACACAAAATGTTTCTTCAGATTTTTTTTAAACGGCATATTCTATTAGTAAGTCGAAAACTACATCGACCAGTATACATATTGTTGTCAAATGGAATAAAAAAAACTTGTGAATGCATAGTTCTAGATTATATTTACTTTTATAATGTACCTAGATCATTCCACGTGCATTCAACCAATAGTCAAAAAGTTGATATCTCAGAATTTACTTAAATTGCAACTAAGTGGCTATGCTTGAGCACTTGTACAAAAGAACTAAGCATTTACGTGCAAATTGTCTCTGTAATGCCCTAGCTATTATAATATGAACAAGGGTTAAAGGGCCCCAAATCGTACCTATTATTTTTATATGTTTTCATATTTTACCTAGTTAGTGCCTTTGAGCAGGTTTATCCAAATATTTGGTGGTGTGGCACATTATAAATGCCTAATTTATTACCTTATTTAGTGAAAACATTTCACACAATTATTAAACAACCTGCTCGCTATAACACACCTATTATTATTTTTTTTATCCAAACTATTAGGCTATTAGTCATATCAACATTAGCATATTAGTTATGAAAATGTCATTGGATTATGTTATTTCAACAAGCCAAAACAGTTGATTTGGGTAAGGCTTAGATATATTTTTTAATATATAATATATATTTTTCTTTTATTGTTTTTTATTTTAACAAACATTGCGCTACTAGATGTGTGTAAGTGAAATCACCTTGACGGTGCGCATTTTTAAAGATTGCCATACCTTCATTACAGGTGTAGCGATGTTTCGATCACTTAAATTACCCTAAAAGACAATACTTTTAAAGATTGTGTGCGCTTTTTGTGCAGGAAGTGATGTGGGATGTTGCAAAGAACACATTAGCATCGAAAAATTTAGATAAGAATGTATTTAAGAGATATGAATAATTTAGGCCAATCTAGTACATGTTTATATATATATATATATTATAATATATATATATATAGTGATATATACCCCTCGTAAGACCATCATATTCAGATAACCACAATATATATATATATTATATATATATATACCACTAAGGAGGTCAATAGTGTCACGTGACCCTTCAGGCAATCACCTTATTGTACCAAACTCGTTAAAACATCCCATTATCTCTGTTGATAAGCTAAACTGTGAGAATAAACTTAAACTATATGAAAGTGTAATAATATACTAACATTGCAACCATTTTTTATGTGTTGCTGTGTGGCATTATTATCGGGATATTAGCAAGCAAAGTTGAAATTTCGATGAACCTGATTTTGCGTCTCCTTGGCTGTCTTTGGGTGACAAATTAATTTACCCGGCTTTCCCGCTGCATATAAAATTTATCCAATCAGACAGTTCGCAAGAAGGGGTGGATTTTAAATTGTAAAAGTGAATTTACTTCAAGAAATCAAAGATGGACGAAAGTGGTACGATGTATATATATATATATATGATATGTTTGGTTTCTGCAATATTAAATCATTACAAATATATTTAGTTCAGTAGCACTGTATGTTAAACAGCACACTGATTTGATCTTAAAGTGATGTACCCTCTGCTGTAAAACACCAGGCCATTTCGCAGATGCAACCACATGGCGCGTGGTCACGGCACATTGAAACATCGCAGCAGCACTGCGCATGCTCTAGGGTCAGCGTGGCTGTATTTTTGTGTTAATTTATTTTATTTCCACTCGTATTTCACTACTGTTTCTGCTACAAAAACATACAAACCTATATTAAATGTAAATTAAAGTGGATGTGTTTTCACAATAGTTCTGTCTTACCCAATTGGTGAAAATAAATGGAGTGCTATGTTTTAGTTTGCCAGATAGTCAATATTGAACAAAATATTTCATTTGTAAATGCATATTGACATGTTTTCAAATATTTTTTAACGCACTGCCACTTGTATTTGGTTCATTGTGACATCAATATATATATAAGGTATGTGTTCAAGTACTCGAGTACTTGTGTACTTAAGTACAGCAAGTACTGTACTTGGACTTGTACTTGCCATTTTGCAGAGTGCTGTAATTGTACTTGACCGTCAAAGTACTTGCCAAATCTCAAGTACTTTTTTCCGATAAATATTTGGCTCTATCATACTCATACTCAATGTACTCAGATTTTATGAGTACATTACGAGTATATAATACTTTCTCAATATATGCTGTGAAAATTAATTTATTTGTAGTTAACAAAATGAAACTTTCCTTAAGTATTTCAATGTTCAACTATTTTTTTTAATACTTTGTTATTTCTGATTGATTACCCCTTACCATCCCTACAAATAGTACACCGCCATTCTCCAATAACCTTGACTATGATACCCAAAAAAGGCAACATGCAGCATCTTTTCCCAGTCAGAAACCCCCTGTTAAGCAAACAACTGTTTAATTAACCACCAGGATGTCTATAAATACATTAAGTCCTATTAATATTGTGTTAATTGTAAACATTTTATTAAGCAATGCAACTACTCAATCATTAAAATTGCATGATATTGTTTGTTTATGCATTAATTAGGCTAATTAACATTAATTAGTTAATTATTATGTTAAGTATGACTTTCTTCACAAGTATAAATTTTTGCAATCTGTGTACAATGGGTATACACTCTGCCAAGTTTGATTGCTGTGTTTTAAGTAGTTTATAAATATGTAGTTTGTGAATAAAGCAGTTTGGAATTGTTCATAAAAGTGCCCATTTTGGTGGCATCCATTCTACATGGAACCTGTCCAACAACAAAAATGCCACATTCATAGGTACTCATATGACCATATTACTCCACTTCTACAAAAGATTTTATAAAAATTCAAAAAGCTTATATCACTGTATTAAAGCAGCTACCTAATGGTGTATGACAGAAGACTATATAAACAAATAAAATTTCTCTTGACCTCCCTAATACCAACCACTATTGCCAGTATTGGCATTTATATATTGTGGTTATCTGACTGTGATGACACGAGGAATAATTCAACTAGTCAGCTGGTAACCGTTTACTTGTTGGACCCTTATATATATATATATATATATTCGCCATTCTTTTTAGGCTGTTGCTATAGTTCCAGACCCGGATGTAGTACAAAACAGCTAGTGGTCGGGCACTCCATGTGCGCATATGCAATGAGAACTTATTGGAAAATAAATAGCAGCGGCTAAAGTTCCATCATTGCCAGAGAGTATGAATCAGCTGTGCTAGTATAGGTCCAGCACTAAAATATTGCAACACTAACTGCCACACATCTCACATAGGCGATAATTAGGCCTATGTCTTGGTCTTCGAAAGGTCGAGGTATATGTTTATTGCCATATTAGAACGTCGTCGTTGTCAATTATATATAATTATATATACATTCAAGCACAGTTATGTATAAAACTGTACTCATTGTCAATCATCGAAGTATGAAGATGTAAAGGTACGTTCTTATGTATCGCGGTATCCAGTCCTTGAGACTGCTCAAAGTGCTTTACACTTCACCCCCTGGCAGACCTGTTCATTCCAACGCCATTTTGACTTCTCTGAGAAGCATTCAGCCATGCTGCAATTACTGTGCGAAGACTGTTCATTCCAATATCCTTCGCTGCCCCACATGATATAACTGCCTGTCTAAACTAAAGATATCTCTAATACTTTTGAGATTGGTGGAAGAAGAGACCTAGCTATACTTTTCAAATAATTATATATCATTCCTTTGTCAAATTTGAGCATATCGGATAATGTTCCGATGTTTAGCACCTGGTTTATTAATGATTTGTTTACAGTCTGCATGCACACATTATATGCCGTCGGGAATACGTACACACGCTTACTGCATATACAAAGCAGAAAGAGTGTCGGACTAATAGATGTGCTTATGTGTCCGGAGCGCTAGCCACTTTGTTCTTTTTATCGATCGGATAAATAAAAAATATACATTATTCAAAGTGGAACACAATCTGATAGATATCCCACTAAACCAATACATCAAACACTTGTGTAAACATAATGAGTGTCTTTAAATTAGACACTCATCCAACCAGTGTCTGAAATTTTTTCAGACACTGGTTTAATTTTAACTGGACCAATTTTTTTTATCAGCCCTGGTGAGTTAGCTTGAACTGGTCCCACAAAAATGTATATATTATAAGTATATTATATAGTAGTTGTAAAGTAATAAAGCAAAACAACAAAGTGTTCATGCATAAAACAGAAACTCACTGACACTGTTCTAGAATAAAGTAATAATACCTTTCAGACTAATAATGAATTTAATAAACATTGCAGTATGAATTTTATTTGTGAAAAATTTGCTGTCGTTGAAAGTAACATGTTTGATGCTGATGAAAATTATATTCGCCTGCACTGCCAATGGGCGAAAATCTATGCCGCTTTTGATTCACCCCAAATCGAAGCCACATTAATCAGAATGTCAATCAGATTGCCTGCCTCCTTAGTATCAACAGTATAGCGTAAATTGGCATAATATCCTTCAAATATTACCAAACTTGTTATGATCATCACACCTTCGTCCTTCATGTTTACTTTAAAATAGCAAGGATGTCCTCTTTCAATGTTGATAAACCAATAAATTACACCAATTTGGTGTATTTCCCAATGACATCATTAAATATGAATCGTCCAATAGGCATCAATGTTTCAAATGCCAGGGTTTAGCTGGCATGTGCGGACTACGACTGAAATCATAGCAGCGACCAGTCGCTGGCAAGGACGAAATAGTTTGTCACAACTGCATTTTATATTGAATTAGCATAGATTACTATGTACTGTAATGTATATCATTAATACAGTCTAATATACAGGCTTTAATGTTTTGCATGAATTGTGTTGCAAGCGAATTGGTGCACTGATTTCAACATAGCACTGCTTGACCACCCACTCTGCAGTTGCTAACACCTTCACATACATACATACATAATTTATTCTTTTTATGCAAGAACATATCATTTATCTTTCTATATCATACATAAATCCATTAGATACTGAACATTTCTGACACTGTCCCATCAGAAATACCTTTCTAACTGTCAGAAACCCAACCCTGGCAAGTGATACATTTTGTGAAATCAAATCTTGATAGTTTGATGATCAATGTTTATATATTGACAGGTGTGTCTAGGTATGTCGGAGCCGATCACCAGTCCCATGGAGCAGGGAGAACTGGAGCAGAGTCCAGATGTCATCCACCTCAGCCCTGACATAGAACTGGTCATGCCTGACGATGAGGTCGAGTCAGCTCCAGCAACAACACAGAGTAGTGGAGACGCCCGTCACGTTGATGAGGATGCCCATCATGTCGGTGGGGATGCCCGTCATGTTGGTGGGGATGCCCGTCATGTGCTTGTGGTCAATGACAGCGATGACGAGGCTTTCAGTGATGAGAAGGAGGAGGAAAAAGAGGTTAAGCCAACCAAGGGAAAGCATCATAGGTAACAGGAGTCAGGATCTCATGGTGTACTTGTAACTAGCCAATTCATCATTGACAAAATAATGTTATCCTTCTTGGTGTTGAGTTGTGTGTGCGTGTGTGCGTGCGGCGGTGTGCGTGCAGTGGTGTGTGGTGTGTGTTGGCACTGATGCTGCCACTTGCATATGCAGGGTTGGCAGGTTTCTGACAGGACAGTTTCTACTGCGGTTTAAACCATGGTTTCAACCATCTCGTCAGAAAGACCTTTCTGACATCAAAATGCCATTTTGTTTAATGTGTAGATTGTATATTAAATCAGCGTAGTAATCCATTAGTAACCTGTTACATGTCATATACAATTGCAACTTTTACTCTATGCAGTCTATTATGTTTGCATAAATTGCATTTTCTACCAATTTGTTAGCAGTTAGAAATACTAACAGATCTATGTAATTGTTGCAGTATGGTTTCACTTGGCAGCTAGCTTTGAAAAGAGCAGGACAGGTGTCAATCACAAGTGGGAAGTTGGGTGGGTTTAGGTGCATACCAGTAATAACATTTGAGAGGTCTTCAAGGGACTGGGTTAGGACTACACATACCTGTGTGGCTGTGTCAATAAGCCAATTGGAAGCCAACAAAAGAGTTAAACTTAAGCAATTGAGACAGAACTGTACTGTTGTACTGCTCACTGCTGTGAGCTGATAGTAAGCTATACACAGCTTCATTGTGTAAGATTAGACAAATTGATATCAAAGAAAGATCCAAGGCAGGTCCAGTCAATCACCAAGAGCTAAACTATCAAGTGAGCTACAACTAAGTTTTGTAAGAGTATTGTCTGAGCTGTCTTTTATCATATGTGCACCTGTCTGTGCTTGATGAAGGTATAAGCTGATTTGCCCAATGCTTTCTACATAGCAAGTTGCTTGGCCAGCCACCTGTTGCTACACCTTGGCCAGCCACCTGTTGCTACACCTTGGCCAGCCACCTGTTGCTACACCTTGGCCAGTCACCTGTTGCTACACCTTGGCCAGCCACCTGTTGCTACACCTTGGCCAGCCACCTGCTGCTACACCTTGGCCAGCCACCTGTTGCTACACCTTGGCCAGCCACCTGTTGCTACACCTTCACAGGTGCTAAAAATTATAAATTTATATAGCATGTATTAGATTCTGACAGTTTCTGACATTGTCACGTCAGAAATACCTTTCTGACTGTCAGAAACCCAACCCTGTGCGTATGGTATTATGGTTTTTGATATGTATGTTCATTGAAACAGAAACTTATGGATTCTTTCAAAGCTAGAATATGGACAGGTTATTGCTTGAGCATTTAATAAATAGACAAACAGATTAGCTGCCACTGTGTTGATTTCCATGTTTGACCAGTTGTTCTCTTCTAAATACTGATTGTGTTTTTGATCAGGGTGGAAGCTGAAGATGTGATAGAAGATTCACTGCAGATTCAGCCTCCACAGGCAGCTGCTGGGGGAAAGAAGGATAAACATCGACATAAGCGTAAAGAAGCAAGGAAACGGGAGAGGGACATGCAGCTGAACAGGGACAGGGATCGTGGTAAGACTAAGTTGGATAAATCCTTCTAAATTATCAATATGCACTATGTGCCTCCTGTTTGAATGTATCAATATCTATGTTGACTATATCCACTACGTGCCTCCTGTTTGAATGTATCAGCATTCATGGTGACAATATATCTATGTTGTTGTTAAACTAATGCAGAGTGCTTGCAGTGTTGTTGTCAGCTTGAACTACAACATAGTGCTAATACTGGAGTGACACTGTCATTATCTAGCTAGTGCTTTGATCTAATAAATATGTCATTAACTTGCAGTCATTCACTGTCAATGCCTTGTATTCAGTGTTACATACCTCCACAAAATTGTTAAGACAGACACACGATTGTTCGCAATGCTTTGCACGTTTTCTATGATTATTCCTGGTTACATAATCTTCGTCAAACAGATCTAACAGAATCGATCAATCTAACAGAATCCAGGTCATTAAATACTAGGTATTGTACTTCTCATTCAGGCAAGCATAAAATGCGAGAGGAGAGAGCGCCGGATAGGAGGAATGAGATGTCGTGGGAGTGGGAGATGATGAGGATGAAGGACCGGGAAGAGGAAGCGAGGCGGCGGGAGAAGTCAAGGCGGGAACGGTGTGTATTCATGCTACTTTCTGCTGCGGTCGTGTCTTGAAACACATTTGTATACTGTAGAAATTGAAAGATTTTGGTGTGATCAAAATTAAAACTAATGTCACTGCCTAATGTCACTACCATGTTATACTATGTACAATTTCTGTTGATGTGGATGTTTCTCTAAAAAAATGGAAGGATAGACCTGTTTCTTTATAGAACGGATGACGTTTCCAGAGAGAGATTGGAGCAACTTGAGAGGGAGCGTCATCATCTGGAGCGGGAACGACAGCGCAAGGAACAGGAGCACAGGGAAAGGATTCTCAAGGCGGAACGAGAGAAGGAACGAATGGAGCGCACACGCAAGGATGATGACAGACGGTGGCCCACTAGGCAGGCCAGGGAAGGTGGGCGATACTGATAGACAACATGTCTTCCACCACTTGGTACATTGTCATTCCTCTTTGATTTCTAAAACATGTTTTGATGACCAGTATTGGTGATACGTAGGACCACAAAAAAGTGATTGCTTTGCTGAAAAGGCACTCGATCAACGATTGTGGTCAAAATATGACTGACATATTCACTCACTGTTTTGCTTCATATAGAAATTTCAGTTAGTAAAATTAAATAATGTCAATAAGCCAATATGCAGGAACTATTTTCTTTGAGGACTTGTTTTTGTCTACAGTAACTAGTGATAAATTGGGCAGATTACATTATATTGTCTCGGTCAGGTCATTTGCATTTTGGTATTGCTGAATCAGTTTATTGTGGATCTTTACTTATTTTGTCCAGAGCTGCCACGACGTCGAGGCCGTGACCAGAGGAAGCCGCTGAGACGCGAGGGCCGCAGTCGGAGTCCACGCACTGGCAGCCACAAAGGCACACACACCAGTCGGGAAGATGACAGGAAGAGGACGGCTCCACTCAAAGAAGGTTTGTTGCTCCAGGAATGGATATGAATAATTGTTATACTAGGTACTTGCTATCACAACCACTCTATAGTAACAAAGATTTGTTTAGTTTTTGTGATGATGCTAATGACTGCAAGATCCACATGTTTTCCCCTTGTTTCTCCTATATATCCAATGTTTTTCTCCCTCTATTTCCACTCATCCATAGGCTGTTGTTTCTGTTAATCAGAGCGTAGAGTGCCACTGCCACCAGTCAAAGATGACTTGGAGTTTGAGTCTGAGGAAGAGGAGAACGAGGAGGATCAACTCGGGGAGGAGGCAGCTGAGGAGACTGTGGCCACCGAGGTACACAGGGCAGAGTCAGACGGCGAGGAGGAACACAGCCACGGCAGTGAGGCTCACACCAGCTCCGGCAGCTCCGATAGCAACGAACTGGAGTCAGACTCAGCTGGTAGGTCAACCTACATGTGTCTCTGTTCTGTGGTACTTTCACACTGGCCAGCTCCCTTGAGTGTAGAGCAGCCTGTCGTGCTCCCCAGATTTACACAAATCATATGGTAAATGAGTTGTTGGACGTCTTGGTAAGGTTATTGAGTCTTGGAGCTGTTCAGCTGTGAGAACACTGAATGTAACATCAATGAAGTATAATCAGCTGAGTTGGTCAGGACTGTGTATGTTGTTGCAGAGTGGCAGTGATGATGTTTGTGTTGTTGCAGAGACTGGCAGTGAGGATGTATGTGTTGTTGCAGAGAGTGGCAGTGAGGATGTGTGTGTTGTAGTAGAGAGTGGCTGTGAGGACGTGTGTATGTTGTTGTAGAGAGTGGCTGTGAGGATGTGTGTATGTTGTTGCAGAGAGTGGCAGTGATGATGTGTGTGTTGTTGCAGAGGGTGGCCGTGAGGATGCATGTTGTTGCAGAAAGTGGCAGTGAGGTGTGTGTGTGTGCGTGTGCGTGTGTGTGTGCGTGTGTTGTAGAGAGTGGCAGTGAGGATGTCTGTGTTGTTGCAGGGGTGATGTGTGTGTTGTTGCAGAGAGTAGCAGTGAGGATGTGTTATTGTAGAATGGCAGTGATGATGTGTGTGGTGTTGCAGAGAGTGGCAGTGAGGGTGTGTGTGTGTGTGTGTGTGTGTGTGTGTGTGTGTGTGTGTGTGTGTGTGTGTGTGTGTGTGTGTGTGTGTGTGTGTGTGTGTGTGTGTGTGTGTGTGTGTGTGTGTGTGTGTGTGTGTGTGTGTGTTGCAGAGAGTGGCAGTGAAGAAGTGTGTTGTAGAGAGTGGCAGTGAGGATGTGTGTGTTGTTGTAGAGAGTGGCAGTGAGGATGTCTGTGTTGTTGCATAGAGTGGCAGGGAGGATGTGTGTGTTGTTGCAGAGTGGCAGTGAGAATGTGTTATTGTAGAATGGCAATGAGGATGTGTGTGGTGTTGCAGAGAGTGGCAGTGAGGGTGTGTTATTGTAGAATGGCAATGAGGATGTGTGTGATGTTGCAGAGAGCAGCAGTGAGGATGTGTGTTTTGTTGCAGAGAGTGGCAGTGAGGGTGTGTTATTGTTGAATGGCAATGAGGATGTGTGTGGTGTTGCAGAGAGCAGCAGTGAGGATGTGTGTTTTGTTGCAGAGAGTGGCAGTGAGGAGGCGAGTTCACACAGCAGTAAACAGAACAGTGCGGAGAGTGCTGGTGAACAAGAACAGGAAGTCAATGGACACGGTCAGTTTCTTCCCCTCCTACCATCTGTCACTCACATTTGGCAACATTAATTGTTTTGAATGGTTGTATAGCAAGTTTTCCCACACTTGTGTAAACCCATACCCAGATGAACCTAAATGAAGCAGGTGATGGCTGATGGCCAGTGCTTCTGACCTTCTGGACAATTTGGAACTTATTATGGATTTCTTATGTAATAAAACTAATTGTGCACATTCTGTCGAGTGCAATGATTTTTCAGTTTAATAAAACAGTTGTTTGTGAGAATATTTCTTTTTTCCAATACTGTATTTCCCCAGCATTTGAATAAAAAAAAATTTATGAAATCGTAGCAATGTGTGTTTATATGCCAGCGCCGAAAGTGTCATCCAAGTTTGACGAGCAATCAGAGGAGGACAGTGAGCCAGAGTCGGAGCCTCCATCCGAGAATGACATGGCCGAGACATACATAGATGACAGTCCTCCGGTGTCTCCTGTCCCAATGAAGACTAAGCTACCACCCTACTTCCCTGCTATCCAGGGTTGTCGCAGCGTTGAGGAGTTCAACTGTCTCAACCGCATAGAGGAGGGCACATACGGTGTCGTGTACCGGGCCAAAGACAAGAAATCAGGTATGTGTTTATGTGAACAATTTTAAGGTTATTGGAAACTTGTAAAGTATAGTTTGACATGAGATGTTGGACTGGTCTAGGTGTTGTGTATTTCCCTTCAGCACAGGTCTAATTTGGTGACAGTGATTACAATGTTCTGAGATCTCATCAAGTAGTGACTTCATTTCATAAACATGTCATGGTGGACTGTTGAAATACGTTCCACCAAATATGATTAGCCTGTGGTCATAAGTATCTGATATCAATTATTTAATTGTTTGCTTACTACAACATTAGTAAAAGACAATAAATGACTGAAGTTGTTGGTGAAATAAAGCCATGGTGATGTACTACAGATGAGATTGTGGCCCTGAAGAGACTGAAGATGGAGAAAGAGAAGGACGGTTTCCCCGTCACTTCCCTGCGAGAGATCAACACCCTGCTCAAGGCTCAACATGTCAACATCGTCACTGTTAGGGTACGTCATTGACATCATTGTCACTACTGGGATGACATCAAATGGTTAACTAGTTAGTCCAGTGGCCAGATGTAACTGTATTTCTTCAGGTGTTTTGCATGTGTATCTTACGGGTATAGATTCATTTCTGAAGCTAGTTATTTCAGAGTTCTGATAATTGGCTCTACAGCTTATAATTCCAATGCCGATTTTATGAATATCTTTCAGAATACAAATATTAATGGCATGCCAGTAGTGTATTGTTTTGACTTACGCTACGTATGAAGTGTTGTAGTGTGTTGTTTTAACACATCTGTTTGTGTGTGTTATGACAAGAGATAGTGGTGGGCAGCAACATTGGTGTGTGTGCGTGCGCATCTGTGTTATGACAGGAAATTGTGGTGGGCAGCAACATCTGTGTGTGTGTTATGACAGGAGATAGTGGTGGGCAGCAACATGGACAAGATCTACATTGTGATGGACTATGTGGAACATGATCTCAAGAGCCTCATGGAAACCATGAAGGACCCATTCATGATTGGTACTTGTGTACATCTTGTCAACCTAATGATATGGATGTCAATGGATATATCTTCAATTCGCATAAATCTAAGGGTTACCTGTCAAAGTGTATCTCTATTATTCAGACATGTTCACAAATCAAGGTTACCAATGAATGGTTATAGATGTAGGTGAATAGTTCTTTCACATAAATTAAAATGTTAACTACCCAGGCCATTTTTCAGTTTATCAGTTCTAATGCTTTGCACTATATCTGTTCAACCAGGCTCACAATTATCTAGGCAAATTAACCCATTAGACCCCACAACGGCCGTGGCCGGCCTCTCTGTGCAGTCCTGGAACGGCTGCCGACGGCCGCATACAGGACCCACTATTCAAAGAAATCCTGGCGAATAACTACTGAACTAAACGCTACAAAATTTTGCCACACCCTAGCGGATACATTTTGCAACAACAACAGCTCGTTACATGCATGTGTTGCCCTTTCGGAAATCTTGATTTTCATCAGTTTTGTTCACGCTATCTCTAAAATTTTTATTTCTATATTTGTCATGTCATAAAATATGGTGTAACCTGAAAAATAACCGTCAGAATTTGATAATGTTTTCATTGGTGCAAAGCTAACACATATAGCTACATTTTCTTCACTGAGTTGCATAGGGTTATAGTATGGGATCATTGTCAAATGTCAGTCGCAACTTTCAATGTTTTAACAAATGTACTATTTTGTCTTTGCAAATTGTGATCAAATGTCAACATTTTATTAATATATCCTATTTCTATGTATACATGCATGTGGAGAAATTACTATTCTTCAAAATAAACACAACTTGTAATTGTCAATATTGAACAGTTTTTTTCTACAGATTTTTGAACACAAGGAGGTAAAATCGCTCGAAATTTGCCAGAAATCCTGGGAACATGGTGGCATGTTTTAATAAAATCCTGGGGCCTAATGGGTTAACAACCAAGTTCAAATGTAATTATTCCCAACATGTTGATGGGAGAATATCTCTTGGATACCATTGTATTAGCTGCATTATGGGTCCTGGAATGCACCAGAGAAGATTGTCTCATGATGTGAGGTGTTGTGTGGGTGACAGGGGAGGTGAAGACACTGATCATCCAACTGCTGCGGGGGGTCGCACATCTGCACGACAACTGGATCATACATCGCGATCTCAAGACGTCCAATCTACTGCTCAGTCACAAGGGAATACTAAAGGTGGGCCAGTCACTCATTTATTTCAATCTGATCCATGTTGTGCAGTGTGGGAAATGTTCTAATTGAATAATGCATATTTAAAAATTCTAACGTTTGTCATTAATGTGAAGACATGATACTGCATTTGTTATTTTGAGTTAATGTCTCAAGTGATTAGGTTTATGTTTGTCAGTCTTGTGTGGTTGACAAACTTTTATGGAAATTAATTAATCAAGCACACAGGGACACATCAGATGCCAAGACTTTGTCAGTATGCCAAGGATGACGTCATCGCAGCTGCGTGACTGAAGTCACTGTTTGCAAAACTAGAATGGTTTCAGATTTGTTGATTGTTGTGTGAAGCCTTTTTGAAAATAAGTTATACTTACACATATAAATTGTAATGTTTACTGATGATGTCAAAGCCATTAGTCTGTTGTTTTCCAATCCAATCCAATATTTGCGTTAAGGTAGGCAACTACATGAAATAAAATTTCAAAGGATGTTTGGAATTGGTTAGACCCCAAAAAACTCAAGACTTATATATTATTCAAATACTAAACTTGCAGGAATATTGCAATTTCATATATCCGTATTTTAATTAAAGCATAATATATCAAATATGCACACAAAAAACTTATTTATGAAATATCTGACATAGTAACATCTGCATCACCAGCAAACTTATCAAAACAGTTATACAAATTTCAAAATCCAAATTTTACCCACAAAAAATAATGTAATTTCAATAAAAATTTGCCAAAATGTTTAAATCTTAAAATCACACGAGTTCTGAAAAAAAAAATTCTGTATCGAAATTACAACACATATTTCCGACGGGAGGCTCCACTGGAACTATGTTTAATTTATAATGGTTTTGGTTCTTATTAAAGGGAATAAAACAAGATACTAGCTCAAATGCTTTTGTATGTGTGTACGCAAAGTTTAATATTGTATGTACTACTTGCTCAAATAAAAAATTAGGAAAAATTTATTTATAGGTCAAATTAGATGTTTAATGTGTCGCAAAGTGCACGTTAAATTTGAAATTAATGAAATGAGTGTTCACGTGGTTTTATGACGTCAATGATGACATGGGTTTACATTCAGTCAGTGATTTCTATGCAGTGCTTCAGTATAGTTTCACTTGCATTACTATAGTGAGTGATGGCGATGTAAATTTTCCAGAATAAAAAGTATAATATAACGATTTCGAACCGCTAGCGGCAAGTGATACCGCAGAATCATCTTTGGATTCGGCTCTTTCGGAGCAGTTTTGCGAAGCTAGTTGCCTTTGACTTCGAACTTATTTACTTTCTGACCGAACCATGAAAATGACCACATAGAGCTGCCAAACTTCTCATATATCTATCATACGCATACACGTGACATGGTCAAACATTACTCTTACTTCCATATAGAGATCAAAATAAACAAAAACTTGTCACCTTCTATGCCTAGCTTCACAGAACTAGGTGTATAAGATATAGCTAGCTTTTGTTTTTGTAATTTGTTATCGTTATCGTTATTTTATTATGTGGAATTATTAATTAATGGAATTCTAATGAATTTTTTGGTGTTGTGGAAATTGAAATATACTACAAGATGTAATATAATATGATTTCAAGCAATCGTTGTTGTTATTCCCTTTAATGTTCTTTTATAAAAACGTTTCTTTTGTGTTTATTACTGGCATAAAAGACATAGTTTCAATCAATGGTATAATGTTTGTGTTGATTTCATGTTATGACTATGGTGTGCAGACCGATGCTCAGTTAGCTTTATTTCAGGGTAGATGTCTGTCTACCTGAAAACCAAAGTATTTGTCAAAGCTCATAACTTTTTTGTCATCTGCAACTTTTCATTAAAACATTTACTAATATAATTGCCAATCATTGTGCACTATCAGTAACATTACTAATGATACACCTGTACATACATGTTTCTGTGTGTCAGATTGGAGACTTTGGACTGGCGAGGGAGTACGGCTCACCCCTGAGACACTACACCCCTATTGTAGTGACCCTGTGGTACCGTGCCCCCGAACTCTTGCTTGGTACCAAGGTGGGTGGACAACCCTGGTGGTCAGAACCTGACTTCTCTCTTGCATTACCATTATTTAATATCTGAACTTTTTAATAAGATTTAAGAAGCCTTTATGAGATATCTATAAATTTTCACACTGGTTGAATTTACACAATCAGTAGATAATTTGTTCCATTCATGTATATGTCAGTGCATGCTATAGATGTTATAGATCTATTCCAATAATGCGTGCATTCAATTGAGCTTGTCATTAGGGGGAATGGTTGTATACATATACTTCTATCCAAGAACCTCTTGTTTAGAATGCTGCAGTTTCCCCATTTTTACAATGCCGTAATACAATAGGTAATACCAGTATATTCAGCGGCATGCAAGCCTTCCTCATCGCCTGGGTATTCTGACTACATAAGTACGCCTGGAGATTGACCTGCTGAAACGCTGATTTTTCAGTTGCTGTGTTAATCAGTGAGCTGTCTCACTGGAATTTATGAGGCCAGCATATGGGACCTTGACTTTAATTGGTAGTGTACCCATTGTCGCTGGTCTGACAAGTGGGCATGGGCATTTCCTGGAAACGCTCTGAGGCTTGGGACCAAGACAGCAAGTGGAACGAAGTACAGACAATTTAGCGTACATCCACACTTGGCGTGGGATAAACTGACAAATTCATGTTTCAACAGGTCGATCTGTCAGGGGTACTGTAGGACTACTACATTCTTTATCTAGTAAGGATGTGTCAAGCCAACGTGTTGGGTAATTACATTAATCAGTGCAAAATTCTAAGTCATTGACAGTGGGATGGGTACTACCAACTTGTTAATTTGGAGTGAATTCCACATACAGTGTAGTAGATGTGACAACAGAGAAATCTCTTATTTCCAATGTTTGTCTTAATCCTTGGAGTGTATTATGGTTTCAACTTTTTGAAAAATTCTACCTGCCCTGATAATATTTTTTAGTACCCTGTAGCATTCAAGATAAGCCATCCTTTGGTAAGACTAGCCATGTACAAATGTATTGTAACCCGTGACCTAGACATGTCCTGGGGATATCTGTCTGTTATAGCTCTACAGCACACCCATAGATATGTGGTCTGTTGGGGCGATCTTTGCCGAGTTCCTGACCAGAAAGCCTCTCTTCCCTGGCAAGTCTGAGATTGATGAACTCAACAGGATATTCAAGGTAGGTGAACACACACTAGTGATAACTAAAACATTCAAATTGTGCATTTTTGATTCAATTTTCTACTAATGTTGCGCTTCAGTTCTGCAAGTCTAGAAACCACGCAGAGTTATGTCATCTGGAGTGTGTGTGTGTGGTGTGTGTTTGTGGTGTGGGTGGTGTGTTTGTGTGGTGTGTGTGTGTGTGGTTTGTGTATGTGGTGTGTGTGGTGGTGGTATGTGTGATGTGTGCGTGCGTGCGTGCGTGCGTGCGTGCGTGCATGTGGTGTGTGTGGTGGTGGTGGTGTGTGCGTGTGTGCGTGTGTACATGCCACTGCTTTAAAGAACATCTTAATGGTTGTGTTGTTAAAACACCTACATCAAGAACAGTTTCCTTTACTAGAATTTCATTTAAGTGAACAATTGGTCACAAACACATGATCCTAGTCACACATTGGTTTCATTCAGTTTGTTCCACAAGGTGTGCTTGATACACCATAGACACCATTATGTGACCACAGGTGTTTTGCAGGAGCTTGGCACACCGAATGAAGACATCTGGCCGGGAGTGAGTCAGCTGCCCGCCATGAAGAAGTGCACGTTCACCGAGTACCCGTACAATCAGCTACGCAATCGCTTCGGCTCTCTCCTCACGGACAAAGGATTTGATAACTTGAACAGGTGGATATTTATTCTACACATTTATTCTGATCAAAATCTCTAATGATACGCTAAATTGATGCTGAAACACGTAACATTTCAGAATTAGTTTCTTTCTCTCTATATATAATTTTATTATACTTTTTATTTTTTGTTGGACAGGCCAACCACATTTGTTATCTAGTACAACAAATTGAGAAAACAGCGACTAAATTAGGCACTAGAAATGATAATATCAGGTAGCATCTTAGCAATGTAACAAAAATATTGACACTTGTCTGTTTCAGATTCCTAACATACAACCCGGAACGTAGGATCTCTGCGGAGGAAGCCCTCAAACATGACTACTTCAAGGAGTCGCCCCTCCCCATAGACCCCTCCATGTTCCCCACATGGCCTGCCAAGAGTGAACAAACTGCCCGTGTCCATGGCAACACTCCAAAACCCCCATCGGGTGGCAAGGCATACGCCAAACTAATGGTGCGTAATAAATACTCACAGTTGGGCATGGTTACTTTAGTGTACATTTAAAAAATATTTTTGCAATGCCCCTGAAAAATCACTTCAGGAAATTGGAAACTAAACGCAGATTCATTTACAGTAATTTCGTATGTGTTAGAAAAGAATATTTCTCATTTGGTTTATTAAAAAATTGCCCGAGGCAGGTAACCAAATCAGGAGTTTGTTGTCAAGTGACCTGGTGAATAATAGCAGCCCAACATGCAGTGAACACATCACCTATTCTAGTACACTAGCATGAACTGTGCCCCTAGCAATGTGTGGGATCTGAACCAGTCTCGGCATGGGCAGTGAAAATTGGTTTTGGAATGACACAAATATGGAGAAAATAGTCTGTATGGTGGTTTTACATCTTAACTTTGTCTTATTTTGTCTACTGCAATTGCATAGTATATTGAAATACTGCTATAGCATAATCATAAACATAGTATGTTGTTGACATGTATATCAGAAATTCAGAAAATCACAAATCCTAAAATGTTACCTACTAAATACAACAGTGACATGTTCTTTTTGGGTATTAATGGTATTTAAGTTGAAAGTACTGTTATGCTGCCAAATGGAATAAAACAATTGTAGTTTTGATGAAGTATATGTCGCCAGTGATGATGCCCTGTCATGGTTTGTTTTCAGTCGGAGGACGATGACAGTCGCTACCAGGGTTTCCACTTGGTGCATGCGACGAAGGGTGTTGCCGCATCAGGTCCTGGCTTTGCCCTCAAGTTTTAGAATGACTGTGATGTTGGATCCTTGCTACTGTGTTGCAAGCAATCACAGTCTGACAGTCAGACACCAGTACAAATTGTTTCCAACTTTATGGGCACTTAAAATATTGGCCCTAATAGAAAACATGTCATCACTGGGGATATTTTAAATGTTGGCCCCTAAAAGAGACCGAGTTATATGGGGATTAAGTGTGAATATTATATGGCAACCAATGTGACATCTTCATTGTAGATACTGCAATGCACTTGATAGTAACAGTGAAATGTATATGTGAAATTTGCAAATATTGTTAGTTTAATAGCTAGTTGCTAGCCTAAGCAGTATTTAGAAAATATATTAGTTTGTGTACCTCATAAGTACACGCAGCAGCATTGACTCCAAACGATTAATTAACTAGCAGTTCAAAATGCGTGTTCTATTGTTTTACTGTGTATCCACTAGGTGGCGCCATCATTTTGCTATGCCCACCATAGGTATAATATTAACAGGTGCACTATTTATTGGTTCTGGTTTGACCGTACGTTGCCAGCGACTATATTATTTTGTATGAAACTGACTATGAAGTCTCCTGACCAGGTCATATTTTAGTCCAGGTATTGTAGGTGTATAAATATGTTCTAGTGGTTTGTAAAGTAACTGTCATAAGTGATAACGAAGACAGTGTCAGTGGCAGTGCTCTGACGAGAGCTGGAAGAAATGTTGATTATGTTGGACGAGACTGTAAATAAACGTTCGTCTCGTGCTACCAAATTGTCTTATCAGCTTTTGCTTGCTAGCCAATGTTATGTAGATACATTTATTAACCTAGAAACC